>CM073135.1:29268982-30468982 GCA_037039145.1 Fundulus diaphanus
TTGTATTTATATTCACATGATATTTTCAGAATTAATAATAACATTTCTGTTAAAGATTTCATTTTTCTTCTGCACCAAAGGCATAAGTAGGGAGAACAAGCAGAGTGAGTTTTGTGTAATATCAGACTTTATTATTGAACTAAGCAGGATTTAGACAGGATCAGAAAGGAAGGTGCATCTTCTTTCTGCCTTTCCCCAACGATCAGGGACCTCCTAGTTGTGTCTGGTGCTGCAGGGTTCTTATTGGGTAAAACACCTTTAAATCTAGTGGCTGAGCACATAAAAGACAACCTCCTGATAATATAATATGCAAAAAACGCCACCAAACGTTATTAACGCCACCGCACGTATTTTACGCGAGCGCGCGTTTTTTACGTCACCGCGCGTTTCCAGCCAGAACGCGCGGTGACGTAAGAAACGCGCGCTCGCGTAAAATACGGGTTGGAACTGCGCGTTATTGTACGGACGACAATTGGCCTCATCGGCTTGCCATAACAGACAGGAGAGGCAGAGTAGAAGCTCGCGCACGAACATGTCCAACCAACAACTCTGATTGTTCACTCTGCATGTTGTTTCAAAATAGCAAACCTGGTTTCATTTCTTATGTCCTGGATTTTGTAGCGTTTGTGGACGCTACGTCGCTACTTGATCAAAAAAATAACGTCACTACAGGAAAGTTACTTGATTCATAAAGCAGCGACGCTACGGTCAAGCTACTGGAAAATGTAGTTTAACTAATAGCTTCGCTACATGTAGCGGCGCTACTGCCCATCACTGTTGGCAGGAAGGAAGACAGCGGATGTGCAACAAAGAGTCAGCGTTTGTTTAGGTCACTAGTTCAGACAATATCAAAATCATTACATCATCTACCACTTGACTATTTACAGCCCTTATGCCATCCTTAGACTTATAACAGCATTATAGTGTAGATAGGGTTCCTCATTGCATTCTAAATATCAAATTTCCATTCTTTCCCAGACTGAAAATTCCTTAACACTCTGTCCAATATTAAAGCTAAATAAAACTATACCTCTAACTTTATAGTGAGTGACCCAGTAAAAAAGTATGGAAGATGGAAGAATTGATGGATGGATGGACAGAGGGCAAGGAACAAAATCTGGAAGTACAAAAACTTGTCACACTCAATAATGTTTCCTGTTTCCATATTTAAAAATTCCCTACATAATCTTTACGTTTTATTTCAGACTTAATAGCAACCCTGAGTAGATGTCTATCAGACCTGTGAGAGAAATCTAAAAACGCAATCTGTCACTGTTTAAATGTTTTCAGAACACCAGATAAAGGATAAACAATAATAATAAGAAACGCCTTCCTCAACTGAACATAGTTGTATAATTCTGTGCAGTGACATTCAAACACAGGAGGCAAACTGAAGCACACTTTTAGTGAGCTGAATTAAAAACACAGCAGCTCTGATTTCCTCATCCTATCAGAAGCAACCTTTGATCATTCGCTTTCAGAATCTTCAGGTTTCCATCCTAAATTATGCACCCAGCTGCCTGGAACTCTTGTATCTGTAATTGCATTGTCCTTATCGAAAGCCTGCACACAATTTCCCTTTCAAAATTTATTTCTTCCTCTTTGGATTTTTTACCTGCAGCTGAACGAAGGTCTGTTTCCCCCCAAACACAAGTCTGCCAGTGCTGTTACACTGCCAGCTAGTGTTATAGACAGATAAAATACCCATTTTTGTTAATAACTCACCAGCTCAAACTATGTAAAAGGACAACAGTACGGCATAAAAAGATTTAGCCAAATGCCTAAAATCTAATATTTGAAAGATTATCTCTTAACAAGCTTGAAGATATGCCAATATGCAAATTTTAACTCAATAATTCAATCTTTGACTATTTTTCCCCTTAATTTTTTGTTTATTAGACACAGCTGCATGCATCCTAGAGGAAGAGAAACCCGCTTTAAACCATGAAGAATTTAAATATCAAGATCAAAATTGTGTAAGTACACATCTATCAACATACCTCTTATATAGATGCATCGTCAACCTTTAGCCAAATTATACCAGAATTTAAGACATGTGGTTTACTTTTCACAATGAAATGTTCCTGGCATACATTCAAAGTTGATAATTAACTCTTCCTTTCATGATTCATCCATTTGGAACAAGCTTCATAATAATATAAGCCTAGACCGCAATTCATACTGTTAACAATACAGAAATGTTTAGCTGATTTACTGGCTGAAAGTAGAATGTGTTGCCATTAGGTTTTGTATATCTACCCCTGACTGCTAGCTTTTGTTTCGTTTAAAACCGCAATGGAATTGAAAACTGTTTTATTTTAAACATTCTCACAGCTGAACTGTGACATGAACATAAGTCATATTTCTGTCACCATTATGACAAGAACTAACTGGAAGATGGGATGCTTTATGTCAGTGGAAATAAAAACGTAATAAAAAATAAAATAAACAGAACAACACATAAATAAAGTTAACAAAATCAAAGAAAACAGACTGACCAAAATCATTTATTTTTTCTCTTTTTTTACTGCAGGCTTTACATTTTTTTTCTTGTCCTGAAAGTAGCCAATTTAACAAATCCTAATTTATTTATTTATTTTGCACGACTTGGAAAAGTGTTTATCACTTTTTAGACTTAAATTGACAGTGTGAGAGCGACTGTACTGGCTGCTGCAAACCTCTTTCAGGTACTCTGTGTTGGGTACAGATTTCTCCAGCTGTCACAAGGTGACCAGGCCAAGAAACACAACAGCTCACATCAAAGTGGACAATAACAAAGCAACCATTAAAATACATATTTTATTGCAAACAATTTGAGGAATAAAATGCAGGAGTTATTGATCCAGGGATATTTTAACATTTTTAAATGCCGACTATTCAAGATATAAAACACAGACACTGTTGGAAAGATTTCCGTTGACAGTGTTTTAAGAAAGAGTGGAAGGCTCTTTCTTAAAACAGTTCAGATTAGAGGGAGTTCCAAACAGAGGAGGCAGAAAAACAGAAAGCTTTCTTTCCCGTTTCAGTTCGACAGGAGTTGAGAAATGCAAAGGCCAAGTTGCTGCTCTTTAAAACCTGGTTCTCGCTGCTTGTCTTCAGGATATAATCAGGCGTCAGTAGCTGCCTGGATGCCTTTCCCTGCATAATATAGAATACTTAAAAATATAATAGCTTTTTTCTGTGTCTCATGACAATTGTTGTGTTTGTTTTTGAATGTAGTTGGATTTACTAACTATTAAATGATAATAAATAATACAAATCTCAAAATAACATCGGATGTTTTATTTGTACCTTCCTGACAAAGAATTATGCACTAGGAGAAAGTGATTCAGTTTTAGAGAAGAGCAATTAAAAATACCTTTTTTAATGGTTTGCAAAAAATGTAACAGCCTTTTAACTGTGCAACACTTTCAAAAATGACTAAAACATCATAGAAAAGTCTAAGAAATAATGTTATCTAGGGTTGATGACAGACATGAAACCAGACATTTACATTACATAACTCTTTCTTTCTCACTGTGAAACATTTAATTAGACTAAACTTTCACTGTTTTAGGTCAGCTGGGATTACCAAAACTATATCTAAATAGCAGAATAACGAGCGACAGAACTCGGGTATTCTTCCACAAGCTTCTCACAATAGTTTGCTGAAATTTTGGCCGATTCCTCCTGGAGGAACTGATGCAACTTAGTTTGTAGGCTGCCTTGACAAACTCCTTTTACCTTTGCCTACAAATTGTTCATACCACTGAGAGCAGGGCTTTGTGATAGCAAAGACAGCAAAAACATTGACTTTGCTGTCCTTAAGCCACTACATTCTAAACCAATCTGGCAATAGCTTAGGGTAATTGTTTATTTGGAATACCCATTTCTACCTGAGAAATGGGTAATTTCCTAGATGATTTCTTGAGATGTTGCTTTAAAACCCAAATCCTGTTCTACTCACGATTCGATATGTTTAGCTAAGCTCATTGTTCCTTGACTCAACTGTTGGTCCTATTTAGTGAATGAGTGTTTGGGTAAAAGCTACTATTGTGACTGAAGTATTGAAGTAAGCAATGGAGGAGTGGGTGAGAGATAAGGAGGATGCGAGAGGAGGGGAGGTGAAGCGTGCCTCCAGTCGGGGCTGACCTACATGCAGTGGGCCACGGTGGCAGGGTAGCAAGACGCCGTTGGCAATCCAAGCCATTTGGGTCTCAGCCATCCCTCCTCACAGTGTGTGTGAACACCATCTAACTGTACATGTGAGTGTATGTGTGTGTTCCTGGGTAAAGGAGCTTGTGTCTGTTTTACTGTAGAGTCCCGACTACAGCAGATGGGTGACTAGCACGTTCCACTTCGCCGCATCTTTGCAAGTTTTATTCTGGCTCAGTTAAGAAAAAAAAGGACAGATTGTGTCTGAATGACAAAGGAAAATAAAGGAAAACAACAGAAATGAGCACAAACAAAAGATAGCTTCAGTGTCCTTTGATTGTTCAATTTGTTCAGCTTTAATCATCATAAAACTGTTTCTCCCAAAATTAAGATCAGTTGATCTGTTTATTTTAATTTGCCTGTCTGCATTTAAATATTTCTCCTTTGTTGTCTGTCTTATTCCTTATTTCACATGAACCTGTAACCCTATTTGAAGACTAATTTCTCTTAAACAACCACTGCAAGTCCCTCTAACCATAATTGGGCCAAATTAGCAGTGGTGTGATAAAATTGTTGACAGGGCTGTCGATTTGCTTCACCCCTTTCTAAGACAGAAGCAACAAGGTAATATTTTGACAGAGATCTACTTCCATGTTGTCTTGAGTGGCAGCTCCACCACTGCCTGGAAGGAATCTAAGCAAACTGGAGCTTCATAAAACCAGTCTACCCACTTTCTGGTGCCTGTCTCCAGTGGTCATTGGGCGAGAGGTGGGTATAACCAGGACTGGTTTCCTGTCCATCAAAGGGCAACACACAGGACAAACAACTATTTAAACACTCGGACTCAGATCTAAACCTTCAAAGGCATCTAAAGACAAAGTCTTTAGATAGATGTATTCTGTCACCTGAAGAACATTTCCAGGATTAAAGGATTAATGTCTCAGCAGGATCTGGAAAAATAATTAATTTGTTTATCTTTAGTCGAATTGATTACTGCAACAGTGTTTTTACAGGTCTGCCTAAAAAGTGGATCAGACAGCTGCAGCTGATTCAGAACACTGCTGCCCGCGTCCTCACTAAGACTAAGAAAGTAGAGCACATCACCCCAGTTCTGAAGTCCTTACACTGGCTCCCTGTATCTCAGAGAATAGACTTTAAAATACTTCTGTTGGTCTATAAATCACCGAATCACTGGCTTAGTACCTAAATACGTCACAGACTTGTTATCAGTGTATCAACCCTCCAGATCATTCTACCACAGTATACCCATAACCAGAACCAAGCATGGAGGAGTATAATTTATTTTTTAGACTGCTGAACTTTTATGCTCCACTTCTCTGGAACAAACTCCCAGAACACTGTAAAAGTGCTGGAACCCTGAGTTCCTTTAAATCAAGGTTAAAAAACTATTTGATTAAAGTTGTCTTTAAATGTTAACGCTCAATTCAAACTGTTGTAGTTAATTGAAACATTGGGGTGGGTGGATGCTTTACTTCTTTTACTTCAGTTCAGATGGACATATTAGGTCAGGAGATGGAAGGATCAAATTACAGGAAAATCCTGGAAGCAAACCTGTCAGCAAAAGAAGTGAGAATGGGGTAAAAGTTCACATTCAGGCTAGACAACAACCATTATCATACAACAGGGGTCAAATTAGTAAAACAAATGAACAAATTATGATATATATATTGCAGAATCTAGAGCTCCAAAAAGACTATTCACTCACTAATACATCCTTATTAAGCCCATGCCTTATGGCACCCCCAAACACACACACACACACACACACACACACACACACACACACACACACACACACACACACACACACACACACACACACACACACACACACACACACACACACACACACACACACACACACGCACACACACACACACACACACACACACACACAAACCTCCCTGGGCTCCAGCAGAGAACTGCCCTAAGTGATTTATTAAAAGCTAAATGCATCATTAGAATAAGCTGCTAACCCTAAACATTGGGCTCATTAGAATATGCAAATGGAGTGATACAGCCCAGCAGTCTGCTTGATTATGTGCTAAAGCTTTTGTTATGCCCTGACTGCTCGCATACTTTCTTTTCTTGAACATAAGAGCTCTGTGTCATAACATGAGCTTTTATCAAAGCTCCCATCTGCACATCGGGGTACTTGCAGCTCTATGTTAGCTATCACTGGTTGGCTAACTGCCTTCTGTGTTTGTTGTCACATTTGTCAATGAGGCAGATTCAGTAAAACTGGAGTTTGTCCATTGCTTGGGACATATATGTCACTCTTGGGAGGAGGTACAGCAAAATACCCATGGGGAATACTTAAAAAAGCTCTGAATGATGCTGGGAAGATGGTATATTTCTTTGAGGTATTGCCTGGATTTTCTAAGAGTTTGGACGATAATTTTCTTCCTAAGTTTTGCACACAGATATTTTTCTTCTTCCTGAATGTATCAGCTTAGAGGTGATGGAGGTCTTTGAACATAATTCACAGAAAATCAATGAACCTTGAAGGAAACAGGCGCTTACTTGTGCCGACTTCCATCTTTAAGAAACTCCAAACAGGCGGTCTTCACCTATTGATTTTTGTCCATTTATCAATGGGGAGGCATGAGAGCGTGAACTGATGTTTTCATCACTAGAAGAGTTATATTTCTCAGAGGAAATAAAGCCAAACCCTGGACCTGATCCAGCATTTGATATTGTCATGCATAAACACCTTGCTACTACCCAGTCTGAACAACTCCCCCCGCTGTGAATCTTGCATGCACAAGCACTTTGGTCAGAGTCAGGGTCAGATAATTTAGAAAACCTAGACTGTTGCTTTGGCAGCACAGATGTGTGTCTGCATCCGTGATATCTATTTTGGGGTAAAAAAAAAGACAAAATTATTTCGACAATATTTGAATATTTCGCATTTCATCTGATAATGCTGAAAACGTCGTAATACGTGTGAAATGACTGTAGTTAATGCATGTTCTATAGGGGTTGTAAGTTATGGTTTGGTACAATTTTGGTCTGTTTCAATCAAGAAAAATTTGTACATTTTTTTTAAAACATTGGTTAGTAATAGACAGAAAACCTTTTTCAATTTCTAAAGTTTTATTTTATTTTATTATGTTCTAAAACTTGTATGTATAGAATTGACTGGAGATTTGGTTGGATTCAATAAAGCAGTATAATTAAGCAGATGACACTGATCTGTGGTGAGAGCAGGTGGAGAAAAATCTAGGCAGATGGGAGTTTTGTCCTGGAAAGGAGCAGGATGAAGGTTAGCTATAGTAAGACAGAATACATGTGTGTGAATGAGAGGGACCCAAGTGGAGCTGTGAGGTTACAGTGAGCAGAAATTAAGAAAGTGCAGGAATTTACGGACTTAGGGTCAACAGTACAGAGCAACGGTCAGTGTGCAACAGAGGTGAAGAAATGTGTCCAAGCTGGTTGCAGCGGGTGGAAAAAAAGTTTCAGGTGTGTTGTGTGATGTAAGTGTATCAGCAAGATTGAAAGGAACGGTGGTGAGAGCATCATTTTTGTATGGGTTAGAGACAGTGGCACTGAGGGACAGAAGGCAAAGCTGGATGAAGCAGAGATGAAGATGCTGAGGGTCTCTTTGAGAGTGAAGAGGATGCATAACATCAGGAATGAGTACATCAGACAGCTCTTGTTAGATATTTTGGATATAAAGCCAGCTAAGCCAGACTGAGATGGTTTGGACATGTACAGAGGAGGGATAGTGAGAACATCGGTAGAAGGATGTTTAAGATGGAACTGCCATGCAGGAGGCCTAGAGGAAGACCAAAGAGGAGATTTATGGATAAAGTGAAGGAGGGCATGAAGGTAGTGGGTGTGAGAGAAGAAGATCCAGAAGATGGGGTTAGATGGAAAAAGATGACTTGCTGTGGTGAGCCCTGAAAGGGAAAAGCCACAAGAGGAATCAGGCATGGCCAATGCCTGGAAAGATAGATTAAACAATATAACCAGTTGAAAACAGTAAATGTTAATGTTTAGAAATGTTTAAATATGACCGTGCCCATATTTGAGATTAAAATATATTTGCATGACGTTGGAGTTAGGATATTGTGACAGCCTAGAGTCTCAGCTAGTTCTGCACATAAATATCCTGCATACCCACTGTATGTTCAGGTTTAAAACCAAACTGTAATCAATTGGTACATCACATAGCTCTGAGGTGCATGAAAGGGGACGGGACTTCTGCTCTCTAACAGAAAAGAGGAAGGAGACTGTCCAGACAACAGTGCTTGACCTTAAGTTCAGACACACCTGGGTTGCCTAGCTAGACAATAATCCAAAGCACATCAGCAATGCCATCTCTGAATGGCAGTGGCATAACGTTAAACAGTGTGTAAAAGCTTAAAAACCCTCCCGTGTGGCTAAATGTAAAACAACTATGTAAAGAAAAGATGACCAAAAGTTCCTCTTTGGCAATTTAAAAGACTCATTTTCAGTCATCTCAAATGCAAAATGGTTCTTGTTGCTGCCAAGCGGAACAGATTCAGTTATTAGATTTAGGGAGGAATTTATTTTTCTGCATAAGGCCAGTTTTGCTTGGACAACAATATCCCCTTCCTAAATAAAGTCATCATTTTAAACCTGCTTGTTTTGTTTACTCTGGTTTTTTCTGCCTGATGTTAAACTTTCTTTGGTGGTCTGAAACATTTAAGTGCGAAAAAACAGACTAAATCTGTAGCAGTGCATTTACGTTTTTTTTTTTTTTTACAGCACTGTATCTCTTTTTAGCAGCCTGCTTTTTCTGGCATACCAAAGTAAGGATGAAATAAATGAAAACGTCACTTTTGTTTTGGTACAGTCAGTGTTTGAGGATGATTCCAGCAACAAAATAGCCAACAATACTTTTTTTTAGGTCCTTAGTTCCAGAAATTCATTATTATACGACTACATAAAGGATTAGAAGCAATTGTTATGTCTTTCCATTTGTATAATTGTAATCAGAAAACGGATTGCATTTTGGATATGAATCAGATTTCATATTCTTGTAAAGTGCCCTTAGGAGACGCTTGTCGTGAACTGGCTCAATACCGATAAGCTGAAAGGGATTGAATGATGTATATGGAAAGAGAAATAATAAACCATCTCATTTCACTTTGCATGTTTCATATGCACAACATTACTAAAGCTCTCGAATGCTATATTTGACATCCCTTGATGACCTTTTCAATCTAGTTCTTTCATTATTGCATTCACTTCTCTTCTTCTCAGCTCATTCTCATTCCTTCCCCCCTTTTTCCCGAGGCGATCATTTTTGATGTGGTTTAATACTAAAACGACCTTTGGTGCAGCTCCCCTTTATTGTAAAGCCTGCCATAGTAATTACAGAGCACAATACACCGATATAAAAGCCCAGCATCATTATGTCAGTAATAACCTCTTTCCAATTTACCTGCTCCACTACATTTCCCATCATCCTTTGTCAAACAAATGCATGCCAGAAACGAACTTGAGTGTCAGGAAATAATTTCCGCCCTCTCTCTCTCTCTCTCTCTCCACGCCTGTTTATGCTGTCTGAGAGAAGAACAAGCCACTGTGTCACATAGTCCTTCTCAGGAGGCTAGAGGAGGGGATCTGACATGTTAAACCCTAATTAAACAGCTAAACTTTCTGCGTTTCAACCTGCCAAATACAACGACATGTCCACAGAAACTCTTCATTTGCTCGCACTTTCAGTCCCAGTACAGAAGGAAGTAACAACAAGCAATAAAACCATAAATGTGTCTTCTTCATGTGCAGAAACTTCCTTTTAGAAAACAGCTCAGCTGTTACTGTCTGGAATCACATACAGTACAAATTGCACCAGTGTTGCATGTGGGATGACAAGGAGGAAGCCGTAATTTCAGGAATCTGACTCTAGCCTTCTTGTTCTGTCTATTTTTCCCCTCTGTCCCTGCAAACCAACAGCAGTAATTGAGTCCTCTGAGGCTCGGAGTTGCTGTTAGCTCTGTTTTGTGGCGATGTAATTGGTGATGCCATTCACAAGCGAACCACAGAGTACCGTGCCGAGTTAGTGACGCAGACTTCTGAGTGGTGTTTGTCTGATTTTTCAAGAAATAAGATGGCAATACCTTTCCTGACGCTTCCATTTGCAACCTGTTTTCTTCATACGCCATTAAGCTGCATGTGGTGGGAACTGTGTTTTATCACCCAAACAGCACCCTCCATGTTTATTACCAGCACTGCTTAAGATCTGTGAGATCTAAATGTGCATTAGGGGGAAGGCAAACGTAGGCCCCCATCCAGCCTAGTTTATCACTTTCACTTTTTTTAAACTCTTTAACTATCGCTCTGATTGGCTATAGGGGAAAGTTGAGATGACTAGCAATTGTTGTAGCCATTTCCTGGCTTCTGAAGAATTGACCCACATCTGCCTTTTATGAATGCTCTCTGTTCTTTGACTAGTAGAAGAAAATTGGGCCTCAGTGTCATATCATATTAATACCTGAGGGCAACAGGTCAAGTCAACAAGTCGTGTTGCTAAATAGAGATTACTTGATAATCTCAACCATCTAAGGTTTTGTTATAAATTGCAAAAGTGTTCCAGTGACATTTTTCTTTTACAGTATTTGGTAGGGTTTGTTCAGTTCTAGCTCCTTTACCACTAAATAAATAGACTTAATGTAAAAGCGAAATTTTTCAAATTGTTGTCAATGCCAGATTATGCTACTGCAATAAAAGGTTAATTTATGTTAAAGCTTTTTTACTCTGTAAATGTATGGTTTTGGTTTGTTTTTCAAACATCCACTTACATTTCTTCTTCTTTTAGGTTTTCCTCACATTTTTGTCATCCTTATTGCTGCCCTTTTTTTTTTAAATGAGGTTCGTTTGACACCTCTTGAACAATCAATATCTTTCTAAACAACCCAGTTAGAGTGAGGTCAAAAGCAGGTTTCTAAAATAATAAAAGAAGTCCAGCCATAAAAAGAGTTGCATTACAAGGTTAGGTATACTGAAGTCTTTGGGGATTTGATTTAAAAACTGTGGTAGTTTGTGCATCATAACAATTTGCATGTAAAACACGAACCATAAAACAAAGTATAAGGTAGAGTGAAAAAATCCCCAAAACTCTGTTCACTTGTGTCGCTACATTATTACACAATATTTTCACACCATATATTTCTGTAGGTTAAATACTGATGTCCTATCATCTATTTACAGAACCCAACTTTAAAAAAAGTCGGAATTATCACTAACAACATGTGACATTCATTTTTAAGATGAATGTCTTCTACATAGTTAGGTTAGCATGTTAAAATGTGTATGTGGCTATGTGTGAAGACTGACAAGAGCTGGCAGCATCCTCTGTCCTCAGGTTACCCCAGTTACAACATTTATGTCTTTGTACTGTGATCTTTTGATGCACATATATCTTCTCAAATAGTTCAGTAGTAGTAGAAGGTGTTTTAGGAAATTAAGGAATATTGTTCCTTGTTCTGATATGACACTATTTCATAGGCAATTGTATGAAGGGAAGCTTTCTCACTGCTGTCTATACAGCGTCACTATATTTTCAGTGCAGTGTAGTGCTGCATGAACAGATGGTCGTCATGGAAAGTGCTTTTTATATATTTGGTCTCAGGGAATTTGCTTGCTCGCTTTTTCCTATTGTTCCTTTCATTTAGCCTGATACTTTACTCATTCAGTTCGCCTTTTATCTTATTGAACTGTCTTGTGTTCCTCTTTTTCACGTATGCATCACTTTTCTAACCCCATCATTTCTATCCTTTCTCCATTATCTAGTGTCTGTTCTGAATCTGTATCTTCCTTTATTGTTTATCTGCATACAACAACAAATACTGAACACTGTAACATTCATATAATTTGAAATCCATGTCCTCAAATGAGCCTTTAACAACATAGAAAAATTTAATAGACAGTAAAAAAGCTGAGAAAGATAAACCATCATGTATATCATACATAGCATAAATCTTAAAATTACCTTAAAACAGACCACAGTGAAACTAAAAGGTCCGTCGTAAAACCATCATGAGCTGAGTGTCAATCACGACTACAAAACTGGTCTTCTGTGAGAAAACACTTTAGTCTTTATCTATAAATTTGCCAGTCTGCAATCAAGTTATGTCCTCAGGTAAAGAATTACACAGAAAAAGCTGTTTTTACAAAAAGAGGTTTTACAAGAAGGTACCTTACAACACTCGCCAGATGCATTACAATTCACTAAACCAACAGATATGAGGTGAACCACAAGGTCACGGAGTCCTCCAGAGTCAGACCTTTCAAACATTAAAAATTAGCAAAATATTACAAAATTGAACCAAGTTCTCAAAGTTTATCATATTCATTTTTTTGAGAACATGGCAGTGATGAAATCTGACAGATTTTTGTCCAAATGCTTGATTATATATCATTCGTAGAGACCTGATTGTTGTTGATCTTGCTTGAGGAAGTCACATGATATCTTATATGGGAGATTGTCAGGATCCCCAGAGGTGGGATTATTTATAGCTCCCTGGGGATCCTGCAGTCTGTCTGTTCATCCTTTGATCCTCATGTTATCATTTGTTTAGTTTTCTGTTCTACATTTAGGTTAATTATATATTTGGGTATTTGTTACATTGTTTCCTGTTTTGTTAGTTATGTTTTGTTACATTAGTAGTCCTGTTAGATCCTTATTTTATGCCTGCCTGCCTTTAGTTTTGACTTCTTAAATCATGCTGCGATGGAATCTAGATAACATAACAGCTGTACAGAGACAGCCATAATGTCCTTTCTTTTAATAGTTTTTTAACAGCATTGTCAGTATATGTTTGAAAACCTGCACCAAGGCAGACTTCCAGCAAAGCGTTGTATTCATACTAAAAAGTAAAGGACAACGAAGTGAGCCCTACGGTACACCAGGTTTGACTTTAAGAAAGGGGGATTTCTCAATACCAATGACAACATACTGTTCGCAGTTTACAAGATATGAATGAAAACACTTTAAGGTTTAAACAGAAATGTTTAAATTGCCACGCTTTTTTAAATTACAACATCATAGTTTTGTGTATGGAATGCCCTATTAAGGTTTAAAAATACTGCACTTTGCCCAGATATATTGAGGACTCGACCTGTTCAGTAAAGAAGCAAGTGGCAGTTTCTGTTGCAAGTACCACTTTCTTCAGGACTTTAGAAAATACAGGTCAAATACTAATTGGCCTGTGATTTCTTGTCAGATCAGCAGCACCAGATTTAAAGATGGGGAGGGCCCTTGTTTGCTTCCAAGTGTTAGGGACGTTTCCACTGCTCAGTGACAAGTTAGTCAGCAGGCAAAGTGGTAAAAAGAAATATCTTTATTTTTTCACTAAAAAAAAAAAGATCTTTTTTCAGTGGCTGTGGGGTCCAGCTATAGGCCCAACCTTTGGAGGAGATCTAACGATGCTGGAATGCAAGAGTGCACTGCAGGCACTCCGTAATACAGAAAATAAACACACACACTTGAATAAATTTCACCAATACCGGCCCACATAGAAATATCACAGGCACAGGTGTACAGGGACGTTTGCAACAACACCCTCCACCCCCTAATTTGTCCATGCAACACATTTCAGCAGAGAGTGGTGACAAGAACATGCCCAGTTCACAACACTAAGGATAAGTAGGGGAGAGTAAAATGATAGGAGGACCAATAGCTGCCTGATAGAGCTGACACACTGAGTTCAACACCATTGGCTTAAAATGACAGCCCTGTCAGTTCCTCGCAACCACATGCATGTGTGCACACATATCCAGCTTGGGTGAGGAAGATATTCCCAGAGGCATCTCTTCACCTAGCTAAAGTTTGGCTCTGACAAACATAAGAGCTTAGGGTTGGCAACCGGTGCCCAGGGAGCAACAACAACTCGGACCTGTAATAGCACCTCTTCACAGTCTGATACTATACAGAGCAAAACCTTTATATTTTATTTATAAAGTAGTACAGGTTTACTGAAATCAGGTAAGGTTAAAATTAATAACAAACAAACTATTTAATTGTTCCTTCATCATACCTTGTGTTTATTTAAGTTTATTAAAAAGCAGTGTGTATGTACGCCACGGCTTGATCATCATTTTGCTCTACTAGCAGCAGGCTGAAAAATCTATTAAAGTGAAAAAAATATATATCATTAATTACTTCAGCCCTCATTGCCCCACCGCTGCCTGCCTCCACAAGGACGCTAAACAGTCACTGCCAGCAGTGCTGCAACCCCACCAATCACCCCACAGGAGGATGTCCCACCTGAGCCGTGGAGGTGAAGTATGGCCTGAGACAGGATAGAGATGCCAGGTATTGATCATTACAGTGGAATGAGCGTCCTTGGCACTTTGATACACAGGTTGATGTAAGTAGTTGTCTCTCTATTTATCAATCAGGCTTTGCCTTTAGCTTGTCAATTAGACTGTGAAAAAGTGATTTTACGCTAAATGGCAAACCACTAATTACATACTAACTTTGCCAACTGTTAGATGGTTTTGGTGTTAATAACAGAAATTGATGGTGGAACAAATTTTCTATTTAGGGTTTGTACGCTGGATTTCTTGTCTTTCCTCTTGCAGTAAGCTACTGGCAGTGATATATTGACATTGGTATTAATATATCGCATTAACACCTGATTTATGGTAAATAAAGCAATAACAGTATACCATACTTCACAAAAAAACTAAGCTGTTTGGATCTTTCCATGACTTGTATGTGTTTTTATTGTTATAACCCAGTTGTTCACATGCACAACTAAAGCCTTAGAAGTACGTCATTTTTCTTCCTCATACAATGCACTATTGCTTGGACTTTAAATGAAGCAAGCCCATTGGCTCTCCTTCACAGGTGTGAGGTTTTGCTCTGTTCCAGCTGAAACACGCAGAGCAGACAAGGTGTTCCTAGTTAGGGACCAAATGAAAGCATATGAAAAATGCTTTGGACAAAAACAACACCTTATGTTGAGGCGTTTTTCATTTTAAAGAGCAGCCCTTGCTTTTTACTCTGGCGTGCAATTTGTGCCTTGTATAATGCATTCCACTGTGAGATTAGCTGTTTTCCAAGAATACTGCAGACTTGCTGACACCAAGTAATGGTCTTAGATTTAACCCTAATACATGAAAAAGACAGAGTAAGCAAAAACAGTGACTTTTCACAATTTGTTTAGGAACATGGAGTTTTTGGTGCCTAAAAGGCACAGACAGTAAATAGTTTTTTAATTATCGGGCCTTCAGATGTACTCATGGAGCTTTAATTTTCATAGATGGTATTTGAACAGATCATGCATGGAGGAATATATTGGTCTTGCACAGTGTAAAAGAAGAGGGTTCAGAAGCAATTATTAACAGAATGCTTTCCTCAACCTGTTGATTATTTTTTCCTTCGAAGAAATCTTTACCAAGTTTACAAGAAGTTTCACAATATCTGACCCACTTCTCCCCAAACTGATTCAAAATGAGCCGATTGTACATGTGTTTGTTGATCACACCAGGTCTGGATACCTTAAGAAATATGTTTTTTTTTATATGCATCCATGTCTTATTTTCACAGCGTAATGAAATCCTTCCTGTGGTCAAGGATGATAAGAGTGATTCAAAATAATATAAGCCAAATCGCCCTCGGACTTGAATAGAATACCTTTGCAGCAATAGCCTCCAGCAAGTGTCTAAGACAGAGTGGTGGATAAGAATCTGCTCAACTGATGTCTGAGCCATCTCGTCACATAGCGGTTTGAGTTCAGTCATTTTCTCCCTGAATTCGTTTTTTAGTCAATAATGACTATGCTATGGAGCAGCAGCAGCAGCATCGTTCTAAATCTGCAGCGTCAGACATTGTGTTTAAATGTTTTAGTGAAGTAAAACACCACCTTTGATTCATATTCTGTTTTTGATAAAGTAGATGTTTTTTTTTTTATCTAAAACATACATGTCGCCCAAAGCTGTTACAAAGGAAGCTCTTTTTCATATCTGCGTATTCTCTATTGGGTTTCTTCTCACCTATGCGTCCACAGAGAAAAATTGTCTGAAAAAAAAAAAAAATGCAACATCAACCCCTCGAACATGGGACAGATGATAAGCGAATACTGGCAAAGCAGAGTAATAGCCTCTCTCTGATGCTTGTGCCACATGGAGCTGGCGGTGTGACAGAGATATTATTATTATCATCAGATGGTCAGATGGTGCTTGTTTTCGGGGCTCAGCTGGTTGGGTTTGGCCGCGGGGACTATCACCAGGTGCTGCTACTTCCTCCTTGGACACAGACCCACCGTTGGAGGGCACTGGAGGGCTGAGGCATTCCTTGCAGGCACAACTATGATTAAAGTGATGTTGAAAAGAGAGGGAGTGATATTGCTATTCTTTAATCAGGACTGTTGATAAATGTAGAACACAATGTTTTTGTTATGAGAAAATACAATGATTCACAAATGTATGTAAACCTCTCGAACTTAAATTGATATTTTCTCTCATTAACCCGGTGCATCCCCATGGTAACACATGGGGATGCCAGTATCATGAGGTGGATCAGTTTTTCTTCAAAAGAAACAACAAAGCTGGGTATAGTTGATGGAAAGGTCATAGTTGATGGTTCTATCCGGGGAGACAACCTGTGTTACTTGGTATGTCACATGAAATTCCTCAAAAATACATTAAAGTTTGTAGAAAAGTTCATGTGGTGTGAATAATTTTGCAGGGTATGTTACACAGACGGCAAAACAATAAGGAGCAAGTAAGAGAATAGAAGTAACTAAATGTAAGTCAGGCACAAAGAGAAAGTAGGCTGTAGCAACAGGACAGTAGAGTTTGCCCTTGAATGAAATTAGCCCATAAGGAAAGTTAGAGATTCTCGTCTGATGCAGTAGACTAATTAAAACCTAAAGCCTTGTTAATTATATCCAGCTTCTTTAACAGATGAGCTCTCTGATGGTTTGTCTGTCCCTCGTAGAAATGCTCACGTTAGCTCTCCTGGCAGTGACCCACTTTATTTCCACATCCTCAGTCTCTAAAATATGTAAACATGTGAAGTTTCAATTTCCATTACCGATGTAGTTACCAGACCTTTTCCTCCCACATTTTAGACGTCGTTGCTTACCTCTGAGAGGTCGTGTCTTACAAATTGCAACATAAGTGGTTAACACATTATATTTTTTTAGCGTCGCCGCTGAAATTGAAAAGAGCATGATGCAAAGTACTTGAGGGCTGAGCTGGACCGTAGCTGCAACAAAATATTACCACTCCCTCGCTGCAACTTCTCATTTCTTTTCCTTTTATAGGTGTAATGAAGAACAGCAAATATACCTCGGTCTGGCTCTTATGCTCACTCCCAACTCCTATCTCTCCATTTCTCTGCCACCTTATTGATCCGCCAGTCCAATCAGGCTCTTGCGGCGGCGTGCATCTCATTCTGAGGACACGGCAGCAACGTTTAATCGGCGCACAAGTCAATAGGAGTACGTCTTTCAAAGGAATGCAGACTTAAATGATGGAGAAACATTATGCACGCATGAAAAGAAAAGTTGCAACTAGAGATTTGGAAGAGATTCTACCTAGCACATTTCAGTGCACAATTTTATTCGAAATATATTTAAACCAAAAATAATTCACATTTTGTGAATCGTTGTAGTGCTGTACATGATTTCAAAAATAATGGGAGAAACATGTAAAGTACGGAGTAAAAATGTAGATCAACGTGAATTTGCACACAGTAGCATTCAGCGGTAACTTTTTTATACAAGGAAAAACTGAAATGTTTCACTTTTTCAGTATCTTTTTTGAGGAGGGCGGGAACAAGAATGACTTTGTGTAGGGGGTTATATACAGTATGTACTTATTTCTTTTAGCTTTGTGCTTTGTGCATTGTAGAATTATCAATATTTTCTGGCCAGATACTGAAAATAAAAAGGATAATAAAGTATCTTATCTAAAGTATTGACTGTGGAATTCTCTCCCATTGTTTTTACGTCATATGGATTTTGTTGACCATTTAAAAACGCAGCTAAAAATGTATTTGTATAGACATTTAATTTAATGTCATGTTTTTATGTGCTATTACTTTGTGTTTTGTGAAGCCCTTTGTGATTTTATCTGTGAAAGGTGCTATACAAGTAGAATTTTACTTACTGATTTGATGGTAAATGGACTGAATGGAATGAATTTATAAAGCATTTTCTCATCATTCTGACCACTCATGACTAGAGCCACGTTCACCCAGTTGCATTCTCCAGTGCGCACACATTCATAGACCAATATGCAGATTGGTAGGCAACTTTGGGTTACAGTAAGTGCCATGCCCAGGGTCACATTAACATTGGACAGGGGAAAGCTGGAAGCAAACCCACAACCTTCTGATTCCAAGACTGAGTCAATACACCGTAGAGCCACTTTTATTTACTAATACGGATCCAAGTGTTTCGGGGTATGTCTCTACCTTCTACGGACATTTATCTCCATCTTTAGTTCCATCCATCTTCGACCAGCTTCCAAATCCCGGAAGGAAAAAAAAATCATCCTCCACCATGATATTTTGCCGTGGCGAAAATGTGTTTCGTGTGATGTGCAGTGTTCAGTTTTCTGCCACATAAAGCCTTTTCACATGGAGGCCAAAAAGTTAAACTTTGGTAAACGTCTTTGCTGTTTCCCCAACACTTGTGACAAACTGCAAACCGAACTTCTCGTGGGTTTTTCTGTCCCACGCTTCCATGAAGGCCAGAATTTCAGGACTGCAGCATTCGTGTCAACAGTTTCTCCCACCTTTGCTCTGGACCTCTGAAGCTCCTTCCAATGGCTCCTTCCCTGACAAACGCTCTCCTTGACCCGCCTCTAAGTCTTTCCGTAGCTTCGCTGTTGTGCCATACTTTTGATGGATGTAACGGTGCTCCGTGCGATGTTGAAAGCTCAGGATATTGTTTTATAAGTAGACATGGACAAACACCAAGCACACAGCCATTAGGATCGGAGCTTATATGTGTGAGTGCACAGGCAGGCAAAATAAAACACACGTGGACAAAAGCACAAAAAGGATGCGGTTAAGCTTTCAGGACAGGCAGAGTGTAGCATTCAGGTTAATTACCAGACAGATGGCTGGCAGTGAGGCTGACCAGGTGGGTATGTGAAGTATAGGGGGTGGGATGCCTGAAGGACGGCTACATCTCTACTGTAAGCATACAGATGTAATGCATTTACGAAGGCATGGAAGAAGTGGAATGCATACGCAGACACTATCTGGCAATCAGTGGATTCTGTTTACAGCAAATCTCCATCTCCTCATCTGCATTGCTTCTCTCCATCATCCCCCACCCTTCCCACCCTCTTGCTCTTTCTCTCCTTTATGCACTCCCAACACCTCTTCTGCGTCGCTGTGCCCTCACTAATCCACAGTGACACATCTCGCCATTCAGATCTCACACGGAGACCGCCTGCCTCGCTGCAGTTGATAATGTGCAATGCGCCACAGAGAAGCAGTCAGATGATTTAACACAGAAATAAACAGGCAGCTCACACATGACAGGTAAGTCGTCAGCAATGACCGGCATTTTAGAGCCATCATTCCAAGTTCTGGACCTCTGAGACAAAGGGGCCAGGAGAGAGAGAGAGAGAGAGAGAGAGAGAGAGAGAGAGAGAGAGAGAGAGAGAGAGAGAGAGAGAGAGAGAGAGAGAGAGAGAGAGAGAGAGAGAGAGAGAGAGAGAGAGAGAGAGAGAGAGAGAGAGAGAGAGAGAGAGAGAGAGAGAGAGAGAGAGAGAGAGAGAGAGAGAGAGAGAGAGAGAGAGAGAGAGAGAGAGAGAGAAATGTGCAAGGTCTAATTAGAGCATTATGCAATATGAAACAAGACAGTGGTATTTCTAATGTGACAATTTTCTTCTAAGATAGAAATTGTTTTATCACTGAAAGGAACAAACAAAAAAAGGAAGGAAGCTACTGTATGTGCTGAAGCACTGATGTTTGGCTAACAGCCTTCGCTCTCGCCCTGCCCTTTCTGATTATATTGATCTTGGGCATTCATAATCTCTCTCTGCTCTTTGGGTTTCCGGAGGTTGGAGTATGGAAAACGTGGCTGCTGACACATTAAGGAGAAACATGAGAAAGCTGAAACTTGGCCCGAGGACAGCTTATCACATTCAGTTGAGAGGAAAAAGACCAACACAAGTATGAGTAGTTCACTTGACATAAGAAAAGAAAACACTATTCGCGGCAAGGAAACAGCCACAGGAAAACACCACAGCACAGGAAAAGTGCTGCAGTGCTCATAAACGCCTCAGATTTATATCCACTGTACCTGCTTTTCCCCGAGTTAATTCAAAATATCCTTGGTTGAACACAGATCTCAGCAGGATAACCTCTTGTTCAATTCTGGTCTGAAAGTATAATCTCTTGAAGGTTTCGACAAACTTGATAGCTGTTATACTCCAAATGTGATATTTTGGATGGATGTCTATAAATATCTGTCAGAGTTTCTGTAATATGAGGGATCTCATTTTTATTTAATTCAATAAGTTTTAAATATAATCTAAGATTAGTTGTCTATAAGTCTTGATTATTAATGCTTTCTTCTGAGACAGCATCAATTGAGAAACAGTATTTTAACTATAGTAATAGACTGTTGACATTTTTTGTCTCTCTCATGACTAAAGAAAGCATTAAAAAACATTAATTCATTTGTTTCAGGCTGTCTAATCACACGCCACCCTTTGTCCTCTGATTGGCTGATCGGTCTTCATGATGTCTGTACCCTGGAAGGTCATTGTTCCACATGAGCTGAGGTCTGACACCAACTCTATAATCATTTTAAAGCTAGGGCTGACCACCATTTCACATTTAGATGTGTTAAATGTTTTGTTTACATTGTACATTAAGCTATGTTTGTCTAGTTTTTGAATAAGGTTGTTCCAGCTTCCCCGAATGCACCATGTGTTTGTTGTAATTTAGTATATGTCTTTAGGTAAAATCCTCTTCGTATTCAACTCAATTCCTAAACCTGAGCAACAACCAAAACATCCTACAATCTGACCAATGTCTGACACAGTCTGGTTGTTCTATGAATTCCTGCCCATACAAGCCAATAACAGGGAGTTGGAGCAGCGAAGAGAGAGAAGTCCAGTCATTTTTAGAAGTGAGACAGCAACCCAGTTTCAGACCACAGTGACGTGCTCAATTCTCTCTTCAGCGGTGGTTAGGGACCATAACTGACCCTAACCCTAAACCATGTGATTCAAAGACTTTGAATTTTTTTTACCTGTCAGAAAAATGCATTACAACTAAACATCATGAATTAAAATTCCACTTAGTAGACTTCTGTGAGAATGATAAACATTTGATGTAAGCCAGACCTTTAATCAGTGGCATACTAATTTGAACATGACATTTTAAGTTATAAAACCTCCCCCATTAGTAGTAATGTGTAGAGACAAATCAGTATATTAACCCCGGTCTTTGAATTTTTCTTTTTGTATTTTCTACTTAATTAGTCAAACATATATCTTAGTATACGTAATTATGATTTTTTTTCTGGATTATGTTGGTTACCAGCGCCAATTGATCCTGTCTGATAATACATAATTGAAGTTTTCATTTTATTTTTTGATCTGAAGTAATTTTTAATCATGAAGGATATCCATAAATCTTCTCACTCCTGTTTTTTGTAATGAAGATCAGTCAATGCAAAAGTCAAGAATCCATTCTATATTGAATTTGAACTTAAGATACCAGCTTGTTTATGAATAGCAACGTAGTTTAACACAGTGTTATCATTCTGTCATTAAAATTAAAATACAGATAGCTCAACTCTGTTATAACCTCGTAATTTACTTTACAAAAACTTTAGTTAGCATCCTTGCTCATAGCCATTTCTCATTTACCATCTATTCAATACTGTTATCCACACTTTTCTATTTAAAATGAGCAAATTTTGCCACAGTGATAACAATATCATAAAATTTTTTTAAATGTTGAGGAACAAGTGTGCAGGTTTTGGTATGACAAAAAATAATGCAAACTAAGATCAAAGTAAGAAACTCAAATGGGTCAAATTCCATATCACCTTGCTTCACTCAAAATGATGCAAAAGGGGGAAAAAAAGGAATAAAAATCTCACTGTGCTCTTTGAAGAGCTGCCTATAAATATGACAGGCAACAAAATCACAGTATTTCAGCAGAAGAACAGAGAGATGACGGTTTCACGCACAAAAACACCAACTATATCACTCAGATAGGCTGCAACACATCTGTCACAATGTCACATCTCAGACTGATGAGAGCGTTGCAGAATATTCACAACATGTATCTGGTGGCATCTGACTGAGAGAAAGTGAAGATCTGCATGGAGGTGGTGTGTCCCACTGCCCTGGTGGGGATGGCTAGAATACACGTCAGGTATGAATCAATAATTAGAAAAAAAATATAAAATATACAAAAATAAAGTATATGAATAATAGAGAGGATTGTAACAGCTGCTTAGCTCCAGAGCTGTTCATTCATTTTGCTATGAATAAGGTAGTGTAGCTTTTCGTAGATTGCTTTGAATTGTATGCATAATGTAAAAGTTGAAACTAAATACAAGGCTGGGCCTAATATTATGATCACCTGCCTAATAGTGTGTTGAGCTCTCTTTTAATGCCAAAACAGCCCTGATCATCAAGTAATCAACTGCTGGAGGTTTGCTGTGTTATCTGGCACCTGAATCAGATCCTATGATTCCTGTAAATTGTGTGATGGGGCTTCCAGTCCATGGATCATGCAATATATCAACATAACTTATTGTGGCTAAAGGTAGCTCCACAAGCTTTTAAAATATGGAATCAGCAGAGTTTTGTTTACATGTACTTTTTCCATTTTATTTTGGAGTTAATAATGACACAGAGAAATCATGTTGTGAGTCTTACAAATCCAAGCAGACCCTAAAGACCATTTGCACACTTTAAGCTACCCAGGAAGTGTGTTGGTCAGTGCAATTAACTGATTTATGATTAAAAAAAAAGTATGGACATTTTATGTCTGCATATTATGTTATCTGTGTACATCATGAGCTGGTGTTTGCCTCAAAAGAATTTCATCATGGTAACACATGGTGACAATAAAGATTCTTGATTCTTTTTTACACATGTAGCTACTGATTTACTGACAGGTGTAGATCGGATCTGCTTCGTTCATTGCCTTCATACATAAAACCCTAAAAAAGATGTTTATCAGGTTGCTTCCCACATCTCACTTTATTGTGTTTTGTGGGGAGCTAGTTTACAAAAACATCAAAAATATATGTTTTGCATCACTGTGGAATATGCTAAATTAACCGTGTGAAGCAATCTTGCTCACTTTCTAATCCAGCAGCAGTAGATTTGGTTCCTAAACTTAACCAGCAGTATTCAAGACTCTGGAACCAACAGCAGAGATAAAGTTTATTTTAAATGTCCCATCCATCCCATACATTTTCTTCTTTTAAATGTTCTGCATTTAAATAAAATATTTAAATATTTTGCTTTCATGCACATCATTTTTCTCTCCGTCCACCCGTGTGTCTTTCTATTTATCTAACATCTGGATATATTTTCAAGGTAGGAAAACAGGACAGATGGAGTGCCCGGTTGCAGCAGCAGCAGCAGCAGCAGCAGCATTGGATTTAATTATCTGACCTTCTTGTCGACTGCTAGCTCATAGGATCCCAGGCAAGCGCTAATCAATGTCACCCTTGGCAGTGTAATAAGTAGCTATAACACCCCCTTTTTCCCCCTCTCACACTGTCTCTCATCAAATATTATACTGTCAACTTCATCTTCCCTAATGTCTCCATCTCTATCTCATGGTGATAGCTAGTTTGCTCCTATTTTAGCTCATTCACTCTCCCTGTAGCTGTTCACCCCTTTCTTTTTGTATTATTCTTCCTAGTCCTTAGTGGAGCACAGTATGCGTCTTTCCTCCACCCCTGTTCTCTTACTCCCACTGTCCCTCTTCTCTTGGTCACCCTTGAGTCTCTTCCTGTCACTCCTTCCCAGTCCTACCATTTTCAGCTCACTACGCTGTTAGTGTGAAGTCTGCAGTATGCCCAAGCCTCAAGGTCTTCCACTTAAGTGAATGCATTTGTATTCCTAGGCTCATCCTGCTGAGGCAGCGCTGCTACTTTGTGCAAGCAGTAGTAAAGTGTTCCTTTTTAGCACTCACTTGCAGCTCTTGTTGTCTCTTACTATATTCCTGACTCCTGGGAGCATCAGTGTATTTTTCACACACTATCTATGACTACATATGAACGGGGAGCAGATATTATTAATGATTGGCTGATTGAGCAAAGGGGTTCGGAGAAACTCTTTATCAGTGACCACACAGTTTTGGTTAGGACAGAAAAAATGTTTTAATTTAAACAAAGTCAAATCAAACTTTTATTGAAGACATGTTTGAAGAGTAAACACATAAATGATTGACACTGCCGCCACTTTTCATTTTAAAAATATCCAATTGATCAGTTGTATAGCTTCAAGTTCAATCAGCTGCTCTCTTGCAACTGCAGACTGGAAATAAAAACGGCCACAAGGAAGAAAAAAATGGGTACGACACAAGAAGTGAAAGAACGGGGGGGAGAAAGATGATGGAGGTCAGGAGAGTTTCTCTGCTTGTGCTAATTTTGTTTGCGAGAAAGGCCGCGATCTGCAGGAAGCCAAGAGGAGGGAGGGAGAGAAACAATATTGCACAGACAGCATCGTCTCTGGCAGCCATGGTGGAGAGAAGGTAAAACAAGGCAAAAGCTGCCACCTAAATCCATTTTCAACAGATTCAATTGAACAGGCTCAGTCATGCACGACCACATGACCAATTTACCAGCTATGGTGTCAACAAACACTGAACCTCCAAAGGAGTCTTTAGAGTGCTTTCTTTCCTCTGCGATTCCCTGATAACAATGTCAGCGAAGCACATATCATAACCTCTTGTGTCTCACAAGACAAATGGAAGTGTCTTTAGAGAGCTAAAAACTGTAACCTTTCAAATATGCTTGATGTAACTTTTGAAATCACTATGAAGTCATAAGTAAATAGAAATCTGGCGACTTGGCTGGATATCCAGAAGTTTTCCACAGGAAACGTATTTGAGGGCAAGATATCCAGGGTATTTTTTATCTGTCTGGCTTAACTTAACTTAAGAGAGATCACACTGGGACACACTATGAAAGTAGCTTGTAATGATCGCTCATTTTCTGACATCCAGCCTCTAAAAAGTTACACTCAAAGTGTTGCGTTTGCCTGGTTTATTTTAGAGAATATGCACACACAGACACAATTTGGTGCAAGTCAGTGATTAAGAAGAGCTTTGTTTCATTTTATGTAGTTCAGTGACTAAAATAAAATTGCTGTTAGTCGCGGCTTATTTTTCAGTTACAGTTAAATTAAAGGAACAATAAGAGATAAATCTACAGTAAAATTAAGCAAAACCATCCTCATTTGTAACCTGGGAGGGAAGTAAGATTCCCTATAAACAATCAATGCTCTCCATCAACAATGTCTTAGTCAACCTTTTCTCCTTTCAAAATTAGAGCTTCGCTGCAGAGTGTAGCCTGTGTTTACTTCCTGGTTCCTGAGCCAATCATATGAGACTATTTTGTGTGTCGTTCTGATTTGAAGCACTACAGTAGGTGTCATTATTACGTATTGCTCCTTCAATGAGCTTCTACTTTAACAACAAATATATTCAAATCTGTTGGGCTTATCGTCACCCCCTTAACATGAGAGAGAAAGAAATTATAGATGTGTTTGCAGTGCAGTTTCAGGTGATTTCTTCTCTTGAAGCATAACCAGCAAAGCAGAGTTAAAAGCATCCTTAAATGGCGACAAATGTAAACATTGGGGGGGGGGGGGGGGTCCACAGATAAAAAAGCATGCAATACTCAAAGCAAAGCACCATTTGTGACTCACAGTGAATCTCCTTGAAACTCATGATGATTACAGCGCAAGTAAGAGCACTTGGCTGCATATTTCCGTAGACTAAAAGGAATAATTGTTAAGTCTGAAACATTTTTAAATACGTTTTTTTTTAGATGTTAGAGTTAAAAAGATAAGTGGTTTCTCCTTGTGATGGCAATCTATAGATTAGAAGGGAATCTGACATTAAAAACATTGCAAACTGCTCACACCTGATGCGGTTGGTTGCCATGTTTATGTTGGTAGAGAATGCTGAGGGGCAACAAAACAAAAGACAATGGCAAGAGATGATTCAACCCGTAATACATTTAAGTGTAAATGGAAAGTGTTCCAGATACATTTATTCTAAGGTCAAATGCATAAACATAAAAGACCGGACCACCGCTAAGGCTAGCAGTTTTCCAGAAAACTGTAAAAGTGTCTAAAGTTCCTTTAAATCAATATTAAAACATTTGTTTAGGTTTGCCTTCGACTGTTCTAGTTAAACTGTTTTTACTGAAACATCATTAGTTCAACTTTGTAGTCCAACTGTTTTTAATATTTGCTTTTAGTTTCTATTTTCCCATGTTTATTTTTGTTTCTACATTTTATTCCAACTTGCTTTTATTCCATTTTACTTTTCTATATTTTAATCATGTAAAGCACTTTGCATTATCTTTGTACTGAAATGTGCTATACAAATAAATTTACCTTGCCTGGCCTTGCTTTACCAAAGTTATTCTACCTTTGATTAACACTTCTTCAAGCAGCATTCTGAAATGTAGCCGCTAGGAATTTTGTTTGTTATGAGCATAGAGATATTGAGAGAGGTTTTGGGAGTTTTATAACTGCAACAGCGTCATTGAAACTGATATCCCTCAACAATGCAGCAACAAACTAGAGCACTGTAAGTTATGCATATTTAATTACACGTACTGCAATCTAATATAGCGGCATTTGGAGTCCCAATTTCCTACTATAGCTGAAATGATACAGAAGACCCCCCCTAACAGGACAGTCAAAGTCTTAGATGTTCACACTGCCATTCAAACCATGTGTGAGTGCTATGTACTACTTGCTTTTGTTCTCTCCTTCCAATCGTTCCTTCCTCCAGAGGTGGTCGATGAGATGAGCCCTAGGTGGGTGGTGGTTATCCCTTAATGACCCAGTTTACTTTGAAAAGGCATTGATCTCAGTCAGTGTTTTGCTTAACACGAACAAAGAAGGCTCAAAGCCCATCTCAGCGCCACCGTAACACTGTTGGACCTGCATGGAAGATGCCACAAAGACATTGTTCTTCTTTCCACTAAATAAATAATTGATGTGTTTGTCATGCCACGTTTTCATCTTGTATTCCGAACACAATCACTCTTGAACAAATCTTTGTACCTTCTGAAAGACTTGGAGTGGGCCTAATTGAATTTTCATCAATATATCTTGAGAGACACCAAATACATTTTGCTTAGTCTCCAATTAAATGGCAACTGAATAAAAGGCAATGTAAACAGAACTCTGTTCCCCACTTGCTTCTGATCCTGATGAACCATCAGGAAGTATTCACACCCCTGACTGTTGACTGAGGCGGCAGAGCAGAGCCTGTGTAACTGTACAGGATGGTGAAAACATGACAGGGTCCAATCATTTCTTTGTATAAAAATCACATTGAAAAGTATTTGAAATATTTCTGATTGCATTTGAAACAAAGACTAACCTTTAGCTGTTAAAGAGATCATTTTGTGATTGTTATACAGCAATTCCCATTCCTTTTTTTGCCGACAACTTCGAGCTTCATAGTGCACATGTTCAAATATGCAAACTCATTAGCTCTTCCATAGAAGTATATTCAGTGACTGTTTAGATGTTTCTTCTATATTTTAGCATGTAGTTATTATAAACAGTTCAGTTACACAAACAACGAGGCGCAACAAAACAACACAACTGCCAACCATGATGCCAATAACGAACGTAGTAGAATTATCCAGTCCCTAACTACAAAAAAACAACTCAAAATGAAGAGTTGATGTTTAAGTTAAATGTATAGCAGACCTGTTGTATTAGATTTTAACAAAGTTGCCAGTAAACATATTATCCACAAAATAAAAACAACTAATGTTCCAGCTAATGATTAAACACAAATAAACTTTGCAAGTGCAAAATTTATAAATATACCTTCACTATGTTTTTACAAGTGCCAGGACCATTTCATAAAGGGCAACTCAAGACTCAGTCTCTGCAAGAAAATACAGGATCAGATCTCAGAGGAATCTAGTAAAGTTATTTTATCAAATAGAAGCCACCTTCAGACCGTTTGAAAGATGCAGAAAGCAGACTGTCTGAAGAAACATGGTGAATATTACCGTATATCTTATGTAATACTGACAGAAAACTTCCTGCAATCATTCATGTGTGGGATTGCCCCTCAAAAAAGAGAACGAGAATCAGCTTTATTTGCCACGTTTGTGCACATAAACAAGCACTTTAACTTCAGTTTCACTTTGTTCTCAATGAAGACATTTTAGTTAAATAGATTTTTTTTTTGTAAAGATGTATACATAAATTTAAAGAGTAAGACATGGTTGAATTGGTGCAAATAACTGCCTGGGGGACAAAGTGCCTCTCCGGCAGCTGGTTTTGTAAATAGCGCTACGTAGCGCCAGACTGAAGGTACAAGTCTAGAGTCTGTGTCCAGAATGTGTGGAGACTGCAGAAATGTTAGTGGCCCTTTCCCTGACCTGTTCGAGTCCTGGATGGAGGGAAGGTCAGCCCAGATGGTCTTCACTGCAGAACTAATTGTTTGGTGTAATCTGCACCTGTTATGTTTGTTGATGAGCCGAACAACACAGAGATGGAAAAACATGACCAGCAGCTCCTGTGGACGGTTGTACTTTTTGAGTTTCCCCAGGAAGTACAGTCTCTGCTGCGCCTCATTCTGAACAGTGTCTATGAGTGAGGACCATCTCATGTCCCGAGGAAGGGTGGTCCTGTCTGTATGCAGACTCATCAACGTCATGGATCAGACCAACGATATGGTGTCATCTGAAAATTTCGGGAGTTTCACAGACGGCTCCGCTGAGGGAGTGGGCACCATCAGATTTTTGCATGAAATACTTGAAAAGAGTGAAGAATGCCATCAAAACACCCTTCAAGGGGAACATTGATCAGGAGCCTTTGGGTGATGCACAAAAAAAAAGGGCAAAAGCAACGATGAACTGGTCCAGGGGCTTTAAGCCATGGATGGATTTACGCAAGGGCAAAATGGGTTATGCACTTGGGGCCTTACAGCCAATAGAGTCCCATCATTTGACATTTCACCATACCCTCAATTGTTTTTTACATTTTCCCCACAATATATTTGTTTTAACGTACTCATGTGTTGCATTGTTTAATTTTAAAAGATAGGTAATAAAACAAAAGAAAAACTTTATATATACTAGTCAACATACAAAAACACACGGTGGCAAAACTTTAACTTTGTGAACAATTCTTATCACCACATATTTCCCTAATATTGCCCTATGTGTCCTAGTTGGAAAATTTTCGATTTTATTTAATCCCAAAAGTAAATCACACACCCCTCCACACCTCACACTATGTCCAGCAGCAGGTTATACATCTTGCTGTAAAAACTTGGCTTCATATCTCAAGTTCAATAAACAGCTCGGCAGTGACTTGCAGAAAAGTTTATTTCTCTCACCCCAGGTTGCCAATCTGAAACCAGTGTTGTCAAAACATGACCCAGAGTTATTAATCCACACTTTTATCACAACTCCACTACATTATTGAGAGGTCTCTCTTTCACACCTTTCTCATTTAGAAGGCTGCTGCTCGTCTTTCAACCGGTACACGCAGACAGAGTCATATCTCACCTGTTCTGTCGTCTCTCCGCTGGCTGCCAGTGTGGCAAAGAATTGATTTTAAAATCCTTCTCTTGACTTTAAATGTGTTACTTGTCTTGGTCTTCTGTGTCTCTCTGACTTGCCACAGCCACGTTTTTTTCCCCCCAAGGGCCCTTAGATTAGCTGACCAGTTTCTGATGGTTGTACCAAAATACTAGGCTGAAGCTCAGAGGAGATGGAGCTTTTTCAGTCGTGGCTCCAAATGTATAGAAGAAGTTACCATTAAATGTCAGACAGGCTTCTTTTTTTTGCAGTTTTTGAAGTCTTTTAAAAGCACTTATTTTCAGTGGCATTTGACTGTGTGAGTTGATTTGTTTCAGTATCTGTTTTCATTTTAGTCCTTTCAGTCTCTGTAGTATATTAATTTCTGCTTTTAATGTTTTTTTGTTCTAAATTATAATCATTTATGTCTTGGTTTGATCTTTTTTAGTACTGTGCATCACTTTGGTTAAACAAATACTTTATGAACTAAATATATTTGAATTTTAAATATCAATTGCATTTGATAAGGTGCAGCAAAATCAAAAGCTTTTGTCCCCGTCTGCTTTTTCAGCATACTGGTTGATCATCAACTGAAAAGAGCGGGAGTGTAAACCAGAAAAGAGCTGGAGGTGCTGATAGAGAGGGAGCTGCAAATAACAGTCTGATAGAGAAACGTCTTACAGAATGGTGAAAGGAGGGAAATGTAAGAGATTCAGTTCTATAATAAAGTAAACAGAGGGGAGAAAAAAAACAGGACATTAAATGAAAAGAGAGACCCGAATGTGAGAAATCCTAAAACCTGCGGGAACAGGCAGGAGAGTCCCACAGCAATTCTGGAAGAGCACTCAGATAAATGTAAGTGAGAGATTGCTGTTGGACAGGACAGGCAGGTAAAAGACAGCAGCCACCGCGGTTGAGTAAGTGGCAGCTTGCAAAATGACATCTGATTATTTCACGCCATTACATCATATAAAGTCCCCTGCTACACGTCACATGTTCACAACTCATGCAATTGTGAGATATATATATATATATATATATATATATATATATATATATATATATATATATATATATATATATATATATATATATATATATATATAGATATATAATGATTCAATAAGAGCAGTTACAAGCATTTGCAGTGTAATTAGTAGTTCCCTAAACAGTATAAAAATGTTGTAATTAAATTTGGAGCCATACTGAAAGCAGGTTTTTGCTTACGTTTACGTTTGAATACGTTTACTCGTATTCTTAGTTTTCAGCTTATCTGGGACTGGGTCGCAGGGGCTGCAGATTCAGCAGAGATGTCAAGACTTCCTTCTCTCCAGACACCTCCTCCAGCTCTTCTGGGGGCAACCTGAGACGTTCCCTGGCCAGCCAGGAGACATCTCCAGTGTGTCTCGATGCAGAGGAGCAGTGGCTCCACTTCAAGCCCCTCTCGAATGGTTGAGCTCCTCACCCTTTCGCCAAGGGAGTGCGGAGAAAGCTCATTTCAGCCGCTTGTATCCGGGATCTCGATCTTTTGGTCAAGACCCAAATTTCGTGACCATAGGGGAGGGCAGGAACGTAGAACGATCCATAAATTGAGAGCTGAGCCGAAAGGGAACGGATCTGTTCACCACAACAGCGTATAGATACCCGCGGCGGCCCCTCACTTGTGAGCAAAAACCCGAGATATTTAAACCCCTCCACTTGAGGCAGGAGGTATTTTTCTACATTTTCCAGCATCACAGCCAGAAAATCTAACGTATTTCCTGTGATAAACACAAAGCAGTACATAATTGTGAAATAAAAGGGTCTTTTTTAAAATATCTTTGCAAACAGACAAACATGTGGTGTGAAACTTACTCAGCTCTCCTGAATCAGTATTTTATTCAATCTATAATTCTTTCTCAGGCCACTCCTGGGTCACTTTAATACCTTCATACTCCTTCCAGTCAATAGACCCAAGTAGATAAAAAAATTACTTTAAAACTAAATCTACAAGACGTATAAATAATTTAGGGATTAATAATTCATAGTAAAACCTCTAGAACCCAATAATCTTGGCTACAACAACCAAGAGACAGCCCTGTCATCTCCTCATTGCAAAAAGATAATAAAAGAATACTACAGTGAATCTGAATTGTGAGTCAAACTTTGGCATGCAGCTACAGTGGGATGAAATCAGCAACAGGTGAGTGCATTCTTGTGTGCACTCGACCTTCCCTTCCCTCGCTCTCCTCCTCTCAACCTCAGCGCATACAGGTGGGGGCAGCAGAGGCAGTGAGCTGAGACAAAACCTGCGAGTCTGGTTAAAAATAAGCGGCATAACTATATCTGTGCGCACGAACGCCACAGATGTTCCTTCATCCCAGCGCACCCAGTCCTACGTGGACGCATCCATGTTTTTCCTCTGTATCGAAGTAGCCCCCCCCCGATCTATATTTCTCTCTCATGAATCGACAGTCCTGCTCTCTGCGTCGTAGGTGTCAAGAACCATGGCCGTTGCCATGGTGATGCCACACTGCAATATTCCGTTGCAGCTCAACGGATGCCGATGCTTGCTGCAGCGCCCGAGCTGGGGGGGGGGGGGGGGGGGGACACACACGAGGAGACACGAGGAGAGACTAGAGTAGCGGGGGGCTGCAGCAGAATCCACCAGAATGCAAATCACACTTTCTTGACTGTTTGTCCTTCATTGTGCCGTTATCAGTGTCCTAGACCACGATGGAAGACCACGGTTCAACTATGATCACATATGTGTGTGTATAAAATGCCGGTGCCCAAGTTGCCGCATTTTATTCTTTTTGTGATGTCAAGATGATATTCAAAAACAGAGCCACAGGGATAAAAGTAAACCCCGGCTCCCATGATCGGAGCACGTGTGTACAATTACAGTATAACATGTGTCTGTACTGACAAGTTTTAATCTGACGGCAGGCAGCAGTCCCATTAACAAATGCTTAATTATTAAAGAGCCACAACACTGATCTACAAGCTTACCGAGCCTAACCGCTCCATCAGCATTCTCGGGACGTTCCAAGAATAATTCCTACCTTGACAAAGCCGTTTGGGAAAGAGAGGCACAAATATGGGGAACTTTCCTCATGCATTTAGGATTTTTACGTAGAGGCACGTCAGTAAAGCGCCACGGTCATCATCTTATCCGGAGTAAGTCAAATTAAATCTTCAGTGGAATCCAGTGTAATGGAGTTGTATTTCAGTGGAAAACACGTCAGCGGCAGGCTTGTCGAGGACAATGTCAAGGTCGCAAGTTATGTCTGATGAGGCCATGCGGTCTGAAACTGTAATCAAAGCTGCAGGCTTCAATTGCAGCTATACAATAAGACTCAGAGGTCACTGTCCTCTTAAACACTGCAATATCCGCATGATCCCTGGCCCCTCTTTACTTTTATTTGATAGGGTATTAAAAAAGTCAAGATTTATAAAGTATTCTTCAATGACCTATCGTCAACCTCTTCAGTTTCATCTCCTTGTTAGTGACAATGAAAGATGCAAAGGGGAACACTGTAATTGTTCGCACTAAGCATCATAATGGTCTCTGTAGCTTTTGCCTCTGTTGCTTGTTCCTGTGTGTAAATAATGGCATTTTATTTGTTGAGGTTGGTCCAGAATATGTTAAAATGTGTTATAAAATTACAAATCTTATTATGCTTTATTGCTAGAAGTAAGTACACTTTCAGGTCATTTACAAACAACTGCAGCATAAAGAGCCATTTCTTTGCCTTTAAAACTCCAAGCCAAATTTGAAAAAAAAGAAGAAAAAAACAGGCTTGATCATCAACAGTTGCTCTAAATCTTTTAATGTATTTAGAAATTAGATTAGGATTTTTCAGTCTGAGACCGATTCAAACTAATGACAATTCCTCCAAACTTTAAGGAAGCTCTCCTGTAAACAACACTTATTGTTTCTGAGTCAGTAAGGAAATATTTCTCTGGAATGACTCAAGCAACAAATGTGCTGCACTATCCCACTGTGTTGCCTCAAAACTACGCACTGATATACCGCAGACCCTCGGGTGAAGCGAGTTCGTGCAGCTTTGTGAACCCATGGTCAATTCCCAACTCACTACAGTGGGAAAATGGGAGTGGGGAGCAGGGCAGATTCTGACAAAGACAGAGAGAGGGAGATAATAAAAAAAAGAAGGCAAGAAAAGGCTGCAGACGAGGGGAAAGCCACAGGAGAACGCTGGCCTAGTATGACGTTATGGCTTACAAAAAAACTGGGAAACTACTGGTCCTTTCTTTTGCTGCAATTACCGTTGGTCACTCAGAGGAAGTATTACTGCTTAGTAATTTTGATAGGTGAGTTTGAAGCATTTAAGTGCTTTATCTCAGAAAGAACATAAAGATTTTATAAGGACCCCCTCTGCAAGAAAAGTATCACCCATCACCTTTAAATTAATTGTAGGTGTATTTAGGAAACAATACCTTGAAAACTGAAGTAAAAGAGCCTCTGTAGTGTTTTATTACATAGTTGTTAGTGATAAAATATATTTTGATTTAAACCATTTACCAAAATTTGCACCTAACCCATAATTTGTGCTCTACTATATAGAATATAGAAGTTGATCTCTACTAAAGCACAGACGTGGGGAGTAAGTACTTGCATTTACTCTGTGACCTTTACTTGAGTAACTTTTTTGAAAAAAAATCTTCTTTTGGGAGTAGTTTTACTGCATTGTACGTTTTACTTTTACATGAGTAGTATTGTTATGAAGTATTGCTACTCTTACGTGAGTAAAATTTCTGGACGTTCTACCCACCACAAGTAAATGTGCTGGAGGTCGTTGATTAAAACGACCTCTAGCACAGTAAAATCTCTACTTAAAAATAAATCCATCGATGAACGGAATCCTGCAGCAGGAATTTTAAGTCTGGTCGGTCTGGTCGAAATCACTTCATCCACTTTTTCCCCCCAGCAAAAGCCTCGTGAAATGATTGTTTTGTAACTTAATTACAGGTTGTCGTTGCTGTCGCCATTGTGTCGTGTCTTCTTCTTGTCTGACTCTTTCATTTGCATCCATATGTTTGAGAGACATTCAGCTTAGCTGCCAGGTGTGCACCTATGATTGACACGAGACATTAACTAATCAGATTGGATGAAGAATGGCTCAAAGAGTACCGATTGGCCACTTTAAGTGACCAATTACAGAGCAGCATGGAGTCACATGGAAGTGAAAAGTTTCAGAGCACACATACGCTCTTGTCTGGTCATCGTCCCATTTTATAAGGGAACGGATTTGATAACTTCTTTTTGATATATGTTATATATGAATATATACACCTGCAGCTTGTGTTAAATTGAAATAATTGTCTATATGTCCATTTGTAGAATTTTATTCATAAGAGCCACAAATCTACCAGCACATCTTTATAAGCTTTATTTAAATTCTTGGAATAATACATACTTACCAGCCACCACTTCAAATCCATCCAATAGTTCTATTTAAGGGTATACTTTTAATAAAAAAAATCTCCTAACCCTTTTCTCAGGTTGGCAGGTTAATGCTATTATTCTCCACTATACATGAATTATATGATGTGATTGATGATAGTTTAAGATTTTTTTTTGCCCCATAAAATTGTTTTTTAATGACTTAGTTGAGATTTAGCTTAGTATCTATGATTATCTTGGCATTTTCAAAATTCTATCAAGAAATAATGTACTATAAACCTATTGAATTTATTTGAATCTAACTTAAATCTGAAAATTGAGTTTAAAACTGTACTTCCTTATCGGCTTTCTTCTAATTAACTCCTCTCCAGGTATTGCGGCTGCCATCTGGTTTGTGGTCCCACCTTGCAGGCCCGCAGGCCCTTAGTGCAGAAGAGCTCCGGGCTGCTTTTCCTCCAGCTCAGCCCCAAGGGTCCTTCACTGCTGGTGCTGGAAGTCTGGCAAGCTGGACAGGCTTGTTGAGAATGTGCCTCAGCGAAGGTATGCAGATGCCCAACCTCAGGGGGAATGCTGATTCTTACACTCAATGGTTTATTGATTCAAAACACCCCCTTGGCTGAAGGCTTAGAGTCAGAGAATACTCCACAAGGACCCTACTGCTCACACTGACAACATTCACAAATGAATATGTTAAGCAAGGCTTTATTTTAGCCCTTTAGGTGGGCTCAAAAGTACATGGGGCAATCAGTACAATGAAACTGGGGCTTTATTGAGATTTAAACAATTGTGCTTTGACATACATTCAACTAGAACATAAGGAACCAAAGAGTATATATTAGTCTGGAAATATACTAAACATCCCTTCTTCAAAAGATGCCCTAAATAAATCTTTTCATCAGAGACTAAGAGAAAAAAACATGTGACCTGTTTCTTTCAGATAAAGATTATGTACCTCCACACACAATTTATTTTAAAACTGAAAATACAAAGTCTAAACATGGCGCAATACAGCATGAGACACCCCTTCTTCCCCCACAGGGCCCTGGCAACGAGCAAGAAAAGCAAGAAAATCCATATAAAATGATCAAAAGAAGTTTTCATTAAAATCCACAAAAGATCCTACCTCTCTTTCTGACCTTTCGATTACCTCTGCTTGGCCCAAAGGTCAATTGGAATCAACCGATGCCATAAATTCTCAAGGTCTCTGGCCTCTTGGGAGGCAGTCAGACATCTTCCGAACTACATACTAATGTCTGAAAAACTTGAGGAGTGACTCACAAAGAAAAAAGTCTCTCTTTGTAGAATCAAAGGCTGGGGGTCTTTGAAGATAATTCAAAACGTTTTTATTGCTCTAATGTAAAATTCTGATCCTAAATATAGTTTTTATTAGTGGTAAACGGCAAATGATTGTAATCAACAGAAATACAAGGCTTGGAAACAGTCTGTAATAAATAATTTGTTTCACTTAGTGAATCGAGTTACTGAAATAAATATATTTTAATGTTATTCCAAATTATTGGATATGATTGCATAAGAGAAGTTTTAGCTTGTCAACATGACCGTAGGGTATAGTGGACGATCTTTTCCAGCTTTGAGTTTAGGGGATCATCTTATCTATTGGCTGTCTCACATGCCTATCATTGTGACGTCCTCACTCCAGTGAGCTTTTCAGCCGTTCATTGTATGGCCGCTGCTGTCGCTGTGTACTTTGAAAATGCCTGAGAGTGTATTTTGGAGATTCTTTCACGCGATCCCCCTGAGGAGTGGAAGAGCAGGAAAGATGGTCTTGTGCATGCGCAGTAATTCAAAAAGTGACTTCGGCGTTTCTTACCTACATTTCCCGAAAAATCGTCCACTCTACCTTTAAGGTATTTTAAACGTCAATAAGTTCATCAATTTGAACTTTTAAGCCTAAAGAACTGCTGCTTAACTCGAAATGTTAAGAATAAGCCACATCTTACCAGCCAACATTTACATAACAGGGAGTGTTGGCCTAGTGTTTAGAGCAGTGCGCTTGCGCCCTGAGAAGGTTGCAAGTACCCGGTTCGATCCCCACAGCCTGCACTCTGGGTCCCTGAGCAAGACTCCTAACCCCAGATTGCTCCCCGGGCGCCGCACATGGCAGCCCACTGCTCCCCAAGGGGATGGGTTAAAAGCAGAGAAAATTTTTTGTTGTAATGTATGTTTCAATGACAATAAAAGATGATTATTATGAACATATTAAAGCTATAGTTGGTAATCCTGTTAGGAAAACACGTTTTGTTATACTGGGTAAAATCGTCCTGACAGTTACGAATAAATTATTTATTCAGAAAAAGGAGGTTAAAAATTAGATCTCTGTGAGAGCTCCAAGCCTGTAAAAACCCTGACCAATCCAATTGGTCAGAGTTTTGTTCCTCCTCTCACCCCCCTCTGTTCCTCAAGTTCCGGGGGTTTCGCCTTATCTATTGGTTGTCCCACATGCCAATCATTCTGACGTGCTCACGTAATGCCAGTGTGCGTGCATGTTGCTTGTTAGTTTTCGCTTGCTGGTTGCCCATGCGTAACCTGACTCTCGCCAGATGTATGTCGCTCCGCCTAGCTTCACTCATACATCTGGGACATCTCCTTAGGAATTGCCTTTATTGAAGGCTGGGGCCTTATCAAAAATCTTTGCATATGATTGGATAAGCCACTTGTCTGTCATCTTTATCGACGTGCTATTTCAACCACTCACACCGAAGCTTACCCGTGACGCTGTGAGAGCGACGCTGTGAGAGCGACGCAGGTTTTTTTTTTTTTATGTGTTTTTTAATGTGTTTTTTTTAATGTGTTTTTTAATGTGGTTTTTTTTATGTGTTTGCGGCTCTAGTGGCACGCGTTTCATTGACAGTGAGCTGAAAGGAAGAGGGTGGAAGAGGGGGGAAGACAGGCGGCAAAGCGCCGCGGGTCGGAGTCGATCCCGGGCCGACCGCGTCAAGGACTAAAGGCCTCCTAATATGGTTCGCGCTAACTGCTCTGCCGCGGGCGCGCCGCCACGGCCGCGCCCGCCACGGCCGCGCCCGCCACGGCCGCGCCCGCCACGGCCGCGCCCGCCACGGCCGCGCCCGCCACGGCCGCGCCCGCACGGCCGCGCCCCGGAAAACAAAACTTTCCAAATCCGGTCGGGAGAAGGGCGAAAACATCGTTTCCACCAACAAAAGCCTTCAGAGCCGTTCTCTGATGTTCTTTTAATGAAACAATACTAGGTAGATTGGACAACACGGAAGAAATAGCAGCATCAATGCTAATGCTTGTTTCCTCGATGCGAGCCGCCATTGTTGTTGGAATCTCACGGTCGCTTCTCCACTACGTCACATCCATGAAACTCCCGCCCTGCGTCCTGATTGGCCAGACCATAAAATTGGTTGGAGAAATCACTCTCTATGGGAGAGGTCCCAGATGTATGTGAGTGAAGCTAGGCGGAGCGACATACATCTGGCGAGAGTCAGGTTAGCCCATGCGTACTTCCAGTGTTTATGTATCCGGTTAGCTTCAGCATTAGCCAGTCATTGTATCTCAACTGCTCTCTCTGTATACTTTGAAAATGTCTGAGAGTCACAAAAAGCAAACTGCATACAAGTTTATGAGAAGAAGAGGAAGGCTTCAGTAGAAAGAAATAAGACCAGAGTGGATTCGAGAAATTTTTTTTCACGCAATCCCCCTGAGGAATGGAAGAACAGGTAAGACGGTCTTGCACATGTGTAGTTACTCAAAAAAGGACTTGGGGAATATTACAGCCTCTACCTTTATCGGGCTTTTCAGTCAAGAAAAGCTGAGATCTGTGTGTGGGTTACATAATAGTTCCATGGTAACGGCCTAAACAGGTTGGACTCTTCCATTAGCATCCACGTTTGAGTGACATTAGCCCTCAACTGTCCCACAATGTCCGTGTGACACGCATTTCCCTAACCACACACGCCACACATGGCATTCCTCACACAAAAAACTAACAAAGCCCATCTGGGCTGCGGATGATCCGTTCACAGCACTGTCCATTCAGAGCTCAGTTTAAACCCCGCCTTCTGCGGAGCTGTTTCAGCTTCTTTCACAGCTTGAGGCCATCAGTAATTCCTGCTGCAGTTCGTGTTAACAGAGCAGCAGCAAGAGCAATCAGAGTCATAAATAATTTTGGTCTTAACTTTATTCAGTAATTATTTGTACATTTGGGGTCTGTTTCATTTAATCCATTCAAGTGGGTCTATCTAGAAACAAAATGTTTTACATGAATAAAGCAGACAGCTGGAATGGACCCAATGCGGAGTGTTGCTGGCAGCACACAGAATTTCTGGGGATGAACGACAATAAGAGCAAATTTTATTTTTGTCAGAAATCTGGAAAGGACCACAGAGCCGTTTACTTGGTTAGAAGGTGCAAAAAAGAGCGCAAATGTTGTGAATGGAGTTTGAACAGACATGATTCTCCTCATATTGGCAGTCTTTTTTTTTTTTTTTTTTTTTTTTTAAATCCACTAACTGAACAAAAACGTGTTGACACTCCTCTTTCATTTTTTAACAAAAGTGAAACCTCTACCTTCATGACTAGTCGGTTAAAAATTAAATGGAGTTGACTAGATCCGCTCTTTCTGCGTCGCTCCTGATGCAGGGGGTACAAATGACAGCAAAACAATTGATGTCAACTCCTCAGCAAGGAAAGTCACTGTTGGATGTCCTAAAAGATGCTAAATGAAGTCATCACGTAATTTGCACATTTGTTCATGTGCTTGTGATCCAGGCTGTAGGAAAGAGAAGCTTTTGGCAAGACAAAATTGTGATTAAAAACACTAAATATTTTTGGAACTACAAATGACAAACTATTTATCAAATAATTAATTATTGTTATACATTGCCTGAATCCACACATACATCAAATTTGACCAAAAAGACAGTTATGCAAGGCACACAATGAACGAGGTGAATAAGGGATTAAAGCTGTGCGTGAATCAAATTCAGGGAATTATTTTAGTGAAACAGATTCAGAGAAAAAAAAGGACTAGATTAAAAACTATATTTACATTATATTTATATCCAGCTTTGTAATCTAAGGAGGAATAACCGCATTATACATTTTTGTATATGAAAATGGAGTGGAGTGGGTCTCCGCTCTGCTCTTTATGCTCTGATTGCAAGCGCAGGGCTTTTGGGACAAGGCAACTGCAGTAAGTGTGTGTGTGTGTGACAGATAGACAGCGCTCACTCACGGCGGTGCTTGCTGCCACCTCAAGACAGTAACTGCAGACTGATTGGTGCTTTCACATGGAGTCACATGGAGTCAATGACACAGAAAATAGTCGCTAGATTTGTCGCTAGTCGTTTAAAAAAAAAAAAAAAAAAGTCGTTAGAGGGCTCTGAAAAGTTGCTAAATATAGCGACAAGGTCGCTAAGTCGGTAACACTGAGCGAAACGTATTATGAATTGCATGAAAAATGACACGAAAAGCTCTGATTGGCCACACTATGCGCCTGAGGAAAATCTTTCAGTAATCAATTGGAGATCCGCATAAGGAAGCCAAAAGTTTCTAATCATACATACACCCTCATCTGTCAGGTATCCCACGGCATTAAAAACCTACACACAAAAAACTTATAGAAACCCAGAATGGAATGGGAATGCTGGAATTTTTAAAACCAGACACATTTTATTTTTTTTAGTTTCTAATTTATGCTTACAGTGTCTACACTTTTTTCCTGCAATTTTGATGCGGGTGGTGCCTGTGTGCCCCCTATTGACAAGCTTCTGAATACAGAACTAAATGACAGAAACCCCATTCTGTAAAATATACATGTAATTATTTTTTTTCCTGAAGTAGTTGCAGGATTTAAAAGAGTAAGCGTAAAGCTTGCCCTAAGACATTTTACATTTTACTGCTTCTTGCTCTGCATGCATAAAAACATGAAAGCAATATCACCTTCCAGTTTCCACTAAATTGAGATAGAAATTGCTGTACATCAATAAAATACAAACTGTTTTATGTCTTTCTATTGATTCAGTCATTAGCAATATTTATGGGGATTAAAAAAACATTTTTTTCATATATTGCTATATATTGGAAATGTGATCAATTGTGCTAAATTATTTACAAAGCCTCTTATCAATTACATTCAGTTTTTCAAATCACATCTAACTGGCTTAATCTGGAATCCTTTTATTTCTTTACCAAGGCTGTCGAGAAACAAATCAATTTTAAATATGGGCCAAGGTCCATCTCTGTTAAAACCTTCACAGAAATCCATAATATTTCAAGTAATCAGAAAATATTGCAAAAAAAGTCACAAAAAAGTCAGAAAAAAGTTCTGAAGTAATGATTTGTCTTTCTCTGACATAAGAAAGTAATTTATTGTGAGTTGGAATTCCTTCCATGCCTTAACAAACATAAATTAAACACAGATTATCCCATAGCATCTACCCTTTGGAATTAATATGCGCGACTCTCTTTGCTTAAGGCGTATAATTGTTTCGGGTAGCAACTTAGAAATGATGGGTTCCACAATATCTATAAATTGTGCACATTTGCCTCTGGCAGTAAAACTGTAATGCCTTTAACAAAAAATAACACTCCAGTCAATTTTCCTTTACCATATGCGGCTGAAAATATTCCATTATCATTTAATCCAGTTTTAGCCTGAGGTTTACTTCTCAAAAAATGCTAATTCATCACATAGGCATTTGTTAATATTTCATTGAATATTACACGTCATCAATTTCTAAAATCAATACTGCCAGATTTTTTTCCATGGAAGAGTGTTAGCAGTGTTAATGTCACTACAACACCCAACAACCTTTCCGGCAGAATGAATGCAATGCTAATTGCCTGTTTTCCAATGGCCCTTGCCAATGTCTCCCATTGAATCTGGCAAACATCCGGGAATGGAATGAGCACAGAAGGCAGCAATGGCTCACATCCTGACCCAAAAATAACAACAACCACAAGTAAAAAACAGATGCTCTCGCTGAAGTATAATATAATGAATTTGCCTTCCTCGAAATAGCTCAGTGTTACTCACTCGGACTTTCCTTGCCGAGTAAAGCCCTGTCAGGTTGGCCCAAAAAGATCGGAGGAAGAGAAAGACGATTAAATGCACTCTGACCTCCAAGCTGTATTCCTCCACGGTCCTCTTGAGAGGGTCCACTATCTGCCAGCAGATGAGGATGCATAGGTCGATAAGCAGCATCCCACCGACGATTATCAACAGTTTCTGGTCCTTTATGATCTGTAGAGGAAGATGGTGATGATATGATTGTATTAGTGAACATCTGCTCATTTAATGGAGTAACATCCATGTCATAAAGGCATGTGAAACAACACTCTGTATCTATCTTATTTATTGAGTGCTACCTTCTTTTAAAATATGTAAGGACATATTTTCTAGTCTCACTTGTGTAAAAACAAAAAAATCACACACTTCCAGTAGACCTATTGGTTGATAATCAATAAGAAGTTCTGTCTCCAAGCCAGATTTTGTTGCCTAAAAAGGGGACCAATGCTGAGCCAGTGCTGCTCACAACTAAAACTCCTCTTTTGTACTCTGAACTTTGGAAGGATGAAAGCCATGACCTGTTTGTGATCTCCATTTATAATAGCATTTGACTGACTGAAACCATGAATCAAAAGAAAGGTCAGGAGAAGACAGGGTCAGGATCTGTTTGGAAAGCATCATATAGTCTAGATGCGGCTCGCACAGGTGTCCCATTCCCCGGCTGGCTCAGAACGCGGGACATGAGGGGAGTGTCTTTTGATCTGCTGCCTTTTGATGATGCAAGGACTGAGCAAATGTGGCCACAGCGAAACGAATATTGATAGCCCTTGGTGGGATTTGCAGCTCCTCCATTAGGTATGTCCGATTTATTGTAGGAAGATGTGTACTGAACATCCATCAGCCATGAGGAATTGTGTGGACCAAAGGAAAATTAGAAATGTGTGCAATAAAGTGCTGTCTGAATACCAGAATTTTATTTGGATTGTTTTGAGTAGAAAGCAGTTATTTGTTCATATGTCATTGCTGCAGGGTCATCTCACACTTAAACGATTAAAAAAGGATCTGTCAAGTAGAGTACAGTTATTTATTTAAAGGTATATTGCAGAAATAAATAAAGGTTCTGAAGTTCTTTGGAAGAGGAATTCGCCCACTGCATCACAGATCCTCCACCATACGTTGCCACACGGGCCTTTTTCTGATACTCTTTCTTTGTTTTACTCCAGAACCACTTAAAATGTTTATTTTCCCCAAAAAAGTTTATTCTCTGATAAAAACAGATTTTTTTGTGGTGTCCCTCTCAAACAATTGATAAATCTAATTGTTGTTATGGAGAACTGGAGATTTTATATATTGCTGCAGTTTCCTAATATGTTGTTTGGAGGATTTTTAACTCACTTAACATCCGCCTCTCTGAACTGGCAAAATAAACATTGAATTTACTCTAAATAATTGTCACCTGTTACTGGCATTCAGATATACCATTGCATTGCACAGATTTTCTTTTTCTCAAGGATCCAACTGCATTTTAGAAAAACTTCAACACAAATAAATAAATGAATAACATCATGGAATGTGCACACAGCTTTAACGTGATTAAAAGGGAATGATATGTTTTTTTCTCTTTACTTTCTAAAGAAACAACATTTTATCTACTGACTCTGGGTGTCATGATTTAATTTTGTGTCTGCTTTGTTTTAGACTAATTAGTTTCCACTCCCCTTAGCCAACAGCCGTCAGTCACCAGTCTCCAATCAGTGAGCCCAGATCAGCTCCACCTGCTGCCAGTAATTACTGTCAACTCTGCTCACCTGTTCACCTGCCTACATATACCTGCCTCAGTCATCCACTCACTGCTAGAATGTCTCATCTTGTCAAAAAAAGAAACAAGGAGAGGCATTGTCCTGAAAAATCTTTATCTCTTTATCTCTTTATGTATCACTACTAATCAAATATAAGCAAGAAAATAGATGTATTATTTAAAGTTGTGTATATTTACTTTCAAGAAAAAGTTCAAGATATCTTTATTTACAAGCCCAGATCACTCCCTCAATCCACCCCTCCAGCTTCTTCTGTGTCATAGCGTCAGAGAGCCCATCTTAATCTTGTGTGCTACTCATAATTTCACGACGCTTCCTGTCAACAATAAAAATGAAACGTTAAAAACCACTGATGCATGCTCCAAAATACCCGCTCTTCCTACTCCCAGTCAGCCTGTCCTCATTAACCCTTCTATAACCTACAAAGCCCTACTGATCAGTCACGATCCTCTACATTTATAATCCACACTCCTCCCCTCCAGTTGTAGATCCAGGCAGATGTTCTTTTAATACATCTTGTCGTGGAAAAAGCTTTCTCCCCTTCACCATCACAGCTCCCCACTACGTTAATAATGTCTTGAAACTGATCATAGCAACTACCAATTTACCAATGTTTAGTTGAAACACTTGTCACCTTCTCCCCTTTGACTGTACCGACGAAGGCAAATTTCCCTTTGGGCACAATAAAGTATGAATCTAATGTTCTGCTAGAAAAATACTTGAAAAGTTTTATTTTTCTATTTTTGCTTTATTCTGTGCATTTAAGTCTAACTTATTTGAGCAAGAGTGGAAATAACTGTTGCTTTTCTGTTTTAAATAAAAGCAATAAGATCATGTCTGACATTTCTGATTTTAATTTATGTGTTAATACCTGCGAAACATTGTCTTCTTTGCTTCAGGTTTTCTCACCCTGACAATCTAATACTGGCCCACATGACAGGGTGATTCTGGGCGGATTTTTAAATCTGTCTGTGCTGCATGTCAAGTTTTGTTTAGAGAAGAGGGACAAGTCACCGTCTTTGAGCCTTTTAAGGAACTGAAGATGTGCTGACTGCAGCCCACCAAGCAGAGCCTTTATCAAACTCACCCTTGAATTACAATCTGTTCCACTGTACAGAAAAAAAAAAACAATGAAGGAAAAACAGTAAGAAAGGGTTGAGTACCGATGGCTAACACTTGTGTCTGTCCCTTCACTGACAACAGTGGACAGACGTTTCAGGGCACCAACAGCAACTATCAGTCTAAGGAAGCCAAGACACCTGCACTTAATCAATGTGGATGAAGTGGAACGTGTGTGTGTGTGTGTGTGTGTGTGTGTGTGTGTGTGTGTGTGTGTGTGTGTGTGTGTGTGTGTCCTGCACACAAACCGAAACTAAAGAGCATATATCTTGAATGTTAAGAGCTAAACTATGCAGCAGGGGGTGAATGTTGCCTTAAAGGAAACATTTGTTTTGTCTTTGTTAGCAAGGGAGAGAAGGTGAGAGGAGGTAAAGTGAGCTGAAATAATTGGCAATGAAATGTCAGAGCAACACTAAGTTCAAAGAGGCAAAACAGCTCTGTTTCCTGAAAATATATATCTATGAAAAAAAAAAAAAAAAAAAAAACACCACGCATGAAATGAATACAAAAGGTCAGGTTCAGAGCGATGAAATAGCTTTGAAAAGCTATCTTTAGTAAAACATCAATAGTCTTTTAACCTCTTTTTATTCATTATCCGTTCCCGGGTCTCCGGCTTTCCGTTTCCTCTTCAGCGGTCCCGCCCTACTTTCTTTGCCATTGAGGCCAGACTGCTTGCCTTGTTCCTTACACTGTCCTGCCTTGCTTCCCTCCTTCTGTCAGTCCATTATCCCTTCTGCTGCTATTTTTCTACATCCTTCTTACCTGTTCTACTCATTCAGTCACCCTTCCCGTTCTCTTTCTTTGCCTTTTCATGTTTACTGCCAGGCCACCCACTTTTCCAATAATATGAACAGTTTTGAGCAAGAAAGAGAAGTAGACTGGGAGAGGGGAGCAGCTATTAATACAAAAGACCATGAAAACTGGCAGCACAGAGAGAGAGAGCAGCAGTTTATATATTGAAACAGATCGGACCAATTGTTTCAAAGGCGATATGTCTATATCTTAATTTTCTTCAGAGACATTTTTCAAAGCAGGTGTTGCAGCCACCAGGATTCAGACTTTTTGCTCTTTGATTCAAGTCTGGGGACGATCAGCCACACAGCAGTGATAAGGTGTGAATGTCCTGGAAATGAAAATGTCCTGAAATGAAAATGCTTATGGCTAAATGAAGATGTTAATTATCTAGTTTGGTGTTAAAATAGATGTTTAGGGCAAGATGTAACCATCAGAAACTTAATATGTTCTGACATACTGCATTTCCAAAACCCCCTAATGACAAAAATGCAGGGAAACATGCACATTAATGGGGGACACAAATGCAAGAAATCATACATAAAAATTAAAACCAAAGATATTTTACATTTCTAAGGTTTTACAACATTCACATTCTGGGGGCGGATTACACATAAGCTGCAGTCAAATCCAATTAAGTGACTTAAGGCTAGCAAGCTTTCTGTAAACAGCAGCTTAATGACATGATAAATACGCAATACAGACCACGAACTGTCTTTGAAATCATCATTGTCCTTTTTGTGGCTTACTGTAAAGCAGCTTGCCAGAAACTTGTAGCACTTTCATGACCCTGAATTTATCTGGGTCACGGTGCTTCAAGTCATTGCTTAGTTATATTTTGATGCTAAAATGTGCTTGTATTTCTTTTGCCTTAAATAAGAGCTCTCCATATTTCAGGAGAAACAGGAACATGCCAAACACTACATCCATCATGGGAGAGGAATTGGAGTTGGTGGAGAAATAATGATAGCTCCCTGTTCAGCAAAACAACAGAGTAAACTGGAGAGGCGACAGTGAAGCTGAGTCTGAGAAGGGACTGAACAGTCTGTACCTCTTCAGAAGGCTTAGGCCCTTCAGTGTGTGCATCAATGATGCTGCAGATCTTCTATATAAAGCTGTTGTCGAGAAAGCGATCTCTTCTGCAATCATCTGATGGGGTAGCAACATCAGAGCCGTTGACTTTAAAAAAAAAGATGAATCAAGCTGATCAAGAAGGCTGGCTCTGTCCTGTGGACTGCTCTATTGGCTCTGATTGTACAAAAAAGTTTCTTTCAGAAAATCAAGGACTTTACAGTCTAAACTGTCTATCCTCCTCATGAGATTCAGTCAAAGGCTTCTGCAGATCCACTCTAATGCTGACCACTACAGGAGATCCTTACAGCCTCCATCACCATCTACAATGACTCTTGGGTGTTACAAGATTTAATTTTCCTATGTGATTAAATAAATATTTTGGAATTGAATTGAACTACCAGTAAGATTGAGGAAGTTGCAGTAAACCGGTTTGTTTTGGTGGTTATTCAGGAGGAGCGAGCTGTATTTTTTCCCTAAGTAGTTCGCAGATTAGCTAAATGTTTTTTCTCCCGTCGGCTTCATAATCATACACTTAGGCACATGTCCCTTAAAAAAGACACATGTCCCTTTAAAGTCAGGACAAGGCACTGTAATATCTGTATAAATATTAATAAATAATATTCTCTCTCCTTTTTTATACAGTGTATGTAACTATGTGGAAGCCTACACATTTTATTGAATAAGGTAATGTTTTCCTTACCTTTTTCTTCATCTTCACATTTTTGAAAATGGCGTGTACCCTCCATGTCTTGGCAAACATGGCGCCAAAAGCTGTTGTGTAACCAACAATGAGGATCCATGTCCGAACCTGTCAGAACAATAACATACAGTCATGACATGTCATGAAGGGGCAATCAAAGCTCAAACCAGCATCTGATCTGACAGCTATGTGAAGTTAAATTTGTTCAAAATAGGGTTGCGAGGCATTCTAAAAATAAGACGCTGTCAAATTTATTTTTTACTTCCAAGAGCTCTAGTGGAGCATCCTTAGCACTGGGGCTGTCAGACTTCTGAGAACATTTTATCTTTCTTAAAAGTAGAAAACAAAATGTGGACCTCTTAAGTTTTGGCACAAAACATAAAGCTGATGAGTTTAAAAGCTTGAAAGTTCAATATAATCTAAAGACCCCCTAAAATAGCTGCACAATCGTAAATCAATAGACAGTTGTGTACTTCAGTATCAGAAGCTGCTTATGCACCTAAAGTGGTTCTCAAATGTGCCTGGTTTTTGCGATGTTAAAAACTGAGACTTTGATCAACTATTTCAAAACTTTTTACAGTTTTCCCACATATGTTGTGACACACACCCCATGCAATGCAAGTATAAAACAAAGAACCATTAAAGGAAAAAATAAAAACTGAAGGCCAAAATAACCTGGTTGAATAAAGTATCCATATCCTCAAACTAATGCTTTGTGAAAAGAAATTTGATTCAATTTCAGCGTTCAGTATTCTCAGTTTAATTTGTGGCTTCATTTGCACTGAATTTGAGGAATTTCAAAGTTCAGCTGTTTTATTAGGATTGTGACCTTTCCACATTTGCATGTCTGAGATAACCTCTCATTTTCAGAGAGGTTACAAAGGATCAGATTTATATCATTGCACAAAGGTATCCGTCAGAAGACTGAGACAAATAAAGTCCTACAAAATTATACATGAACATTGAATATGTATATGAGAATATATATATGGAACAACAGGACATTGCAAAAACTAGACACATATCCAACACAGATAAGAGGATGAGACTGAAACTGGTCAGGGAGTCTCCTAAGAGGCCAACAGACTAAAAAAGTGGCAAAAAATGTCCCATAAATTCTAGTTGTTGTCTACATGCATCAACTATCTTCTTTATTCTTTGTATGTCTGGACAGGGGAATAGACTTTCAAGACGGAATGCATTTTCAGAAAGCAAAGCATCTTCCAAAATCCTGTGGAGAAATGTGATGGAACCAAACTTGAACCTGTGGGTCATAAATCCAAATGGTGTGTTAGCGCTAAAACTACTCTGCATGGAACCATACTGTGAAGGTGGATTAAATGGTGCATAGTTCCAAATATAAGTCAGTTCTGGAGAAAAACCACAGGTTATCTGTCAGAAAGATGGGATGAAGAGGGCTTTTGGTTTCAGGCATCACAGTGAGTCTAAGTATACAACCAAATCAATAAGGGAATGACTTCAAGGAAAATTGAAGTTTTAGACTGTGGAAGCCAGAGTCCAGGACTAAATTTGACAGATAATCTGCGGTGTCACCTAAAGAGAGATGGCTTCCTATCTGATAAATTTGGAGAACATTTAAGGGGTTGGGATGGAAATTGTTTACCAAATCAAGACTAAAAGGTGTTTTTGAATCAAAAGGTGTGTTAACACTGGTAAGTGGGTTGTTGTGTCTTTTTCCCTTCTAACAGTCTTTGTTTTTTCAGCTACAGGATAAATGTTACAATATATTTGGAAAAAAGGTTCAGACATTTTAATCCTGATTTAATTTTATCTACATCATGGAAAGCTGACATTTGAACTGGAATATGTACTCTTTCGAGAGGCTCTTTTGGTGTGACGAGAAAAATTAGACCGTCTATTCACTAGGAGACAAGGTCATCAATAAGTAGAAGATCAATCCACCTCTGCGCTCCTTTGCTGTAGATCTTCATCTGAGGTTACAGACTTTGCTTTGGGTCTGCAGCGCAGCTTCATCCAGGTGACGGTAGCTTGCGTGTGTGTGTGTGTGTTGTGTGTGTGGTATTATCTCAGTGAAAACTAGTTATCACTGTAATCAAAACTCTAATTAATCCAGTATCTACATAGTCACACGGTACTGCCACTTGAGGGGAGACTCTTAATGTGCTATGTGCGAGCTAGAGACCTGCAGTGAGATTCACTCTGTCTTCTCTTGATCACGAGGTGCATGTGAGAGGTTTGCGAGTCACCTTTATATTTGCATATTTCTAGTATATGAAGTAAATTAGAAATGGGAAAATACTATAAGCAAGGCAAAAAAAAACAGAGAGCATTCATACCCCTTAAACTTTCTCACATTTCGTCTCAAACTTCATTGTATTTTTTGAGACTTATATTATAGACCAAAACAAAGTATTACATAAGTGTAGAGAAAATTATACACGGTTTTCAACATTTTTTACACCGAAATATCTGAAGAGCGTGACCTGCATTTCTATTCAACAGCTCTAAGTCAAAGACCTGCATCACCATCTTTGACTGCAGTTGCAGCTGCTTTGGGGGGTGTCTCTACAGGGTTTCCCCTGGAAGACTGGTTAAGCAGGAGCTTGCATGGAAGGGGGAGCTCAGACCAACAGTGCAACAGCTAGCGTTGGCTAATGTTGTCCGGGAGGTTTACTGCTACACTGTCGCAGATAGAGGAGCTTTTACTGACCTTTTCATGTTGCTCTCAAATATCCGTGTCGTACTGTCAGTTTATAGGATGCAGCACTGTTCAGCATTACGTTTTTCGTGTCCGTCTGCCTGGGAAAGTTTATCCGAACAACCCTTTTGTGTTTATCTTGCCTGTAAAGAGGGTCGCATGTTTTCTTCTGACTGTTCTCCATATGTTAGTAGACCTTAAAACTTCCACCAGCAGCTCATTATTTGGGCCAGGTGCGTGGCTGCAGGGAGGAGACGGGCTCTACTGCCAGAAGAAATGCGACAATTTGGGCAGATGTGAATGGGTTAGTTTATATAGATTCTGATGTAAATCTCGATCTTTGGGTAGTTCATTTGGTATCACTGTTACTTGTGTATAAAAACGTACTTAAAATAAATAAACAAATGATACTTAGCTTGGCCGGGGAGGACTGTAATACAATGGGGAAACCCTGTCCTATCTGCTTTGCGCATCTAGACTATAAAACAATTGTACATTTCACTTTGTAAAATAGCTGAGTGTATGTTTAAGGTGAAACCCAGTAGCAAGCCTTCTGCTGTTTTCATCCTTTTTCATCCAAGATTGCAGGATTGATTGTATTTACCTTTATTGTTTGTCCAGATCCCCTATCTCTGCTGAAGAAAAAGCTCGCCATAGTATGATGATGCCACCACTATGTTACACTGTGAGGATGTTGTGTTCTGGTGGATGTGTAGTTGGATTTTATTTTTTTAACCACACATAGCATTTTGTCAAAATAAGAAAACAGCAAAAGGTTTTTGCTTTTGTCTCATCTGACTACAGTACTTTCTTCCACCTGTTTGATGTAGACATGACTTGTGGATAAATTGCATAATGACTTCTTTTCATTTTTTTCCCCAAAAATCACTTTCTTCTTGTCACTCTTCCATAAACGCCAGATTTCTTTAGTGCACCACAAGAACAGTTGGCCTGTCGACTGATTGTTCCACCTGACCTGGGGACCTCTGCAGCTCCTCCATTATGATCGGCCTCTTGGCAGCTTCTATGATTAATGCTCTCCTGTCAGTTTAGATCAATGGCCACCTCTTAATAGGTTGTGCCAAGATTTGTTCACTAATGTTCTCTGACAAACTTCTGAGACCTTCACAGAACATCTGCAGTTATACTGAGACTGGACTCTAATTACTAATAAGGTGACTTCACAATGCAATTGGTTGCATTTTAGTTAGGGCAGATGAAAGCTGAATAAAAAAAATAACAATGTAGCATCTTTCCGATAATTAGTTGTGTATATATATTTGAAAACCATGTATAATTTTGCATGCTAGAATCCCCCCCCCCCCCCCCCCCCCCCCCCCCCCCACCAAATACTTTGGAGTCTTTGATCGTAACCCAGGCTTGCACTTAATATTTTATAGGTTAATAAAACTTCAAAGTGGACTCACGGTGCAGAGCGTCTCAAACACTTTGTCAGAAACAAAACCTCCATCAAGACCAAACAGGAAAATGGAGGCATAGGACAGCATGCCTCCTAAAATGATCAGGTTGTTCATGTATGGACTGGACATCTTAATTAGTCTGAAGAAGAAGAAAAATGGGTTAAATAGATGATAAACAGAACAGTGAAGCTTTAAAAAGGGCAATACTCTTTTTCTAAAAAAGAAGTATGTGAAACAGTTGTATATTATCAGAATAGACTCCTTCTATTCATATTACTGTTCAGCCCACATACGCTTCCCTGACCTTCACTCACCCCTCCAATTCTTCTCCCTTCGTATAAACTGCTAAGTTACCTTTTTTCTGCTCTGTACAACTATGCATTTCATCTTCACTGGCTAGCACTATTGCCAAGGTTGTCCTGGTCTGTTGCCAGATGCTGACCTGTGATTTCGGTTCTTGATGTTGAAGAACAGGAAGGCGCCGGCCATGAGCATGCCCAGGATGGTTATGGTAGACAGGATGCTGTACAGTAGCACGTTGATGTGGCGCCGCTGTAGATCAACAATTGTCTGATCTTTAGGAGGCCCCACACCTTTTACACAGAAGAGGAAAATGTTACTTATTAAATCTTAGACCGTTTTCTATGCTAAACTTTTTCAGAAAACTCTAACAACTTTGGACATTCCTCCTTTGTATTTATTCCTCATCATCTAAAAAAATGTGCAGCTGCAGCAAATATTAAAACTTATTCAAGCAAAGCTTCCACATATTTGTGTCAAACTTTCTATCTGCAACAGTCAGATTATTGTGGGTAAACCCAGCATGTTCTTATATTTAGCATCGTTTTTTTTTTTTCACCTGTTAATCTACCCATCATTTGCAGGGGCATCCTTTCTGAATTTACTATGGTGGGGGATATAGAAAGAAGCTTTCATTGCTGAAGCTCCTTTATTTGGGACAGAGAAGGGAAGATGGAGCAAAAGAGAGCCGAGGGGGGAGAATACCCAGAAGGATGAAACAAATTCCAAAGTATGTCAACACTAGCTATCTGGAGAGAGGGGGAAAATGAACCGGTAAATAATTTAGAGGCAAGTGGCCAGTTTATGGTGGCGAAGTGTGGTCCTCATTCAGGCTCAAGAATGCTGACGTAAATAAGGTATTTTCCACAATATGAGTAACTGTACACAGTTGTTGTGCCCCAGATACTGCTTATTTGCATACATAGTTGAATTAGTTGTTAGATAACCTGACACGGTATACATTTTAGATAGCTGGTTTTGCAATTTCCTTCAAAAGGGTTTTGTCTGTAAAAAACATTGTTAGACAATACAGGCAATGTGAGAAATGAGAACAGGGATGCAAATATGTAAATAAGCAGGCGAAAGCCAATTTTGTGAACATAAGAGACGTTCACAAGTGATTTTTCCAAGTCCAAGACAAGTTTCGAACCTTTTGCCCCAATTCAGAGTCAAGCCTCAATTCTAACATTTTATCATCAAATCCATGACATCTAGGTCACCTCTAAGCCTGCAATGCTCTGGGTTTGCAATCCAACTTTATTTATAAAGCACTTTAAACCACCAACATAGGGTCATAGTGCTATACAGTTAAATAAGTTAAAAATAAATCTAAAGCAAAACACACAATACGCAAACGGCATAAATGCTATGTTACCTTCTTAGGTACACAACACTGTAGGCTACTGTTTGCCCTTAGGCCTCAATCTTTACATGAACATTTATTAATTATCTTTTAATCTTTTAACATTAAGTTTTACACTGAATAATCTGAATGTAATTTCCACCCCTTTAAAGCTATAGTTGGTAATCCTGTTCAGAAAAACTTTTTAATATACTGGGTAAAATCGTCCTTCCATCTTGAAAGTAGCCAATATGTTATGTATTCAGAAAAAGGAGGTTTACATATTTTTTATTTCTGTGTGAGCTACAGGCCTGTAAGAACTCTAACCAATCACTGGTCTTCGCAATGAAGAGCAGGGATTTGTCAGAGTTTTGTTCCTCATCTCACACCCTTCTGTCTTTCAAGTTTCGGGGTATCGCCTTTTCTATTGGTTGTTCCACACGCCAATCATTCTGACGCGCTCATGTAACGCCCATGTGCGTGCATGTTCCTCGTTTGTTTCCGCTTGCTGGCTGTGCATGCGCACTTCTAGCATGTATGTATCTGGTTAGCTTAGTGGTTAGTTTCGGTTTTAGCCGGTCATTGTAGCGCCGCTGCTCTCATCATATGCACGAATGAGAATCACAAGAAGCAACAGTATAATCTTTTATACCATATTGGTATAAGAAATTGACAGCTCATAATACACTGACACAAGTTAATAACCCATGGCTTCCTTTTTCAGTAAAACAAGTGCGACAGCTGCACTCACATACCAACTTCCTCTCGCTCTTCATTACATGAGATGAAAACCATCATTAGGACTCAAGTCTAAGACCAGAAGTCCAAACCAATTCTCAAGTCTTTAGGAAAATCTGAAATGTTATTTTTGCAACTTAGGTCTACTTGAGCCGCTGTCTGCGATTTGAAGTGGCATGCGATACGCATTATTCTAACTGACGTATGACATTACAACATAGATTTAAAAAAAAAAAAAAAAAACATTTTTAGGAGCTCTCATCAATATTAATGAGAAGGGGTTCATGTTGGGACTTTATTTCAGAATGGTTAAATGGTAAACTGTGAATAGTTTCAACCAGTTTGAACCGAGTCTGGAACTTGTGCAGCTCCTGAATGACTGCTCATAACGTGAGATCTGAATACTAAACTCTTAAATGCTTTTTATAATACAAGACCAGACGTGTTAAATAATATAGATGAGGATGAATAATAGCTAATCATATCTGTGATATTTGCATTGACTCTGTGGAGCCATATTGTGTTTTGTCTGATATGCTCTAGCATTACGCTTAGCCTGGTTACCCCATAAGCAATCTAAATATTTTTCATGGAACTATGGCTTCTGAAAGTCCCACTTCACAATTATCACCAGCATACAAAACAAATGGCAATTCAGATCAAACATAAGAGATGTTGAAATCAAATGGCAGCAGCCTGTTAAGTTCTCCCTACAACATAATTTCATACTTGTGGTGGACCAAAATGGCAACCCTTGAATGTCAACGAATGCTAGAAGCTACTGCTCTGATTTACTAGAACATTAACCATGGCAAAGAAATAAAAAGTGGGCCAGGTTTTATTGAACTGGTTTTATTGTATTGAGTGATAAAATATTAATTCATGTGTTTCATTCAGCTTGCTTCAGCAAACCTGTAGAAAGATAAGTTGTCCTGCCCTGTATCTGCTATAAACCCTCCTGAGGTTTAAGGAAATGTTGCGAGCGGAGGAGCATTTTCTGTACAGAAAGCCAGTCTGTGAACAGCTTCAGTAAGTAAAGATGTCATACCTTGGAACCTGATGGAGTCGTTCTGGAGGTCCAGGATATCGGCGATGGCATTGTATTCTCCCACTTTTACTTCCTGACCCTCTGTAACAATAAGATTCACATACACAAATATGTAGGTATTAAACGAATACTATGTCTTAAAACTATTTAGTTTCTTAAACTATGGGTCCTCAAGCAAAAAAGATAATCTCTGAAAAACGACTGCTTATAAGGGGTTTGGGTGATCTATTTAGTAGCTAATATTATCTTTATGACAAGAAGGGGAAAGTCCCTGTACTGGTATGAATGTCTCTATAAAAGCAACTATTATGCTTTCATCTTTGACATTTTGGCTTATAAACAAACAGGGGGATATATTACCTTAGCCACATCAATCAGTCGAATATGCTACTTTATTTATGGTCTCTTTAATGAAATAGTTCAGTCTTGTATCAATGAAAAAGCCTTTTCTGAATCCCTGATTGCTCCACAGAAAGGACATATATACACATCTATCATCAGTCCACCAATAGATGATGGATGATAGATGTGTGTGCACTGCTGTACAGGCTGATACATGGTGCCGGTTTCCACTGCTTTCAACACTACTATAATTGTTTATTGTTGCTTTTTTTCCATTACTACCCATTTTAACTCTGATATGCTCTACAGCGTCCAGACGTAGGTTTCGCAGCAGAACCACCGTGTTGTTGTTATGGAAAGAACGATGTTAGCTGTCTGCAAGGCCGTTACAGCTACATTTAGATATGTTCCTACAGAAATTGTAAAAAAGCCTCCCAATGTCTCCTACTTGCAGGATGTACATACTGCATGTGACCTTCCAGCTTTAAATAATCAATCTCATTATCAAACGGACAGATATTCACAGGAAACAGAGGTGGTGCAGTGGTTTCTGGCAGCTACTAGCCCTGCCCAGCTACCTTCAGTGTCTCCAAGGACACAGCCTTGTGTGCATCCTCACTTGGTCAGCTCAGTTAGCCCAGTACCAAATGGATTCTTCCTCAACAGCTTCTCTTCCAGAGCGAGCCATAGCTAAACCTCCGCACAGCATCAAAGATTAGCCTTTGATTCTAACACAAGAAGCCAAAGATCAGCTTTGCTTTATTAGAGCAAGTGAGAAACTGCTCACATTTTGCAAACAGCATTGGTTTCTAACCCCAACCTCTGTAGCATGACATTATATTGCCTTCTTTGGGTATGCATTAAGAGTAAAGCTCTTAAAACACCACTATTTACAAAGAGTTCATCCTTGTAAGTACCGTACCAATTAGTGGCTTATTTTATCTTAACGGAATCCAAAAGCTAACGAGAAGCTCCAAAAAAACCCAGAAGGATTGCTAACTGATGTAGAATGAGACAGTAAACAGTTGTTTCTTCACTAGGATACAAATGCAACAAAGAGACTTTAAACTGCTAACTCTGTTCTGTTATAAACATTTTCTAAGCACAGCTACGAACAAACAGTCTCTACAGTTTAATATTGCAGGAGAAATGACCCTGTCGAGCAACCCCAGGCATTCATCTTCTAAAGATTACTTGGTTAGATTTTACAACAGCGAGGAAAGAGACAGCAGATGTGGAAAAATAGACAGGTTATTCTTTTTGTTTGTTCTTAGACCACATACACAACCTGCAGTTTGTTCAAGTGTTCATGTGCAAGCCTGCCTTTTTTCCCGTTATCTCTCCTAAAGACCAATTGAACTTTTAGGCAGAAGTGTCCTTGACAAGAAAAATGACGGACAGCATCATCTAGCATCAGGGGCCACCCTAGTCCCCTCTGCTTTCCTCTTGGCGGATTACTTCACTTTATCTTAAGTCCTCATCAAAAAGTCAGCAATGGTTGAAAATGTCACACTAAAATCAATTTTGATGCAGTGAAGTAAATGGTCTTACAAGAGCACATTTTAACAAGAGGTCAGGATTATTTTTTGCTCTCCAAACCTGGGTATGCCAGGGAGTGGGGAGCAAGAATATTTATCAGTATGAATCTTTTTTTAATCAGGGATGCAAAAGTATTAACACGGTAAATGATTATAAAACATCTTGCCAAAATTCTATGCGCAGCAAGGTTTGCTATGCTCCACAGAATTGCTTTTTACATGTGATCATATGGTTATCTAAAGATTTGGGAAAGAACTGCGGAGTGGTTCATTTGATTTCAAACTGCATTCCGTGGGTTCAGAAGGCAACGTGGCCGATGAACAAAGGCAGCGTTGTAATTCAAACATTACAAGCAAACTAGACACAATGGCAAACAAGTTGCAGATGAAAATGAGTCAGCCTGCTCTGTGCACAGATTCACAACATGCTTTGGGAGGAAATAAAACTTCATAAAAATTTTACTGATGTTTGCACACATAAAAGGAAACAAGAGTTTTCCACTTTTACATCAGTTGTGACAAACTCTTTTGTCACCTAGCTCATTTAGTGGGCTATAAAAGAAAGTTTCCATAGGAGCAAAGACAAAAAAACAAAACAAAAACGCTGGACTGTCAAAGGACTATTGCACTTAGACGGACAAAACAGTCTTAAAGTTATTTTCTCAAACAACATCACTTACAAGCTGAAGTCTTTAGCTTCTTGTTACAATAAAAGCAAGCCTGTCACAAGCAGCTGTAAACATTCAAACATCTCATCTGTGGGTATGGGTATAATAGGTCAAAGTGTCTGTTAGTTTTTGTGGAAATTCGTCCTTTGCTGTTAATAAAAGAGGGATGCTATCAGGCTTTTTTTGGGGTTTTAGGAAAGGAACTCTTACCAAACCAAAATAAAACTGCTGCGTGCTTGAGTCTTCTTTGTTTAGCTGCTTCTTTCCTGCATGAAGCTTTTGACATTTTTTTGCTGCCATCAATTCTGTGTTCTCTTGCTTTCGTTTCCCTCAAAAACAATGGTAGACCAGTGTTGCAGTACTTTCTACACATTGCTGCCACATGTTGCTCAAGATTAGGCTCAAAGCTATGCTTAATGACAGAGATGCATTTTTACTGACCTTACGGGTACATTTCAGTAAGTGCGAGTATGAAGAATCTTTATTGTCATTATGTACCCTAAATATAATCTAGTTGCTGAATTTAAAAAGTGGGACTCAGATAACCTTCGATAGACACAGACCGGTTTATTTCAAGTGTTTATCTCTGTTAGTTGTTATTGTTATGCTAATTTTTAAGAGTAACAGCCTCGGTTCTGTCAGTCTGCCCCAGCGCAGCTATGGCTACTAACACAGCTCACCACCGTCAGGTTGTGAATGGCTGAATGACTGACTGTAGTGTAAAGCACTTTGGGATCGTCGGGCTTGATAAAGCGCTATACAAGTACAAGCCATTTGCCATTACATAGAACCAGTAAAAATCATTTTTTTGGAAAAATACAGAAAAGCATGTAATGTACTGTACAGTATATTCATAATGTTGTATGACATGCAGGCAGTCCGCTTGTGGCTGATTAACAAAACGTATGCGAGTGGTCGCTCTTGTGACTCTAACACAAATCTTTGAATGGACTTTGCTTCCCAATCCACCCAAAGATGCAGTTCTCCCAGTTGCTTAAATATTTTTTCTACCACACATTCATCCTCAACTCAACTATCAGGTAGTTTGATTGGATACAGAAATCTGTGGATGGTCAACTGGATTAGCAATAATGGTTTGATGCTTACCATACCTGTGGAGGGTAAGTGTCTGCAGGACAACATGTCCAAACACTTCTGGAATAAAAATAATTTATGCAGCATTATGTAGCATTCTAACTTTCAGATAAACATAATTTGGGGGTTTTATTGGCTGTGATTCCTGATCATCAAAGGTTACAGGGGTAAATGTTTAAAATGTGCCAATCTATGTTATGACATATATGACATGTGAACTGAATGAACAAAGTAAATTATATTTTTCCTGATATTTTAATTTAGTTGAAAAGCAACTTTATGTGATCAGCAAAATGTTCCTTTATAGGAATACAATAAGGATGCAACTGGTCTGTAAGCAATAGGATCTAAAATGGCCCGATTGTAGCAGGATAAATTGGTTTGATCTGAATCTGATTTTAATCAAAATAGCTTCCATATAGTTTCACCTATTTTGTTATATATATTGTTATATGTTAGATAATGTGCCAGGAAAGATGGAATTTTATGTGAATTAGGGTTATATAAATAAACCAAGCTGAAACTGAATGGAAATGAAAATTGAAACAGCCAAGTCATTAAAAATTGATTTACCTCTGGAGTATCAATACCAGTTTACAATGGTTGGGATTTTCTGAACAGGAAAAACCTAAATGTGACAGTTGGTCAACTGTAAAGCACTTAACCCAAAAAAATGAGTAAAGCATAATATTTAGCAAATATTACGAGTACAAGCAAAAATTCTTGAGCACCAATAAACCTCTGAGTTGATTAATCATTTATTTCAGTTTCTGTAACTGCCGTAAACAGAATATAGTTTTTGTAATTGTTTTATAATTAATATGATTGCTCCATGATATTTCTGGGTCAGCTGTAGTTTTGTATAGCATAATTTTAAGCTTGACACACTTTGGGAGAGGATCTCTCTGAGGTATACTGGCAGCGCAAGAATTCTTGCATTTCAATTTGATGGAAAAACACAAAATATTCACTATAATGTGCTATAGATTGTGATCTGGTGCATCCATACAAAAACAAACATAATTTTCCTTCATCACCGGAGGATGAATATGTATATATATAAACTCCATTTTCTAAAGAAAGAGTACATGGTTGTTGTTTTTTTAATCACTCATTTTTAGCAGCATGTTGATTTGAAATCTGCGGTGGTGACTGCAGCTAAAACCTCTGGTACAGACCTATCTCTCATCTCTATGAGTAAATAAAGGAAGTAAGAGTCAGGGAAAACTTAAAACAAGGACTGAAAGGGAGACATTGAGGAACGCAGGCTGTGGACAGGTGACAGTGTGGAGTGGAGGATCACTGCCTTTTAAAACATTTAAAATGGGGCCGCCCCTCATGTCCTCTCCACTTAGCTCAGACTTTGGTGCGGTGTGTCAAAATGGGGTGACAGATTCACTTTCCGTGTGTATGTGAGAAAGGAAAGATGGAGTGAAGGTTAAGCAGGGGCAGAGGAGCAAAAGAGGAGATGTCTAGAAGGCAAAGATCTGACAGGAGAGAGAGCACAATGCTGCAACTTTGGAGAGAAGAAACTGGCTTTTCTGGACAATATCTCCTAAAGAAAAGGCAATGCAAGTAGATTTAAACTCTGATGATCCTTTGACAAACATTGTTTTAAAAGTAAGAAAATTACAATCTGCGTCAAGTACCTTGCAAAAGAGTTCAAATGTATTGAACTTTTCCAAATTTTGTCCAGTTGCAACCACAAACTTGGGATTGTTGGGATTTCACATGATGGACAAAGCCAAGGAATGTATAATTCTGAACAGCTTTCAATGCCTACGCTGCCACTCCTAAATAAAATCCAGCTCAAACTGTTATGAGAAGTCACCAAATTTGTAACAGACCTGAGGGTAATTATATCTCAGAACAGCATGGATAGGAAATCCCATCCATCCTGTGCATCTTTCTTGAACCTTCAAGCAGTACTTAATGTAGCTTTCCTTCCAGCCATTTTTCTGATCATTTGTTCTCCTTAACTGGGTGGCCAATTGTGTTTTACCTCTTTAGGGTTGTTGGGAAGGAACTCTTACCTGCCTGCCAATACTTAAGTTTGTCCTGCTGGAATTTGAGCTACCCTCCCAGCCTAGAGTGTTTTGCAGCCTTTGAGAGGCTGGGATGGCAGATCAAATTCCAGCAGGACAAACATACAGTACAGCCAGCCATTGTTTTAGGGGGGGGGGGGGCTGAATACAAATGCAATCCACACTTCTTATTGTTCCTTGAAAACCCTTCACAATTCTGCAGATAAAATCCCAATAAAACACATTGAACTTTGGGGTTTAGCATGATAAAATGAGGCGGTTGAAGGTGTCTGGATAGTTTTGGAAAGTCCTAAAGGTCTGTAAGCAGTTTCTGCTTATTTAACCAAGCTCAGCTGGTGCCAAAATTCAGGTCATGGGCACCAAATGGGTGGGTCCTGAAATGACCCCCTTCACTACAAGCATTTTATTTTTATTTTTTTTACACATGCCCTTGAATATTTGCTTTGTAAGCACTACTTCCACAGTGTGAGTCAGGATCACAGACCTACCACAGTTTATTGCAGGTCACATGAATAGTTTGAGAACACCCTGTTATGCCTAAAGTAAGACAAGAGATTTAGGAAAACATGGGGGCAACTCGGTGAAGTGGTAATGTAGAATAAGATATATGCCAGTTATTATTAAAGAGTGCTGCAACTGATTTTGCACCCCAAACCTGGCCTGGCCTAGGTCATCCATTAATGGAAATTCTAACAAACAGGAAGGAGTGGACAGAATCTCATGTCACACCGAATAAATACTCTATTTAAGAAAAGCCTGACTCTGCACATCAGCTCTGCCCCAAATACCTCCTCTGGTTTCACAGAGCAAGAGTTGTAACCAGCCAGAGGGATCAAGCCTCTCTGCAGTCAGACAGATAAGATGGTTAGGCAGGGTGAGAGGACGAAACAGCACCATGCTGCTATGCTACACACAATCTGGGATGGCCGGAAGATGGGAAATCCCCTGCATCAGGATCCGATCTTTTTGGTTATTCTCAGGAAATTCCGTTAGCTCAAAAACAACCACAGGGTGGTGTGACTATCTGAAGAGAAGAGAATATTTTATTATTATTATTATTATTATTATTATTATTATTATTATTATTATTATTATTATTATTATTATTATTATTATTATTTTATAATTCTTTCTGAGAGCTTCTACAAATGCATTTAATAACCTCAGGAGGGGACTGACCACATTAATTGAAGTTGCGCCTAACTAGAAGCATGGAGCATCCCCATAGAGAAAGCCGAGCGGAGCCCTATTCCACATAGAAAAGATTCCAAACATATCTTGTTTGTTTTACTGGCAATGGAATACAAAAGTCGTGTGAACAACATGCAGTGACATACAAGATGAAAGTGAGCGCACAGCATGTGAAATGTTTCAGCTATCTATTACTTCTACATTTTTAAGGATCCAGTGTACTCACATCAGCCGTGCCAGAAGGCAATCGGGAATTAGCACGTTATTGCAAAAATGCTTCAAAACAGCAAATGGAAGAAGGAACGATAGACTTTCTGAGATAAACCTAAATTATATGTAAAAGTAGAAAAAAAAAGCAATTGTTTAGGCTTTCAGAAAAAAAGGGTTTTCCAGCTCAATAACAAATTGCCACGCAGATGTTTTCAATTACTTGAATTGTTTCACATTTCATTCCATTTCAACCACAGCATTCCAAAGATTTGGCTGCGATATTTCAGCAAAAAGTAGCACATAAGTGATGAGTAGAAGTAAAACTTTAGGCATGCTTTCTTTTTTTAATCCCAGCATATTCAAGTGTTAGTATGGCCCAGTCAGAGTTCATAGCTAAATTCAATTAAGACTCTCTATCCAATCTGATTGAGCTTTGACTGGAACTATTTCGCAAAAATACAAAACTGATGAAGCATACCTTAAATGTTAGACTAGTATTCACTCGATAAATTAGAATATTACTGAAAAAGGAATTTGTTTCAGTAAATACATTCAACGAGTGACACACATTTTAAGAATTAATCACTTGCAGACTGCTGTTTTCAAGCCTTTATGTCTGTTAATTATGAAGATTTTCTGCTTAAAGTACATTTAAGACTAGAATATTACATCCGGACGATGAAAAAATATATACAGACATGTGGGCTATGAATAAATAAATGTAATACCTGCATAAAAGTTTTCAGAAAGGTACTTTTAAAACTGACAAATGAGCCTCATCAGAACGCATATTGTAATTTATTAAATATGACTGGATATGTAAAAATAATCCAAAATAGAACAACAGATCCTTTTCCTTCCACTTTATAACTATGTACTACCTTCTGTTGAACTAACACTTAAAATCCTGATGAAATGGTTGCAACATGACAAAAATGTAAAAATCTTTCACTTAGAAATGACATACGGAGAGCCTCTTAAAAGAAAACGGCAAACAAGACAGAAAATAAAGACAAGTTATTGAGAAGAGTACCTTGAAACTGGTTGAATTTTATTGTGCCCATCCTCTCTCCGTTACGAAACATGACTTGACCCTGAAAACAAGCAAAACAAACTACAATGAAAAACACACGCATGCGGTTGGGTTGTTAAAACATTAGACTGTGCTGAATAAGATCCGCGCTAAGCTACTCAATGAATTCAGCAAGGAGCTGAAATCATGCACGGGGCTTTCCAGGGCTGGCAGGGAAAGGGCAGAGGCCCGGCTCCGGCATACTTCATCTCATTTGATTAGAACTGGGCAAAATTGATCTGTTTAGGGAGGTAAACAAAATTATCCTTCAGCCAATTCATGCGCTAACATTCTCAGTAGAGCGAGGTGGACTCGTTTAACTGTGTTGTCAGTTAATGTTTTTCAATCAGTTTGTGTCCAACATCTGGCCAGAGAAAAACGCTGTCAGTCGCAGTAATGAGATTTAAGTTTACATTATATTACCTTTTCCTCATTGAAATGAACCCAGCCAAACATCTATCCCATTTTGACTAAATATGACAAAAAAAAAAAAAGAAATCTGTTATTCAATCAATTTCAAGCCGGGCAGCGTCTGTCAATAGACCCCACAGGTTAAGAAAAAGAATGAGAACTTGGCAATGTGGTCAACCATTTTCAGATTGGTTGTGCTTGCTTCACTTTCTCTTTTCTCATCATTCATACTTCACCGTCTCCCTTGTTCTGTATTCTCCTTCTCACTCCATCTTCCCTTTATCCTTCTCTCCCGCTTCATCTACCAGGAGTGTTCAATTAATTCAGCCGCACCATCTGCTCAGAGAGCTCCTTAATTACGCATTTATCTGGGTTTACATATTAGCTGTTGGCTAACAAAATAGGTGAGGGACCGACGCACAGAAAGATAGATGGATAGTTTGCAGTGACTGATTAAACCATAAGTGAAGGGACATGGCGGGGTGGCTGGAGCTGATTTTTCCTTAAAGAACAGGGAGCTTTGAAGCGGTAGAGGAGGACCCCATCCCTCTCTTTGAATCCCACTCTTCATGTGGCATCTTTGATGTGTGAATGCATTTGGCTCTTTGTGAAAGCACTTAGTGTGTTACTACATTAAGTCTGTGTATTTGCATGTGTCACAGATATAGCCTATATGAGCAAGCCTTTTCCAGGACTCCAGAAGTCCTTTAGATTTGTGATGCACAACATGTCGCGCCTGAACGTGTGTGTTGGAGTTTGCTCCTGATCAGCTCCTTTTGTATAACACTGAGATAACTGGGGTGTGTAATAGGGGTCAGGTTGTGTGAGTTGAAAACAAGAGCAGAAACTCGACTTGAAGCCATTATGATTCTGAATGCTGGTTGCTGGAGTGGCTGCATACCACACATGCTTGCTCTAATTATTGCAACATCAGCTGTGGCCAGACTTGCAATGGATTACACCCTGGTTGGACTCATTCTTTAAATGAACTGGACTCAATGTGATACAATTCTGCCCAGGTTTGATCAGTTTATGCATTGACGTTTTTGTGCCTGTCTCAATCTGATGTCGTCTTGATGCCATCGGGAATCATATTTTTGTACTTTCATTAATCTCAAATTTTCTAAAAAGTAATTAGTGTACAGTGCATGATAGTATTTTTTTCAGGTTTGATCTGTCTAATTTCTTTTAGATTTGAACTAAAATCAATCAAATGAAATCCAGTCTCCTTAAAAAAAAGTTTTATAGTCTTTAGCATGAAACACGAACCTTGAATCCGGTACCGACTTTGACGTAATCATCCAGCTGTGGTGTTGGGGCATTTTCTGTACATTGGCTCTGCTGTGTACAACACAGTGAGTCAAAATATCAGATTGGACTGCTCTTCACCAATTGATGTCTCTGTTTCGTACCCTTGAGTTGCTATTTTGTCTCTTCCTTTGTCTCTTTGTCCTGTACACAATCTGTTTTATGGTGTTTTGTAATGAAAGAATTGTGTGTTCTTGTAGTTAAGAATTTTCTTGAATCATAAAGAAAAGTACTCTTAATAATGTTCAGATTTCCGTGTTTGATTTAACCATACATCTCCATTTGGGCCAGTTGACTCTTATGAAATATAACAAATTAGATATGATTTACTGGAGGCCAAAACCACATTTCCTTATACAAGTATGTGAGCATATTATAGAAAATTATATACAATCATACAAAATGTCCCCTATGATTGTTGGAGCCGATGCATGGTCGGTATGAACATCCTGAAAATCGTGGCTCAGTGCAAAGCAGCCATAATTACCAGGTATGAAATGGCAAAGGGACAAAATGACTCAACTCAGCTACCCTATTTGACATCTCAGTCCCAGCAGCTCAGGCTAACACTACATCTGATTTATGAAATTTCGTTGAATGTACCTTGTATGTATAATGATAAATAAAGCATCTTATCTTATCTGATGTACAAAATAGCAAACAAACAACTGAAAACCTGCTTGTAGCACGGCTGACAAATTCTTTTTTTGCTGTTTTATTTGTTTTTCAGATTAATGACATCCAGGACAGTGAGCCACATCGTCTGTTTCAAAAATCAAACTGCACGCAAACTGTATACAAAAAAAGTAATCGACTACATCAGTCAAAGTTTTCAATGATTTTATGTCAACATCATGCTACCCATAACATCACGCTGCCACCCTCATGCTTTTATTTTAAAACACTTTATTTTATCAGTTTAATGTTGTCCAACAATGCTGAACCAATTTTTAAACCCATTTTCCTTTTTACTTGATGAGTATGCATGCTGCCTTGGGACTCAGACAGGTGTTTAGTGTTGAAGTCAATAAGCTTTCAAGTTATGTGTTTTATAGGGCAATCACGGTGTGTGTGTGTGTGTGTGTGTGTGTGTGTGTGTGTGTGTGTGTGTGTGTGTGTGCGTGTGTGTGTGTGTGTGTGTGTGTGTGTGTGTGTGTGTGTGTGTGAGTGAGTGAGTGAGAGATCAGGTATCACTTTGTTAGTGAGGGTGAGAATACTGCAAGCGACAGCGGCACTTGGGTCAAATGAGATGTGAGTCTGTGGGCTGCAGGTGTGACATCATCTGGGTTTCCAGGGGTTTTAGGTTGCTACGCAGCTAATGGGAGTGAAACTTTGATGTACACGCACATGACAGTATCCAGACTTAAAGGAGAAAACAAATACCTCAGAGTGTGACACCATTAAACAGAGAGAAACACTGATACCAGCAAAATGACTTGTGATTACTCATAAACAGCAAAGTAAATGTAAAAAAAAGTAAAAAAGGGCTGCCATCCTCAAATCACAGATTGTTGGGTATCTACTTAGGCAGCATGTGTCATTCTGTGGTTCTAGTGGCTAGATGCTTTCTCTCTTTCCATCCAGAGAGTATTCCAGCTAATGTCGGTCTTCTTCTCAGTGGCCCTGACACCAGCCCGATCGATGCCACGGAGCCCTCAATGATCACTCTCCCGCTGCTGCAACTGTCCTCGCTATAGAGAGCCTGAGATCAGCACAGAATGGATGTGGAGCATTTTGCCTTTTGAGAAACGGGTTTACACAGAAAACACACACACACACAAAAAAAAAACCTGCCTAAAATCAGTGCATCACCAAAAAATACAGGGCGAAAACCTGGACCTACACGCGCACAATTTGAACCAGCCGAAAATAACCAGAATTAGCTATCACACACGTGCCTATACATGGATTAATGTTGTCAACCTACTGAAAGTCATTTAATTCACAGGCAAAGCAAGGAGGGTTGTGTAATAGCTGTTTTTCAAATCAGAATTTTAAAATAGCATAAAAGATGTATGGAGTGTGGCTAGAAGGGAAATTGCCTCCCCCGGTCTTTGTCGTGTGTGGGTGGAAGTTTCTATGTGCTAAGTCGTATTTCATGTAATCCCTTAAAAGAGCAGCTATAATAGCTGGGAGATCTTAAACCTTTTGGAACAAAGATGTATTTAATTACTTTTGCATTTGCTCCATTTCAACATTTTTCTTTCCCTGTGTACAGTATTCTTACTAAATTGAATATTGCTGCTGTCCAATCATCATGAAATATGTTTAGCTGCTTACACAACATTCTGTATATAAAATATGTTTTGCCACATTTAAAGCATATAGTCTGACAATGTAACTAGGAACAATGAGTTTCTTGTAAACCCATTTCAGTAAGACAAATGCCTATTGCGTAACTAAGTCCGAGTTTTGTCTGTAAGCGCCCATCACATCCTAAGAACGTCTCTGCTTCGTACGTTGCAATGATTGGTGAACGTCTGCTATTTGAGTCTAGAAGGGGATGCGGGAGTGGTGGACAGGGCCTGAAAACAGTAGGGGGCTTGCAGAGCAGAGCCGGAAGAAATGTTCATGCAAAAAGGGTTTGGAAAGTAATGTTGATTCACAGGATGCTGAGCAAAAGAAAGACCCAGTCTGAGACAGTTGCACAGCTTGTAATAATTGTCTGAAGCTTGCTCCGTTATTTTCAGACAAACAACTAAAACAGTACACATTGCACCCGTCCCAGATCCTACTATTTACGTATGTATATTTTTTAGTCCTAACTTGTGTTGGCAGACTAAGCAGATTTTTAATCAAGTAGAACTGCTATCAATACTTTCTCCAATCGCAAAATGTCCTGAGATGACCAAAGCATCTTTAGCTCTGTATCTCAGTCATTGGACAGAAGCATGAATGTGACCATTTTTGTCTGTGCATAAATTTTTTTTAGATATATTTTATGCTTAAATTGTGTGTGTGTGTGTGTGTGTGTGTGTGTGTGTGTTTATTTATTTTTTGCTCAGATAAGAGTAAGATTCAGTTATTATAAATAATATCAGTCAATGTTGGTGAGAAACCAGATTGCTTTATATTACAACATGATGAAGAAAGCGTGGTAGAGGGGAAACATTACCAACACAGATAAGAGGAAACCCCAGAAATTGATTTATTAAGTATGCTCTAACGTCTTAGCACATCATCACAACTAATCTGGCCATGTAAAATTTGTCAAAAAGGAGTTGACTCTCACAAACATTAGGCAGATATCTGATCAGAAGCCATGGTCTCAGGATGCTTTACAATTCAACTTGCCATTTTGACCTTGAATAAAACCCATCTAGAGCTGCAAAAACAGAACAATACTTAACAAGAAAAAGACTTAAAGATCATCAATGTCTTTAATCAGATACTGTGTAGAAGTAAGTACTACAACTTTATGTTTTGGCGTCATAGAGCAAAAAAAAAATATATATTATTTTCTTGAATTTTGGTATTCATGGAAAATAAGGGGGAAAAATGTAACTTGTATGCAACTTGTGGCCTAATGATAAAAAATGAATAGTAGTTTCACTCTCTTCTGATAATTGCATTCGGATATTTATGAAAACTGGTCCATTTTATTACCTCCTTGTTTAAAAAACAAGGTCAAGCCAATGTCTCTCAGATCAGCTTGTTTTTAAAAGCTACACTTCTGAGTGTGACTTCAATTCAATCAATGTACAGAGTGGAACGCCACATTTATCAATGTCTTTTCAAGCCTTTAATGACTTTTAGAAAAGTCTGCTCTCTGAGAATACTCAATGTTTGAACATTTATCCTACAACAAAAAACCAAAGAGATTTAAATAACTTGCTGAAAACCCCCCCACAAGGCTCCTATCCATTTATTTTTCTAAAACCACATGCTTTACTTTTCTCCATTTGGCTACTATGATTTTCAGTGGAGCTATCTGTTTTCTTTTTCCATTGCCAGTTAGAGTTTGAAGTACACACAAGTGACTTCCTAAAGTAGTGTTAACACCCTGCATGCCTTCTGGCTGCTGAACCTGGAAGCATCACGGCCTTGTGTGGGCAGTGCAAGGAATAAGGAGGTGTCCTTAAAAAACACATCTAGTACACACTCAAACGGTGCACAAAAAGATTTGACAGTGACATTGAGGATCAATCCCTAATGCAGGGAAGAGTATGCAGATCTGAATGACATCCCTCTAGACTTTATAGCACTGCTCCATGCCTCTATTTGTCGTTACAGCGTTTTCCCACTCCATAAAAAACATTTGCTTATTAGCAGTAAATTACTAGATTCTCGCTTAAGTTGTTTTACAGGCACCCTAATACGTACGTACCAAATAAACTTTGTGTGTTTTTCTATTGTAACAGCAGGTGCTCCAATGGCTTCACATGCAGTGGAAACTGATTGCATAATTAATGCATCATGCTTATAGGTAACATATAATTAAAAAAAAGAAAAAGCTACAAGACTTACCGTAACTCCATTGAAGTTAGTTTCATTCATGACATCAAGCACCATTTTCCCCACTTCCCGATCATCCACAGTGAAGTTGTGATACATATTTTGCCTTTGTTTGGTTCGGAGCAGTTCCATCACTCGGTTAAAGGTCTTTGCGATTACCCAGATCCCATCATAGGCAAAGCCGTGAAACTTGCTTGCCTCGACACCTTTCGGCCGAAGGTCCCTATAATATTCCTCCTCATATTCCTTTGGGGTCTGAAAGGCAAGTAAATGAGGTAAGATAAAGCTGAGAAAATGTTCATTCATCTTTGTCATCTTTAACATCTCAGCAGTTGGAACTATTACAAAGGTATTTCAAAGGCATTTCAACTGTTAGAGCAAGGATTGATTAAAGAGCTGTGGTTTTTAATCGGTTTAAAATGAAACACTGATTTGACTGAATAAAATCCAAACTAAAAACACATCTGGAAAGCCGTTTCTCGGAAACAAGGTTGTCAAGTTTTTCTGCAGAACTTTCAAAAGGCAAAGACTGTACTTCTTCCGTTTCATGGACACAATATCTGGCTTTCCAGTTTATGGTTGGGGGATTTCCAGTTAATGGTTAGGGGCTGGGGTTTGGTTTAATTAAGGATTTAGGCGGATAATGTTCTCAAGTAGGCCTCGTGAAGTATGGACCTTTGATGGTAATGGGGCCGATGGCAGCTGGGAGTGAAGAAGCCACTCCCAGCTGCCGATGGCAGCTGGGAGTGGCTTGCCAGCTTTGGGCTGAGAATGAATTAATGTCTTGTTCACAAATGAAGACATAGGGAGCAAGAAATTAATGGCCAGATTGTGGCTGCATTATCAGTGATGTGGACGTTGTACCAGTCTCTTGATAATAGCGATGCGACTTGAAAGGCAAGTTTTTTAATTTCCAAGTTGATCTGTGTTCCAAACCTCACCTGTGGCCATGAGCTGTAGGTAATGATTGAGAAAATGAGATCTAGAATACAAGCAGGTAAAATAAACCAATCCCCAATCATGTGGGACATCACCTTTGGGGATGGGGTGAGTGGTTTCTTTATTCTAGTCAAGCTTCAAAAGCAGCTAGTTTGGAGTTATTTGGGTAGCTGGAAAAGATGCCATCAACAAACCTTCCAAGAGAAATGGTCTTCGGGCATATCTCTCTGGAAGAAAAACCTCAGGATAGATTTAGGACTTTCTGGAGAGAATATATCTTATTAACCTGACCCTAGCCAGATAGTTTTGCTCCGCCTAGCTCCACTCATCCATCTGGGACAGATCCATAGGAATGGCGTTTCAGAAAGCTGGGCCTTATCAAAAATCCTTGCATATGATTGGATAAGCCACTTGTCTGTCATCTTTATCGACGTGCTATTTCAACCACTCACACCGAAGCCAACCCGTGACGCTGTGAGAGCGACGCAGGAAAAAACTAAACTTTTTTTTTTTTTAAATGTGTTTGCAGCTCTAGTGGCACGTGTTTTATTGACAGTGAGCTGATAGGAAGAGGGGGGAAGACAGGCGGCAAAGCACCACGGGTCGAAGTCAATCCCTGGCCGACCGCCTCGAGGACTAAAGGCCTCCTAACATGGTTTGCGCTAACCGCTCCGCCACGGGCGCGCCCCGGAAAACAAAACTTGCCAAATCCGGTCGGGAGAAGGGCGAAAACATTGTTTCCACCAACAAAAGCCTTCAGAGCCGTTCTCTGATGTTCTTTTAATGAAACAATATTAGGTAGATCGGACAACACGGAAGAAATAGCAGCATCAATGTTAACGCTTGCTTCCTCGATGCGAGCCGCCATTGTTGTCTGAATCAAAACAGTCTCATGGTCGCTTCTCCACTACGTCACATCTATGAAACTCCAGCCCTGCGTCCTGATTGGCTGGACAATAAAATTGGTTGGAGAAATCACTGTCTATGGGAGATGTCCCAGATGGATGTGAGTGAAGCTAGGCGGAGCTAAGCGGAACGATATCAATCTGGCTAGGGTCAGGTTAATATCTTATGACTCGCTAAGGAATTCCTTCCTAGATAGAGTAAAGAGTTGGGGGGGAAGGAGGTCTGGGAATCTCGGTTAAAGTCATTACCCTGGAACCTTGTCTCAGAGGAAAGATGGATAAATCAATTTGGGAAAAGGCTTTAGATTAACTAAACTTATGATAAAACATCTGTATGTGTAATCACGAGAGTTTTACAGAATTTAAACCATATTTACTCTTAATTCCAATTAAACCTCCCCTATTTGGCACTACAATATCAGGCACTATCACGTCAGCCATGCCTAACTTCTAATTTCAATAAACACATTTAGATTGCATCAGCTGGTGTAACTCACCCTGCCAGAAATCCCCTTCACTGGCCGAGAACTGAGCGGCTCAAAGTCCACACTGATGTATCCTTCCATGGCTGTCAGCAGCTTCTTGGAGGTACAGTTAGTGTTGTTCGCCTGCTCCCACCAGTGTTGTTGGTACCAGCCTGGGATGATCCACTGGTATTTGCTGCCATACATGTTCAAGTTGTATGCCTTGAAAAATTACGAAGTAAAGCAAAAAACAGGCATTAAAGATATTTTCAAAGTGTTGTGTGGACAGTGATTAAAGCAACAGAACGTTTTCTGTAAAATCTTGCTATAATCTTCAGGTATACACCAGAAAACTCACCAGAACACTCATCATAGATAGCCCAGATTAATTTACTTACTGTTACCTACAGTATGTAGCAATAAGCAGCACTAGCATCATAGTCTAAACACTGAGAAGTTTGAACTATAATGCAAAACATGTATTAATTTCCTTTGTGCCGTGATGCTTTGCCTTCTAATCTCAACATCTTCTAGCATGTTGCTTTCTCTGAAGAGCAGTTTCTCAAATCTTTGAAAAAATTAGGTCTGGGCTGTTTTTGCTTCTTTAGTTGCTTAGCTTTGCTCAAGAAAACAGACGTAATGGTAACGTGAGACACTCAGCAGATTTGAAACCATGAGAATGAGTTAAGACTTATCCTTTTCATTTCTTGTGACTCTTTATTATTTTTCTCATAAAAGTAGTTGACAACCCTCTATCATGACACCCTATCTATCAGCATTTCACCAACAAGCTGTGCCATTACTAAAGGTTACTGCCAGGAGGTGGTTAAAGATTCAAAAATCTTTTCACCCTGCATAGAATGTAACAAACGCAATAAATACACATGTTTGAGTCTGTAGGAAGTTGTGATGTCCTGCCATCAAAGTGTACTGAGACCAGCCCCCCCCCCACACACACACACATTTTGTCCCAGTATACTAATAAATATGAGATTGTGAATTATACCAATACATGAGAAACATGTCTGTTTACAGTAAATATGAACTATTTGTGTGCCTTGGTGACTTACACAACAGAAGACTTTAGAGGCCAAATGCTCATCAAACTGCCCAATGATAATTCTCACATCGTTGTCCTAAAAGGAACAAAACACATTAGAAATAATAATTTAAAACATTTTTGCTACAAAAACAGGTTTCAGTCATAGTACACTGATTAAGCACCTCTTGTTTACCGTCTTTTCTTTTTGGTTTGTTTTAATTACATCTTCTGTCACTTTAAAGTGCTCTGGTGGGTTAAGTATACAACGATCATCAATTAAAGAGAACAACTCTTTTTAGTAAGTTTTGACCACATAAGATTAATGGGAAAAACATCAAAATATATAACAAGCTGGATGATCAAAGTGTCATATCAAAGCAGAGTTTACTAAAAACAGCAGCTGTGCGTGATGAGTCATAGCCAAAGGTTTTCCACTTGTGGTTTTACATTATTTATAATCATTTATCTCCATAATTCATACAGTTCTCAAATCCAGTGAAAAATCCAGTGATTTTTCATGGTTTAAGTACATGGGCACAAAATAGTCTAAAATAGGGGTGCGAACCGGCAAAGGAGCAAATTGACATGGATGGATCCATATTGGGATGATTTTATGAAGCCAATATGACATTAAAACGTTGTGAAATAGAATGAAATAAGTTTCTTTTTCTATTTTCCCCTGTCCCTTTGGCAATCTCAGAGGATTTAAAGTTGGATTGATCGGAATGAGAAACCATTAGTCAAGAGAATGAAGCAACATCAAATTGTGCGCTTGATTAATAACAGAGGTGGTTTCAGTGCATGTAATTGCTCAAGCCAGGCTTCAGAACAGAAATTTGCTTTGGGATTCGGAGCACTACTTGGCCATGTGAATGACTTTGTAAATGATTTAGATTCCCCAGTGGAAATTCAGCTTGTTTCAGGTTGGCAAAAAAAGGTCAGGCTCTGCCTTTTTAGCGAGCACATACTTATGTATAGCACATAAATATGCACACAAGTCTTGATCAGATGCAATCAAAATGCCACAAAATTGCACAAAAGTGAATCAAATGATACCGACATTGTTCTGATGAATACAAATCTGTACAAGGCTGGATGAGATGTGCTAAGCTAACAGAGGTCTGTTACAGCGAGGGCTGTATTCAATCCCGAAAGTGCAGATGGTGACAAAGCTGAGGTTTTCACTATCTGACTAAACTCTGGGTGCTGAAATAAACAATCTATATTACAAAACCTTTAACTGACTGGCAGTCCTAGTCCAATGTTTGCTAACAGATCTGAATCAGATTTTGCCATCCCCATTATTATGATAAAAAAAGAAAAATAACCATTCTTTAAAAATAATGTTAATAGAATCTTTCAGATTTCATCAGAGACTTAAATAACTCAGGAAAATAAGATTAAAAAAAGGTCATGTGAATGTAACTTGAAATTAAAATAAAAGAACATGTAGTAGCTGCAAATTCATTGAACCTATGATACATTACTGCTAGTCTGGATGAAGGGAAACAATTACAAATACAGTTCATTAAGTTATCCTTTGGGCTGTGATCCACCATATGCCGAGCATCCTCAGTTCTGAGGGGGCGACCAATCACTGTCATCTTCATTTCAACACATCTCTGGCGCTTACTCACATCCAAACAAATGTCCAAATGTTTTCAAGGCGCGTGTTGCGTACAAAAAACTGCCTTATAAAGCAATTTACATGCAGGATTTGTCAAATTCGAGAAGACCAGGTAACAATTCTGAAAATGTGCTTTTGCACAAATTTGTGTATGTTTGTAGATGTGTGGGAAAGACATATGCCAGTGGCGACTCAACAGTACTGCTTTCGCCTGAAGAAAAGCCACTTAACCCAAATGACTCCAGTGATAGCCAAGAGCCACAGGCTGAGTGAAAACCCTAGCCGTTCTGGTAACAAATAGAAAAGCACGTATAGTTGTAGGCAAGGGCACGAGTGAGTGTGTTGTGTTAGAGCATTACGGATAAACTCGGGCACTGAAGAGCCCCAAATTAGCCTCATTGCTCAAGCTTTTATGTAACTGTAACAATTACTGTTCTCAGAGAGGGTAGAGTTAAGGGCATCAATGACTGCCTTATCCTTGACAGGGTTATTTGTATCTTTATAATTGTGATTAATACGTGATAGTAAGCCGGGTAATACTCTACCTCTCGTGCACAATCAGGCACCTTTAAGGTTTATTAACCACAAACACAAATGTTGTTATACTGATGGTCTTTTATGAGCTGGAGGAAAATTGCATTATGGCTTTGTTGTTTTCACAAACAATACGACCCCCGTTTCAACACGATAACCATGGCAGAATGTGCAGAAACGATAAAATATTTACCCTCCAAAGGACGGAATTATGATCACAACATTAACATTAAGGATAGTGCACAGTTCTGGCCAGAAACTATCAAGGTAGTTGCTCTTAAAAACAAAGCTCAGCTGAAATATTAACACAAACCTGTAGAGGCGTATATAACTAGAACACAGAGTCAATTGGTACTTTAAGCTCTTCAGGGCTCTCAGAGTGAGACTCTTGCTCTGGCTTTGCAGTACTTGGGGATTTAGAAGTGCTTTAGCATTTTCATTGGTATCAATAAAATACTTTATAAAATGGTTAGACTTATGATTGTTCAAGAGAGTACACCATTTATCCTGAGTTAATTCTAGGCGTCTAAAGAAACACCGGTATTTAGTGCAATGTGTGTTCAAATCCTGGCCATACAGTACCTGAACAAAACATAATTAAAGCATTAGCAAGGTAAGGATTGATGCCTTTCTCTAAAATCATATTAATAATTACTTGTGAAATCATCCAAAATGTCCAAAATGTTGCATGTTTGGAAAATAAAATCGTTCAAAAGAAATTAAAATTTTATCGACAGCAAACAGGCTTAAACTGGAAACAATCGGACTTTCGTTCAGTATTTCTGAGCGAAATTGAGCAAAAGTCTGTTTGCCTCTGATTTGCGCCATCAAAAACAACACAACCTAGTCAGGTTTTTGATGAAAGGAAAAGTCAAACTGTGACAGATCACCAGTCCAGCAAGCGACTCTGCATTCACACACAGTTAAAATAAGGATTCTCTTTCGATGCAAGGGCTAATGGTCCTTTGTCACAAAATAAATAAATAAATAAATAATAATAATAATAAGATACTCTAGAATATAAATACTAGCAATGATATGTCACACTCAAATTTCTAAATTATGAACTAAAATTAAAAGTTAAAAGTAGATTGTTTCGGTCTGAAATGTTGATTAAAAAAAAACCTTTTCCTTTTTTGATCTGTTTGCACATTGCAAGACAAATAAGAGAAAAAATAAAAAACACAGACTGAAAAAAATATATAGAGCGTGGCTACAATTCCCTGCAGAAGCTTTGCCTGTCTGCGTTTTGCATATTTCAGCTGGAACACTGCAGAGTGTGAGTGCTCTATTTGTGGATCACTAAGTGATGCTGAGGGCCTCCTATCCATCCTAACAGAAAAAAAACTTATTATATTACGTTTTTGTGATGGAGACAGTATAGCACTGTTGTATGCTGAGTGGGAATCTGACTTTTAAAGTGTCAAAGGTTCACGCCCACTCCTTACAAACGTTCTGCAAAGATTCTGAGGCAACACCACAATTTGCATATCTTGAGTTAGCACAAGTTGGTTGATGTCAGCTTAAAAAGTCATGCCTCAACATGCAGATTACATTTTTATTTTAGGAAAGACAGCTCATCTTCCTGTTTCCTCCATCTCACCGGCTCCTCGTTGCTTCTTCATGCGTCTTTTAACTTCCTCCATCCATTTTGCAACATGTCCTCTACCAAGGTACATCACGAAAAGAGAAACAAATCTGTTTCCAAGTCGTTGCTTTTCTCATTCAGCATGATGGTTTCTTGCTGTTGCATTTCCTAATGTTTGACACTGGTTAATAAAAGTATTTGCTTGAAAGCCACAATAATTGCTCAGTTGTTACAGTTACAAAAACATTAAACACTAAAATACCGAGTTAGATACAAAGCCATCCTTATGAATTCATGTAGCGTGAGCCAACCATTAGTGTGGATCTTTCATCACTACAAACTCTTTGCTCTCATCCCAACTTTAGCTGACGAGCTAGATTTATCGTTTAGACAAAAGCAACTATGAGTTTTGCCAAAATGAAATATCCTTCTCAAAATATTAAATTGTTCTTCTGTGACATTCTTGTCTAGTGACATTCTGACTGTTCTGACATTTTAAACTGTTGTATGGGTCTGTTTAGTTGAACGCCGTCTGCAGCTGCACTCTTTTACAGGAGAACATACAATGGATCATAAGGGTTCTCCTTCTTTTTCATTTTAACTGAAACATCTGCTAATTAACCTTTTTAAAGTTGAATGCTGAATATTAATTGTTTCAAAATTCAGAATGTGAAACTGGTTTGATTTAGCAGAATGGTTAGCAAAATAAGCTAAAAATGCTTACCAAACAAGCAATTTACTGCAATTAAGGTCAGATGTGGTTAGAAATATCCCATCTGTGAAGCTATGTGGCATCACAGATGAAGGAGGCCTTTACTTACCTTCAGCTTTTTGACGTTGACACATGGATCATTGGAGAAACTTTCTGTATCTGCAATCTGAATGCCTGCCTTCTCCAGCTCATTGGTCAGATCATTCCTCACCTATGAGAATAGAAAAGAAGGACAGTTCAAAATCTAAGAACTTTGCATAGGATCAGAGCTGAGCTCTTATTATTTTTTTCAACCTGACCCCTTGCAAGTCCCAGAGGAAGCTGCCAGAAATGACATATGGGGAGAAAGACGGAGGCTCCTGAGAGACATGGCTAGTCAGAGTTAGAAGCATAGGGCCTGTATAATTACTACGGTATGATGGATTGTTATTAATTTGTGGAATGTTGCTGTCTGCTTCCACAAAATGCAAATAAATAAATAAAATAGAAATAAATTTGAATTTCTACATCAGTTTTAGTTCACAAGTGGACCTAACCGTGGGAGTTCCTTCCATCAAATAAGCATTCTTTCAGCTGGAAACTGAATGATGGACCGTATTTGTAAAAATGTTTCCTTTATCAACGGCTTCACTCAATAATGCTCCCTGGGACTGTTTTTGTGTAGCTGTCAATAGAATATATACTTTCACATATCAAACAGATGAACAACAAGCAGGTTAGCAGAAATGAAATAAGTCACGTAACAACAACAACTCTCATCAGTATGCAGAGCTCCTTCCAGGAAATGCTCCACAGATTCACCTGCTGTGTTCATACATTGTTTCACTCAATCATTGTTGATATTTTTTTTCAGGCCGGCTGGTGGAGAATTACAGCAAAAACGTCTGGCGGCAGATTTTGCAGACCTGTTTGTGCTTGCCAGTTCATGCCACAGTTTATCAGCAAACTTCAAATCGGCTCCACTTTTCAAACAGCCAGTTGGCAGCTGCATAAAGCTAACTTTATAGTGCATTTATGCAATCTTTAGGTATAAATGACCTGCATGAGAGCAGGCACCTGCTGAGGAGGTTAAACTAGTCAGCTTGGAAGAGTATACATACATTTTGCAATTTTTTGCATATTGTCACATTAGTACAACAAACTTTCTAATGTCTTTCTTACACCTCGTAAAGAATAGGTGTGGTAGGTTGGCGTGCTCAGGGGTAACGAGAAGTGTTAGAAATGCACCACAGAGTTTAGAATCCCAGTAAAACACACAGATATTTGTGTTTTGTAATAAAAGGTGTGATCAGCATAAATAGTTTCACAAGCTGCTGTATTCAAATGAAATTCACAAGATAGCAACTAAGGAGTTTTAACAGCAATGCCTCTACAGCTAAAAGAAATACATATTTTTCTAGCAGATCCAAAACAAGTTATGCCCTGTAATCAGTCAGTGACTGCAAGAATAGAATTCAAATAGTATTAGATCTGTTTATTTGATCAACACAGGAGAAACAATGTGAGACAAGTACAAATTAAAGATTGTAAATGAACAAAAAATATCTTGTAACTTGTGGAATAATTTATGAAAAGCAAAATGTTGCTTTTTCATTGTTGTCCAAGATTTCTAATTCATGCATGTCCTCCAGTTGTCGTATTGATGGGTGCTTTAGGGTCTCTGGTGCGGTCCCACAGATCATTTAAGAAACTGCTGTTTTAAACATTTTTTATCCACAACATTGAAGTTTGATTGGAAGAAATGCCGATGATAAACTATAAAACAATAAGCTCAGAGTACACTTAATCCAAGTGTGCACAAAACTGAAAGCCACTTAAAAAAACATATTTGTAATCTCATTTTAAATACTTGAAATACCACTTAATGTTTAATTTTCATCAGCTTTTTGAACTTATTTCATGGTATATAAATATGTAATGCAAATATTGTAGAGAGCAGCAATGCAGCCTGATACGCTGACCTGCTGTCTTCATTTTGTCACTACTAGTTAGAAAAGATGACTTGTATTTTTACCAGGAAGACATAAAGATTGGCATTATTCTGGTTCGATTCCTCTAGATTGAAGAGGAGTTATATATTTTACATTGAGCTGTGAGCATTTTCTAGAAGATGTATTTGGGGGTTCAAAAACTAAGGCATGAAAGAACAAATAAGAGCATTAAATTATCTTGGTGCATATTCTTGTTGATTTACTGTATGTGGAGCCACTGCATGTCTATATTGAGCAATATAATCAGTGGAGGGTATTGTGATAAAGTAAGGAGGAGAATAAAGCAGGTGTCCCACTGGAGTCCCCTGAGGCCTGAGGTGCTAATTTATCAGCGATTGTAGTTCCTCACCAACAGCTACTGCACCTTGTTTTGTACTAGTTCTTGTGCACTAATTCTTTTGTGAACATTCAAATATTTGGAGATGTTAACTAATAACAATAATGTTCCATGCTAACAGGAAATCATGGCCATTACTTCACCCCTGACAGAATTAGCAGCAGTGTAATTTACAGCAGTGGAAGAGTATTCAGACTTCATGTCTTCAAATTTTGCCACCAGTGAGAAATTTTGTTTTGAGGCGCCAAAGAGCTACTGGGTGAAACACTGGCACGCAGGAGCTGATCAGCTAAAGGATGATACAGCCATCATTTAAGGAAATTACAAGGTTTTTAGACACTGTTAGCTGTTATTTGCTTGACATGCCTTTTATCCTTCACCTTTTCACTCAGTTACATCACAGAGATGTGAATGCTATTTGAAGACCTCTGTTGTTTTGTGCAGGAGCCTCACAGACTTTGTTCACTGTGTCTTGAATCAGATTTCTCTGATTTCCTTAGGCCATGCCCTACGGCTATCATCAGTCTGCTCCAGCCCAGGAGCTTGGCACCCGGGACAGGCTGAAACATCAGAGGGTATTTGTTCTTAAATGTGCATGCCAAGCACAGTTGGCAATGGCAGCAGAACACAGCACAGCTAACGGATAAAGGTCCTACATGATTGCTCTACATTTGTCTGTGTGCGGTACTTCACTAACATATTCATGTCCTAAATTGCTCTGACTACATATTGGCTGGTGCAATGACTATCAAAAAAGAACAGACACAAACTATATGCACGCAATGAGTTGAAAAGGTATTGATGCTCCCTGAACTTTTGACATTTTTTTGTTTTTGTTCATCTTGTTAAAAACACAAGTTTTGACAAAGTGGTGCTTAATTATGCAGGGGAAATAGGGTACGAGATCCAGTTCCTCAAGAGTTACCACATGTTCCTTGTCTGCTTCCCTGAATAATCCCCTCCTTATACAACCTGTCCATTTAGCTGGACACAGAGATCCAAAAGTTTCTTCACCTTCCTCCGAGCTATATGGAGAGTGACAAAGGAGTGGTGAGATGAAGACCCAAGCAACATGTGAGAAACTAAGGAACCATCTTTAATAAGTCCTAGAATTCTTTGACTAAAACCTTCCTAACTTAATTACATTTAGTACCTCAAAAAGATTTCAGAGCCTTAGCAAAAATGAGGATTAATATCTTCTCTTTAACTGTTGAAAGAACATTTTCTGATAGGATTCTAATCTGTAATTTCTGAGGAAAAAATATCTTCCTTTTTCATACTCAACTCAGACATTCTTTTTGAAAAAATGAGATTAATATATAAACATAATGACAGCTAACACAATGCCATCAGTATAATTACTAACAATGTTTGTAAATGTGTCAGTTTTCTGATGCCAAATACGTTTGCTGCTGTATCAGTATCAATAAGTCTACCGAACCTCTTCTTTATTTTCCTAACGGCTCTTGATGTCTATCAAAATTGTGTCCACTTTTGGTGCCCTGGAGTGATATCTAGTTCACCCTGAACATCACTCACTTACTCTTGTACAGATATCACCGCTACTGTAGAGCGCGCTGAGCTGAAACAACAGGAAGGTCAGATGGATCAATATAACCTGGTTTTGGTCTTGAGAAACAGTTTGTTTGGTGATATAGACAAGCTAAAACATCCTGTTGTGTTCTTATAAGTGTTGATCTGGTGCACTTGGCTGAAGTTGAGCTAAAAGGAAAACATCCTTGGAGAAGAGAGGAACGGCTGCTGGTCAGCCAAGTGTGCATTAAGGTGCACCGGAGAAACACACAGATGGTCAGAATATTCGAAAAAAAAAGCCACACTCAAGCTTGCAGCACTGCAGAAGAAAATTTCACCGTTAAAAACACCAAGACGTGGATCTCGGCGAAATAAATTCTTATAGGTTTTATTTTGCATTTCTGCTTCGAAAACAGAAGACAACAAGCGCATCTGTATTCTCCTGGATGCTTTACATAAACTGAGAGTCAGAGGGGACAGATGGATTAAAAGCTGGTTGAAGGGGAACAAATGTGCAGCTTTCCTGCGTAATAATAAACATCCACAGTTGGCTGGGGCAGCCTGGGAATCCTCGGCATCAAATACAGAGCAGAAATAATCCCACTTTCCCCCTGTGCAGGTGTTCATACACTGTACACATACACAAAAGCAGATATCAAAATGTACAATCCCACTCCTACGAATTATGGACAAAATGAGCAGAGAAATTGCAACAAACACAGGAAGCACTTTTAAATATGTTGTAAATGATTCAAAAAGATAAAGCAAAAGCTTCTGAAAGACAGACAATGGAAACACAGTTTTAAGGTAGACCAGTTTTAAGAAGTTACAATTTTAATACCACTGAACATAACATCCACTCGCTGTGGCAACTGTGTACTTGCCACACGAAAGTGTTGCTGGTCGCTAGAAAGGTGTCATGCAACAAAAATGATGGAGCAGTCTCCATCGAGCATAATAATGATGTCTTGCAGGACACTTCCCCATTTTTATAACTTTGTCATGTGTGGCATGAATGGCAGAAAGAGCAGCAGCATGATATGTGTGAGCGCTTTCATTTTTACAAACATGGCTGAAAATAAGGAATATCGATTGGAAAATTTTACACTAACCTCACAAACCCCCTTAAAATAACACTTATAGGGTCAAACTGTGTATTAAAAGGGGACATTTTGTGCAAAATTCACTTCTTTGTATACTTGGAGTCCCTAGGAACGGAGAAAAGTTGAATGTAGTCTGTCCAGGTGCTGCATAGATATCTTTATATTCTGTTTAGGTCATATTTTTCAAGCCGTTCAGTTCTCTCTATTCTGTATTATGACTTTTTTTTTTGTTTTGTTTTTAGCAACTACGTCAAAGTATTTGTGTTTGATTTGGTACTCCAAGCTGAAGGATGCCGACGCTACAAGTGGATAAGTGAAAATGATCGGTTGTTGGGTGTATTAACCCACAAAATTGGTTACACCGTCCCCCAGGATACTACAAAAATGGTCGAACAGGGTGGAGTAGAACGCTCTGCAACCTGGAGGGGAACAGGGTGTGAAGGGCCTCATTTTCATTTAAGAGACTACACCAAAACGAGCTTCCCTCAGGCTTATCACATAACATGGGTAAAAGAGAGGCTGTGGAGCTAAGAGCCCCAGTTCCACTGGCTGGTATAATGGCCGCGCACCGCACAGCTCCGCTCACTTTTGAATGTTTCAGGAACAGTTTTTTTTTCCAAGACCAGCCCCGGTTTTTGCGGCTCTGCTGAAGAGCAGGGTCAAATGGTGCTGGCTCAAGAAAAGTTTTGAGTGAACGCTCCTCATATCGGTGACTGGCCACGCGAGCAAGGAGAAATTAAAAGGTTTGCTCTGAGGAAGTCCAGAAAAACGGAAGAGCGACAATTTTAATAGTAAGGACGACTATTAACAGAGTTGATCAAACTGAAAAATATAATTTTATTGTTTTAAAACCATGAACCATGCCTGAAGGAAAAATAAACAAAAGACACTTCAGCTTTCTATACCCAGACACACTGTATCAGATCTGTAGATTTATCAACTCTTTCTCTCATTTCACACTGAAAGCTAAGTTTTGTCTCTGAAGTGTCCATCCATCCACATGATGCGGTACAAGGCAGCGGCTGTCTGCCTTTCCCTGCTGCTGGCCAGTCTTTCTGTATAAAGCACCAGTGGGAAGCAGCAGGGTACTTTTCGCAGAGTTGTCCCGCAGAAAGTAGCTCGAACTCGGTCAAACATACCGCTCCCTCTGCTGACACAGCAGCCCGCTGCCCGTACAAGCACGCACTCAAAGCCATGAAAATAATGCCACTGCGGTTGAAAAGCTTTAAAGCTGCCAACATGTTCTCCTCGCTTCTGCCATGGATGAGGCAAAAACTACGTGTCCCTGGCCCCGGGCAAAACAACGGTGTTCTCCGGGACCTCTGTCCGCTCTGCAGAGGCTTTAGCGGGGGAATGGTCTGAAAATGGGCGGGCCAGTGGAACCCCGCCTTTGAATTAGTAGGAATTCAGGCCAAAATACCACAGCTGAAGGATTTCAATGTGAAAAGGAAGAACTGCAACGCATGATATGTCCCCTTTAACGTTAAACATGACGAATATAAGTAGTATCATTAGTTCTGTACAGTGGATGTAAATATCTTGTTTCAACTGATAAAGTAACTTATCAGAAACAGAATCCACTTTATTCTGCACGTTTGTGGGTACAAACAAGGAATTTGACTTCGGATTCCAACGCTCGCATCATGTAAAGAAACAGGCAACTATAATCAGCAACTATAATCTGTAACAGAGAAAACATTTGCAGGCTACAACGGTCAGAACAGGAGCAGTATGTACAGGGGATTTTAGTTTATTTTTTCCCCTCAGTAGAATAGCTTGCCACCCTGACTGTAAAGTGTTCATCACAGTCACAGCTTGGGGGTAGAAATTGGCTCTGTGTTGGCTCATTTTATCCATCAGTGCTCTGCAACGCCGGCCCGAAGGTAAGAGTCCAAATAACCAGCCAATCCGCCTCCTGTCTGTATACAGACTGGTGTCATCTGTAAACTTTGGGAGTTTCACGGATGGGTTGCAGATGTGCAGTTAATAGTAAACGGTGAGAAGAGGAGAGGGGAGAGGACACATCCCTGGGGGGGCGCCAGTGTTGATTGTTCTAGGTTGGGAGAAGATGCTCCCCAGCCTCACCTGCTGCTGGCGGTCGGTCAGGAAGCTCGTTCTCCATTGACAGGCAGACGAAAGCACTGTGAGCTGGGTGAGCTTCTGGTGGAGGATGTCAGGGTTGATTATGTTAAAGGCCAAGCTGAAGTCTAAAAACAGGATCCTGGGTCGAGGTGGCACAAGATGAAGTGTATGAAAGTGTATGTAATTTTAAAAAAAAATGCTAGTGTACTGTTTTCTTACTGCATTGCTGCAATGCATCACCATCTGAACTGCTGCGCTCCTCAAAAAGGGCAGTACAGCCAGTCCAGTGCTTACATTCCATAGCATGACACATTTTTGCTCAAATTGGCTGCTCTCATGAACATACACTTCCTTTACCGATGTTACGAAGGACTAAATGTAGAGAGAGGTTCACAGAGCAATGTCCTTTTATTTATAAGGAATGACAATTGAGTCAACTTTTGAGAAAGATGTCTGTGAAAAGCAGAGAAGGAAAGATTGTGCAATAGAGTGGGTGCTGAGACAGTAATTTCTGCTGCATTTATCAGCATCATAGTATAATTAAACACTCAAGCGAAGAGGGAGTCAGGCAGAGGATAGAGTTCTAATCCTGCTCTCAGGCAGGTCTGTCATCCCACTGACTGACTGACGATTGCTGCTCTGTTCCTGGGCGAGCCCTGTTTGTCTGGCAATTTCAATAATGTTGATTGCTGTGTGTCTGTGTTTTAGAGGATGTGTGTTGTGTGAATAGGCGTTTTAATACTCTCAAATACCTAGCCCTTACTCATACACATCTATAGCTGCAATAAACCACAAATGCCCCATTAATGGAACATTAGCGTCCGTCTATAAACACATGTGCACCAAAGTGTGTGCTTCATTGTGGCCTAAAAATAGAAGTGACGTGATGACTTTCACTTACAGGTTACATTCCCAGGGGACACCAGACTGTAGGTGTTTGTGTGGGACAAGCAAGCCACCGACTGAATCCTTAACAAGCGTTAAATAACATTAACCTTGGGAGCAGTCCCCCCAGAGAGGAGTAGCAGGGGGACACAGAGGGAAAAAGAGAGGAGCAATGCTGTGCAAAAGTCTTGAGCCGCCCCAGATTTCTTTGAACATTTGCCACCAATGATCCAATTTTTTTTGTAATCTATACAAGTGCTCTCGTTAATTATTTCTTCTTGTTTTCTGAATGTCATTCATAATGTGTCCGTTAAACATTCCTGGCACATACAAAATATGTAAATCAAAACCTGGTAGCCTTAAAGTGTAGTAAAATAACACACTACATTTCTTCAGCATTAAATGGTTTACCTTACTATTGGGAATGTGCCCCACTTAACTCACATTCTGGATGCCGCAGTATCCGTTTCCTCCTGTGGCTGAGGCCTTGCTGATAAGTTTGCTTTAGGGCTAAGCGAAAACTAAAATGCTCACTTTCTATTTTGATATTGCTCATTGATAATTGAGCTCTTGATATATTTTAGTGTGATTCCAGATATTTGTGTGGACAAACTGCAGAGAATAAGTTAATCTCCTGGTTTATAAACTAATTGCTTGGTTTTAACTGCAATAAAATGTAATTATTGTTTCATCTTCCCCCAGTAAAACTTTCTCCTAGACCAACAGGTGTCTAGGCATAGGTCAAAGAGTGCATCAGCAATTGTAAAGGGGATAAAACACAAAGAATGTAATAGAAAACCCAAACCTGGAAGATAAAAAAGTAATGTACACAGCCATTTTGCGGCACTATGCCAAAATAAAGCAGGCTTTCATTAGTTAAAAGCTACCAGTGCAAATAAAGGCATCATGTCTCGCTCCATCCACCAACAACCACGTTGCACCACAGACTGTCCAGGAGTTGGCGGATGCGTTAGTCCAGGTCTGAGAGGATATCCCTCAGGAGACCATTTGCCTCCTCATGCACCTCACGCATGCCCAGGCATTGTAGGGAGGTCATACAGGCACGTGGAGGCCACACATTCATTTTGACTTGTTTTAAGGACATTACATCAAAGTTGGATCTGCCTGTAGTGTGTTTTTCACTTTAATTTTGAGCATGGCTCTAAATCCAGACATCCTTTGGTTAATAAATTTGATTTCCATTGCTAATTTCTGGGTGATTTTGTTGTCAACACATTCACCTATGTAACGATCAAAGTATTTAATAAGAATATTTCATTAATTAAGATCTAGAATGTGTTATTTTAGCGTTCCTTTTAGTATTTTTGAGGAGATATACGTATATATATATATATATATATATATATATATATATATATATATATATATATATATATATATATATATTAGGGCTGGGCAAGTTAACGCGTTAATTTCACGTTAATTCATTAGACTATTAACGGCGATATTTACTTTATCGCGCATTAACGCATGTTGCTCACATGCTTTTATTTTGTGAAGGTCTGTTGCTGCGGTGTAGGGGTTTGAATCAGAACAGTAGGTGGCAATAATGCGCCAATAACCTCGCTGTCAGCCCAGCCTCGGATTCAAACAGGAAGAAAGGTGCTGGCTGGAAAAAAACAAAGCTGACATGGGGAAGGCGGTGTTTCCCGCAGGAATTTGCTTAGGCGAGGCGGTGAGTTGGCGAGGCGGTGAGTTGGCGAACGGAACAAGTTTTGTGCGGATGACCGGCGGGGGGGGTCTGCATCGACACCGTCGGTGAAGTCGCTTCTCGCTTCAAAGTATCCATGTATTTTTGCCTGTTTTTTCCCTGCCATTCACTATATGCACGCGAGAAAGCAACAACAAAAAAACGCGTGTTAACGTCAAATAAACATGCAAGCATATCGAGTTAGCAAGCATTTCAGTTTAAAGTTCTTCCAGCAACAAATATGACAGAAACAAGTTAGTTGTAACCACTGCCAAGTTAAACTTTCTTATCACCGGAGCACCTTGAGCTTAACATATCACTTAAATGCCAAACACACTGTAGACATCACCAAACAATTCAATGACTCAGAGAAGCTAACCAATGTAATGGCAAAGTGGATAGCTACTGTAGACCTTTTTTTGTGCTTCACACTTTGGTATTGAACATAAAATGGTAATGCTGCTCCCTGCTGTTACCTCAGAAATTGCCTGTTTTTGGTAGATTTTTTCCCCATAAAGAGAATTTCCTGTCAGTGGCAATAAGCTTTAATTTATAATTATTGCTATTCTTTGTTTTACATGTTTAAGTTGAGCTTTACACTAAATATGTGTTACTGATAAGTGCTACAAATGTTACAACACTTTTGTTCATATAGCAGCAGAACATTAAAATAAAAGTGCTCTTTACACTACTTTTGAATTCATTCTTGGAGTTTGCGCATACAATGCGATTAATCATGATTAATCTCGCAAATTATGCGATTAATCGCGATTATATATATATATATATATATATATATATATATATATATATATATATATATATATATATATATATATATATATATATATACTAGTGTGTGTGTGTTGTTTTACTTGCAGCTGAGCGAACTTTACCTTTAAAGTGACCGAAAAAGGTCCTCACTTTTTTTCTGGGCTAGGGGTTGGGTTGGTTCTGTTTGTTTGTCAGTTTCCCTTCATTATGCGTAATGTGAACCGGAGTAGCCAAAGAGAAATTTCGCCACGGTAACACATGGTGACAATAAAAACACTCTTGACTCTTTTGAAGGTGTCAATTAGGTTTAGGGTGGGGTTAGTGTTAGGTATAAACTGGTAGAATTTAGGGTTAGGGCTAGGGTCATGGTTAGGTCATAGAAAGGCTTGAAGATGAATGGAAGTCTATGGAAGTCAAGGCAAAGGTCCTCACTATGTACATTAAACAAGGGTGGGTGTGAGTGTGTATGTATTCATGCTGAACATGCTTCTGTATACTATAAATAACTACTAATATGTGTATATATATATGTCAGTGGGTGTTCAGGATATGGAAATTGGCAGGATTCGGTTGTTCTATCTGGAACAATAATTATTTCCTATTATAGTAATTTTGCAATGGAACTTTCTTTTATTTGTTGTTGATATAGAAAACGGAGTATACAAATTGATTATGGTTTAACTCTTATTGAACTAATTATTGTATAATTTAAAATAAGGAAACAGATAAATAGACTATTATGTTTTGGAGAATGGTTGGATTAAATAAGTGGATTAACTAAGTTTTACTTTTCAAATATGTACATTACAATGGCAGAACACCTGGTATCAGCTGTCAGTACTAATGATGGTAAATATAGTTTTAGGAAAATAATGACATATAAACTGAAGCACAAGATGCTGGTTGCTTTCAGTCATTTGTCTATAAATGTCATGCATAAAGGAACAACTGAAAACAGGAAACTTGCAGCCACATTAGCAACACTATCAAAGCAATACTGTTTTCCATATAAACAAGCAAGAAACAGCGGGTATTATCAGTGCTGGTACTGCAATGACTTATGCTAAGATATTAACATTTCTTTCCATTCAGTCTACTTAAAATAAGCGATAAGGAAAAGTGTCTATTCAAAGAGAAGGGAACACTGAAACCTTTATCTGGGAAAGATATATTAGATCAGGAGATGGCCAGGAAACAGTAACAACATCAATCTTTTAATTCTAGTCGGATTTTAAAATATTCAGTAAATCACAATGATTTTATAATTTTTTTTAGGCAGGTTTTACAAAGCTATGGTAGTTAGCTGGTGTCATTTTTTTATTTGGTTTTGTTTACAGGGTAAAACAGATAAGTGAACGCTCTCCTTGAGCGTTGATTTGTTTTTCCTTTTTTGCCTTTGCAATGATTGCTTTAAAGATAAATACAGTGCTGATTTGATCTGTTTTTATATTAACGAAAAAAGGGATGTATTTTACACTTAGTTAGATTGCTATGAGTGCAAATGTCAAAGATATCAACACTAGCTCTTTGTATAAGATATGGATGATAAAAACTAAATAATCTAAACTAAATATTGACTTATGTACAGTGTAATATTTTTAGCACAAACAAAATATTTCTCATCATACTTCATTTTTTTTCTCTCCTTATTCATGACTCCATCAAAACAACACCTTCTTTTTTTCATCAACAATTTGCAACGTTGTACACAGTTTCCAAAAGTAACTGCAGAATAGAAAGCTTTGAACTTGACAGAAGAATGCATGAATCATGAGGTGTGGAAGCTATGCTTGAATATTTGTAAATCAGGATTAGAGGCCAATCTCATGGCGGGCTGATTGAATCTGCCTGTCTGTCTTCCTCCTGTCCTAAGCCCCTCTGTGCTTTCAGGAAGAGCGTGATAAAGGGATTTGGTCTCTCCAAGATTTACAATGAGACTTCTCATTCATACTCCACCTTTTCCACATCCTACCCTCTTCGCAGCAGAACGAACTGTCACGTTCATTTTATCACTTGACATGTCTATTATGTATTTTTTTTTATTTAGATATCTGATGTGGTTTATGTAATAGCATGGATTCTATTTAAATGCATAAATAATAATCAACTGTTTAACATTATGACCACATGCAGACAAAGGCAGATTGTATGCTGATACCTTAACCTTAGAACTCAAAGCCCAAATCTCCTTGCTCCTATGAGTTAACAATCTTACAGTAGCAGTCCATACATTGTCAATACAAATGACTTAAAGAGCAGGTGATATGGTGTTCATCCAGATTCTAAACTTGCCAGAAATCAATTTGTTAAGTTAACCTGCTGCCCTTACACCTCAGAACTGCCAATGCAGGCAGCCATAGAGCCAAGGTGTCAAACAGATGAAATGTGGGGATTAGAACGTGGGATACTACCCTTTCACAGCCGTTACCTTGGTAAAGTGTGCACTACCATGGCATTTGGCCATCTTAAGCCACCAACTTGCAAGGCTGCTCAAGGAGGAGGTCATTTTTGCAGGTGTATTGTGGAACTTTTTAATAAAAAGGTATCTGGGACAGCTTTAACATTATGCATTGAATGATCAATGTTGTATGTTGACCAAACGAGGGACCCGCACTTTATTGTGCAGACTGTCAAAACTGTATGCCTTATTTTATGGCAACAATAGCAATTTTTTGAGTAGTTGAGTAGGGTTGAGTAGTTGTCTGGCAATCGGAAGGTTGTGGGATCGATTCCAGCTTCCCTTTGCCACATGTCGATGTGCCCCTGGGCAAGGCACTTAACCCCAAGTTGCCTACCGAGCTGCGTCTCGGTGAATGAGTGTGTGTGTGTTAGTGAGAGCGATTGGGTGAATGTGGCTCTAGTGTACTGTACAGCGCTTTGGGTGGTCAGCATGACTGGCAAAGCGCTATATAAGTTCAGTCCATTTACCATATAAATGCAGATTGTGGAAGAACCACAGTGCTGGGACTATTGGACTTCGGTGCAACATTCAATACTGTCGATCACTCCATTCTGTCAGAGCGCCTGGAAAACTGGGTTGGCTTTTCTGGTACAACACTCGACTGGTTTAAACCCTACTTAAAGGACAGGGACTTTTCAGTCGTAATTTTACGTCAGAGATGACAAAAATCACATGTGGGGTTCCCCAAGGGTCCCTCTTGGGTCCCCTCCTGTTCAATATCTACATGCTCCCTCTAGCTCAGATTATAAAAACAACAACATCAGCTACCATAACTATGCAGACGACACACAGCTCTACATCACCATGTCACCAGGTGACTATGAACCCATTCAAGCTCTGAGTAAATGCTTAGAAGAGATTAATGCATGGATGTGTCGAAATTTTCTTCAATTTAATATGAACAAAACTGAAGTAATAATTTTTGGACCAATAGAGGAGCGATCAAAAGTTAGTGCACAGCTTCAGCTAGTAACCTCTGATCAGGTGCGAAATCAGGGTTTACTGATGGACTCAAACCTGAACCTCCAAAAACGTCTAAACACAGTCGGCCTTTTATCACCTGAAGGACATTTCCAGGGTTAAAGGACTAATGTCCCAGCAGGATCTGGAAAAACTAATCCATGTATTTATCTTTGGTCGAAATTGATTACTGCAACAAGGTCTTCACAGCTCTGCCAAAACAGTGGATCAGACAGCTGCAGCTGATCCAGAACGCTGCTGCCCATGTCCTCACTAAGACTAAGAAAGTAGAGCACATCACCCCAGTTCTAAAGTCCTTACACTGGCTTCATGTATCCCTGAGAATAGACTTTAAAATACTTCTTTTAGTTTATAAATCACTGAATGGCTTAACGCCTAAATACTTTAAATGTCAGTGTTTCCTTTACCGTTCTACAAGGGGGGTGCCCCGCCCTGCCAACAAAATCGCCCACCTCCTTTACTTTCAGCTCAAAGTAAACTCACATTCCTGCTAGGAAAGAGAGCGCTCAGAGTCCCAACATATTTTTTACCTGGCTTGGTGAATATTTCTGCATTTTGTAAACTGGCCCAATTTCTGAGGCTGGCTGTACTAAAAACTCCCACTGTGTCGGGAGAGTTGAGCATCTCCTGACCGTGAAGACGTCGGTGGTGTTCTGATGGGGAACATGGACCGTTCATTAAAGAGAAACGCTTATAAATGACCAAGTATTTATCCCCGACAGAATTAGTATTGCTAATGTAGGGAGCGTGGAATCCAACTGGATAAATGCATCCTTTTTGGATGGTTTTGTGTTCAACAGCAAAAGGACGTATTTGTTTATTTCACGTGTTGCCCCGATTACTTCGATATACCGAGAATGTTTGCCTCATACAAATATGAGGATGATCATGTGTGTTTAAAGTCGATTATTCTAAACATTAAAGTTAAATATAGCACGTTCTCGACAAGTAAATGGCTCTATGGTAATTTTCAGATGTCTTATAATACCATTTGCTTTGATTGTCGCAAATCATCAGAAGTCTGTTTGTTGGAAACAAAAATCCACCTTCCTAAGTCCATCCCTGAAAACAGATGGCCGCTTCATTCTTGGAAAACACATTTTTGTTGCTAAATAGACCCCATGAATGGATCAGAAGGAGATCCCAAATGTAATAAAAATTAAAACAGAATAAAGTTACGCATATGACCATGTATAAATTTACAGGATAGAGACAGAAACATAAAAAGAGAGACAGAAAGAGGGATAAATAACAGAAAGGTTAAGAGAGACAGAAGATGGCTGCTCGTATAAAGCTGTATGCTGATATTAATGGAAAACCAAGTGGAAGAAAGCTCCCCCACACTCCCACCCCAGACAAAATTTCTAAGGGAGACACTGAATTTTAATGTAGAAGTTTGAGTCCAAATTGTCATATACTGTATCTGACCTGCTGCTACTATTCAATATGCTTGCCTCTGTAATTCTTTTCTTTCCACTTTTTTTTTAGTTTTGTTCATGTACAGCACTTTGAATTGTCTCGTTACTGAAAAGTGCTTTATAAATAAACTTACCTTGCCTGATCATTTGTTTCTATACAATGACAAGAGGTGAGTCAATAATAATTGTGATTAGTATGTCTGCCAGTGCATAATAATTTATGATGGATTCTGCATTCTGTAGATTTAATAAACTACAGAACAGATTGAAGTCATATACTACTGTAGTGAAATACAAGTTGACTTGGCCATTGTGGTTTTAAATCCCTCTATAGACCAGTTCACGCGTGACGTCACGAGCTACATCCGCGCTACATCCGTGTCCCGCTGGTAGGCAAAAACAGTACTGTTCTCGTCTACTACCATGACAAAACGGGTGATTTAGAGCGTACTTTTAGTTCGTATATTTTTGGAATCTAAACAATGCCTACGACTTGTTGTGCTCCCGGTTGCACACAGAGGCATTCCAACTCGTCGTATGTACGTTTCTTTCGTTTACCGAAGGACGAAGAAAGACGAAAGAAATGGATATTTTCAATGAAAAGGATGCAGGCAGACAATCCCGATCGACTGTGGGAGCCATCATACCACGACAGAATTTGCAGTCTACACTTCATAACTTAATTTTGCACTGGTCATTGTTCTACTTAAATAATTATATAAATAAAAAAATAGGATATATACTTAAGTCAAGATGTAAACGTTTGTTTCGTAATAATATACGTACATGTACAATGTATGCAAACCCTCTGGCATGAGTCTGTGAAAAGGATTAATAAGACAAAAACACCTAAATAATCCTTAGTGAACAATGTTTTTTTTAACCTACCGGTGTCTGGTCTTCCTCTCTGCTGAGGCGCTGTCTGTGTCCGACTCCGCTTTCGTATGTTACACAAACATGTCTGAACATCCATCCATTTTCTGACCCGCTGTATATATCGCCGTACGGAACACTTGGCCAGCCTTTCACAGACTCGCTCCATCCCTTCAGGCTTTTGGTGTGTGGATCTGGCAATCTGATACCATCAACCATCAACTTACTCTTAAAACGATCTTGTGATACGTTATCTAAAGAAGAAAAATACGTCGAGAACTCGTCATTTCCTTTGTTTGTGTCCGCCATTGTGTTCGCCTTTTGCCTACCAGTCCGGCGCGCATGCGCAAAAAACCCGGATCAAAACTATAACAATGAACTGGTCTATAGGATGTCGGTTTATCCAGTCTCAATTCAATTCAATTCAATTTTATTTATATAGCGCCAAATCATGAAACATGTCATCTCAAGGCACTTTACAAAATCAAGTTCAATCATATTATACAGATTGGGTCAGATTATACAGATTGGTCAAAATGTCCTATATAAGGAAACCAGTTGATTGCATCAAAGTCCCGACAAGCAGCATTCACTCCTGGGGAACCGTAGAGCCACAGGGAGAGTCGTCTGCATTGTACATGGCTTTGCTGCAATCCCTCATACTGAGCAATTGCAGCAAAGCCATGTGTCTCAGATAACCTTTGACCCAGCCTTCTCCTCCACACTCATGAATCAACATTTAAATCTCCTTTTTATAACTTCCAAATTTAAGCTGTACATTTTGTTATCACAATTTGTTTCTTGGGAGAACCTTGGGTTATGCAACGATGCTTTCGTTTGGCTTCCCAAAACAACAGTACCACTCTGCAGTAAACATCCAGTGTAATTTTTGGCTGCCATGTTCTTATTTTTCTCTGTTTTGGACATGGAAAGGAATTTGCTTGTTTGTGGTTTGTTTATGAGGATCTAAATGCAAACATGCCATTGGCATATACATGCTAAAGATATTATTTAATGGAGAAAGACTGATAGACTATAAGGAAAACACAGAGGACCCAGTTTGGGAGCAACAGTAGAGTCCAGCAGTAAGTAAGAGAAAGCAAGTGGCATAAGTACTAAGGAGTAATGAGCGAGATGGAAAGCAGGTAAGTAAAATCAACAGATTGCAGAGCAGCTGGTGTAAAATCTAAGTAGGAAGCTGAGTAAAGGACGAGAAATGGACACAGGAGAAACTGAATGGAAACAGAGTCTAAACCAAAATGCACAGTACAAGACGAGTACTAACAAACTCAACCTAAAGGAATTAAAGGAACAATAAGTAACAATGACACCTAGTGGTTAGACTCGGAACAACACATACACGATGCCTTTCACCGAGACCCGCCATTATTTACTCAACTGTCCTGCTGTTGTGAAACTCCACTGAATTTTTACTTCCACAGGATAGGTATATAATGTTGTATTCTGTTCTATTTCTGGTCCACTTCTCTTATTCTGCTGCTCTTTTACTAATATAAAATACAAAATGTTTTCCTATGATTGGCTCAGGTACCAGGAGCTGCACTGAACCAAAGTAGTTCCGGACCATACCTCTAGGTTTGAAAGGAGAAAAACTTGACTAAGACATTGTTGATGGAGAGGACCGATTGTTTAAAGGGTATGTCACTTCCATCCCGAGTGACAAAGGAGAATGATTTAGGATGATTTTACAGCAAATATCTTACTTATAGCTACTTTAACTAATATGTAAAGACCCTAATAACAATACAAATAAAATGATAAGAACACAAACTCAAGTTGGACCAAAACACAAACAGCTGTGGCTCATGATATTAACATTAACAACTATTGTCAGCCAGAAGTTATTTTTGTTCTTTAAAAGGTTTCTGTTTCCCTTTTTTGTATCCTTCCATGATTGGATCCTTCACTTTTGTCTCTCAGTGTTGTAGGATTGAAACTTTCAACATTGTGTAACAACAACTACAACATTCTGATTCCAATAAAGCTCTCACATTATTGCAACCTTCACCCATTGATCTTGACTCTGTCTCAGGTTAGACATTCTTGACTAGACACATTATTTCAAACTGAACTAGATCAGCAATAGTGTCAAAGTAAGCAATAAATAAAGTTGGAGAAAGAAATGAGGAGACTGATTCCTAAATCTGCATTGAGTTCCAAAGTCAGCCAGTGAAAAGCCCTGGAGCATGTTGTAAATGATGATAAGAGTTGCTTATTTGTTATTATCATTACATAATTAGTCCAGATTTCCTCACTTTAATGATCATATTTTGTTTCAGTGGGTTTAATCTTATTATAAATCTCTTAAGAAATGAACTTATTGGGTCCTGTGAGCAAAGAATAATAATTCAACCAACTAAGCATTTAATGTGAATAACTGCCAGCCAGTCAAATCATATTGAAAGTATCTTAATGACAGTGGTAAAATTTTAAAGGACAATGTGGTCCTTTAGCCTGTAGTTGGTGAATCAGCTTAAGGGAAGAACTCTCCCCGAATGAGAGTGCGATAAATTCAGGCCTATAATATTGATGTAACTCTTCACCTTAATGCAACTTGAAAATGTATTTTATAGAGAGGTGCAATGAGAAAAGAAAAGCTCTAAATGAACGTGTTCAGATCTAAGACATTACTCGTATGTTGCATCAGGTCCTAATGAGTTAAACTGTTCTGGCTTTATCAAAATTCACACAGCATAGTCATGTGAGAGTTGGCTTTACCGAGACAAGAATTGCTGGGTAAACAACTCCATTCACAAATCTAGGATAAAGTCCTTTAAAAGTATTTCATAGGTAAATAAATACAGATAAATACATAATCAGGACCAGGATGTTTTTTTTTTCCACTAAAGATGCTGGCAGACAGGTTTCTCATATTGCCACATATAAGCTGATACATCGGTACCGAAATGAATCTTAAGTGGGCATACAGAACAAAGAAATTAAGCGGAACAACAACTGTCATGTAAGGTGACCTGTTATACTTCCTTTTATACATTTAGGATAGGTCTATGGGCTACACAAAACATGTTCATTACATTTGTTGCACAAAATCATTCTCAGATAATGAGATTTCACCTCCTCAGTTTCACATATTTTGGGCTCCCTTCAGAATGAACTGTTTTTAGAGCTCTGACAATTTTATGCAAATAAGCAGTAGCTGGCCGCGCCCTCCAACTCAATGTTTATACGTAGTACTCTACTCCACACCGTGCCCTTTGAGAGTTTTTCTGCTGGATTTTTTCATTCCTACTCAGGAGATATTACGGCGGTTGTCGAGTACAGTAGAGGTCTTACGTGAAATAAAATCAACTCTGATTTGCCGACTCAATACTACAGAGAGGGAAACACTGGATTCACTACGCTGAAAGCTGTGAAGTTTTGTCTATAAGGACTGTGTGGTTCAAAAAGTTGTTCTTCATGGCCGCTGATCTAACCAGTGTTGATTGTGCGGTAGAGGGCAGAGCAGCCGTGTCTGCAGCCTTGTATTGGACGGAGAAGGCCTGAGAGAGGCAGCATGGACGAAGCTCAGGTGCCAGAGGGCTTCTGCGGGACAGCTTATCTCTCAGCAGCCACTGCGTGGGGTTCCCGCTTCACTCCTTGCCCCAGCGGCTGTCGCTCCCAGCTCCTGGAGCTTTGCCCCTCTGCCGTTGATCTAACCCAAAGAAAACTCCACCGAATCAGCACAGCATAATGTGAATACCCAATATTCAGCCTATAAAAATAAAAAGCCCTAAATGTTAACAGAAATGTACCAGTTTGGAACAGATAAGCCTCACTCACTCACACACACACACACACACACACACACACACACACACACACACACACACACACACACACACACACACACACACACACACACACAATGCTTAACAGCAGCAAGACGCAAAACGAAGCTAGGGCCTACAGCCACTGCATTACCGAGTCTGTCAAAAACCAAAAGTGGTACAGTGATTTTGGGCAGGGATGAGTATAGTGGAGTGGGGCAGACAGGGTCCATGAAAAAGTCCCATAAGTAGCCTATTCCTACAGGGCTACCCTTAAGGTACGTTCACAGCAAATAAAAAAAAAGCAGCAAGTTTTTCACGTTTGTCGCTTGACATTTTTCCTCTCTCTCACAGACAATTCACGCTGACAATGCGTAGACAATAACGTGAAATTGTGTCCAGATCGCTTCACCTCGTCATCTAATAGGAGTAGCGTCAACGCACTTGTCGACTCCTCTTGTCTGTACAACTCACCATGGGGGACATGGGTTTTACCAAGCGAGTGTTTTATGTAATGTGGAAAGCCATGAAACTGCATTGGCGCCCCTATGTCCACCAGATAGAACCCAGAGACGCACCCAGTTCTGCAAGTACCACCATCTGGAGCTTCATCTGGATGATGGTCGCTTCCAGCAGTACTTCCATTTGTCCAGAACCCAGTATGAGGACCTGCTGCCCTGCGTCACCTGAAACTCATTGTTCACATTGCCGGCCATTAGTTTGCTTCTGATCACGCCTTTACTTAGGGATGACATGTAAATCACTTGCTCCGTTCACCTTTTTTGCGTTCGGCATAAACGCCTTTTTAGAGAGAGTTCCAGAGTTACATTGAAAGCCAAGTTTCTGCATTATTAAACTATCCTGTTATATCTTCTCAACTGCCTAGAAAAGTGTCTGTGTCATGTTTTAGAAAGTGTTCTGTGAGGCATTTAGGATGTTTTAGATCCAGTTTTTGATGTTTTAAAGTAAAATATAGTATAAAAGTCTTATAGTCAAACATTTGTATGCTACAATTTTACTTTGCTTGGGTTGCCAGGTGAGGGACTGGGCTGGGATGAGGTTGCTAGTTGCAGCTTTTGACTTGTCTAAAGTTACTAGGTGGGGCCCTGTTCCAGCTGATGGTGACATAATAAATTTGGTAGGTTTTTTTTAAACAAGTCATTTTCCAGACAACAGCTGGATGCTTTTTTTTTTTTTTTTTTTTACTGTTTCTAGAAGCAGTAGAGGCCCAAATGGCAGTATAAAAATGGAACAAAAGATGAATGTTTCATAATAGCCCACCTTTAACTATCATGGTTAAGAAATGATTGTTAGGTTGGGGACCAGGTTTACTCTGTAATGTAGTCCATATAGTTAAAACCTACACAAAGAACTAACCTCTGAGAACCTTTGAACGTCCTGAGTGAGGGTCCCCACACGACTCCAGTTGTAGAAGTTGAGAAACTTGACCACTGCTGGGTTCACAGCATTGTCGGATGGGACGGTGCGGAAGAAGTTGGGGTACTTTTTCTTATCTGCCAGAACCGGGGTTGTCGCTGCGAATGACAGCTGTAATGACAGAACATGACACAAATTCAGTCAAATTCAACAGAGAATCCTTCTTTGAGAGTTAAATAAAACATTTATATGATCCTGCTTTCATGTGCTGTCTTCTTTTGTGTTGTTTGTGCTTTTAACACTAAGTATAAGTGATGTTTTAATGTACCCAGCAAGCTCAATCAATGGCAATCATACATTCTTATTCTTTGGTATAAGGCGTTCATCACATCACTGATTCAAAGAAGAGAAATATGCACAATAATTGGTTTATAATGTAAGCATAAGAACAAAGCACCACTTTTAATTTTCTTCAAACATCAGTAAAAATGCAGGCAATAGTCTGATTAGAAGAGAAAAGCAGCTCAGTAGCTTGATTCATCCTTTGGTTGCTAAGTCAAAAGCATCTTGAGATACAAATACAGCTGCACACAGACCAAGCATAGAATCCGCTGGAACCTATAACCCTAATTGGCTTCTTACCAACTCATACTACCAGCTTCAACAACTGCAACCAAAGCATATTTGAAGGACAAGCTCTGTAAATCATTCTTACAATAAAAAGGGCAGAAAAATTGAGAGATACATTTTTTTACCTCATGTACTTTTTCAAGGCTTTTACAAGGTAATGAACTAAAAATCCAATGCAGTACATAATCAATTCATAAAATATACTGGGAAAGATTTAAGTGTATAAGAGGGGGATGTGAACAAAAGCAGTGTATATTAGCTGAGTAAATATTTCTGGAAAATGTGTTTTAATTGATAAGGTGTAAAGAAAGTAAAAAAAAAGTACATTTACCAGTTGGCAGTTGTCTGAAAAATATAAAATGCCAGCAACCCTGCTACACACATCTCAAAATAATAAAAAAATAATAAAACGGTGTAAAAGGAGTATCAGTCTTGAAAATGAAAATGCAGATTTTTTTTTTTACATTTATTGTGCATAAAAACAATGGGAAAAAAATCGTTATAGCATTACAACAATCAAAACCTTCTTGTAATTGCTGAACAGATTTTAGCATATTTTAACTTCTACAACCTTTTCCCACATTTTTTTCACATTACTGCACCATAATTTAAAGACACATTATACCAAAATCAAAATGTTCCAAAACCCATGTTTCCTACGTGCAAAACATATTTGAAGTTCTACAAAATCTCCAAATATTCCACACAATTTCTCAGATGATTCTTTATTTATATATAACCACATGTGTTCACATATTCATATGTTATTTTGCACTTGTGAACCTCTTGTGTTTCTACTTGTGTAAAGATGTCATATTCTATATATATATATATATATATATATATATATATATATATATATATATATATATATATATGATGAGTGACTGTCGTCATTACATTTGTAGATTTGTGGCACTTGTTTAATTTTCCACCCTGAAAAGCCTGGAAGGAACCTGAAGGAAAGATTTGCACTACCTGTGCATAACAGACATTTTAATAGTGCCTTAGTGCATAAGGCGCTCTGCTTTATTTTAGTGTTCTGCCTTATTTTGATGAGTGATATAAATCAGTGCTGGATTAATTACATACTTTTCAGAGATTAGGCACAACCTGTGATTCATGATTGTGATTAACATGAGGATATCATAATTCTTGTTCTAGGTTAGGAGATACATGAGTACAAGTTCACCAAACCCTTAAAAAATTCTAGCACCTCTTCAATCTAGGGATTAAAGTGATAATCTCACTGGCATCCAATCAAATTGTTGATATTTTTTAAATTTCCTCATGGATATGAATTTAAAAAAAGGGGACAAAATTAAATCTGAATGATCTATTGTTAGCATATGGGCTACAAACAGAAAATGAGAAATTTACTAATAATTCACAGGTCATGGAAAAAATCCAGCTAGATTTAATGCAGGACCAATAATCTCTGGTGCAGAAGTAAATTTGATAATAAATTTACCTTGATGTATTTTAGAGTTAAATGTTAAAATAAAAAATATATAATTTATAAATTAAGGCCTTAAAGTATTAAGGGCCTTGGAGATATATTCACAAAAAGGGGAGCACCAATGACTCTACTTTGAGCTAACACATTCTATTGTAGCTCTGGCTGGGCGTTTAGGGTTGTTGCATCCTTTTAAGGTGAACCTCCACCAAAGTCTAAATTATTTTGGTTTCCAACAGGTTTTTTTTCCAGCATCACCCTGCATTTTGCTGCATACATCTGCCCAACAAACTTTTCTCCGCCAAAGAAAAGCATGCCCACGGCATGATGCTGCCATTATTGCCGTTGTGTCAACAGACTCACCCACCTGAGCTGTGGATCGCTACATTTTTCAGAGTTAACACGGGCCTCTTCATTGCTTCTCTCACTAATTTTTTTGGTTTTGAGGAAATAGATTAAACAGCAATGCATGAAATGTTCAAAGCTGCAGACATTGTTTCATACCTTTCCCTAGCTTCACAACTTCAGCTTTATTCCTGACTTATGTGGTGCGTTCCTTGGTCTTCATAATGCTGTCTGCTAGCTAATGTTCTCTAACAAACATCTGAGGCTTTCACCCAACTTTCATATTTACAGTAAGATTTAACTACACACAGATGAACCCTATTCAGTAATTAGGGGAGTGTGGAAGATAATTGAGGGCACTGGGTTTTATTTATAGGCTTTTGAATAAATGGGGCTAAATCCAAAGGTGCTCCTCACACTTTTCAAATTGTAAATAAAATTCAATGTTATCTATTATTTTTCTCCCATTTTGCAGTTTTATGTTACTTTGTGTTGCTCCATCACCTAAAATCCTAAAAATATATATGTCTAGGTTTGTGGTTGTAACATGACAAAATAATCATGCTCATCATCATACTCAGTAAAAGTCCAAATCAATTTAGCAGATAATACAACTCTTCACTTACTCAATGCAAAACCCTGAGTTTGGCTCACAAAATTGACCACTTTCTTTACAGACCCACTGGATTTAAATTCACACATCAACAAAACAAGTTTATAAAACAATACGTGGGTTATAGGCGACAGTTACATTTTAGAATTAGCCTCACTTCTGCTGAATCCAAAATCACTCACTAATCTAGGAGGGCTTCGAAGTGGTCTTTCCAGCATTTCCTTAATCTACATTGAACTGATCCCAGTCGGGTGCTCGACACAGTGGGAGAAGCCGCTGTGTCTTTTGAAAGGAGCTGTTGATATTCCCAAATCAAGATGATTGAAGTGGCTCTCTGAAGATTGAGATGGACTGAATAAAGTTGGCAAGGAGATGACCAAATTATCTACTTTCAGAGATTAAAGGTAAGTGGACTGAGTTTATATAGTACCTGTCTAGTCATACTGAGCACTCGCACTTTACGCCATAGCCACACTCACCCAATCACACTCACTAATGCACACACATTCATATGACGATATATAGATCATTGGCGACTGGGAGGTAAGTGCCTTGCCCAGGGGCACACAGATGTGACAAGGAGATGCTGGAATAAATCTCACAACCTTCCGATTGCAAAAGACTTCTCAACTATCTGAGCCACAGTTGCCCCAAGATTAAATAAAACAGATTTTTTATTTTTTTTTTCTACTGAGCGATACATTGTTGTGCAAGTCACTGATTATAGTATAGAGTAATAAATAGTCTGGAATAATTGACTTCACGAGGTTGTTTTTAAGTATAAGCAATAACCCTCCTTGCATTGCATGATTCAATAGTTAGTTAAAAGTTCATAAAAATACAAAAGTTCTTCTTGGTTTATCAGAAAAGCATGTTAATACTGCCATGAAATCAAAGGTCTTGTAATTGTTGCCTTTTTTTTAGTTAATATCCCTGTAAATACTTTCTTGTCAAACATGAATTTTTAGGTTTCATAAATAAGACTAACAAATATGTTTGTGGGAATCTGTTGATAAATAAGTATCTTATACTTTACTCAAGACTTTTCAATCCTTTCATTATAAAAATTTTTTTATCATAAATGGATATAACCCACATTTTCCATTTATTTAATGTCCGGGAGAAATCTGGTGCAAAATGTCTTTGTTCAGCACTGAAAGCGGATCAAAGGTTTTGCAGATTGATAAAAAAAAATTGCTTTGCATATGAACTCATGTGACACTGGCGCACAATGTAAAGAAGGACAGTGTAGAAGCACGACAATCCAGAGTATTATTAAAAGAACAAGCTATTCTTTATTTTACACTGAACAGCTTTGATTAGGTGAAATGCAAAATATATTTGATATGTGAGCATAGTTGCTGACGTCAGATTGCTTTCAAAGAAACAATCAGCAAAGCCAGGGTAGTGTTTTTTTTGGAAAGTTGTCTTAAACATACCCCTTGCATACACTTAAGATAATTTACAGGCTATCGGATCCACACATAAACACATCATTCACTGACCAACTCTCAATTCTCACAGACTCCAGCAGCCATTCTTTGCCAGTAGTAATTAAACTGTGGCAGTGGGCTCTAGGCAGCTCCCCCGTCTCATCTCACCACAAGGTCACAGAGACTCTCAGCAATACCAGAGAGAATACTTCTCACCCTATTGAGCCACAACATTGTACCAAAGACTTGAGGTGAATCACATCATGGCGGTGATCTGCTGAGACATTCTGTACACACAGACGCTTATCTCAGTCTGTTTCGAGTAAATACAAAAAGGCTTTGGCGCTTTTCAGTTTGAACGACTTTGAGACGCAACCAGGCTAGTTTCATGTTCGTGTCCAGACAAAAACAGAGGAAGGGGGTTCTGAATACAAAATATGAGATACCATAAGATGAGAAGTTTGCTTTTATTAACCAGCTTGGCATGTGTTCAATGTTTAAAGACTTATCAGAGATGTACACAGATCTGTTTTTCAAGTCAAATCGCAAGTCTCTCATTATTGAAGTAAAAATCGTCTCATTGGATGCATTGAATGCCTAACATTGGTTTGCTATTAGTTAAAAATATGTACTGCTCTATTTTTTTAATTCTTTTTATTTCTTTTTTTTTTTCAATGAGCATTTTCTATGTAAATATGGCAGGCTGTAGCTGACACTACTTTGTTTCTGTAACCTCTGGACAAGATTATATTAAAAAAAATACATCACTAAACATGCTAAGCATAAGACAAACATTTCAATAACTTTTATAGATGAACTATTATTAATGTCAAGTAATCTGAGTGACATTTACACCATTAGAAACATCACTTCCATTTATGTAGAAAGTAGAAATAGATTAGTTGTGTACTTTAAATGTCTGAAATAATCTAATTGGAGGCTGTTTAATTTTGAAGGCATCTTTTTAAGCATGTGATTTGCTAGATCTCAGAGGGAGCCAGGTAAAGTTTACTTTGGTGTTAATAACTTGAAATCATTCAATGCATAATTTTCTGAGGTATCTGTGTTGTCCTTTTCATAAAGCTAGAGCTAACATGAACAGATTCTTATAAACAATTATTAGACCATGGTTAGTAAACAAATCAAATCCATCTTTTCACAGGAGAGTCTTTGCATCACTATTGGTTACTGGCTTAGTCACACCCCGATTACATGAAATAAAAACGTCAAGATATCCAAGTCCCTGACATTGAGTCCAAGTCAAACCTTGAGTCTTTAGACCTTAAGTTTAATTCAATTCTCAAGTATGTAGACCTCATTAAAATCTCAAGTCTTTTGACCTTGAGCTCAAGTAGACTCTTTAGTTTTGAGACACAGATACAATTCCATTCTTGAATCAGTAAACCTCAAATCAATTCCCGATTCATTAGGCCTCAAGTCAAATTCTATTCTTAACTCTTGACAAATCTAGTCTAAGATAATTTCTTAGTCTATAGACCTCGGGTCCAAGTCAGTTCTGAAGTCTTTATTTGTGATTGCGTCTCTAGTCTCAGAATGGCAAATGGCACAGGGAATATTTCTAAAAGTTCTGCAAATATGCCTTTTAATTTGGTGCAAAAATTACATTTGCACAGTTTCAGTATTCAAAGACGTCTACAGCTCAAGTTTTACGAAATAAATGCTCCATTGTTACTAAACTGAATTATGTGAGTCAGCATGATACTTTTGCTGATTATCAGTTAAAAACAAGGAACAATTTAACTACTTTACAAACCATAACAAATAATTTAACTGAAATTTACATTGTCACGATTAAGCTGAAAATGCCAATGTTGATACCACAGTTCGCTTCTACAGACGGAATGCTGGTCTGACTTCCTTTGGCACAAAAAGATTTTCAGCAGAAATCATCTTACTAAACAACTGTGTACTTAATTCCTTATTGTTCACTTGGGTTTATTTGTCTTTCCAGGAAAAGCTTTCATAATTATCACATAAGCCCAGAAGAATACAGCATTTGAGTTGGACATTATTGAAAAAAGACTCATTCAGTCTAAATGTTTCTTACGATTCTTGGCAGTACACCTGAGTGGCCCATCTTGGAATTGGTTATCCATAAATAAAGGGCTTACAAGCTTTCCTACAGGACAGCAAAAGAAATAAGCAGGATGCATGAATGTGTCTAATCATGCTGACAGTTCTAATAGCATTGATTGGTCCTAGTTGGACTTCCTCGAAAAAGGATCTGCTGGTGCTAACTGTGTGGTTGGCCTTTGAATAATGAAGCGGCTGTTGCAGAAAGGTGAGATTAAAAAAAATGAATGGTTGATGTATAAGCACATCTTACAACACAAGGGCTTAAATACCAGAGGGATCTGTTTCTAAAACACATAAACATAATTAAAATTGTACTAAAACACATTGAAACATATAGAATAATGCATACTCATTTGGCTTTTACGCAATAAAATTTAAAGAAGCCATAATTTTGAAGATCCTTGATCTTAAAACATTACAGTTCTCAGCAAAGCTTCAGCAAGTTATGATTGTCAGGATGTCTTTACAATATACAACTGACAATATGAATCAAATTCGAAAGCTCAGCTGACCCTTTCTTATTGTCTCTTTCCCTGTGCACCATCCTGTCAATGAATCTGTTCTTCTAGAGCTTTAGGACTGCTTGAGGAGAAATAGAAATTGCTGTTGATCAGGAAACATGGAGGTGGTCTTGGGTTTCATATCAAATTCAAGGCAGCAATTTGCCAAACCACAGGTGCATGCAGTGACATTGATAGTGGGTAAGAAACTTCAACTGCTTTAAAGACCAAATCCACGACACATAAGCACTGAGATGAAGGTGGAGCAAAGAGATTAACGTCAACATTAAGCTTTCGAAGAACGTTAAAGTTTCTCACCCTACTCCATTCAAAGGACTAGGATGACAAAGATTAAGCCTTTGAGACACAAAGAACCAAAGAAATAAACAAAGGAAAGAAGGAACGTGTCAGTTGGTGTCCTTTGCTCTCCACCCTGGTAAGAAACTCAAGTCCCTGGTTAAAACACCTAAGATTATCCTCCTTTTCAGTTTAGGGCTAAACATTGCACTATAAATAAAATGTATTATCCATATATATATATATATATATATATATATATATATATATATGGATAATATATATATATATAATATATCGTCTTGCAATTGGCGGGTTGCCGGTTTGATCCGCACTGACTGTCTCTGTGTCCTTGGGCAAGACACCCGCATTGCCTGCTGGCGGTGGTCAGAGGGCCCGGTGGCACCGGTGCATGGCAGCCTCGCCTCTGTCAGTCTGCCCCAGGGCAGCTGTGGCTACTAACATAGCTCACCACCGTCAGGGTGTGAATGTGTGTGTGAATGGGTGAATGACTGACTGTAGTGTGAAGCGCTTTGGAGGTCGTCAAGACTAGTTAAAGTGCTATACAAGTACAAGCCATTTACCATTTATATATATAAGCTATTTAACATAAACTTTTTATTTCCTTCTTCATCTGGTAAAACAACCAGAAATGTCAATTGTCATTTGACAGGCTTAAATCTCTTTTAAACTCCAATTACACTTAGCAAAGATTATTTTGTTGCATATTAGACAAAATAAGTTTGATCAGCATTTACTGCAAAATTCAACCACTGGCCTCGAAATATCATCTTCTATTTATCTCCTTCTCTTTAAACCAGTGACAAACTAGCCTGTTCACATTTTCAAATATTAAGACACCTTTATTTTTTTACACTATGTGATTTACGAGTGAGAACAGCCTCTCACATGGGACAGAAGTAGCAGGGCTAATCAGATACTTGTGGTTCAGGACAGACAGCTGTGGGTGGGTCCCTGCCCGACTGGACCACCCTGGTAGTGAGCTGTCTGTCACCTGATGGTAGATTTTGATCTGTACAAACTCAGGACCCTCATACACAGGGCTTCGACACTTGAATCAAAGTCTGGAGACAATGAAGACAGAAGGAGGCTTTTTTCTGTCTCCTGTGTGGTGGTATCTTACACAGTTCCTTCAGCAGGGCCTCAAGGTGGTCCAAATCTATCCCCTTGCATGACACTTTAAATCCTTAAAGCGTGGGTTGATCACAAAAGCCGTCTTTAGTCAATCACGGTTGTAAATACACTTTGGGGTAAGTTCTTTGTGAAAGCGTTCCTGAATTTCACCATGCAGGAAGAGTCATCATCGGATACCTCCATGGTGTGGTGCAGGTGGCAGAGAACAAGCAAAAACAAAAGACATATGTTTTATCTCCAGGGAGCTTAGTCACAAATTGCATTGGACATTTCAGAAAAATTTTAATCTACAAAATAACTAGAGTTTTTTTTATAGAAACATTAACAATAAATACCATTAAGATTTTCTTTACCACATAGCTCAATGACAATAGCCAGCATTTGGAGTTTTACCAAGTCTAATGGAGTCAATATTACTAGGTTGTGCTTCTATTTAGCTAAAAAAATAGCCTCATTAGTTGAAAAGAAATCATATCCTGCGTTGAATTCCACCCTATGGAAACATCCTGTATGAGTGGCTCACTGTGGCCCCAGTCTTGTTTGCTCTTGGTTTAGTTCCTCTGTATGAGCAGGGCTGTGTTTAAAGTGACCCACTATCTTGAAACATTTTGGAAATGCATCACAGCAAGGCTAGAATTATATTGTTATAGTTATATCTTATTTTGAAAACATATTATTCATCAAAATTTGCTTGCTTAATATCTTTTGAACATGATGTAATAGAGTTTCTTTTTTTGCCACAAATGTTGGCACATCCAAATAGGGGATGTGTTTTCTATGAGTCTAAATGTGAAGAAAATCAGCACAGTTTGTGAAAATGTCACTCTATAGTATAGCTTGAGATTAAGTAGCTTTATGGACGGTTCAGTTATGCTACATATGAGTAGAACTTGTGGAAACTCAGAATCAGTAGTGTATATGAACAGTATTCATGGCATGAGCCACAGAACATTGTTCAGAAATAAACATGGCAGTAAAGTTTAGCTATAGATCAAATTGTGTATAGTTAAGTATTAGATATGCAGAAAGGCAATACCTGAATGGTATTTACTTCAAGATGTTTATTTCGATATTTCTAGGTCACTAAGATGCAAACCAAATACAAAATATTGGGAACAATGTTGAAAACACAAATTATAGTAAAATAGATGAGACAGTAATCTCTGATAGTCTGACTTTCTGGGTTTAAATCAATTAGGATTGACAAAACAAGTTTTATTTACTAAATAGCAGAACAAAGAAAGAAAATTCAGATACTCACAAAGTCTAAGAGTATCATGCTTTTGGATTATTTAGGAAAGCCCATATTATAATGTCATAGATCTGTAAGATCCTGGTGGGATTAATTAACATGATTTGGTTGATGGTAAATTCATTTACCTTATTTATTGCTTTTCTAGTCATACTAACCACTGAAATTCCTTTTAAATGAGAGCCAAATTCACCAAACCACACTCACAAATGCACACACATATTGAATCGTTTGCCCATCAACAAAAAAAAAGCTTAAATCGCACAGAGAGTCATAATTTCAAGATGACTGCTTGTCCAACTGGGCCACAACCACCAGGAGTTTGAGTTAAAAAAAACAACATCTATTTACTTCTTTAATGTCATGAGAAAACCAAAAGGAATTGGCTAAATTATAAAGAAAGATAATTATGGACCTCCCAAGTACAGTTCATTGTTAGGTAAAACTTTTTAATGCCTTAAGATGACGCGTTTAAAAGCAGAAGACCTTGTGATATTGCTTTCTGAAGGTATTGTGAGAGTGCCATAATATCCAGTTAGACAGTCCTGCAACAACAGAGGCTGAAAGGCCACTCACCAAGGAAGAGGCCATTACTCCAAAACCATCATAAAAGGTAGATCACATTTTGCAAATGCACCCAGGAGACCTGTGTTGTGGCCTGGTGAAACTGAGATTGTCTAGCTATAATTGCCATTGCTTTAGTTGAAGGAAAGTGGTGGGTTAATAAAGTTAGGGGAGTAGAGTTAGTTGGGACTTTTTAAATAAATTATATTTTACAGTGTAATTTTTTTTTTTTGTCATTACAAAATGGAAAATCATTACAAACATCTTGTGTTGCGTAATAAAAGCTAAAAAATTTAACACTGCCTGAAACTGTCAGCTTAGACAAGTGCAGCCACCATACTCTACCTAACAATGTGAAAAGAAACTGCACATAATGACTTACTTTGCCCTACAGACGAACCTCTAGACAGCTGAATGATGTGATGTTCACCTCTCCTCTGACAGCTTATAGCCTGCTGTAACCCCTGATCCACCATGTCACTCATGTGTCAGAATAATGACATAATACTGCAGAGACCAACTAAACCACAATGCTGCACTCACGTCAAGCGTCATGTCAGTTTTTCATTTGTTTTATTTTTTACACATCATAGCTATATCATGTGAGTCCACATGCCAGTTTACCCCAATCCAATTGTATTTTTTTTTAGCTTGCTGCATATTGTTTTATACTGGACTTTAAATTCTGCTGTTTTGCAAGCTTTTTGACTTTCCTGTACTATTAGGAATGCCCCGAAAAAGACTTCCCTTTACATATTCACTACCAAAGAGTCATTGCCCTACAAACATTCAGTTACTTGTTCCAGATATTTCAACATGCCAGTGCAAAAAATAAATAAATAAAAATATATACATACACATTTTTAGATACATTCAACGGCTTCATTTTCTTTCATCCCTTTTCAAAATCATAAATCAAACACAAGTGCACAATAACAAGACGTGCAAAGACAAAAAGACCAAAGGTTGAGAACATAAGGAGGGATGTGATGGATATAGCAAAAGTGTAGGATTGCCTCTTTTACAAAACAAAACAAAAAAATCTGCAATATTTAAGATCCAAGATACTACATGTTGATATTTAAGACCCAATAGAGTTATAGAATTAAGACAGGTTAAAAACGCTGATGTGGCTCTTATGCTCTTGAACTTGTTAACAATAGAAAACATAGTGAAAAAAAACTTTGTCCAACTTTTGCTTGTTTTCAAAGGTATATTTATAATGTTTACTGTAATAATGATTTTAACGATGCATTTAATCAAATAATGAACTCAGATTAATTGGACATCTGGGCAAAAGTTAATTCTTGACTCTGAAAAATGTCACAGCCGTTTATGCAAGCGCTGCTCTGTGAACCTTAAAGGTACATAACCACATTATTTGACGTGTTTTAAATGTATACATTAGTAACTCACTCTGGTTGCATACAAAGGTTTTATGAAAGACTATCACGTCCTGCTGATGTATTAGTTATTTTGGTGTTTTACACTTTGTTTTTGCTCAATTTGTTTGTAAATAAGTATGACACTGTACATGTGCGCAGGGGATAAACAAGGAAGCAGCTAATGGCTGTTAGCATCTCCCAGCGAAGTAATGGAAACAATGAAGAAAGGTTGCAAAAAAATAAATGAGAATTTATGATTCCAAGAGTGAAAAGACTGGGATGTCGCTGGGAATACAGTTTGAACTTTCGTGTTCCCTGAAGTGGAAGCTAAAGCTACCGATTGCTCAGATGTAACTGGAGAGTTTATTGTCATGAATAAAGGTCCTCATTTATACTGTGATAACAGTAATAGCACTGCTCTTCTTTATCTCTACAGTCTTAAGTACAAACAACATTATAAATAGATTGATTTATTTATAATAATAATAATAAATTGATTGGTTCTTACCTTGATGCTGTGTCCCTTTTTCTGTTTATGAACAAGAATTTTCTTTCTCTGTGATGTTCTGATATGAGGCTCTTAGAGTTGCTGTAGATGGGTTTATTTAATTAATAACGGTTGGTCTTGGATCAAGCAGAGCTGCTGCTTTACCGCGAGCTATTGCTGAGAGGTCAGGCTCGGTCCGGCATTATTTAGTAGTCACCATCTGGCTTTCTGATAGTTCTGCGGTACTGTCTGTTGGTGCCTGCATGGTGCCCCGTCTGTTTATATCTGCTCATCACGCCCAGCGAGAGGGTTCTATTTAGGCTCAAAAAGGACTATCTGAATGGACGCTTGGTGTATATAACCTTATTTTATCATGATCAAATGTTTTTTGTTTATAAGCACATAAACTTGACTATGTACCTTTAAACTATTATCATGTATGCATTAGATGGTTATTTTGACAGTTATATTTGGGCAAGATGTGTGGAGATGTTTAGAAGGCATTACAAAAAAGGTTTAACAGTGGTTTATGACATAATCCATAACTTATTAAACCTTGGGTGCTTTTGTTTTGAAGAACCGAAGCATCTCTGATAAGGATCTGGAATATAGCATTTTGGAGGTATGTTTATTTTGCTCTGAAATACCCGAAGTCATTCATTAGTGACTTAAAAAAGCATTGCACAAGTTTAACGGTTAATTTTCTTTCTTTCCCATACATGCCCTTACAATTGCCCAACATGTAAAATGTTTGCAGCAGTTGCCTCTATAGGCTCCATTAGTCAGTTCACTCTCATTCACTTGGCACCTTTGCTGAGTCTCCACTGCCATTAATGCATCAGCAAAAGAACCGGGCTAACTACAAATATATATACACATTTCTCATCTCAGAAGACATTACACCTCTAAATAAAATACCTGCGCAGCCGCAGCGACAGATGCTTTTCCTCTTCTCCCATGCGTGTGCACAACACTGATGTCATTTCAACAACTTATGGGAAAACTCTGGAAATTACGCTATGCTCCTTCAGGTTTGGGGGACAAACCTATTGTGATCAATATGATGCCAGGAGAAAACATGAACTTACTATTAATAACCTGTCATAGTCCACAGCCTGCGAATATCCCTGCTTAATTGATCCAAGCCCAATTCTTACAAAAGAAAATATGCTTATATGTGTCAAAGCTAAGGTCTTATTGTAAACACTGCTCAATTAAACCAGCTTGGAAGGTAGCATTAGCTCTTTTCAACTTAAAAATGAATAACATGTAATTAAGTATTAATTAATTAGTGGACAACATTAATACTTTATTCAAAGGATTTACACGTAAGGGGTTTACTTTCACAGTGGATTAGATGTTGCAAAAATTGTTAATGAGATTCAAGTCCCAAAACACAAGTCCAAGTTGAGTGTTGAATCTTCAAGAGCAAGTCTAAGTCTTGTCAAAAAGTTTTTGCTTATGGAAATTAAGTGACTCGAGTGGAGTTACTGACAGGGGTCTTAATTCAGTCCTAATGCCACTCAGAGTACATTTCACATAAGAAGATTATTTCCTAAGGGAAACACATACTATAATTGGAAAACTGAAAACTTAAATTAAGATGCCTAAAAAAAAACAACAGTTTAAGGGTAAAAGTGTTTTATTGCTTTTTACACTTCCTTACATTTCAATTATGCAGATACTCTGACCGAAAACAGTTTATGTGCTTTGTGCTCAGTATGTGTTTCACATTTGAAGATCTCTGAAGAACCGCCTTCTTTGCTCACTTCCTGTTAACAAAAAATAAATAAATCATAAACTTATTTTTAAATAACTAGGCAAAACAAATCTAACAACAGCTTAAAGGCTCATAAAGCAGGAATCACATAAACTTAGATGAGCCGTTCCCTCTGGGACAAACTAATCTAGATTTATACTAAATAAAGATTCCAGGACAGTTATCTATTACAGGTAAGATGTCAACTCATTAGGCCCTTTAAATGGATCCTCACTTTAAAAATCCTCACCGATCCCTTTAAGGACATGTTAATCATTTTTAAAGCTGCAAGAGACATTACAAAGAAATGGCTGTCATAAGCAGTCAGTTACCTTCTGTCACCCAATAATTTATAGAGGTCTATTTGTTGAAAGATATAAAATATATATAGAAATGGAATGTGCTTGTCATATAATATAAGGCCCTTCATGGTACATTAATCAATAGCAGGCTCACATGTCACCACCACGTCTCAGGGACTGAGGAGCAGGGAAGATCGGACTTCCACCTAACATCACCTGTGCCGTGATATAAGCTTACATGTACTTTGCCATTCTTCAGCTGTCAGCAGGCCGACCTTGAAGCAATGGGGGTCAGTAGCAGTGAAGCATCACCATCACAAACAGGTTCGGGGAGAGCATTTTCTCATCAGTGCAAGACTGTCTGGTAAATTAATCACGTCGAGGATGTTGTGCTTATATATGCTACAGTTCAGGAGGTCAATTAGGAGTTTTTTTTTTTTAAAGGCCCAAACATGTACAGACACGTTTAATTTGAGATATATTTTGTTTCACTAAATTGTAAAAACTCATGCCAGCCTGTGTATTTGGATACAGTAAGTATTTGACAGATTTTCTACTGTAGTGTCATCATTTCATCAGTTTTGACAGATGTGTGTTTTGATGACTTACACTCATACACACCCCACTAAAGAGCTCTGCAGAATGCTGCACAAGCTCTAGAAGCTGAGAATGTTGAGAATCTGCAGGTCCACAGGGAGGTGGGAGTTTGGGTGATGGTATTCTGCCGCCTAGCTCTATAAACTATTCTATTTATAAATTGAGATTTGATACCATAACCTGGGCTTCCTGCAGCTGCCACTTGGCTGTCTATGAATGATTAATGAGCAGATGCTGAACTGTAGAGACCATTATTGTTCTTCCTCTCCTTTCTCGGTTCCCTCTGTCTCCTTCAATTCCTCTCTCGGTGGCTTTTCTTGTTGTTGTTTTTTGTTTGTGAAGAATTGTCCCTCTTGTACAGTAATGAAGGCATCTTTCATATTACAAGTAAATACCTGTGCCATTTTTGATAATTAATAATAACATTTTTTAATTATTTGTGGAATTTCCCCTCCAGTGAATAACATTACCGATTTGAAATGCTTGCTTTTATTGTTTGTTTTGTTTTTCAGTGTGAGATTATGTTAGTGCATAAAAAAAGAATTAAGTGCTTTTGCACATCTCTATAGAATGTGCCAACAACTGTTTTTGTGTCTGCAGATAAAATGAAATAAAAATCAGATGCCACCTCTCCTCTGGAGCTGAACTATTATCTTTACTGATGTCCATAAAATGTTATAATATTTCACACTGAATGTGCTGTGTATTTTTCAGTTCATAAAAAAGTGGTGTATGAGCACTGCTGGGAAGCCCACACACAGGCAATTTGTGCTATGAGAAGGCAAATATTTTACTGGAGGTAGCCAACATTTCCAAATTACTATATTTTTCAGCTGGCAGACATCGTGTTTTGTATTTGTTTTATTCCTCTATATGCATGTATCTCTTTCATTTTTCTGGAGATCACTATAACAGCTGATTTTTAAAAGATATCATCAGTCCCATTTGATCCGCTAATATTGTGAAGTGACTCTTTCCCTTGATTTTTAGTTAAATGTTTAATGAAAGCAACAATAAATTAAGCATAAGCAGAAAGCAGACAGACTACTTGCCAGGAAGTGAGGAATTAAGCACAGCCAGAGCTGAAGGAAGACATGGGGAACACCCAGATGCTTTCATGTTACTCCTTGCTTATTTTTCCACTATTCTCCATGGGAACCAGGATGCTGTTATCACACAAAGCAGGGGGAAAAAACATAAGATGGCAGAGGATGTGTACTGGTTGCAAAAAGTTTTTGTAGCTAAAAATTGATTTGTCAAAAGGTCCTAAAGATCCTGTCATACAGCTGCAATGTAGCTGCTGTATTTTGGCATCTTAAAAGCTTCGCATGCGGGTCTTAAACATAAAAAATGAAGCACATTTTTGTGAAACATTGTGAAAAAGTACATCCTGCTTAAGAGTCAGGAAGGAATAATTCAATTGTACCGTGACATCATCTGCTTATTTTTTCTCCATACTTAATAATCTGCCAACTGTCCTGAGATAAAAGTTCACTACTCTATACACGGTCAATGATTGCTCCCAAGTGCTCAAGTAATTATTAGCTGAATTAATGAGAAAGCTGGTTAGTTCACCCAGCCGTAAATCTTTATAAGTACACAAACTGCCTCGGCGTAGTGCAACACAAGATTATGTTATTACTGCAGAATTTTTCAAACGCAAATTTTCAACATGTCCCAAGAGTATGTGGCAGCCTGGCTTACCTGTAGATCGTTACATATGCTACAGCATTGTACATGTCCAATAGTGGACCATTATTTACGTAAAGCTGCCTCATCAATTGCCCGTGAAATGTATGCAGATGATGGCGTTAAGCATGGATATAAAATCAAGGTCACACCTATAATGCCATGAAGCAAAATTATTTGAATCAGGATGGGCTGCACGTTTCGGCATTGCACAGTTTTCTGCTTTTATTCAGCTTTTAAAAGCTGTCACATCTTTTAACTGTATATGATTTCATCTTAAGTGAAAATGTTATATTTGCCTGTGGCTTCGCACTGAAATGGCTGCCCATCAAATGCAGGAAACCCCTGCTGGCACGGGGAGCATAATCTGCTGCTGTATGTTTGATTTGTCTGGGAAGTTGGAGCTCTGATCTGGGGGAAATGCTACACTTGATTGAAGTGCTTTCATGTTGCAAGACAGAATAAAACTTGCATTTGTTCATTCTAGAGTTAATTTAAATTAGCAATGCATGCCCATAACACCTTTCTGTGCCACACTAATAGAAAAACCATAGCACTTTGAAAACAACAGGGTGGCTGAGCAAGGTGCTGTATTTAAAACCAGCAGGATCACAAGATATATCAATATAATATAAAAGAGACATAAAAACAGATACAAAATGGGAGTTTGTATAAAAAAATCACCCATTAAAAGTGACAGACTAATAGCTGGTATTTAAATGCATTTTAAAAACAGCTAAACAGATTCTCTCCAACGTATGCCTTCAATCGTAATTTCTTCACAAATATGCACAGTCTGTAGCAGAGCTGGCGGGGAGGAACAGAGGGTCCCTTTACATATTCACTACCAAAGGTTATGAAGGTGCCCACATTGCCCACTGCCAGACTGATGGCGAACAAAACAAAAAATAAAAGTTGAATAGTCGGTCTCTTAAGGCTGGTTCACACAGCAGGATAATTGGCCCCAATTTTGCCCCGATCTTCCCCTTCCGACAGGCCCCGGCTATCTTAAGAGATATTTCTGCCATGCGTGTGTGTGATCTGGTCCGCGCAGTAGAATGTCAGGACGACTTTGACCTCAGATGTTCAACGTGTTGGATTGTCTAGGCCCGGTGTTCCCTGAGGACAAACGAGCAGCCTGTTGAATGTGACGTGTAGCCAATGAGAAAGCAAGGTGAGGGGAACCCGAGAGAAAAAGAACACAGCACACCTCCATATGACAGTGGAGCAAACCCATTTGCGCTGTCTCCACTCATTTAACCAACAGTGCCTTTTCTTTTTGTTATGATTTCTTCGTTAAAATCAATCTACAAACTATCGCTATTGTTCTTCCTCGTGCTCCATGTTTATTCACTCTGAACTCAGGTTTAATCTCGATTTCCTGTCTGACATCTGAATGATCCTGAGCGAAATCTGTCCGTGTGTGGTGTGGATATCTACGATTCCCCCCCCCCCCACCACCACCACCACCAAAAAAATGAAAAAAAAAAAAAACCCGTAAAAAACATTTTAGGAAGCTGATGGTCGATGAGAGCTGCCTGGGTGTGGGCGTTGGCCCACCTGCGCTCTGGTGGTTGTAGAGCGGCCTTTCAATATGAGAGAGGGAAGTGCTCAGAGTCTAAAGCAGCACGTTGGCCATGATAAGCCAGGAAATATTTCATCCCAGAAACTGTGTTTCTTTCTAATTCTCCCCCACAAGATATTCCAGCCGTGCTAATGAATCCACCACGTAGCATTATGCACGAGTGGACTTGGCCATTTACAGCAGTTACGTAATCGCCTCAAACCTTGTCACAATAACCCGTTAATCTCTGGAACACGTCACCCTGGTGATCACCAGGAGATGTGATGGTAGAAAACCCCGATGTTGTGTGGACGTTTAAGATTTAAGATGGCTTATGGACTTTTATCTATTTGATAGGTTGCTTTGCATAGTTATGCGTCACCAGCGCCAGCATGAATAACAATGCAGTTGTGAATGCTTATGATGAAGTCAGTCTATGATTAAACTTGGATATGGAGTGAAATTGAAGATTGAAAGGAATCATGACGCAGTTTGACACCTGTGCAGAGTACTATGTGTGCAAATGGTTTAAGGCTAAAAAGAAAGAAGTCCTGGGAAATAGTTTAAATTTGCAAGTTTCCCTATGTTTTATGTAATGATACTTATTCTTAAAGTCAATGTGACATCACAAATGCAATATACACACATTTTCTAGCTGTGGGAGAAAACTGAGGAACCCATAGAAAACAGGAAGACTCCTCAAGAAACACATTTCAATAATCAAACAGAAACCAACAAATTTGTGTCTCATGTAATAAAGCTAACATATGCTAATATCAGTGTCCAACAGCAATCAGCCATCAATCTCCTCTCATTCATATCCACATTAGACACTCAGTTAACTGCAGTCAAATATAGCTCTTCACTTGGCTCTTGTTTTCCAACACATGACCCACCATAGGCTGGTTGGATTATTGCCAACAGATTATTCCTCAAGAACCAAAGGGTGCACCGCAGTGAACCGAGCCCTTCTTTCTGAATAGAACAAGAGTGGATACCGGCCTGAACTTTAAGATTTGTTCTGAAAACAGCTTTGAAGTATTATTTTTTTTTAAAGGGAGGAACAATAACTGTTAAAGAGATAAAAAAAATACCTATACCTATATAGTCAAATATACTAGAGATTTAAAAAATATCCTTATGTTTTTTATACTTAACAGACTAAATAATCCAATACTGTATTAATGTGTGACTTTATTACTTTCATCTAATCTTATTTTCCTTCCAATATGTTTTAATGCTTAAAAAAAAGAGCATCAATCTAACTGAAAGAAGAAAATGTATTTGAGTATTTGTCTTTTGTATAAAACTGCATAATTTGTTATAGAGCTAGTATCGGATTGCAATATATTTAATAATATATATATTTTTTTAATATGATTGGATTGAATTGTCTGTGCATCTCTGTATCTGTTTCTCCTGTATCTGCTGGTTTTGTAAAGTTAGACCAGATTTGTTGTGAATTGGTGCTGAGTAAATAAAGTGAACTGAACCGAATAAACTAATGTGTACATAGACTTCTTCCACAATGATTACAGATAATTTAAAAACAAAAAAATTGTAAATTGTGAAACCTTTCCTCTGTATAAAAAACAAAAAAAATGGATGTCAGTTTTTTCGTAAGAATATATCTAACATCATGTCTCTTCTTGTATGTTGTATGGCTCATGGCATGTATCATCTCATGAGCCACTACATACCCACAAATAGCGATGCACAAGATATTAAAACATCATCATGTAAATCAATTTTACAATACTCATGCGCTTAACAATAATCCATTGAGTGACTTTTTGAAATGCAATATTTTATATTGGGTACTACAAGTGCATTATATGCTAAAAGTGTGAATTCACACCTTGTGTGCTCAGAGGAGTCTCTCTGCAGTAGATGCCCACATCTGACACAGATGACAGTGGCTCAGATACAAAAGGTCAAAGAGGGGGTTGGAAGCACCGTAAAAATAGATTAGAAAGAGAGGTCTGGAAAAGGTTTGTCATCACAATATTCAACAATAACATAACAAATCATGCAATTTCCTCAGATCAAGTAGTTAAAAACATGAAAGAGGTGCCCAACAACAGAGGTCGAGAGAAAGCAAGGCCGTTTGACAAATTCTCTCCACATCTAACATCTGTTCAGGAGCCCTGGTGCCAGTGAGAATGGGCCTGCTGCAGCACTGATTGCAGCCATCTACTTTAGCCCGACACATTGTGATTGCACTTTGCCATAGTCTTCACCCTGTGTTAAATCTTAGCCTGTCATAGAAACTCTTAACAAGAACATTATGGTTTTCTCTCCTCCTGCTCTGCTTTGCTTTAACCATTTTTTTTCTCTGAGTGCATAGACAGTCTCTTGAGAAATGCATATTGTGAGCTTCCTTTTTTCACTTTCCTGACAGTGCTGGAAAAACTATCTGGACCCGCAGTGAATGAACAACTTTTAAAACCTATAAAAGGCAGTGCACAATTTCGAACCGTGAGGGAGGAGAACAGTTTAGTTTGAACTGTAAGCGCCACCACCAAGTGTTTTTTTCCCCATGAGCAACCCTGGACATGCACGCTCATCAAACTCGTGCACAATCCTCTGGAGGAAACAAGGCTTCATTGAAGGACGTTTTGCTTTCTTTTACATAAATGACTACGTCTCGGGTAAATTATATTTTCTTATGTGAATGGTCAACACTTACATGCATGCCATGCTCTTCTGTTTACCCTGTCATGCACATGCTGGAGGAGCTGCTGCTTAGCAAAAGCTGTTGTGCTATTGGCAGAGAAAAGTCATCCTGGGTCGTCCTCATTTTGCTCCTTATTCCTACTAAAAAAAGCCTGGACTCGTTCGATTGGGCAATCAATTAGTCATTTCTTATAATCAGATCATGTCTTTATTTAACTCATAATACATTGCATGAAAAGCATTTTTCTTAACCAGACAAATATAAATTCAGGTGTAGTTCCTTTAACAAACCCACTAAATGCTTTACTGAATTCTCCCACCCTCCAATATTCACAGGTTGAATACAGAATTATCCACTGTTATTTCGTATTTCTTTGATTGAATTTCATTTGCAACAGCCCGGCCTAATCAAGATCAAGCAATCGCTTTAACAGTCTGGCAAAATTAAGTCCACTTAAAAAAATCTCAAAAAGCAACACATTACGCCCCCGTTTAAAAGAAGCTCAAGAAAACACAAGAAAACGTACTGACACATATTATTTTGGAAAGGATTACTAAGCCATTATTAGGGCCTTATAAACCACGGTGAGAGCCATCATTAACATGGAACAGTAAAAAACCTTTGCACGAGTGGCTGATCCACCAAAGTTACTTCAAGAGTGCATCAACCACTTATCCAGCACGACACAAAAGGAGCCAAAACAACATCTATAATACTGAAGGTACCTAGTTTCACAATTAGCTTCAGTGTTTCATTATCTAACTAGAAGAAAGACAGTAGGCTAAAGTTTCATGGGAGAGCAAAAACCACTTCTAACTGAAAAGAACCGGAACGTTTGTCACGTTTTTGCAGAAAACGTATATGAATGGGAGCGGATATGCAAACTCCATGCAGAAAGGTCACAGCTGGGATTTAAATCCAAAATCATCTTCCTGCGAGGCAACAGTACTAACAGCATCACCCTCGCTTGGCTCATTCATCTTTATTTCATCCAAGTTACTTCTTGCTATTTTGTGTTGAATGTTTAATATGATCAGCACAGTCCTGTCAACTTACTGTAACTGTCTTTCCTTCAAGTGATTAAAGCTTTGCTGGTTCCTTGAGAAGAGAAGGCTTCTCCAGAGCTTAAAATGTGTCTACTCCTATGAGTCGCAATCTGCCACCATTGTTACCTCACTATCATGCCACATTTGCTTTTTTATATTATAAATTATAACTGTTGCCTTCAAACATCATTTCTGCCTTAAAGGAAATTTTAAAATAAATTCAATGTGTTTTTCCCCCAAAAGAATAATTCCAGCAATTTAAGGGGATGTGCGAAAAATGCCACGTATACAGGCTGAGGACACTGGTCATTTTGCCTCTCTGATGTTTCGTAGTTTTACAGGTTTGGTTGTTTTATAGCCAACTTTTCTTAACCTGAAAAGAAGCCATGGGTTGTTTTGTACTGAACACGTGTCATTTTTTGTAGAGTAGACTATAATTAACCTAATTATAGTCTACTCTAAGGAAATGTGGTACTTTGACTCCAAGATAAATAATATATTGTCTTGGTTTGATCAGGGTTTATCACCTAAGTGGTCAATTGTTCTGAATTGGGAACCAGAATCCATGCAGATAAGTTGTCAGAAAATAATATAATAATATATTCAGTTCAACTATTTACGATTTAAGTTTTGAAAATACAAGTTGTTTCCTGAGCTGGTGTCTGTCTAAAAACAAAATTTTTACTATAGTAACACATGGTGACAATAAAGATTCTTGATAAATATCCTAGACGTGGGTATAATATGGGTGTACAAATTGACAAAAGGATGAAGTAACCTGTTATTGGCTCTATGTAGGAGAACATTTGTGTTTTCTATTCAGTCATTTTCTGTGGATTTAAGGTTAGGTTGTATGGCTTAAAGTAAAGAAAAATGCATACATTGTGGTTGTTTTTTCTTTTAATTGGTAAAACCATCATGAATAATGGGTACTGTTCAGTCATTTAATGGTTGTGGGCTTCTGATATTGGGTACTGCAGGTGTTTTGTTGTTTTGTCTGCACAACACCAATGAAAATATAAAGCCACTTTTTCTGAGCTACAGAGGAGTTTAAAATTATTAACCCAGAAAAGGCAGGACTTATATCTCCTGACATTCATTAATGCTACTTCCTTTCCTTCTTTCCAGCCTGGGTACTTTAACTCCCATTTTGTCCACCGCAAAATTCACTCAGCCTAACTCTATTTGTGTATCCTGTTTTCTCTCTCTTACATCCCCTGACGAAAGCCAACTTCTTTTCTGGGTGGATTTGTGTGACCGATAGAGCTTTGAGCCGGGGTACCAGTCAGTCACCTCCCTTGGGCACAGCTGGAGGATGTCAAGCACCCCTCCTCTGCCGACACAAATCGTTTTCCACTTGCCTGGGTCAACCTAAGAAAACCCCTTTAAATGAATGAGATAAAGACGATTCTGCCATAAAGGAGCTAGACGGGCAACACAGACTACTGAAGAGTGTCAGTCAGATCAAATAATCTTCAAGGGGTGCTCCTCAAAGGGTATAGCGGAAAGCCAAATAAACGCAAAATAGAATGGAATTAAACACTATTTTGTTTTATCTTTAACTGAACACACAGTTGATATTTTATTCCCCTGAGAAAAAGCTAAAAAAAGGTTACCTGTTTTTGAACCACTGAATGAGCAGGCCGTGCGACTTTACTCTGCAGCAGGCTGCATGGCAGTGCGATGTTACAGGGGGAAACGGTGTAGTTGATACATGTTTGTGTGTTGTGTGGTTTTATTTGCATGCTTTCAATCTGAAATGCAAGTATTTTGCTTTTCACTTCACCTGGTTGATTATCCATGAGTGAAGAGCACTTTCTGACTTGAGTAACCAATGGGGAGTCAGCAAACTGGCAAAAACCAATTGGTGTTGTCAAAGACATTAAGAGGGGGGAATGAGGACCAAATGGGAGACACCTCGTTTTCCCTGGGATCAGAGTGGCGAGGCCAATAGAGCAACAACAAAAATAACTTCAAGAACCGCAGTGATACAGCAGAAAAGCAGACGATTAACATGACAGCTAACAATTATTGCCTACACACAGAGACTACCACTCTGCCATTGCAGTAGAGTCTCCCCCCCATTGCCAATGCATGAGTACTGCTGCTCATGGAGCAGGTAGATCTGGAGGTTTCTTCTAACCATTTGCTGCCTGCACAGAACTTTTAGCTTGGAGTTTTGGGTCATCGCATTCCTTCGCCACCTGATTAAGAACATTTGCCCAGGGTTAACACGTTAGCTTAGTTGCAGCAAGTGTCCAGGGCTCAAATCTCTGCCTGGGCTCTTTCTGCATGGAATTTGCATGTTCCCCTCAGGTATGTGTAGGTTCTCTCCATCGCTTAAGCATACAGTCCCCTCCACCTTTTTTGGCTCCCTTTGTAAAGACTTGTAAAAAACCTTAAAATAATTTTACAGTGGTAGCATAATCCCGCCTTTTATTTGAGTGAATACAGCACAGCTGTACAGAAACATTAGAATTATGTTTCACTTGTATCATTCAGGTCTTTCATGGGAAAATAAGAGTTACAAAGGTGGCCAGGCTAAAGGCAAAGGTTTGTGAGGATTCCGACTTTATATACAGGGAAAACTACCCAAAGCAGCAGATGGTTTTGTTACACGGAACCACCAGGGGAATCCTTAACGAAAACAATTTGGAAAAACAGACTGAAGCATGAGATTGAGTGAAACATCTGTCTGACATCATTGCAATCAAACTTCAGCCAATCAAATCAACAAAGTGCTGTAAACAAAGCATGTCTGTAAATATGAGATCCCCCTGTTGACACTGTTGTCTTTTTGTGGAAAGAGGGCTGAACAAAAATGGACACCAGACCTTCCAGGTATGTATTTATAAAAAATTTGGAAGTCCAACCTTTTCATTTCACTTCGCAGTCATGCCGAAGTACCGTAAAAGGGATAAAAATTAGTGATTTTAATGTGAGACAATTTCAAAATGTTCTTGGATCAGTAATGCTGTTGCAAGGCCATATAAATTACTAATTGGTAGTCTTAGTGGATCTAATTAGTTCTCTTGATTGAACATTGGAAGTTGCTGTGGTCAGGAAAGCTCACCTGAAACTTCTCTATGTGTAGCCCAAACAGCGTACAGCATGAAAAACAGCCATTACTCAGTCTGAGATAAGTGCTGAAGGTATACATTCACTAAAACAGATATCCATTCAAATGTTTCACAGCGCTAAAGTCATGTGAGAAAATATTGCTACACCAGTACATGATAAATCTATCTAAATGTTTTCGGCACAGAAAAAAGCAAATGTCAATCAGATCTTGGAATTTGTGAAAAAAAATAGATCTCACAAGGTTTTCGGAAAGGAGACCTTCAGAGGAGCTTCCACATACCTTTCATTTCTCCTCTGTCTTTCTTCTATAGTCTGACCATGATTATGGTGCCATACAAGGCTCTGTTACAAACGTGACTTGGATGTAAACTCCTGTTCCCACACTCAGCTTGCTGGGTATATATCAGCGACTCATCGCTAAGACACAGGCTTCAAGGTCCCTCAATGTGAATCATGCCATTAGGTTTCTTCCTCTCTTTCTCTCTGGCTTTCTTTGCTCGAGCTCTCAGATGTGATTGCTGCAGGTCCTCTTCTGTTTCATGTGTAGATGTGTTTTTCCTGGATGTCTGCAGCTGAAAGTACAAAGGTGGATTTGGTGGCCAACATGCTGTCTTTATCCATCCATGCATATTAGACTACAACATCAGGATTTAGAGAGTTGTGTGTTGCTCTTGTTTCCTGGGCCCGGTTATTAATTTTGCTCTAAGAATGATAGCTATTAAATAGTATAAAAACATAGTTTTCCAGTTTGAGATTTTCTAAATCTACTGAATATAATATGCCCAAATGTCCTTCAGCAGTGTTTGTTTTTTTTATCTCTGAACTGGTGGATGTCAGCCAACTCTCTCAAAGTCCTCCTTGCTGATCCACTGTTCTTTTACCATAAGGAGAGGCAGTAAAACAAAAGGCACCTTGGGATAAATAAGACTAAATAGATGGACAAGAAGGAAGCTAAGGTAAAGGGCTTTATTGCTTGAGTGTCTCTGAAAAGAGTTGCAGTCTCCCCTAATTCCTGTATACTTTATTTCCAAAGATACAGACATTTTTTGAAACTTATTCCTGATTGCTTTTGTCCTAATCAATAGTTTTCCAGGTGTTCTGGGGGTCTTTCAAATGATTGTCTGTACTTTAGATGCTCTTTCATATATTTCTGTCCAGACAGTGTTGTCAATGTTTTGCCTAAAAATGGAGAGCAAAAGAAGTGTCAGTCCAAACAGCTGTCTCCACCATATGACCAGTATCTGATAGTGATGTCTTTGAGAGAAAAAAACAAAACAGTCCAGCAAATAAGGCTAGACAGATATGCACAGTCCTTCATTTGATCACCCACTGCATACCATGTTTTTAACCAGTAGTTCTTTTGGTAATCATCTTGTAGATAATGTTGGTATTTTTACAAGATTTAGTTGGAGAACAGGAGTCTTTGTAGCAAAGTGCTTAAACATCCAATTCAGATTCAGGAGCATTTTCAGGCTAAAAGATTCTCAAGCCATCGATTAGTTGATATTTAAGAAAAAATATTCTCTAAAACTTTCCAGTTAGAAAATAAATGAAAAACATCTGACATCTACAGCTATTATTTGAACACAACAGCATCAGGAATTAAGGTTTTGTGGATAAAAACTGGGGAGAAGAAATTAAGGAGTACTTTATAATATTTGATTATAGAAACATCATTTCAAGCAATTTACAGTACATTAAATGGTTTAAAGGTTAAATAACTATATTTTTGACTTTGTATTTTTTTTTAATCATGCCTAAAAAACACAAAAGAAATTTGTATTTTACTATATTGTTGTTTTAGTGTGTTGTTATTTTAGTATATTATATTATAATTATCACCTACCACTAGATATTCCTCCCACTTGATTAAATCAGTTTTTAGATCCTTCTGTTTTAAATCCTGGATTTCAACTGGCCACTTGTTTAAACATTGTTCTTCTGTGGTCACCACATTTTTCTTTTCAGCCTCTCCTGCTTTAGTTTCCACTCTGGACGTGGTTTTTAGATGTTTATTTTTGCATTAAAATAGGGACTGGACAATATATCATAAATATATTGTCATCAGAATATCAGTGTATGCAATATCCATATCGCAAAGGAATGTTTGGAGTGCAATAATTGTTGGCTAATATATTGCAAGTGTTATGAACTTACATCTTACATGCTAACGTATTATTTGGCCAGTTGGACAGTCGGCTGCAGATGCTCACACAAATGACATTATCCAACATGCTGAAGGTCACATAGTGATGGATAAATTTGCCAATACTATCTCTATCCCAAGGTTTTCTTATATCATGCAGCTCTAATTAAAATAAAATCTTTATCATGATTCTGTCTACCTTATTCTTGTGTTTGGGTTCTTCGTCACCACAATAGTTGAGAGTAAAATAAAATGAAGCATTGTTCACACCTATGGAAATGAAAATAAATAAAAAAATTGAAACCTGAGAATAGCATTGGAAAGAGGTCAAAACCCCAGATGTCCCTGGCGTCTGTCTCGGTGTTCTGGAGGGCAGGTCTTTGGCTCTTCACAACCACTATTGAGCATTTTTCTCATGGATAAACCTTTCATACACAAGCGCAGTCTCGCAAATACCTACAGGTGCTTTGGTCCAGGTACTTACAGACCCACTTCCATACAGAAAACCCCTATTATTATCTTCAGCTGTCACTTTATACAATATGTATTAAATAATACTGTATATTCTTCAGTGATGGTATCAAGGTGTTGCTTGTTTGTACCTGTAATACTTTATTGGCTGATTTTGCTGTTCATTTTGTATCTCTCTTCTCAGGCGAAGAAGCAGACTGAGGATGTTGTATCGCTCTCTCCATTTTCTCTCCTCTTTCTCTTTCACCTTCTCTCCTTTTTTTCCTCTTCCACTTTCTTTTTTCAGTGTCCAGTGAACATGAAATATTCCTTGCATAAATTCTAATAAAGCTTCATAAAAAAGGAAAGATGTTAAGAGGCTGTAACATACTTAAGCATTTAATAGAATTTTTTTTCAGTTTTATTGGTAGAGCAAAGTTGTTGCACTTTCCAAACACGTTTATTTTTTTTATTTTTTTATTTCTACATTTTACTTTTGGGGAAGTTATCAAATCATACTAGTGAACATAAAAGACTGACATGGGCAACTGTTTTGTCTCAACAAACCTTAGAACTATGGGTCTTTTAATACAATAGCTCCAATGGATGAAATTAAATGGGGGGGGGTATGCAAATAAGTGTAAGTAAAGACACTGAGCTGCTCCAAATCAAATACATATATTATCTCCTTGGAAAAGAAAGCAACAGCAGATAAGAGATCTGACCTTCTACAAATCAAAACTGTAATTTTCCAAGTCCATTACGTGTCAGCATAGCCCCAATTCAATTAAGAAAAAGTTATTTCATAAAAGAGACGCTCTTCTGTAGCTGAAGGAGAGCAACTGCAGTACAGGGTCAGTGCCTCATTCTTGCAAAGTGTAACCATACGATGCTTTGCATTCACGGCTAAATAAAATGCAGCTATTGCCGAACAGATCGCAAGCTAAAGTCAATATTACTGTTATTAAAATACTTTTGCCTCAAGTAAATAATAAATAAATCAAAACTGAAGGACCAAATCACCTCCAGTCAACTCTTCAAAGTGGTAGCAAATCACAGAAAGTAAGGTATGTATGCCCACCAGCAACAATAAAAAGGTTGAGGAAGTTGGAGGATGTAAACAGCACAAAGACCACCACACTGGGTGGGTTTTGGGTTTTGCAGCCCTGCAACTAAAGAAAAATTAATTACAGAGTCAATCAGCCATGGATTTTCAATTACTCTTGAAAAAGTGCTCATGAAAGAGCCTCAGCTGTGAAATATGCTGCTGCACAGCCTGAGAAAACGGCAACCAGACAGGGGATTTATTTCAATGAACTCCCCTTAACCAACCCTTAACACAGGTAGAATTTTTCAGCATTTGATAGCATCTGGTTTCTGCAGAAGAGGGTCACTCCAATGAAAGAAACAAGAAGTGGCCAAGACTGGCTATAGGGGATATACAAAGGCTTATCAGAAATGCAGAAAACCGCCTCTCAGTTTCACGGCCATGCTCCCTCCGTCTTACATCAGCCCCCCCACCCCCCATCTTTACTCTCTCTGACTTTTCAATTTCCAGAGACCTGCAGGGGCCAAAAGGCTAGCTCAAAAGAAGACTGTAAATTTTTAAAATTCCATCTCCTGGGATGTGAAAGAGGCATGGTTAGGGCGTGAGGTGGATTGGTAGTCCAACAACAAGAAACATGAAAGGCCCTTCAGCATGACGACACCAACGACTGAACAGCTCTCAAACTTTTGCTTTCTACAGGGCGCTGGTCAATGTACGCTGAATAAGCCAATGCTAGCAGGTGGGAGAAGATTGGCAGAGTTCAAACGACTTTCTTCCGATTTTGCAGTACATTGTGAACCTGCTCTTTCAGCCTCAGTGTTTAATTCTGTAGATCATGCCGAGGTTCAGCTAGTCTCACTGATTCAGTTTAATAACATTTACGTACGTAAACCTACCTTTAACTTGGTACAACATAAGCACGTGTATATTTTGAAAATTTATACATATACAGACACACAGGCTTCCTTTTGCTTTCATTCTTATTAAATAATTCGTTCTCCTTAAATAATATATTTTCTTTGCCTCTGAAACTGTCTGATTTTTGTAAGTGTTTACTTCATTTAGGGATGTTTCTTATTTGGTTAGCATTTAACACAACATAAGTAGGTTTAATTGTTTCAAACGTTTGTTTCCTCAACTGTCTATCACACTTTTAATACATTTAGTTTAGGTTAAATGATTTTAGTAGTGACCATGCAGCAGAGTTAATGTTAAATGCTGAAAAGGTGAATTTTAACCCTCATAATCTCCTAATACCTAGCTGGAAAAAGAAGAGATGTGTGTCGAAGGTTTCAGACCTTACCCCATAATTAAATCAGTTAAGCTGATTATGCCTACCGATCTCTGCTGGTGGGGGAAATGGGTAAATGCCACCACTGAGCAAGAAATCAAAGTTTACCTCTGCAGGATAAACAGCAGCTCAGTTGAAATATCTTTCCAGGCCCCGTGCTCACTCTGTCAGTCCTACTGCATTCGCAATCACCAGAACTCAGCTCTTACAATTTCTTACCTTTTTTGGCCTTGCTATCATTTGAAAATAGATTTTAAAAGGGTAGCTGAGGCAAAAGTTTGGTTTTCGATGTCACAAAAGGACAATGTAAGGGTGGGAATATAAACATACTGTAGAAAAAGGTAACAGACTACTATGTTTGGGTATGACAGTTCTAGTCATAGCCGTGGCTTGGCTATAGAACAGCATTCCCACACAAAACTGTAGAAAAATAACTTATATTTCCTCATGTCCTTAGTGACAAAAACAGTCATAGACACAAAAAGTTCCTGAATAGTCATGTGTGTTTACTGTAAAACCAAAGATGGTGTTGTATGTGTTATAACTGACGTAGGAATGCATAGGTTGGTTACATGTTTGAACTACTGGTTTTAAAATAACTTTGTCTTTATATATGCAAAACACCTATTTGTTTTTTATATACTAATACCAATATATAAAATAAAACCTAGATTTCTTCTTCTAATTGGCCAAGAACTTGGCTGCTGGCTGGTATTGGCCCTGACCGGTGACCAGCCATCTTTAAAAAAAAAAAAAAAATAAAAAAAAAATATATATATATATATATATATATATATATATATATCAGTGGCTGTACCATTAAGCAAGCACTTACAGGTTTTGCTGATAGTAATGCTCTTTAGTGTGGATGTTGTCAGTGTCGTAAGGAGACTCAGTTACCAATTTACAGTATCAGTGAGATGTTTAAAATGAATTTAAAGGAAGAAAAAAGCTGTAAGCAGGTATGTAAAAGGAAACTGCAGATGACAGGAAGGCTGAACGGAGTACAGCAAGGTTCCTGTTTTATTCATTTGAGCTTTCAGCCTCTGTCTGTAAAGGAATATGCTTGAGTTGGAAATCTCAGAGTTAAAGGGGACATGATATGCAAAATCCACTTTTTAAGCCCTTAAATAAATTTTTTGTGTACCTGCAGTCTCTAGGGATGCAGAAGAAATGTGACTTCACTTCAGGAAGTCTGAAAAAAAAATTTTGTTTAAAAATACGTTTTATATTTTATGTTTTAAATCTTAAGCTGCACCTCCTAAAGTGAAAATGTTATCGAAATTGATAATGGCAAGTCAAAGTTTTGCAAAAAACAGAAATGGTAAATCTGCCACAAACTACTATTGGTATTCTTTTATAAATGGTAAATGGCTTGTACTTGTATAGCGCTTTAACTAGTCTTGACGACCTCCAAAGCGCTTTACACTACAGTTCAGTCATTCACCCATTCACACACACATTCACACCCTGACGGTGGTGAGCTATGTTAGTAGCTACAGCTGCCCTGGGGTAGGCTGACAGAGGCGAGGCTGCCATACAACGGCGTCACCAGGCCCTCTGACCACCGCCAGCAGGCAATGTGGGTGAAGTGTCTTGCCCAAGGACACAACGACAGAGACAGTCAGGGGATCGAACCGGCAACCCGCCAATTGCAAGACGAACCCCCTAACCTCTGTGCCACCGTCGCACAGAGGTTAGGGGGTTCTGCATGTAATCTGCATTAACATTGGTATTCTAATATAAATGTATAGCCTTTATGACAATATGATAAATATTAAACATCTTATAATTAAATTATAGTAATTTTAATCTTTCATTCTAGAGTCAAAGTCAAAATAAGAGAACTATTCCCTGGTTAAACTGTCAATAGACCATGTTTGAAATGGTTCTTCTTGGAATTTTACACACCATCAAAGGCCTGACTGGTGTCTGCAATATGTCCTAATGACTCCACAGGAAATGTCAAGATTATTATCGGTAGAGACCTCATGGCTGCCTTGTGATTTTCTTCAGTATTAATGTGTCTATGTTGTGTGGGTGTGGGTGAAAAGAAAAAAAATTGCCAGTGGTTACTTTCAATTATGTCCTTTTTCATATTTAATGGTGTTTATCAGAGGGAAAGGTCAGCAGTGCTGTGTTTGTGTGCTTTTCCTAATGCTGTGGGGGGCATCTAGTATCCTGCTGCTTAGCCTGTTCTGTCTCTTTAAAAATGCACAGCGTTACACCGCAGGGAGCACTGACCCCCATGGCGCTAACCTATTGAGCGGTAAATATCAGGTAACGTAGCTAAGGAAATCCCACTTCTCACATCTTCCTTCACAACCTTTTACAGTCTTGCCAGAGATTAAGAACTTAAGTACCCGGTTTATTTTTAGCTCTGTATTGTCAGAATGGGCATGCTAGAGTGCTACATTGATTTTAGTTTGGATAGGCACATAAACTCTGAAGCTAGACGGGCTAAATACCATCAAACAAACTAGATAAAAAGTTTGTGAGCGTTATCAAGTAGTCCAAATGGGGACGTAAGTAATGTCTTATCAGCATTTAGAGATATGAGGAGGTATTGCTACTATTATCATTTTCCAAGACAGATATAATGTTTAATATATTCCATTTATTTATACTGCATTCTGTACAACTGAAGCTGTAAGAAACTGTCATTAGTGAATTCCTAAATAAATATGATTATGTTTTTTATAATGTAGAAAGGGAGATTTACTTATGTCTCTAAAAATGTTTAATGTTAAATGCAAACATTGAAATGTGTGGTCCATGGAGAGAACCACACAGAAGATGTACTTTTAAACCAAACACCAAGATTTCAAAGGGCAATTTTAAAAAAAAAATCCTCCAATCTACAGAACTCTGGAGCTCCTCTGTAATCTTTCTATAAAGTCTTAACTTATGAGTAAGGAAGGAAAAACACTCTGATGTTGCAAGAGCAAAAATAAGGAAGGATGTTGCCTTCCTGTAGCCCAAAAAAAAGGAAAACTGTGGGGATTACTTTTATTTTAAAGACCCCAACACTAATAAACATTGAAATGTTGTTAGCATTTTGCCTGGCTAACTTGTCTTTGCTGAAATTATACATTATAAATTATAAAAAATAACTGTTCAGCCCCTAACCTACATAGACATAACAACTTGGAGTTACATATTTTTATTTAAAGTGGTAATATTACAATTTTTAACAATCATATTAGAGCCTAAAGTGCACCATTGATGATTCTTTATTTATGTCTCATTGAAATAGACTATATTAATATATATGAGGAATATATAATAAGGAATCCAGTTTGTAGGGTTTTGTTTAGATGATTAATTATCAAAAATACTGACTTTTTTATGAACTACAAAGAAAAGATAATATACATTTTATGAAATGTATTGAAGTGTGCAACTCAAGGCAAAAATTGCAGGAAATTCAATCATATCAGAAGCAATAGGGGAACTGATTTGACATGATATGCATGCATATTATATTGCAACACAGCTGAGTTAATAATAAATCTATGTATATTGCTCTGTGATGTAATTTCATCTGTTGCCCATATGTAAAATGATCACTCACAGAAAAAGATAGTAGCAACAGAATTACCACCTCATCATTTCTCTCACATTACATGTGTTTTGTGTAAACTTTGCATTATAAATAAGAGCTATGCTTCTGAGTGACGGCAGTGAATGCCCATCGGTGAATGCAAAATATTCTACAATAATTCAACAGTCATGAATATTGACAGCTTTGAAGTAGTTATTATTGCAATAATAATAATAATGATTATAATACTAATACTTATTATTATTACTTAAAGACACAAATAGGTCCATATAAAATTTATAGAAAACTTTGTAAATAAAAAAACATACAATGAGTCTTTTGAATTACCTTCTAAATGAGGTGTGATTAAAAAAGGTTAAAGTTAAAATCTGGTAGGAGTAAAGTATTGTCCACTTGAAGAACTGTGGCAACACTCTGTCTGAATCTCTTAGTATTTTCTTCAGTGCAGATTAATTAGGAAAGACGGTCGGACTTTCAACTCTGTATTTATATTTAAACGTATTACTTTCCCAGTCACTGTTAAAACACAGCCAAAATACAAACTACCATTCAGTTTGCTTTATAAATAAATATGCTTCTGAGTTTATAGAAAACAGAAGTTTTCCATAAATTTCTGTTCTTTCTCTCGGTGGAGGCGGTCGCATTTTCCTGCTGCTCCTGCTGCTGCCCAGGGTAGGGGGGACCCGTCCTGTCCTGACGGGACACACTTCATGGGATACACCCTAGATTCTTGGAACAGGTGGAAAATAGCGTCTTTGGATTTTGTCAGTCGAGGACGTTGAAGACGTATACATGTTTGGATTCATGATACTTCTATTTGGATTTGGAGGATACCCGATGTATCTAAAATTACACAGGATGTCTGTGGCAATTATAGCCATGATCAGGCTGTCGGTCGCATTTGATGCGCTCACAAAGGATGTGAACGAGCAGAACCGTAAACTGGATGAGCAGAGCCGCAAGCTGGATGCGATGGAACACAGGCTGGCTGCGGTGGTTGAACTGAGACGAGAGATGGGATAAAATCTTGGATGTGAACGCTCGCTTCAAGGCGGCAAAAGCAAACAAACTCGGAATATTGGATTTGCCACGTGGAGCCCAGCGACAAAGACTTCAAGGCTGACATAATTTGTGTGGCTTGCTCTCAAAACAAAAAGAGTATTTTGTGTTTTGGCTTCCCCCTTTATTAAAACTCCCCTGGATGTTATGGCGGGAAGGCCCAGAACTGCCGCCATAACCCCCTCCCCCGCAGACACCTGTGGATGCGTTCAGAACTGTGCCGGCTGATAAACTTTCCATCATATCAAGGACAATGGCCTCTGCACAGCGTTCATGGACAAATTGCACACACACACTCACTCACACACACAAAACTGATGGGATTTACATGTGACACCTAATGCCTCCAATGTAACCCTCTGCTGGAATGTTGTCTCGTCATATGTGCTTTTCTCAGTTTTTTTTTTACATATCTCAAACTGTACACTGTTAAGGATAAAGTGTGAAATATTCCTTTTTGCCCTCTCCCTTGTTGTTTGGCAACGCAAGGCCTCAGTCAACCGTTCCCCACAAATGTAGGTGATGTATGTGATGGACGGTTGTACTGGAACTGTAATTTCGATTACAATGCAAATTGTAGTTGACAATAAAGATTGATTGATTGATTGATTGATTGATTGATTGATTGATTGATTGATTGATTGATTGATTGATTGATTGATTGATTGATTGATTGATTGGGAGTTATGATAGGGCTGCTTACACTATAGTAGCCTCTAAGTAACTTTTGAAAAGGAATAAAGTAAGCTAGTGCCAGTCCACAAAAATTTGTTTCATTCAGTAATTGCATTTTTTTTTAAAGAAAAATGTGTAAAGAGAAATATACAAAAGGAAACAAAACTTGTCAGTGGGTCACAATAACTGAGTTCCTGCACAAGGCCTCTTCATCTGCTGGTAACAACCAGCAAGTAAACATCCTCTTAAAAAACAAGTTCATCTCTAGTGTAACTGAGCCTTTCCTTTAGAAAATCCTTCACCTGGTGGTGAAAACATACCTTCTCTTTCACCTAGTTTCTAACTGCTGGGAACAGCTACCTTTTATTCTACAAGGGAGGGACAAAAAGCATCATTAAAGATGCATCCCAGCCTAACAATGGACTTCTTCCTCTCCTCCCATTTGGCAAGCATTACAGCAGCCACCATTTTTATAAGCTTAAAGGAACAATAAACGAAATTCCATTATTTTAGACAGAACTAAAAATTGGTGATAAAATAAGATGATCCTTTTAGATAGAATATGATATGATGTCATGCACCATCTCTCTATGTTGCTCTCCAGTCTCTTGTTGACAAATCCGGGCTTCCTGCACGTGTATTTACATGCATGTGAACAGCTGCCACTCAGGGCTTAGCCCCTCCCTGCCCATAAAATGCCACCATCAGAGCAGTGTAGAGTAGGAGCAAAATGGTGGAGAGCACGTCCAGCGGATCAAAACATTCTCTTGCTAACAGCATTATATCAGAAACAGAATCAAGTTTATTGCCAAGTAGGTTTGCACTTACAAGGAATTTGACTTGGTTTTGGTGCAGACAATATATATATATATATATATATATATATATATATATATATATATATATATATATATATATATATATATATATATAGATAGATAGATATAGATATAGATATATATAGATATATATATATATATATATATATATATATACAGAATCTAGAGCTATATACACAGTAGACTGTGCGCTAACGTAATGCAGAAGGTCTGGAGATGCTACGTAGGTGTAGCTTGTAGGTCCTGAACTGGGGAGGGAGAGAGGCAGTGTCAAGTGTCAAGGGCAGCTCTTGGCCGTGTTGATAAGGCCGGTAGCGGATGGGAAGAAACTGTTCTTGTGGTGTGAGGTTTTGGTCCTGATGGACCGCAGCCTCCTGCCAGAGGGAAGTGTCTGAAATATTTTGTGCCTGGGGTTCGAGGGATCCGCCACAATCTTCCCTGCACGCCTCAGAGTCCTGGAGGCGTACAGGTCCTAGAGAGATGGAAGATTACAGCCAATCGCCTTCTCTGCAGACCGGATGACACGCTGCAGTCTGCCCTTGTCCTTAGCGGTGGCACCAGCGTACCAGATGGTGATGGAGGAGGTGAGTATGGACTCAATGATGGAGGAGTAGAAGTGCACCATCATTGTCCTTGGCAGGTTGAATTTCTTCAGCTGCCGCAGGAAGTACATCCTCTGCTGGGCTTTCTTGGTGAGGGAGTTGATGTTCAGCTCCCACTTTAGGTCCTGGGAGATGATAGTTCCCAGGAAGCGGAAAGACTTCCTGGGAACTATCATGTCAATTGTGGAGTCACAGAGGGTGATGGAGATAGCTGGGGCTGAGGTCTTCCTGAAGTCCACAACCATCTCCACTGTTTTTACAGCGTTGAGCTCCAGGTTGTTCTCCCTGCACCAGGTCGCCAGATTGTTAGCCTCCCACCTGTAGGCGGACTCGTCACCATCAGAGATAAGTCCGATGAGAGTGGTGTCGTCCGCGAACTTCATAAGCTTGACAGACTGGTGACTGGAGGTGCAGCTGTTGGTGTACAGGGAGAAGAGCAGAGCAGAAAGAACACAGCCCTGGGGGGAACCAGAGCTGATGAGCTGTGAGTCGGAGACATGTTTTCCCAGCTTCACGTGCTGCTTCCTGTCAGACAGGAAGTCTGTAATCCACCTACTAGTGGAGTCAGGCACATTCAGCTGGGAGAGCTTCTCCTGAAGCAGAGCTGGGATGATTGTGTTAAAGGCAAAGCTGAAATCCACAAACAGGATCCTGGTGTAGGTTCCTGCAGAGTCCAGGTGCTGGAGGATGTAGTGAAGCGCCAGGCTGACAGCGTCGTCTGCAGACCTGTTGCCTCTGTAGGCAAATTGCAAGGGGTCCAGGACGGGGTTAGTGATCTCTTGACATGTTCCTTCGAAAGGTGATACTTTTTTGCTGTGAATTTATCCTTCACAAATATGCACATAGGAGGCAACGGGTGAGAAGGGAGGCCAAAGGGGGGCCGGGTTGAACCTGGAGTGGAGGTGGAGAGAGGTGTGGCTTGTCACACATCTTGTTTTGGTCTACAGACAGTGCTCACCAACCCACCTAGTGGTGTCATTTCACTTATTGCTTCTTTAATCAGACCTTTTCACTGATGCTGTCACCGTGTTGAGATTGCCTTCAGAGCACAAAGCATTAGTACATTTCTTACAACTCTGCATCAGCACGGCTCATTTTTAGCCCAGGCTGAACTTCATCTTGGGTACAGGTTGCCGCTGTATATGTCATAAGTATTCTACAAACACTTAATTAAAGATGTAGGCAATTGTATTTCACAGCCATAATGCCGTAATGTTTTGTGAATAACAAAACCTTGAAGGAAATGTCACAAAAAGGTTAATTCTCTTTGCAGATGGGTCAAAAATCACATCATTAAAACAGAGCTGACAGAAGTGATCAGAGTAACAGCAGCTGAAGAAAGGAAAAAGCACAGTAAACGGGCCACGTGCATCTGGCTGTACAAGTACTTATTGAACTCTATCAATAACAGACTGAATGCATCTACCTTGGAAGTGTATCTGTGAGTGTGTGTGATAGGATCAGACCATATGTCCACTCACTGCTTGGTGTTTAAGAACATCCTGCCCCACTTTTTCCTTTGTTTTTTCCCCCAAACTTATGGAGTTCAGTGGTCATCAGATAAATGTATGTGTTAAAGGTGTGTCTATGTGTGTGTTTTGTATTCGCGCAGCATTAGCAATCTTTCCCAATTTCTCTGGCTACTGCAGGCGATCGAGTCTTAACCTGTGCGTCTCTGTGTGTCTTAGTCCATACTGACGTGTGTGTGTGTGTGTGTATGTGTGTGTGTGTGTGTGTGTGTGTGTGTGCGCGTGCGTGCGTGCACATGCTTGGAAGAAAAAGAGAATTCAAGGACAGGCAAATTCCACTCAGTTCTAATGAGCTAGCTGTGCTGCTCTTTCTCCTCTGTCTCTCGGGTCCTCCTGCCAGTTCACCACTAAAAGGTTTGAATTAAAATTTTAAACAGAGCTGGGCCATGCTTCTCAGGCTTTCATATCTAAAACATTTCATATAGTTTTCGTCGGCTAAGGTCAGAACCCTACCGTCGAGTTCTTGCTGCTTCTCAGAACGCTCGAATGTTTACCAGTCAACAGATTTCACAGTAAGTTACCCAATGATTCAATTGTTAAGACACCATGTGTGTCCCTGGAAATAAAAATCTCAAACCATCATTAAATGTTTGTTGTCTAAACCTATTAACTCCGGATTAAGACTGGTCTAAAATCTCCAGGATATTGAAAGTTGTTTGAATGGCGGTGGGTTGCCTCAAATTTGGAAACCCCATTTCAGTTCGATGGCAACCATGACCCTTTGCGCTTATCCAAGGCACTGCTGTCTTGACAATCCTATCACAGTGGGTACTGCATCTGTAACAGCACTTTTTCTAACAATCTGTGTAATCTTGTAATAAATATATGGAGTAATCTGCTGCATCCCACCCTCTGCAATAATCTTAGTCTGCCACGGTGCTCTGAGCACATATCTGAGCCGGTGCAGTCAAAGGGAATCACACACACTAAGTACCAATATTTGCAAACTATTTCATTGATCACTGTAAGCTGATCAGGCAGAGGCTCCTAAAACTTGGAGTTCATCTTTAATTCATACTGCGACTATATTCTAAGTATAATTATATGAGCTGCTTCTGGGCCTTATCTTCTCTTTGTCCTCCGCCCTCATCATTAGGCAATTTGAGGCCGTAGCTTCAATTTCCACTGTGACGAACACTTTATCTGTTTGAACTGCATCTTGAAAAACTTGCAACTTTCTCCAGTGTCCCAGCCTTTAAAGGCAGTTTGGGCTTATGTGCGCTTCTCCATAACTGAGAGCTCTCAAAAATCCATTGGGTGTGTTGCGCATACTGATCTCTATGCGGAAGCAGCCTTGGCTTAATTTGAGTGACTTTAATTTTAGTTTCAGTGCTTGGTGACATCCTTTTAGTCGCAGCCAGAGTTGTGATGCCATGCAAATAGCAGCCAAAGTGGCAAAATTGTCACACACACAAAAAGATTTATGTCTCATTTCAAATTCTCTGAAGACCAAGCCCTGCAGGTATGCGCCAGCACCAAATCATAGAGAGGATACCACTGCTGCAACCAGGCTCCACTGTGCAGCACCCGGGTCCAAGATATGCTACCGCTGGACCATTGCACTCCGATGACAATTGCAAGTTTTGATCAGCATGTCCAAACAGTTGGTGAAGTCTCACACTCCATCTCAAGTACTGGAAGTCACGCTGTGTTCCTGACGTACCTCAAAAGTCCTCTCTGAGTGTTTGCAGAGACCATCAGTACGCCGGGCTGATTTTTTATCTTATCATGCAGTCTTAGACCTGCATAAGAGAGGAATGAGATGTTCCGTTCATTGTAGCATATGCCCGTGTGATGACTCTACACTAGTACAAGATATTCTACATTTTAAATAATTTACACAGCTTGATGAGATCTTTTCTAATCTGGATTTGATCTTTATTATGTGAATAAGGTCTTCTGCCATGAGTATATTTATGTTTCTATGGAAATCATTAAGTATTGTGATTGTTGCATCATAATAGCAAACTGCTATAAATTTTACATATTCAAAACGTTCTGCTAATCTAAATACGCATCAACTTCAAAATAGAAAAATAAATATTTTCATAGAGTCACCAATGTGACTCTAAGAATACAAAATTGCAGCAGAAGAAAGGCTGTGACTAAATATTAAAGTTTATGTTGTTTGGACCCTGAAACAGTGCAAGAAGCTTGTACTATAAATAGTACAAAGGGTTCCTTTGTGGCAAATGCCTGATTGAGTTTTCAACAAATATAGCCGTTTTTTCTTTACGTTGCCAAGGTGATGAATCTTTTACAAAATAAGATGAAATTTAAATGTATTCCCATTCTACTAAAATGTTCATTTCATTAAACAAATCATCCTTTATTCTAAAACAGTGTTTCCACAGTTTTAAACCTTCAGCAGAGATGTCAGCAGGGATGAAGACTGAGTTGAAACATGAGGAAAAATAAGTTGAGTTGATGACAGGCAAGAGAGCTGGGCTGAGAGTCAGGAAGACTTGTCTTACCATCCCAAACGGTTGAGATTGGCAGGCTGTCAAAAAAGAAGCGTCACCCTACATTAATGATGTGGAAAGGATCCAGTGTCGTGCACTATAAATTTCAGCATAATTAGGCCAATACGGACACTGACCCCTATAGAGGATAACATTGTGATGATTATTTTTTCTCATATCACATTCCATTAATTAAATTTATTGAAGTTGCCAAAACAGAGAACTAAGTAAGTGCGTAACATGTCACCGCGAGAGCTTACTGGGTGTTAAGGTAATGTGGTCTGTAGGTAAAAATGTAAGAATATCTGTATGGAGACAGTAGTATCACATATCACACTCACACCTTTCTACACATACATGGTGTTTCATGTATCTGCGTAACCGTTTGTCTGCCCAACACTGAGGCTGATTGTCACAGCTGTTTAAAGACTACACCAACTGGCACTGGGATTTGTGATTCAAGAAGAGCGAAGCTGTTGGACTCTTGTTTCCTAAAAAAAAACACACATACAAAAACAAAGACATCTTGGAAATCAAGCCTTTTAAAAATACTGACGCTGTCGTCTACAAACATTGTGCTGCACAACATTTGCGGCTGTGTTTTAACTCATCTTAGTGTCCAATTAACAAAGCAAAGAGCACTAATGACATTCTGTTATTAACATGTCCACATCAGGTCACAGCTGTCCTTGCTGTACAATCTAAATAATGAATTTTCTTGTCACCAACACAATAGTAACACAAATTGAAACCTTACATTTCCTTACATTATGCTCCGTGTCTTAACATAATATAAAGGCTTTATTTAAAATTTTAACAGTATTTCATTGAAATTGTTTCATTGACTTGAAATTGACTTAATGCACAATTCAAAAGAAAAACAATAGTCATACCTTTAAAAGATTCACTCAAAGATGAAAGCATTGATAGTAGTTTAAAAATGCGAAACTGTGATTATTAGGGAAATTAATATTATTTTATGGTACAAAAAATGTACGAGTCAATTTCAGAAAAAAAAGAAAACATTTGTGTTTAGTTGCCTGTCATTGAATCTGTATTTGTTTCTTCAAATAACAAATTTAAAAGCTTATCTTAAGTTTTCCATCCCAAAGACAGGGAGCTCGCTGTGTGCTCTCTCCCCTCAGGGACCTTCCAGTTTCCCCCCACCTCAGAGCATCAACCAACAATGTCCACAGAATTATGTAAAACCTCTGAATGTTCAACAATCTTTTGAAATTTTCTCTAATCGCACGGTTTATGCTCTGACAACAAAGAAGCAAAACTGGATTTATGTAATAACCACTGTTTATTGAGGATAAAAGAAGTAATTTTCAACAATTTCAGGTAGTCAGGAAGAAATTATATTTTATGTGACAATCCTCTCGTTTTTTTTAAACCTCATGTTGCCAGTCTTTGAAAAAGGAACGGGTTCCGGCAGTCTACCTTGTTTAGGGTAAAATGCACTATTTATCCACAGTTTAAGAAAATGCAGGTTAAGACAAAGAAACGTTTAACATCTATCCATTCTCCGTAACTAATTATCGGTGCAGGGTCGTGGGGCGGTTGGCGCCTATCTTCAACGGTCATTGAGCGAGAGGTAGTGTGCACCCTGGACAGGTTGCCAGTCCATCACAGGGCAACATGCACACACACACACCTGAAGGCAATTTGGAGAGAATTAGCCTAATTAACCTAATTGCCATGTTTCTGAACCATGAGGGGAACTAAAGAGAACATGCAAACTCCATGGAGAAAGACTCCAGACTGGGAACCAAGGACCTCCTTGCTAAAATTACAACAAAAAAATTTTAATTTTGTACAAACTTGTTCTACAAGTCCAGTAGCATTTCTATATTTAAGGTGATTCAATAGGTTCAGTGTGAAGTCAACATGCATCCATCAAAGGTGTTAACGCCATATCATTTCTGATCATTGTCCAGTTAAAAAACTTAAATACATCCAATATTTGACTATATATTTGATTTGAGGGGAATTGGTAAAATGTTGTGGTAGTCTTTTGTTTTCATTATCCCACCCCCTTCAGGCAAAGCACCAGACTCGCAGCGTGATGCTACCACCACGATCCTTTTGTGGAGTGCGTTGCCTGCGTCTTTTTGCAGTCTTGATTCTTTTAAGGAACAATTGTAAACTAATTTATTCAGACTGGCTTTTAACTAGTTATATATATATATATATATATATATATATATATATATATATATATATATATATATATATATATATATATATATATATATATATATGTATTCATATTCATGATTTTATCTGCTGTGACTTTTATGCTTGCTCTTATTATGAAGCACTTTGTGGTTTTAACTACTGTTGCGCCGTTGCCATTTTTTGGCCCCGATACCGATACCCGATACCTGGCTGTGCAGTATTGGGCGATACCGATACCATCTGTTTGAAATTGATGTGTGTGTGTATATATGAAGAAGTGCATACTACTTGGATGTAAAATAATTGCCATCATGGCTTTGTCAAGCTACTAGCTTTGTAAAGCAGGAAAAAGACTAATACAAAGTGAATCCAGTAGAACTAGTGAGTGTCGGGAGAGAGAAGGCTGCGTTCAAGTGACATACAAACATCAAAATGGTATCAGTGCCCTATTTGTTGGTACTCGCCTATACCGATACCACCATTTTAGTGCTGGATCGGAGCCCCGGCCGATACTGGTATCGGTATCAGTGCAACACTAGTTTTACTGTGTGAAATGTGCTACATTAATTATTTTTTTTCTTACTTAACCTCATCATGTCTTCTCTAAACATTCCTTTTAATTATTGTAGATAAATATCTTAACCTTTGTCATCTAACTGTAAACCCTTTTTACATCATAAATGTACAAAAATTAACACATGAAGTATATTGGTTTGTGCATAATGAGTCTATGAATTAACTTCTTCAATTTAATTAGTTAAATAAATTGACATTTCAATGACAGTTTACTGAGATATACACTCTCACACACACACACACACACACACATATATATATATATCTACATACATACATACATACATGCATACACAAGATTTGAGCCTGTATGTATATAGAAAATCCTAAATACATTTGACTTTATTCAAACTGGTAAAGACAATTCTTGAGTTTAAAAGTAATTGGAGTTCAATCCACAGTGAAAAAAGAACAGTTGAAAAACATACCATAAAAGCGCAAGATTTATGGGACGGTCATATAGATGAGTATATGTAAACTACTGACCAGAATTGTATCTTTTGAGACTAGTTTACTATTGTCTGAAGAAAGTGAGAGATAATTCTGCATCCTAACCTGCCATACTGGAGGCCATTTATGGCCAGAAGTGGAAAAGAGAAGCATTTAATGATTATAACAATGGAGAATAAAAAAAAGTATTTAAGTCACTGTCATTCTCAAGGAGAATTAAGGTTTCCACATTCAGATGTCCAAGTAATGTGAAAGAACATAAAAAAGGGAACGAAATATAGACAAAGGTTGGCAGGAAAAATGCAAATGTGTTAAACAGATTGGAGAGCGTCTTGTATTGTTTCTTTTTTCTTTTTTTTTTTTTGCTGCCAAGAGACTTAATTTTGCTCTAAAGCCTTCAGTACATGCGTTTTTTTTTTATTGTTGAAGATTTCATCAAGTGAGAGCATGTGTTTCAGGGGTAATTTCAGAGCGTAATGCTTATCTTTCAATTTAGTTGCACTATGCGTTCTGTTTGTAGGGTTTGAATGATCCGAAATGCTAATCAATCTACTGTGAAATTAGGTTATATCATCCCCGCACAAGACTACTGTATATGAAGGGATGAGTGGGAGAAGGAGACAAAGAGGAGCAATAGAAGATCAAAAGCACTCTGTAATAATAAGTCTCTCTTTCCATATCCTCTCTCTCTCTCGTCCTCTAAGTTTGTCCTCATCTTCTCTCTCTCTCTCTCTCCTCGTCTTCCCTCCCCCTTTTTCCTCCTCTCGCTGCCTCTGAATGGGAGATGATGCTTCAGATATTAGTGAGCTGTGTCAGACAGTTAAACTGCCCTTTATCGATCCTCTACGCTTCAATCTTTCCAAGCAGCCGTTATGGTTTTAATGGTCTGTAATGGAGCTGGGTCTTCTTTGATGTCCAATTGCTCAGCAGGCCCTTGTTTTTGAGAGTTTCAAAGCATCCTCCTAAACACACACCGGCCTCAGAGCAGCTCATTTCCCACACAAATTCTTAGGTTCAATGAAGGATCTGGCTTTTAGTGTTCCCACATTAAAACAAATACCAAAGGAGAGCAAGGTAAATGGAGAACAAAGGTCTTTTATATTTTTTACAGACTTACTGGAAGCATTAAAAAAGGAAACTGACTAAATCGATTTTGCACATTTTGTTATTTGGTAAGAACTAACAACAGAAAATGCTATTGTCAAGATGTAATTTCACCCTGTAACTCTTGAAACCATTCAAAGAATTTCAAGAGTGTTTAGAGTTTTTTTATGTTATTTTCAGACAATAGTTATGCTTTTACAAAATACTCTCCCAAAATACCCATGGTTATACAATATACCCTCAACAAATCTTTTTTTCTGCTATAAGGCATTATAAGTAAATATTTTTTTTATTTAAGAAAATTGTACTTCTCTATATCTGACATCTTATTTGTACTTAAGGTATTATGTTCTTTGATGTACTATATCAAGTTGAAACTTTTTCTTGGTACTTTTTCCCCTAATTCCTTTCAGTATTTTGGTTGTAGTCACCTTATCTCCTGATGTTCTGCAATTGACTCAATACTGGTATAACGTAACCAAGACAAGATTTTAACAATACCTTATATTCCATTTTGCGTTTTAAACTAATCTGATCCTTTTTCATATCAATGTGGGGGTAAATACTATGTAATTCTGTTGTCTGAAATACAGAAAACAAGTTGATGAGATATATACATATTCATACTTTACTGATGGATGGAAACACGCATTTTAATCTTATGTGTCGTTAAACAATTGAGTTGTACAGGTTTTGTGCTCACTGCAAGACAGAACAATTTGTAATTTCAACCCAAATACATACAGTGTTGACAGAAGGCTGCAAAGGCATTATAATTGTTACTATTATCATTATTTTATTATTATAAACCAAATATCAAACTTAGCCTAGACATCTATGAACCTTTCAGCCAAATAAAATCACAGTAATTGTAAACTTAACACAAACTGTGTTTAAACAATTTGTAATCAGAATTGAATAATTTGCTCTAGGTTTAAACAGTCTCTATATTGCAGTCTTTATGCTTGTCTTATGAATTTTAAAACCCTGTGGATTTACAAACTAGAAATTTAGATAATTTTTGTTCAGTGCTGAAATAACCATTTCAGCACTGAACAGCACATTTAAAGCAGCATATTTTACATTCTGCACATAAAGAGGGAAAGCATATGTGAGAAAACAGAGCAGCAGGTGCTTGAATGGACTAAAGCATATTTCACCCGCTAATTACTTATGTTCTCTGGACACTTAAACAGTTGTAGACAAAATCTGAAACTGTCAAGTTAATGAGATAGTTTTACAAAAATCCGCCATGGTCAATATTTTTGTCACATCTAACAATTTCTCACAATAGAAGATATACCAGTTAGTAAAACCCGGCGTGTGGTTTGCATATTCTCCTTGTGCATGCGAGGTTTATCTCCAGGTCCTCCGGCTTCCTCTCACAGTCCGAAAAAACATGGCTGTTAGGTTTATAGGTCTCTCCAAATTGCAATTAGGTGTGAGTGTGTGCAGATGGTCATTTGTCCTGTGGGTCTCTGTGTTGGAATGTGAAAAAGTGGCAACTTGTCCAGGGTGGACTCTGCCCTTCACCCGATAACATTGGATATAGACAATGGATGGATGACATGTAGGCCAAATTGGGTGGATATTTGATTCAGAGAGGAATGTTTTTTTGATGTCTAGAATTGGTTTCAGTGGTTTATCACCCCCATGGCCTGAAATTAAACATGGTCTTGACATCATGGTGCCAATAAATGGAGGGAGCCTCATAGAAATATAGCAAAACTTTCTTTGGTAAATTGTTGACCTCTTCAGTTAATTGCCAAATAGCCATAAATAGCAACATCTATTTAGCAAGTGGTAATTTTTTTTAAAGCTTCAGCTTCATCTCAAAGTGGCTCGTGCTTCAAAGTGCTATGGAACCTATGACCTAAATAAGTAATATCAAAGCTGGAAACCCCGCAAAGATAAAAGAGGGGAATGGAAATAGAGCATGGATGGAAGGGGGCACTACAACCTTCAAAGGATGACTATATATGAATGTGAATAACATGTGAATAAATCTCTAATTAAAATAAACAAAAATAAATACGTCTGTCATGTGTCTATTATCTTGTCGATGGTAACCAGCAGGTACCTACAACATTATCAGCCTATGACAGAACTTTTCCCTCTCTCTCAACCTTCTTTTGAAAACAAGTGAATAATAATATTCAAAGCCAAGGGTGGAAATCAGCATGCACTCATGTTGTATTCCTTTTGAATTTTCCTCATGGCGTTGAAAGGGTCTCTGAGGGGTTAAGAAGCAGTTTTATAGTCATTGTTTCCACTTCAATGGGAAGAAGTAAAGCAGCAAGAGATTCTCCCAAAGCTCTCGTTTTTATTAGTGCCTCTGAAGTAGCGTGTTTATTCAATATGTGACACTAACAGTTGCAACACGTTAACGGGCTGCATTCAACAAATGCTGGTAATTAGCAAATGACTGTGTTTCCTGTCAGATTGCGTGCATTCAGAACTGTGAACTCTCCTTGTACACGCTGGTGCATTCTACAAGTGTTGAGGCATTCATAACAAAAATGAAAACCCTTTCAGTGATGCACAGTGAAACATATAATTGGTGCATTTCATTTTTCATCTGTTTCTGTCATGGGAGATCAAGACTTTAATTGAAGCAGAAACAACACTAAAGGTTTCTTATATTTGTCTGTGAAGCAGGTCTAGGGTTTTGCTTTAAATGCCAGTATTTTATTTCTTTTGCATCGTCATACTTAAATTTGGAACATGATTTAAGGCTACTGACAAAAAGGTTTGCTTCTAACCATCGATGACAACATATCCAGTGATCAATATAGACCAAAAAAATTGGTTACACAAAAAGAGGGACACTGCCTTCTGCTTCCCGTCGGTGTTAAGAATAACATTTAAGAAACTGATAAATTTTGCTTAATTGGCAGCCTTAAGAATCCTGACTTTTCTCAAAGTCACAATTGCAGAAAAATGAGAGGGAGTCAGCAATTAATCCCCAAGAGTGGACCTTATGGTCAGCAAAAACACAAGCAACAATAAAGCAAATATGAAGATAAATGGTTTCTCATCAGATCTTCAGACAACAGCTCAGCCAGAAGTCAACCGGAATGTTTCTATTTTTCACCCAGATGCCACAGCACAATAAAAAACAATGGCAAGGCTGTTTAGAAAAGGAGACAGAGCAGACTAAAGTCAGCGAGGACACCAAAAGTTTTTCTAAGTCCACGCCGGAGAGTAAAGGTGCATGATTCACTGCTGAGCAGTGCTGACCCTCAGCTCCAAATATTGCCATCCGCTGTTCTGCAGCAGTTCAATCACAATGTAAATATATGCAGGTGCAAACACGCCCATAAGGTAAAGCAGTTAAAGGCAATTTGCATTGGATCACAGATGGCAAAATCTAAATATGGTCTTCTCCCACTAATAAAGTGGGTAAAGAAGAGTTTAAAGGAAGAATGTTACCTGACAGTGAGATTTAATCCCATAGGATTAGGTAGAGAGGCTGTACTACAAGAGCATCATGTTACTCAACTAGTAGAGGACTGTAGAAGTTGGGTTAACATATAAACTGGAATGGATGGTGACACAATTTAACAATTTGTGGCAAAATGTTAGGGTAATAAATAAAAATACAGCAGTTGAACAAGTATCACATTTTAAAGCACCATAAATGTTGCTTATAACATTAATCAAAGAATTGTAAATACATATATTTATTATTCCTTTAGATTCAAAAATCTACATGCACTATGCTTTTAAACAGTGATGATGTCATGGCTTTGTGAGCTGGGTTCAGTGTACCTGAGATAAACATCTTTTGGTACAAAATGTGTGGACCATCCCAGAACAAACCCAGAAAAACTTGTAGCTGAAGCTGATAAAAATATATCAAAACATTTGGTTTTACCTTTATGGCCATAATTTTCCTCTGGGTGAAACCAGTCCAGTGCCTTTTTCCAATAGTCAACATGCAATTACCAATGTTCACTCTGAATTAGTCACAAAAAAATAAGAAATACAAGAGGCAAAGAACCATTCACGCACACATTCATAATTTAAGACAATTTAGAATAAATCCAATAAATCTAATGCATGATTATGAATTGGGAGATTAAACCATAATACCAGGGCAATCCAGTCAATGCACATAGAGAAAATATATACTTGAAACACAAAGGACCCCACCCAAGGTTGGAACCCAGGAAAGTGTGATGGAACCCTGCTGACCACTGCATGACTTTGCTGCTCTTGCAACCTGTAATTGACATGGAACAAATGAAGAAAAAGAAGAAACGAGTCCTCAGACTCACTCTCCTGCTCTCCTGTCTCCACAAGGAGAGAAGGCCCCCCTGGTTCTGTCAGCCCCAAGCACTTATGATACAATATGAGGTTTCCTTAAGTAAAAACAATACAATGTCCTTTTTCTTTCCGTTCAGGTTACACAGAAAGCAATAACTGAAAACAGTGTCATGTGCCCATCTTTGAAATAGACATTGAATTACACAAGAAAAGACTGTCATCTTCTGTTAGGCAACAGTGTACCAGGTTTCTCCTCTGCTTCTGTGTTGTAATTACCATCACTTTTCCCATAATTGTGTGGCCCACTGACCCAGACTGAAGCTGTATTCACTTTCAGGGGCTGCATCCTTTGAAGGACTCCGTCTACGTGTGACAGGTCCTTCGGAAGTCGCGGAGGCTGGAAGTGAGCGGCTGCGAAACTAGTGAACGTGATGTCCGAAGGGCAACTACTTGATTGGAAGTACGTTGTATGTCTTGCAGGGACTTACAAAATAACACAAAGCACAATTTTAGTTTTGCACCTGTTTACCAAATGCAAAAGCTAAACACTTCTTTGCTCGGCCTGGCTCTTACATTTGTTTGCAGCCATCTCAGATAAGGAGTATTGGGGGAATTTCTTCATATTAAATAAATAAATAAGTCTGCCCTGGAAGAGACCCCTACCACCCACATATTTGGGAAAAAGAAAGCAGCAATCTAGTTATTCAGAAGGTCCTTTAAAGGACTCTGAAGACTGTTGCAAAAAGAAGTCAATGCAGGTTGTCATTCCTGACAAAAAGCCATGTTCTTACTCAACTACTCATCAGTTGCATCTTATTGTCCACCTTCATTTGTTTACAGATGGCAATTAGTCCCTATGGCTAAATCTGTAATATGTTCCTTGTTTCTTTTTTGTAGATTATTTTTTATTATATTTGTAGTGCAAAAATATAACTTACTTTAATGGTTAAATATAATTACGTTTGTTTCTCATCTAGTTAAGCTAAATTCGAAACAATGATCTGGCTCTGCTCTTGCACAGAGATTTTATCCTAAACTTTGGATGTGATGAAAAATTGATATGATACACACGAGGATTTGACGTAAGTGAGGCAGAATACTGCAGTCCTAGGCATTACATGTTTTATTGAAGCATCAAGTGCAGCACTCAAGCAGAGTGAGAAAGAAAATTGTGGGAAAAATAAGACCCTCAAGACTGTAAAGGTTTAAAAACCTAGAAAACTGCAACAGGTCAGCAGGGATGAGAGTCTCCTGTCCCTAAACTGCCTGATTTAATGAGACACCAACAATCAAAGCCAGCACACAAGAATAATTTAATTAATTAAATTAAGAAAAAATAGGACAATTGAGAAATATTACAGGTTAACATTAGCTCTTGGCCATAATACATTAAAAGGGTGTATTCAGTTTTTAGGTATTTGTTTTTTAGGTCTTTGTTTCAGTGGTCTCAAAAGATAAATGAATCTCAAGGTTTGTGCTAAAGTTTTCCAAGTTTTACTCAAAGAAAATATTTTGCTAAATCAGTTCAATCACAAATTTCAGATACAAAAAAAACCCATATAGTATCTATCTTGTTATCCCCTCTAAAAATATGTCTTAATATATCTCCAGTGTAGATACCCAAGGGGTGTTTTAACCAAGAGTTGATTTTTGTTACTGCCACTTTACACGCCTAATGTAATTTCTAGCCTTTGGAATGTCCAATTGAAAGTTCTGGAATGACCTAGCCAGAGTCCCAAAACATAACAGGTCTTTAAAATGGCCGTGGACAAGATGCATCCTCAATCTGATGGAGTTGGTGGACTTTTGCAACTTTTTTATGGGTAAGAGTGTTTGCATGTGAGGGCACTAGAGTGGGAACGTGTTAATGTGACTGTGTATGTGGTTTTCTGATTGTCTTTTTGTCAGGTTGGATTTGGACTGGTCCCTGTGGCTCCTCTCTGGTCTTCCCTGGGATGGGGGAGGCAGCTATCCCAGTGTTGGTCTTTGCTCTGGGGGTCCCTTCGGGCATCTGGGTATCTGGTTCCCCTGGTGTCTGCCTTCGTGCTCTATTGAGCATTTTTCTTATGGATAAAACTTACACTCTCACAATTACAGGTGCTTGGCGCCAGGTGCTTGCAAATTCACTTCTATACAGAAAACCATATTATTAGCTTTAGCTGTTGATTTATACATTTCATATTAAATAATACTGCATATTCTTCAGTGATGGTATCAGGATATTGGTTGTTTGTACCTGTAATACTTTATCAGTTGGTTTTGCTGTTCTTTTTATATCTCGCTTTACAGGTGTAGAAGCAGACTCAGAGGATGTTATTCTGTTCTCTCCTTTTCCTCTCCTCTTTATTCTGCCTTTTAGCACTTTGTCTCATCTTTTTCTCTTCTTTTTTTCTCCCCCACCTTTCCGTTTCTGTGCCCATTGAACATGAAATTGTCTCAGAATAAAATCTAATAAAGCTTTACGCATATATAAATCAAGGGGAGCACTATGGCAAAAGCAGGATACCCCTCTTGTGAAAGTAAAATCTGTTGGGACAACACTGAAGATATGACACATATAGTCCTTGTAAAGCTGCACAGCCATTATTATCTAAAGCATTGGAGTTGATGGATGTTTAGAGACTTTGTTCTCCTCCACCCTGCATCTAATGTCCCACAGATGCTCACTAGGTTTTGGGTCTGGAGACATACAGTCCAGCACCTTTTGTCTCTTTGTTAGAGTTTGTTTTTGTGTTGAAATACTGCCCTGTGGCCCAGTTTCCAAAAGGGAATACATCATGCTCTGCGTCAGAATGTTAGCTTTCATGGGTCACTTAATAAACTGTAGCTTCTTACAGCACTCATGCAGCCCCAAACCATGACACTCCCATCACCATGTGTTTGTGGGGCTCAGGAATAGAGGACTCAAATGCAAGACCTGACACAGTGGATTCCAACTCAAGGTTCCTTTAATACAGTTCTGGGTCAAACACCAAAAATCCAGTAGAAACAGAGGGATCAAAAACAGAGGCAAAGACAGGTCCAAATACCAGCTGGGTCAAAAATCACTAGAAGGCCTAAGCCTTAAATTCAAAAAGGCTGGAACGCTTTGCTCTAAGGGCAAAGACGAACTGGCAAAGGGAAGCTGCATGAGTGAGAACTAAATAGGCCAACAAACAGAGGAGGAGCACAAACCCCAGGTGAATGGTATTTAGCTGTGGCAGATCCTGATTGCAGGGAGGAACTCAGGAAGTGAAGCTGCCTAAAACGAGACAGGAAGTGAGTACAAAATAAAACAGGAAGTGAAAAGAATAGGTAACACAAGTGACTTCTATCTAATCAGGACTGCCCCTGACACATGTCTGACTGAAGGAAAGACACACTTGTCTTTCTACACCTCGCCTGGTTGACACCACATGCACTTGACACCATCTGAACCAGATACGTTTATCTTGGTCTTATCAGACCACGGGACATGGTTCCAGTAATCCATGACTTTAGTCGGCTTGTCCTCAGCAGTCTGCGGGCTTTCTTGTGTATTATCTGAAGAAGAGGCTTCCCTCTTGGACGACAGCCATGCAGACAAATTAGAGACACTGTGGTCTGAGTGCTGACAGGCTGAGACCCCACCCCTTCAACCTCTGCAATGATGGTGTCAGCACTCATGCGTCTATTTTCAACGGATAACCTCTGTTTATGATGCTGAATATTTTCACTCAACTTCTTGGGCCAACCATCGTGAGACCTGGTCCAAGTGGAACCGGTCCTGTTAAACTGCTGTATGGTCTTAGCCAACGTCCTGTAGCTCAGTTTGACGGTGTTGGAAATCCTCTAATAGCTTAGGTCAGGGGTGCCAAACATGCAGCACCTAATCAGTTCTGGAAAGAAACTTACAAAATGTTCAGGTTTATGTTTTAAGGCATTGGGTCATAAAAAATGTGGGAAATTTTTTTTGTTCTGCCTCGTGACTCCTTTCCCTTTTCTTCTTCTAGTGAAGGACATTGTTATCTAAAAAACAAACCTTTACCTGCTAATTAAGCTACTTTTTTAACCACGATAGCCTTTAAAATAATGCACTTTCTCTAGTATAACAACTGTATTTGCATTTAGAGGTATGCAGTCTGAGCTTATCTTAGTTAAGCTTTTAAAGTTGATTGTTAGGCACCACCACGGATTGAAACTATTTTTATGACTAAATGATTAAGTATTTTTGTTGTTTTTGTTTGTTTAGATGTGGTTCTCATCTATCTACCCTGTAGCATCTGCCAGTTCTCTGTTTTGATGTGGAAATGATGAGCTCATTAAGCATGACTCAGAAAATTGCCATGAAATAAAAAAAATTAAAAAATTGCCATCTTCTTCTTAACCAAGGTTTTTGCAAGACGTTATGCCAAGACAGAGTAAGCAGGGTGGCAGAACTATCAACTTCTAAACATGATTACAGCTAAAATAGGGGAGACACTGAGAAGTGGGATGCAAGCTTCAAAACTTGCACTCGTCTCACCTTCTGCCTTGTGGCTTAGACAGGCTATTCTATTTCTTAAATCAACTTTTTTTTATTCTCTCCTTAAAATGACAGCATTATTCAAGCTTAAAGCTATTGCAAACTCCTTTAAACAGTATCTGATGCCAGGAACATAAGATGCAAATCCCTGTTCCAAAAACAGTATGTGCAGCTTTACAAATGAATGCATCATGAATTTATTGAATGCACTGAATTCATGAGATACAAAGAAGTTGAAGATGATTGAATATTAGTTGATTCATCCATTGTGTGTTTTGCCATATTTGCTTTGCTTTTATTAAAATAAAAACTATTACAACAACACACTCAACACAACTGCAGGTCTTTTACCAGAAGCCCTGGATTTTAACAGTTCTGTGCAGTCTCTTGACCTATCCAAGGACTGCCCTCTTCTTGACATATTTCTCAGGTGTCGTTTGTGGGATCTGCAGCACCAGCTCCCCCAGCTTGGGGGTCACCCCCAATTTCACCAACGACAATTGAAACCACTGAGGCCCTTATTCCTCACAATGTCTTAATTTCCACTGTGAGCTCCTAGTGTTCCTTCTTGTTCTGGTTGTTGATGTAAAACCCTTTGTCTGTTATTGCTCTCTTTTCTGCTATGTCTATCACCCCGAGTCTAATTGGTTAGTCCTGTTTATCAGTCTAGATCTGAAAGTCCCATAGAATTGTAGCTTCTTCATTCTTAACCACTCTTGGTGATGTCTGCAGGACTTTCAGCACAATCTCAACATGGACGTTCCTGTACACTGTTCCATCCACTTGGTTATGGAATACCATGTATGCTCATGTAAACCTGCCAGCATCTTACACCCAGGAATAATGTACTGGACTATCTTTGCACAGCCTGCATCTTGGGTCCTGTCAGGTGTTTTAGACCATGGGCTCTATTGCTCTTGTGCTAATAGCATGTTCCTGTGTGGCCATGATTAACGCTTCTGTACTATCCTTTGATCCGGCCCTCTCTAGCCATTAGTAGGACTTCTCCATATCTGCCACTTCCTCAGTCTGCTGGTGGTACGGACCATGGACAGGCTTGTCTCCTCATGATCGTTCCTACTAGTCCTCTTCTTATACTCTGGGTTTCTGCTTCCTAAGACATTTATTTAACAGTTCGTCATTGGGGGCTTCTTCCTGATATATTCCACGATCCTTGGTGTTCATGCTGAATAGGGATTTATGCTTCCACTGTACAATAATGCCCTACTTTGCATCGGTCTGTCACATTAAATTCCCAATAAAATACAAATAAGTTTATGGTTGTAATCTGACAAAATGTATTAATACTTTTACAAAGTTCTGTAAAATCCGTTTCATATTCCCAGGCATTAGCATGCAACTCTAGCTTCCCTAAATTACCTGGTGAAGTGCAGAGGTAGCCACACAATGTGAATTTTGGGAAAAGGCTGACCTCAATTTGTTGGTGTCAGTATTTGTATTGATAGCTAAGAAGACCTTACTGGGTAAAGTGCTCTGGAGACCAAATTGCTCCAAACTGTGTCTTCTTCAAAGAAAAAGAGTGCTACTGCTCCTCTCAGAGGTATCATTCCCAAACAAACTAATAAAAACAGAGAAGAGAGCAAACACACAAGCCAGACAGTTTAAGAACACCTCAAACTTAGCCACGACTTGAACTTTCTGTGTAGACTGGTGTTACCACTGAGAAATAAATAAAGTCCTGACCCAAAAATACCCAGCTTTTATCACCTTTTCTCGTTGATATTATCCCTCTTAAGAGACCTGAACAGGATAGCGAGCATAGAGCATTATGAAAAGCAGCAGATTCATGGTAACTCCAAGCAGAAGACATGTAAAACGTTCTGTGACATTCAGTTCAAAATGCAGCCTCTTCAATTATGATCCCTCCTTCAAGCACCAGCTTTCTCCCTCCTTATCTACGCCTGATAACCTTTGCAAGGTTTACGACAACTGAAATGTTTTATGTGGAAGGATGGAGTTCCCCTCTCTGGTACATACAGAGCAGATTCAAAAACACTGTGAGCCGTAACTCAAAGGGGTCAAAAGTTTGCAAAATGTGAGATTTAAAGGTTTTTAATTTGCCCCGTGTTCCGTGCTGATGCTGCACTGAACTAATAGCAGCAAATGTCAATATCAGAAGCCGGTTTAAATGAATAGTGAAATATGAATGTAGATAATTGGCTCCACAGATCTGAGTTCTTATGCTTTCATTAGTTCATGCAAATGGCAAAACACTTTCTAATATGAGCGGTGTGAAAAACAGCATTTTGAAGCTGTGTGGAAGAATTATGTTGAAATGTCAAGCCAACATTTGGAATTACTGCTAAATGCAGAGATTGCTGGAGCTCACTGAACGGTTTCCAGTGTCAGTCTGCAAACCTGAAGTTTGCACAATAAAACGGGATCCACGCATTGTACTGATCTTCTGATGGATACTTCCAGCAGAATGTTGTACCATGTCACAAAGCTCAAATCATCTCAAATGGGTAACTCAAAGATGACAATTAGGACACCGTATGAGATTTTAATCCACTAGAGCATCTTTGGGATGTGTCTGAATGGGAGATTTGTATCATAGATGGGCAGCCGACATATCTGCAGCAAATGTGTGTTGCTCTTGTGTCAATATGGATCAAAATCTTTCAAGAACGTTTTCAACACCTTGTTAAATCTTTGCCAGAAAGAATGAAGGACGTTCTGAATGCAAGGAAGTAAAGCCCAGTGCAAAAGTGATGAGTGTATGTCATAATTTATGTCATATATCTTGACCAAACATTTACATCTTCTCTTTTTTCTTCCAAAAAACATTGCATGACAAAGGTTTCTTGTCCTGTGAGCTTCTAATGCAGCAATGTAGAAGGATGCTGAACTTTGATGTGTAAAACCGTAAAAACAATAAGACTCTAGGTGTAATAGGTAGACTCAAAAAGTGTATTATCAAATGAAGTGTTAAATAACGGGATGCATAGACCATGGAGTGTAGTGCTAACACTTGCTCCCAAACACTCACACACGTCCATGATGATGTATATAAAAAGTCTTACCTGAACTAGATTCCAACCTTCCAAAGACTCTGCAATGATGGAGGTCACAGAAGGGCACACACCTCCGAAGATCATCAGGTGTTTGGGACCATAGCATATGGCATCAAAAAAGGCCCTCAGCCCTTTGGCATTGTCACACTGCAGAGACAGACAGATACTGTCAACATTTTGATTTGACTCTATGGTAAAAGCAGCATTCAAACAACCATAAAAAACCAAACCAGCTTCGACTATAAGCGTCAAGCGTCGCCACAAGCATCAGGACAAAATACACAAATCACATCGCACTGCTGGCATGGAAGCGTGATGTATGTGCAAGAGGACATAACTTTGCATCACAGGAGGCTGAAGTATGTATGTCAGTCAGTCAGGGACACTGGAAAAGGAACAGATTATACCTACAAAGCTTTACTTGCAAATAGAAATCCTAGTTATGTTTGACGGTAGCATTTCTGTTTCATCAGACAACAGAGCTCTAATCTTGTGAAATCGTTGGGTTGTTTTGGAAGGTGCTACAAACAAAACAAAACCGACCTGACAGATTTATGACTTAGAAGTCTGTGACTACCGAGTTTTATTGGTGTAAAAAAAAAAACTTAAATGTCGGAGCAAAGCAGACTGAGAATACCAAAAGAAAGAAGCAAAAGAAAGAAAAGTTTCACAGTGAATTTGGATTTTAGAAATTTTTGAATTATGACACCAAACCCTTAAAATACAGATTAGTAAATTGACACCGATATTAAATGGATGTGTTAAACACTTTTGTCATATTTGTAATAATCAATGCAAGTCTATTTGCTGATGAGGATGATGATGAAGATGGAGCAAAGCTGCAGCTTAAAGGAGACACTTTCTTTTCTCCTCAAGGTGTCTTTCATCTTGCTCCAGTAAACAGAGAACTGAGGGAATAGCGGTAACTAGGACAAGATATTCAGATATTTACACTGCACGGATGGATGGAAACACGCATTTTAATCTGCATAGTTGTTAAAGCATCAAGCTGTATTGGATGTGCACCAACAAAAAAGAAAAATGTCAGTTGTGCTGCAAGATCTGCAAAACTCAATATTTACACCAAATAAAAAAAAATTAGATAGTCTTTGTAAGACTTTGATGGGTTTTCTAGTTGAGAGTCACTATGAGGGAAGTAAATAAGCAATTTTACAACAAATAAACTGACAATTTTAATCCTTAAAACTCCATTATATTAATAATCCTGCTGCTGGGTTGGAAGATATTAGCTATCTTCTATTTAGTCAACTTCAACACATGGAACCCATTTAGAGAGATTTAGAGACACAAGGTACAATGAGCATAAAATAGAACTATTAAAACTAACATTACACTACAGAAACCACAATACTGGTATGCTAGCATTTTTTCTTGCCAATGAATCAGAAAATGAATGCATCCCATAAACTTCATCTTTATATATATATATATATATATATATATATATATATATATATATATATAGAATCAATACTCCTAGATCTAGTTGTTCACCTTTTAAATTAGCTTACCGCTGTGGCTGTTTTTTGTTACGTCTTTTAATAGTTTCCTTTTTTCTGGAAGACATCTAGATAACTCCGCTAGTTGCATAAAGACATATCAGGTGAGTGGGAGTGGCGGTGGTGTAGGGGTAGACCACGTGACCCATTGTTCCGAGGCATCAGCTGTCACAGGATTGAGTCCCTGCCCCTGGGCCTTTGCAGCATGTTTTCCCCCTCTTTCTCTACCCCATTTCCTGTCAGCTTACTGTCACATCAAGGCTACTAATGCTAAAAAAAAAAAGACGTATCAGGTTAGCGAGTAGTTTTTTCCTATGTGAGCAGATTTATATTCAGATAACTGTCTACACGTCATACAGTTAGCTTTATTTAATCTAATCTAATATGATATAATAAAGCGTAATCAGATGCCAGGTCTTAACATGTCCTGAGGGTTTTTCATGCCCATGGATAAAAATATTCAGCTGGATAGCTGTGCCTTAAAACAGTAGGCCTATATCAAAGGTGGAAAAAAAGGAGTAAACAAATGTAATTTTATTTAAATCATCCTAGTTTCAGTGGACTACACGCTCAAACATCCAGTTACTATTTGCTACATTTAAAGAAAAAAAAGATTTCACACACATGGAATAACGTTCACTATTGCTAGCACCTCGCCTAAGAGGTTGTCACATAAGCATATTGTGATCCATTAATTTCCTCAAATCCAAAAAGGCTCCTTATGTCAATATTTTTTTTAGAATCCTGTGATAAACTAAACACAACTCAACTCAGTGAGCTGTGTTTAAATAACTGGCATTTAAATAACATTTATGTTGTTGCATTTACTAAGGCCAGCTTTAAGCGCGTCTGCGTCTCTGTGTATGTGTGTGTGTGTGTGTGTGTGTGTGTGTGTGTGTGTGTGTGTGTGTGTGTGTGTGTGTGTGTGCGTGTGCGCGCGAGCTAAAACACCATGTAAAGCAATCTAGCTCACAGGCTCTAAATTCAATCCCCCGCTCTGTTTCAGTGCTACAGAATGCAGCCATTTGGCGTTACTATGACAACCAGAGGAAGAAGTGTGTGTGAGGGGGGAAGAAGAAGAAGAAAAAAAAATCTGAGAAATGTAAAAAGATTGAGTAGTTACTACTGATTGCAACATAATTGTTTGTGACTGTTATTGCTGTGATTATGAAACATCCACAGTTTAACCACCATCTGCCAATCAGCAAGAAACACTTCCCTGCTCACTTTTTTCAGTTGACCACCTGAAAGGAGGTATTCATAAATGAGTGTCAGGCCATGTAGGACTTTTATGACGTATGACCATTTTGTTTTGTTTGTTTTTATCTACCTTGACAGGCATAAACGCACAAAAACATGACTACTCCTTGTTGTAGGTTTGGAAGACCGATAATCAGTTGTCATGAAATCCATTTTGTGACACAGATAAAAGCAAGAGAATTTGTAATGAGTTTTATTTGTACATTTTTACTTTGTCATACTTTCTAAAATGTTTAAAGACAGTCTATTTTTTATACACCAAAAAAGTAATCAAGAGTGTGAATGAAAGCAGGCTTGTAAAAAATGTGACTGGAAAGCAGAGGTGGGAAAAAAAAAAAGCTGGAGGCAATTCAAGTACTATTCGATGATGTAATGAATATGCTTAATACATCAGGGTGTTAAACACCTATGATCCAAGAGTCACTATTGTTTCCTGGAGGACAACATCTCTTTAGAAACCAAGAATCAGATCCAGCCTGTGAGTTCAGAAATATTCTGTTATGAAACCATAGATATAAATCAATCAGATCGAACTGTGTGCTAGTTCACATGTTCAATTTTAAAAATTCCTAATCCTTTAAAGTTATCCACATTTTGCCATGCTACAACAAAAATATTCAAGATATTGTATCGAATGTTTACACGACAGACTAACACAAAGTAGTGTATCATTTTGAGGGGAGAAGAAAATAACATTATCATCTGTTTTCTTTTACAGATATTAATCTTTAAAAGTATGGCATGCATTTGTATTTAGAATACCGTAATAAACACAGTTAAATCACAACTACTTTTACTTGTGCTGTTTACAACTAGTAGTTATTCTTTCAACAGATACTTCCATTTAAATACTGGATTTTCGCAGCAACTCCAGAGTCACCATGGTTGTATTCCCTGCTTAATTCTCTCCTCTTAGGTGGATGGCCATGTTCTGGTTTACTGTGGTGCTGGCAATTCTTTTTTCAATTCTCTTTAAATTTTCAGATAATAGGTGCTCTTTAAGTTGCTCAAAACCGGGGATGTTAATTTATAATTTAACCCTTTTTTTAAATTCTCCTCAAATGCATCTTTCGCCTTTCTGGTATGCTCCTTGGTTTTCATGATATTGCTTATTTACTCATCTGTAAAAAAAAAAAAAAATCAGAAGCAGTTGTATATATACTAAGATACTAAGATTAAATTACACACAGATGGACTGTCTGGCTGCACATGACTGTATTCAGAGGTTTGATTAAACAAATATAAAAACATACACCACTTTTTAGATTTTCATTTTCATTTCTAAAAAAAAAACTCTGTGTAGGTCTATCGCATACAGTCCTAATAAAATACATTAAGGTTTGTAGTTGACAGAATGTGTCAATCTTTAAGGAGTATTACAAAAAAATCTAGCATGGTATTTTAAGATAATTAAATTGGATGTATGGGCTTCCACAACATCTTTAGCTTAGTAGAAAGTTTCATAACTGCTGTGCAAAAATAAGGTCATATCTTTAGATGGAGAATGATGCTCTTCAGTTAAAAGCTAGAACATGGTAAACTATGTTGCAATATCTGGCAAGGCATATCAGAACATCTGAGTTCTCTTAGTATTACGATCACCTCTTCACTTTCAGATTATTGGTCAAATTGTCAATTTCAAACTTTTAGTGACTGCACTGTTCAATAAAGGTGGATGTAAATGCATGCTTTTCCTTCTGAATTCCAGCCGAGCAAAGCATGCTGTAGTGCTGGTCGAAAATAGCCTTGATTGCAGATGTGCCTCAGGTGAAATGAGAGAGAGAAGATGTGATTAGACACAGTGGGTAGTCCTTATCGTGGCCACGCAGCTGAATGAAACAGTAGGCTATTAAAGAAGATATCCCATTAGCAGATGCTTATTCTTCATTTTTCTCCAGCTGGCTAGAAAAAGGTGGGTTGGTATTGAAAGATTGTGACTCAATTGGTTACCATGCAACAAAGAACAAGTGTGGGCAGCTAAACTTGTCAAAATGAACACAATAAGGCTCGGCGATGTAGGTCTAAGCCAATTTACTTACAGGGTAACAATGGGACGTAGGTGGGAATTTTTGTGTTATGTGTTTATCCAGTGACTGACTCAACAATTAAGTTAATAATCACATGAAATGCAGTGCAGAAAGACATAAAAATAAGTAAAACAATGTCCGGGTAAGAGGGTGCAACCCTCCAAACAAGCGCCGGATTTCTTAAAGGCTCACTTTACAGCGAATTGTATTTGTTTTGCTCCCATTTCTTTCATTCATCCCCCTCTACGTTTGGGCGCCAAAGTTGCACACAAGCACACAATCTGTTGTGACTGCTCATAAAGCCTTGACCGCTGTGTTGTCATGCCAACGGTGTGACTATTCACACTTTGAGCAGCAGATGAGCCAGGATGCCGCAGCAGGCCCGTTGCAGCGACTGCTATATTTAGCCCCTCATTAGGTAGCATAACCACTCCAACTCTGATCAATAGTTAATTCAGCTATAGAGATGCTGTAATAGTTTGAAGGAACAGGATTTAACAGACGACAGGAAGCAAAAGAAACTCGACATGAAAAAGCGTATAAAAAGGAGGGAAGATACTCAAACTAAGCGCTGGAGAAGGAGAGGGAAACATGCAGAGAAAAGCAGAAGAGAAAGACACATCTAGGACCGGTACGACCATGAACTTCAATTAACAACTTCCTCTCTACTATCAACTCACAAAAATACTTTTACTGCTGACACTTATGAATCTGTGTGATTTGTAAAATGTAAAAACATGGATCACTGCCCTAAAAAAAGGCATGAACAAAGAGCGTAACAGAAAGATGCTGCTGCACAACAAAACACCACTTAACACTGAAGCAAATCAACAAGAAACCCAACAGCACTTTATTTCTATCCCTCCCCCAGTCTCAAATGTAATTCCTGGCATTTGGAGGCCATTTGGAGCAAATCGATGGGGTTAACGCCCATAGTAATCTATTTGACTGGCTTGCGAGATGGCAACGGAAAGGCTATGTGGTTATGCCGAGGGGAGTGATGGCAGATGAACCTGAAAATGGAAACTCAAGGGAGGCGTATAACACTGTAATACTGATCCATAAACTGAGAAATGAACTTCAAGTGACCAAGAATTCTTAGTCAGAGAGAAACATGTGTGTGTGTGTTTTTATCTTTCTTTTCTTAAAAGATCTTGTGCCCAGTCTGACACTTGAGTGGATCAGTTAGAAAACTTAGAGCACTTTAGTGCTGTAACAACTGAGGAGCCTTTTTATGCCTGATACTCCTCAAACCTTTCTTCTAGCTACAATTTATTTGTAGCAACCTTTACAAAAAGCTACTGAGATAAATACCAATAGATCATTATAACCATAGCCTTTTGTTCTTCTGCTAATGATAAATTACATTAAGTTGGAAAAAATTGAAAAAGAACTCTTTGGAATGCAGTTACAAAAAAAAAACAGTTTCCCTGTTGTACATGATAAATTGCTTGTATTAAATGTTTTTAATCTCACATCTTATAAAAAGCATATGCTTAGCATTTTGCATGCATGATTGCTTCCATTTGTGAGGTCATTTTTCTTCTGAAATAACTACAAAAGTACCGAGTGAAAGCACATTAAAAAATCTGTCATTAATGCATATTCGCTGCCTTGCAAAAGTACTCACAGGTTGCAAAGTTTTTAATATTTTGTGATGTTACAGCCACATTGTTTTTCATTGGAATTCTATGTGATAGATCCAAAGCAGAGAGGTGCAGACTTCGGAAAAGGAGACATGGTTTACGAAATGTTTTGAAAATTATGAAAAAGTGTGCCGTGCATTTGTATTCGGCCTCCTTTAGTCCTTTTACCCCTCAATAAAATTAAGCACAACCAACTGCTCTCCAATATCACCTAATTAGTAGATTGGAGTCCACTTGTGTGTGTATTTTAATCTTAGTAAATACAGCAGTTCTGGGAAGGCCTCGGCTATTCGTTGGAGAACCTTAGAGAACATACAGCACCATGAAGACCAAGGAACAAAGCAGACAGGATAAAGTTGAGAAGTTTGAAGCAGCTAGGTTATCAAATAACATTCTGAGCGATAGAACGATTACGGCCGTAAGCTGCAAACCAAACAAAAAACGGTCACTTAGAGAAGAGAGGCTGGGGAAGGAGAGCATTGATCGGTGAAGAAGACCAGGGTAACTCTGGAGGAGAGACAGAGATCCACAGCTCCAACCATAAGTTACGAACTCCATAAAAAGGGCCTTCATGGAAGAATGGTAGGAATAGTGCCATTGGTGAAAGGAAGCAAAAACTCCTCTTTTGTGTTTACCAAAAGTCCTGCAAGTGACACAGAACGTTTGAATGAAGATGGTGTACCTTTCTGCCTGCATCCGAAAGTCTGTATGTGGTAGAAAACTTACAGCGCAAACTACCGCGAACACGCCAATCCGCAAAGTGAAACATGGCTGTGAAGATATCTTCCTTCTGCAGGGACAAGTAAGATCGCTATCATTGATGGGAAGATGGATGAAGCTAAGAATAGGGCAAAAAGTCCCTTGAGATGACATGCTTCATGAATTGGCGCTATATAAATAAAATTGAATTGAATTGAATTCTTTTTTTCAAAGCAACCATTGGTCTAAGTATATAAACAGCATTTAATGACCAACACAAAAAGCATTTAGAAATCTCAGCTTTTGCTGTGTTTATTCATCATAAAATAGCAGCATCAACATCTTAAATTGATAACCACCATTTTGGGAAATATGCCAAAATGTACTGCCAATCAAACAGTACATCAAGGAAGTGTGGAGTGCATAATTATTGCATGTTTAGAAAATGTGTATTTTTTTGCAGCATTTATAAAATGACATCATAACTTTATTAACTAGTTTTCACAATGAACATCCCATTAACCTTAAGCACAAAAAGCATTAACTTCCCCCAGTATTATTTTCTTTGGTTTGCCTCAGCTCTGTAAGAGTTCAGCGAGTGAGACCTAGCCTGTCTTGGGCTTGAACAAGTGCACTCAAGTCAGTTCAGGTGTTGATCATGACTGTGAGCGGCGCTATATCTGGATTTGTTAAACTTCTTCATTGAGAACACATCTACCTACATGTGTGAACAAACAAAGAGAAGCAACAACCTCTCATCAAGTGTGGAAAAAAATGTCCTCTTTAATGAGGAATACAGCTCTGACAGTGATACTGACTTAACATCTCTGACAGTACATCATCAGGCTGCAGATCAGTGAGTTCAGGCTGGACATCCCTGGGTGCATTATTCACACAAGAAGTAAAGAGAGAGAAAAAACTGTTTGTATTTCACTCTCAACTGTTTTGAAGTCTTCAAATCTTTTTTGAAAACTCATTGTGCAGTGGCCCTAACATGGATAAATACTCCAGGAGGTGATTAGCTGAGTGTGACATCCTGCAGTGTTGGCATGTGAGTGATAATGTTGCCCTCTAATTGACTTGAAAAAAACTTTATGAAAGCTGTACATTTCACACATAAAGAGGCACTTGCCATGCAGCTTTGTATTTAATTTATTAGTGCAGTCACATCAACAGCGAAGGCCATATGTGGCATCCAGTGTGCATCTTAGAGCTCTGGGATGTCATTGTCTTTCTTTTTACAAAACTCCCGAATCTCTGCTCTCAGGTCCAATACTCTTTTACGCACCTTTTTCCCAGGCTGAGTCATTTCACTGCGGTCTGATAGCCAGTGTCAATGTTCACTGTCATGCTCCTCCAACAGTGAAACAAACTGTCCTTGATTCAGTGCTCTAGCCGTAATGAAATTGACTATTTTATTTACATCAACAGCATGGCAATCTTTTGCACAAAATCTGCTGATAAATGTTTTTTTATTAATATTATTAATATATTAATCTTTGTTATTAATTTCTGTTCTGTGTTATATTCATATTTATAATTTCTATATCTTGCAATTGTGTGGGATATTACAAAGCTGGTCCTTACTGCTGCATCCCTTGAGGAGTGAAGCTTTGTAAACAAAAAAAAATCCTTGTTGCTTTCACTGTTTAGCGAGGAAATCCTATGATGCTCGCGCCCGGTCTTCATCAGCCAAATTCTTGTGTTCTCTTCGTGTTTTACTCTCATTATGATGTTTTCAAATTGTAATTGGTAAACACCACTGTATGCGCTCGACACACTAGGCACCTAGCTTTACAGTCGTATTCAGCAAAGAAATATTCAGAACTCTGTATCTTGTTAATGATGTCCCGTCGTGGTATAGTGGGTTAAGTCATTATTTTTTGGGTTAAGGTTAGGGTTATTGTGAAAACTATAAACCCCTTTCATTACACTTCGCAATTATGCACTTTTTGGTGAACATTGTGATTGTAAGGTGACAAAATGAGAATAACTTCAAGTGGTGTCAATACTTTCGCAAGGTAGTGTAAAAATCTGTATTGCTTTCCGTCAACTTGACTTCAATTCAATTCAACTTATATAACAGCAATTCATAACACACCTCATCCTAAGGCACTTTACAAAGTCAATCAAATCATACAGACAGATTGCACCAAGATTAAACACAAGTTGAAAAATAAAACAGAGAACAGATTTATTTTAAATAGATACACAATATTTAAATTGTTAACAAAAATTATAAAAAATTCACAATTATTACTGTAGAATATAACAATAGCTATGTTTACATGCACAACATTTCACGATGGGATTGAAATGCATTTGGATTAAAAACCAAAAAATAATCGGATTGTACCGTTTATATGGGCACACAGTCAATTAATTTATTCATAGTGTGTGTTTATATGCCACATATATATATATATATATATATATATATATATATATATATATATATATATATATATATATATATATATATATATATATATATATAAATCCCCCCCCAAAAACGAAAACCACAGAAGACGAACTTCGGTATTTGTTGAAAACCAAAAATGGTAAACAAAGCAGTATTACATGAGTTTGTTTGTCTCCCAAGCGCCCTGGACTTGCGAGATGTTTTAATTAAGGTTGAGATGTTTCTGAATATCTAATAATTTTGAGATCTTTTATGTTTTTGAACACAATGGTTGTATCTGGAGCCCCAACAGTTTAGCTTCCCGACATATTTCCGGCACTCACCAACGCAGAAATACGTCACGTTTGCATCGGGCGCACATGAGCACTCGGGTCAGTTTGCCACATTCGCAATAACTTGAGCCTGACAAGCATTTATATGCACGTTGATCGGATTATCAATCAGCATAAACCACCCCTCTCCTTCGGATTACAGTTCCATTCTGATTGAGCTAAATCCGATAACAATATTCCGATTGCCGTGTTTACATGATGCGTTTTTAGTCCAATCGGTCCTTTATTCAAATTTCTTTTGTCCTTGTAAACGTAGCTATTGAGGATTTGAAAAATATATATTATTAACTCTACCCGATGCTCAAAAGCTAAAAACAAGGTTATATTTAACAAAAACATATTTAATACTTTCAGTCAAGTCAACTGGCCCTCTCAACGTGGTTAACCACAATTAGATGTAGCTGGTAAAAGACAATGTGCTTTTCTGAAATCAAATCCTCTAGTCTAGTCCAACAACACTACATGCAGGAATCCTCACTGGAGACCACCTGAGTGAAGTAAATATGAGTGCTGTATGTGGGCATGTGCATTTTCGTGTATGTGATATTGTGATAAAAACAACGGCTGATCAGAGCACCGGCAGCAGCTAACCATGATGAAATGCCTTGTTAACGCTGCAAAAAGAGGCAGCTGCACCTGTCCCTCACCTAATGGCCAATTACTGCCCCCAAATCAGCAACCTGAGGCCCAGCATTATGCATACATGTGAGAGAAATGCAGAGAGGCCGAGGCAACAAAGAGAAAGAGAGAGACCAGGTTGGGAAAGCCTGCTGCAATGTTGTCAGAGGCAGAATGCTCTGCCCACATACTGTGTTTATTCATGACAACAGCACAGATGATCACAAAGAACAGAATCTGCAGGAATAATAGCACAGTATGTACTTTCAAACTGGTAACTGTTGGTGTCACCTCATTTACTGCAAAAAAAAAAAAAGATAATCATTCTAATTTCCGAAAAATATGGCAAAGCTTCTTAAATTTAAGCTATAAGTCTGAATGGTGAAATATGCCAGTAATTTAAGCCATAAATAAAACTACAGAAATGTCTATGACTACTTGTCCTTGCAGGAAAAATATCTAATTATATGCAGTTACTGTGTGCAGTTAGATAATAAAAATCATATTTACTAATGTAAACAGTGACCTGATGAAACATATTTAAAAAAAATAAAAAAAAAAAAAAAAAAAACATATATTTTTTAAGGACAGTACGTCTGCTTATTGGGCGATAATTGATATGCAGTCACAGCTACACAGTTACCTGAAAAAGACTACAAGAAGCTATAAATAGTCTTTTACCATCACTTTTATTGTTATCACAACAAATCCAGAGTATATTGTGAGAAAATTTAAAGTCCATATCGTTCACCCCAGTCACCAGTCCATAGAAATACTTGTTATAGAATAATAAATATAGAAAGATAGCCACATACATGTTTACCTTAAAAAAAATTTAAATTGGTTATGAATTTACCACTGAATTTCGGCAAGTGGCAGGGCATGCAGTATTTTCAGGAACGAAAAAAATACATTTTTAATTTTGGAGCAATTTACTTAGCCTCAGCGTTATTTAAGAGAGATTGGAGACTAAAGATGTCAAAAGATTGTTTTAATTTATGTATTTCTTTGTTTATTTAGTTTTAGTCTAAAGCTTGAAGTTACATGCAGCACTGAGGAGTATTTACTGATTGTAGTTTTCCTGAGCTCATAGCCCTTTTTCCTTCACAGAATTATGAAAGAGAAATTCTTTAACGCCATTCTAAATTGATTAATTATTGACTTTCACCGTTCTAAAGTGACCCTCTAGATTAACTTCAAACTGTTAGACTGTTTCTGAGATAGCCATATAGGTTGCTGTATGTGCAAACACATTTCACATGGATCTAAACATGAAGAAATTGAAGGTATTTGTGATGCACTTATGATGTAAGTTACTCTTGTTGTGATGTTCTCTTTTCAATATCAATTGATTGCTTGACATTCTGGGGATGAAAGTTTAATGTTACATTAAAAAAACATGGGGGTGCCCTCAAGTCATTAAATAATGTATTACCTGGAGTAATCACATCAGACTGTACTGTCATTTGGGTCACTTTAAGCATTGGGCATGCCGAGATGCATGCATTTTCATCATTGTAGATTGAGCATCTGCATAATGTGGTTTGATTAAGTAACTTTATCATTGTCATGGAAATTTCTTTCACTTACAGTAGTGGTGTACATGTGCAGTATATTTGGCATTTTTAAGTTAAGCCACCCATGGCAGCTTTTTTAACGTTTCAAAATTATCCATGGCTGCTTGGCTTAAAAATTTATGTTTTAAGATCAAAGGCATAGAAAGGAGCTGCGGACAGCTGATTTATTTAGTGCAGCATGTGTTTATACATTATTGAATTGGAACAAATATGTAATAGTAGCTAATATTGCTAGTTATATGTAATAGTGTGACTGAGGTATAACTTCTTGATGAGATGTATGGCCTGATGCATAAAATAAATGCCCCAAAGCACTATGACAGAAAAGATTTGTAAAGATTTACAAATGTTTGGCATCATGAACCAATTTTAGCAAAAACAGATTGCATCATTTCATACAAAGACATCGTAAGAGCTAAAGCAAACCTAGTTTCTTTTACCGGTTAAAAACAACAGCAAAGACTCAAACATAAAGAAAATAAATATATAAAAGCTAATTAAATTAGAATAGTTAATAATTTAACTACCAGAGAAAGGAGCAAGATCTAAATTGTATGTATGTCATGATTTAGGTTTTTGTTTGTTTATTTTGGACTTTTCTGGACTTTTCTTGAATCAGCCACAATCCAATCAGTTCAGTCACTAGTCAGTTCCTCCAGATCAGCTCCACCTGCTGCCAGTAATTACTTCCAACTCTGCTCACCTGTTTCCCTGTCCATATATACCTGCCTCAGCCAACTCATCCCTCCCAGAACGTCTCATCTTGTATAGTGTGATGTGCTTTCACTCTACCGGTTCCTGTCTGCTCAGTCAGCTGGACTCTTCTGTTTGCTTCCCTGAAGAAAGTTGCCAGTGTCTGCATGCTGCACAAGTCTGTCTGTTTCCCCATGAGTTCTAGCCACTTGCTCTGCCCGTTCTGGTGGTTCCCCAGTCCACATCGCCTGTTCTGGTCTGTCACTACCTGCATCTTCTGATCTCCTGCTCATCCCTGCCTGCACCTTCAGCCAGCCTGCATCTGGTCAAGTCTGGTTCAGCCATTATTCATCTGTCAAGTCTGGTTCCGCTTGCCTGTCTCACCTGCCACGACTCATCCCCTTCAATAAACCTTTTAAATCGTAACTCTGTGTTTACAGTAATGTTTACGGTCATTTATCTGACAGTATCAAGGAGACGATTTCTTTCAGAATATGTGAACTAAAGATTGTGAATTTTTTCATATGCTCACCACTAGTTTAGGTTTGGAATATCGCATATCATTTTGTGCATGCATAATGGTTGGAAAACTAACATTGCACGCCATGACCATGCCATCATCACAGTGAAACATACTGGTGGCAGCATAATGCTGTGAGAAGCCTTTTATTCAGCGGAAAATCTATGAATTCCCATTAGAACTTTTTGAATTTCTAGATGTACAAAACTAGTAGAGACACACCCTGAATGAGTTTAATTTTTAATTTCAGCAAAAGGTGGTTCTACTACGTATTAAGGGTATGAATACAAATGCATGCCGTCCTTTTAAGATTTTATAAATTTATTTTAATAAAACATTAAAAAAAATTATCCCATTCAACCTTTGGACAACTAAACACTACTATGTGTTGGATCACCACAATGGACAGCAATAAAATACTCTAAAATTTGTAGCTGTGACATGACATAAAGTTGAAGAGGTATGAAAACTTTTGCTAGTCAGTCCATGTTTTGATCTGATGTAATGGACACCTTTGCTTGTCAGAACCTGGCATTTCAAATGCTGCAGATTGTTTTCAAAGCTTACTCTGCACCTCCTTTAAATTCAGATCATAAATATCATACCACCACCCAAGCCAGGAGGGGGAAAACAAGACAGAATCCAACAATCACTGAAACATATGCTTGGTATTATAAAGCCTTACAGAATCAGCAAACAGCAGCCAATAGGTCAGATCTAAAGAAGATTATCTATTTCTCCATGTACAAAACCCCAGTAATCCTCTAAACTCTGCCGTGGCAGTCAATACCCATTGCCACTGCAAGAGTAGCAAAAAAACAAAGCGGTCTTGCGCATCTGAAGCAGACATTAATGAATGGGGAAATGTTCACATCATTGTAAACGCAATGCAATTGCAAAAACTTCATAAATGAAACTTGCTTCATTTCACTCAAAGATGCTTGTCAAAACTCCATCCCGTCTACGTAATGTGAGCAGTAGCAACCCGTTCTCATCTGCTACCATCAGTACACATAAGATTGTGAAGACGCTGCAGCTATTTGTTCCCCATCAATGAAGCCTGAGACAATCGAGTGCTCCGCTGAGGTGTAACACATCACCATCCATGCCTTTTCTGTCTCTCTCTAAATGACCAGGAAGGTTTGTCTGACATGCAATTCACTGTGTTAAGGAAACAATGAAAAAGCACTCGTCAAATCCTTTGGTAAGATACTTGTAGCAAAGAAAGTGACAAGAAGAAGAGGACAATAGTGGAGTTGAAAATGGAGCAAGTAAGCTCCCTGTGACAACGTTGAAACAAAAAAACCCTCAGGATCTAAGTATAGGCTACAAATTGATTGAGTAAGTGTGAATAAAGTTAAAAAAATGGAGAAGTAAGGTTTTTTGTTTTCAATCTGATTTATTCCCTTTTCATGCCTGCCACATAAAGAAAAGAAAAACCTATGGGTCAGGTTATTTGTTCAGGGACTGACTGGCATTTAAAACCCTCGCGACAGACTGACTGGGCTGTCCAAGCTGATAGCTGATTGCCCTCCATCTCTTCCTGTCCCTGTGCAGTCTGGCTCTTGTTATTGCACTCAGTCTATCTCTCACTTCATGAAGAACTCAGATGGCCACCAGGACAACCATGATGGCATGTTGGAACCCTCTCCGGTGGTGACAAATCTCTTTTGCTCTTCTTCACTTTCCGCCACTCCCACGTACAGTATTGCTTCCCTGAGCTCATACTTATTCTCACAATGCCCACATTTACTTGACCAAATACATATTCCTCGCACACATTCATTTCAAAATGCAATCTTTGACAACTGCACAATTACTATTGCATCCATCAGCTTGGACACAGAGTGGAGATTAGCTCACATTGGCCGGTAGTACTAAAACCCCAGCAAACATATTACACCTTTATTAGCAATCTGTGCAGTGCAGAAAGCAGAGGCTGTGTTAAGCCTATTAGAGTGTTATGCTTTTGACAAGGCCTGACAACAGCTGCGACATGTTGTGTCATCCATTGAGGGGGATGGACCAAAACAATAGGCCCCTAAAATTGTGCCTGTGGAGAGGACTGAAGCAGGTAATTTAGCAAAAAGCAGATAGTTTATTATTAATCATTTCTCCAAATGAATTTCAGAGAATTTCTGGCTTGGTTGCTGATTTGGTGAGGCATGTTGCATCACTTTCTGTGTTTGCCGTTGCACTCAGTGGATCGGTGTTTCAAACTCTGAATTTGATCCGAATTCTTTTTACCGTTACATCTCTGAGTTATTCCAACACACAAGCACGTTAAAAACACCTATTTTCTGTTGCCTCACTTTACATTTGGGAACCCTTTGTGTTTCACACTGTTTTTCTTGTCGTGGTAATGGGTTGCTACTGTAGCTTAGCGTTAGCTTCAGCACTGCTATGGCTGATGTTTCTGTTCCGCCTGTTTGTCGCTCTCTGTCTGAGTCTCCCTCTCTCACCTACTCTGTGTATTGGATGGTTAGTTGCTCCTCTGCCCCCATTTGTCATAATGGTACATTTGATAAACAAAGGCATCCTTTTTAACATGATTATTTCATCATCAGCAAGTATGGCAGCATTGGAGGTAACTGTAGAACCCTATCTGGGTTCTAGGACATATAATCTAAATCAGTTGTTAAACAGGCTTCTAGGGTTTGCTTTTTTCACCTCTGCAATATTGGCAAAACCAGTAATACCCTGTCCAGGAGTGATGCTGAAAAACTAATCCATGTAGCTGTTACCTTGAGGCTGGACAATTATAATTCTTTATTTTCAGTAAGTCCACAAAATGCCGTTAAAAACCTTAAGCTTATCCAAAAGCTTCAGCAAGAGTTCTGGTGAAAATAAAAAAAAGAGAAATCATGTTTATCCTATATTAGCCTCCCTTCATTGACTTCCTGTTAAATTCAGAACATAATTTTAAATCGCCTTTCTCACATATGAAGCCTTTAATAATCAAGCTCCATTATACATATGAGATCTAATTTTTCCAAAAGTTCCTAACAGAACACTTTGCTTGCAGCCTGCAGGTTTGCTGGTGGTTCATCAAGTTTCCACAAGTAGAATGGGATCCAGATCTTTTAGTTTTTACATTACTTACACCTTTCTTACATTTTACAGCCTTCTTTATGTATTCTGTTCATGGGCGTAGGTTTGTATAGGGACCATAGGGACATGTCCCTACCAAAATTTTGGACCGACCTAATTGTCCCTACCAATAATTCGATGTGAATAACATGTTTATAATTTACAATACAGCGTTGTTACAGCAGTCGCTTATTTTCCTCTCTCAGCTCCGCTGCTTGGCGGCGGCTGCTGCTGCAGCTCCGTCTGCCAGCCTGCGTGTCCAGTCGGTCTTTCCTGTCACTTTAATTTAGCAGCGCACGTAACTGTGCTGTTTAACTCCACTCTTATTGGTTGTTCTGCCTTAAGTCCCGCCTTCTCTCTCCCTGGTTGGCTGTTTTCTAGTGCGTGCATGTGCGTGCATGCTTGTAGCGCGAAATTTAAATTTAATACTGCGGTTACTACAACGAATATTAGACTACGAAACTAGTCCCAGTTAAAAATGTTATATTATCTATGCTATAACAGGCGATAGAAGAAGCAGGAGAGAGTAGTTTTGATTTGTGGAACTTAAGAAATGTAAGTAACCAACGTTAGCATCTTAAAATAATATTTAATTCTGAAGTATAATACATTTTATCAACAAAAAACTTTTTATTTTATAAAACTAAATATTCTGTGTCAGGCAGGAGTTCTGAAGACTGCTGGAAAAATCGACAAGCAAAGAATGTAAGCTTCCAAAAAGTCCCTTTAAGGCGGTTCAGATATAAATAGCAGGTGCTATTCATTTTATAGAGTATAACAACACGAGATGGTGCCTAAACATTGCTATTTTTTGTTTAGAAAGCATAATTAGGGTTCCACATAATAATAGTGCTATTTAATTGACTATTTCTACTTTTAGAAATAGGATAAAGTACAAACAGAGGAACACATTGGTTTGATTTTCCATAGATTTCCACACAGTCAATAAGTAAATTAGTACAAACATTAGTGTCTGGTAAAAATGCTTGAATCTGGCTGTTTATTTTGGATATTATTACATTACGGATAAGATAGTGTTATATTTTCTTTTAATAATTGTTAAACGCGATTTTATATTTGAATAAACTTAGGCTCATGCTTAGTGTTGTGATTGTAGATGATGCCACCAAAAAAGAAAAGAGACATAAGGAGCTATTTCAACACTCAGACAGTAAGTATCATAGGATGATATAAAAGGTTGTGTTACATTTAATCCTTTAATACTAAAAACACACTTGTATAATAGTAACATTATATGATTAAAGGAAACACAGATATCCAGTAATAATGATGCAGGGCAGCTTGGAGATGAAGCAGCTGGGCCTTCAGTGCTTCTGGTGATGTCTAATTGATTTTAATTACAAATTAAGGAGCAGCTTTTTATTTATATACAATATATATAGTGCTTATAAAATTTATTTTAATGTAGCAGAAAATGCTGCTTTTCTCTTTAAACGAAATGTCCCCTGATGCTCACGTCAAGTATAAAAAAATAGGGGCATGCATATTGCGTAGGACCAATGACATCAAACCAATGAAACTTGAGACCAGTAGTGTCCCTACCAAAGTTGAAATCAAACCTACGCCCATGATTCTGTTACTCTTGATGTTATATTAAAAGGAGCAAAATCACTGGAAAAATTGCTTTCAACAACTAGCCTAATGCACACATCAACCTGACAACCTGTCAGATGGTGCCACATATCATCACTGTAAAATTGTGTATTAAGCATAATTTTTTCAGTATTCTTTCTCCCCACTCTGTTTACTGCTGAAAAGACTAAAGATAACTAAATACAACTTTTACATGTATTGCTGCCACAGAAGTTTGTAGAAGAAGCTCGCATAATTATCAGCATGCTGCAAACCGCACTTACTGTCACTACATTCCTTAGACTGGACCTTCAAAGACATACTAAACCAGAAAAAAAGGACAGAAGAGAAAAATCAATGGCCACTTTCAAACTCACGATTCACTACTTTCGTCTTGGCTGAAGCAGTGAGAGGGGGAGGGAGCAGCAAGAGTGGTCCAGCAACAGAAAGAGGAAGTAAAAGACAGAAAAGTACAACCATTTCACAGCAGCTGTATTGTAAAGCACGGATAAACATGTGCACACTTGTACAGACGAAACCTTTCGTTGAAGTGCATCATGAGAGCTTCATGACTGAAAATTGAAGTCAGAATTTGCCTGGGTTTGTCTCTATTTGTGTGTGGATGAAGAATAGAAAGCAGAAAGAAGGAAGAATACTGTGATTTCATCAATCTCAGATCATAATCCCCATCGCATTTTGAGTCAGAGAATGTAACTGACAATATAGAACCGTATAGATTACCTCAACAGGTAATTCACAGTAAAAGTAACACAATGCCAAGAGATGTGATAGAAGAGAGAATAATAGCAAAAGGAGAAAATCTAGTATTCTCTAACATACTAGCCCCACAGCTGCTAACCCCACAGCACTTCCAATTCAAGAGTTAAATTGTGGGAATAGGTTAATTGTTATTGTGTTTTTTTTTTTCATCCTAGCATCTGCAGAATTGTTGACACAGAAACAAATGAATCAAAGAAATATGGGTAGATTTTTAAACATAGGTAACAAATGTGTCCAGTATTTTACCATGGGTCATTTAAAAATGGAATGAATGTATTTTGGAGTTCATGTTTGGAGTTCAGACTCAAGCATGTTTCTGCCCTGCCACCTTGATGAGGAAATCACATTGCAACAAACATTTTTTTTAAAGATTAATAAGAATGTGAGTTATCATTTTACAATGAATGGCAAAACGCAGAATTTCCTATGTGTTTTTCTTTCCTTTTATGATTTATTTTCTCTTTTTTATTTCAATAAAAAAGGGGAATAAAGATTTTTATTGGATTGCTTTAAATCTTTAGTTTTAATGGGTTAAGAGCTGAACAGTTGCTGGTCAGAGTGCTCTTCTGGTGGAAAAAGTTATTGACACAGAAAGTAATGGACCGTCTGTGTTGAGGAGCTTAACCTCAACAGCATAATAATCACAGTCTTGAGAGTCTGTGTGAAGGGTCAGTGTGAAGCTTGAAGCCAGATGGATGAATATTAAAATTTTGTGTGGCCTTTAAATTGTTCACTTGACCTTAATATCATAGAGTAATGCTTTGTAACATACATTGTGTTTTTAAAAGCCATGTTATTGTAATAACAGAAGAAATAAGCTTATCTACAATATGAACAAGTTTTAGTTAACGACCTCATCTCACCACTGTGCACCTATTTCGTTGTTTTATGTATTTTTGACCAAAGAAAAATTTTTTTTTACACCTAACAGTGCACTGGTTGTGAAAATGAAAGAACACATACAGTCGTATTCAATAAATTTGAATATTATTGAAATGTTCATCTGTCTTAACTCAATTCACTAAGGGAAGGAAACACATTATATAGATTAACACAGATTGATGATGTTTTAATTTTTTATTTCTGTTATTTATGAAATTTCCCCCCATCTACAGCTTATAAAAACACAGCATTTAAAATCTGAATGTTGCATCTGTTCCTGAGTCGTTTTGTAGCGTTGGATCGTATATCCTGAGTATAGTCATGCTCTTTTTAGTCGTATTTCCCCCTGTTTGTCACTCAGTCATTTCAATGATTTTCCTTAGCTTCTCCAGTGAAGTTACAGCTGCAGAGCATTCGGTATCTTTGTACATGTCTTGTATTCCAGTAATCAACCTCCCCAACACCTAAGAGTCTCTCTGTCCAGTCAGTTCTTTGCCAGATCCTTCTTTTATCTGCTATGTTAGGGTGGTTTGGTCCCTGCCTGTCCTGATCCTGCTTTTGGTCATCTCTTGTCATGTCATGCCTTCACAGAATATTTAATTCATATGCCATTGGTCCATTACCAGACATGCTTCGTAAAAAGCTGGATCTTTCCAATCCCTATGACCATTCTCAGGCAATAAATTTTTATGAGCTTCCCTTCCCACTAAAATATTTCAAGCATCGTCTGCACACTCTTCAATATAGTGATAGCTTGGGCAAAGATGATTATCAGAGTTATTTTATGTCATTTGACAGACTCACACCAGAGCAATACTATAATCTTCCCTTCAGTGCTAAATCGTGAACAAATGAGAAAAAAAAATGTAGGGAGAATGACACTTTATACCGATATTGTGCATGGTGTTGGCTCTACAATGCCTGGCAAAAGTATTCATACAGCTTAACCATTGTCACATTCTGTCACATTACAAATGCAAGCTCAGCCAGATTGGTGTGACTGTGAAAAGCAATTTTCATGTCTTGCAAGAGCATCTGAATGGAATTTAGGTCTGGACTATGCCTGAGTTTTCTCCGAGGCGGGGTCATATTTAGCTCCATTCATCTTATTATCAGCTCTGACCAGCTTCAATCTTTCTGCTTAACAAAAGTCATCCCTAAGGCATGATGCTGCAAGCACCATGTTTCACTGGAGATTTGTCCATAATTGTTCTAATTCTGGAAGATGGATTAACTGAGCTCCATGCAATCCCCAAAGCTTGGGATATTGCTTAATAACCTAACCTTTAAAACGTCTTCACAATTCCATGTCCACCATGTCTGCTGTGTTCCTTGGTTGTCATCATGTGTCCTAACTGGCATTGGGTCAACAGTGACCCATCAGAATGTATTTTTCTAGGCCCTCCTCCTTTGATTGACACATCTGTTGACCAACTGTGTTGATCCACAGTTTCTCCAGAGACAATGTTATTCACCATAGCTCATTTCTCAAAGCCCCCCCTCCTCCTGTTTTGAGGTACGTTGCTCGGACCAGTCAGTTTAGACGCTCATTCCGACATGTGGAGATTGTAGCCAGTGAAATTACCGTCACGTCGGTGCATCGTTTGTGGGGCAGGAGCTGTAAAACTCCATAGCAACAGCATGCGTAAAGCTCATCCGGTTCCTGCGCTCTTGGTGCATTTTCACCGGGAAATATGTGTAAAGCTTCTGGGAAGACCCAAATAGCAAAAGAAGAAGCAGTGGAGTTTGTCACAGGAGTGACAGAGTTTTTTCTGATTACTTATCAAATAAGTTTTGGAGAGTGCCCAGACATACTTACAGATAAACAGGTCTAGAATAATAATTTTTTATTATGTTACATTCAAATTTGAACCTGTAACACAAAAGACCTTTCTCTTTCGGCTCCCTTATTTTTCAGCTACAATCTCCTTGCATTAGCTGGCAGCTGCATGTCAAAGAAAGAAATAAGAAAAAAAATTGACAATTTGTGTGTTCCAACTTCAATAACTAAAAACTGGTTACCAGAACAGTTTTTGGCAAAATCATACAGCCCTAGTGTGTGTGTGTTTGTTTTTCACTGAACAGAGCAGAGCACACATTAGGCTGGACTTCTCTCCAGCCAGAGGACTCTTGTGTCCGTGCACATCAATCTTATTAACACAGAGCTCTTCCTTCAAGGAATCCTGGCCTTTTCTCTGCTGGGATTCGGGGCATTTCTTCCACTCTCTAAACCTTTTCGCAACCACAGTTTCTTTCATTGTTTCATCGTCATCATCATTTTCTTTAAATTCTTCTTAGCATCTGTTTTTCAACCTCAGTCTTCCTGTCTCACACAGGTTTCCTTCTCAGTTAAGTCTTGCTTCTATAGTACAGCCTCCCACTCATCATCCATGCCTTCTATCTCTTCTTTAATCTCCAAACTCCAGGAACTTTAAAATTGTTAAAGGTGCATAGCCACGTTATTTGACTCTTTTTTATTTATATGTCAGTAGCTCATTCTGGCTGCATACAACGTTTTTTATGAAAGATCATCACGTCCTGCTGGCATATAAGGTATTATTCTGGTATTTTACACTTTGCTTTTGTTCAGTTTGTTAGTAAATAAAGCCTTTTGTGTTTATTTTTAATAACAGAGAAAGATAAAGACTGTGCATGCACAGCAGGGCATAAAACAAGGAAGCAGCTAACAGCTATTAGCATCTCCCAGCGAAACAATGCAGAATGGTCCAAGATCCATTGAAAAAGAAAACACAAAAAAAATAGGATTCCAAGAGGGATAAGACTGGGAATACAATATGAACGTTGGTGTTCACTGAAGCGGAAGATAAAGCCACCGATTGCTCAGATGTGACCACAGAGTTTATTGACGTGAGTACATTTTCTTATATGAGGCTCTTAACGTTGCCGTAGATCGGTGTATTTAACTAATAACGGTCGGTCTTTGATCATGCCGAGCTGCCGTTTTACTGCGAAGCATTGCAGAGGGTCAGGCTCAGTCCTGCATTATTTACAAGTGATTTATTAATTAAGCCAACCGGCATTATGATAGTTCTGCCATAGATGGTACCACGCCTGTTTATATCTGCTCATTGCGCCTGGTGCCGGGGCAATTTTTATCCACAAATGAGACCATCAAAACATTATCAGGATGGAGGCTTGGTGTAAATAACTTTATTTTATCATGAACAAATGGTTTCTGGTCTTTTTTATAAGCATATAACATGGCTGTTTACCTTTAAGGGTCCTGGCAGTTAGCATTGCATCATTCGCACATTGTCTCGGTGCTTTAACATTCTTGTGTCCTGCTCAGTCCAATTACTTCCTTAGTGAATCACCTAAGCATGTACTTTCAAAGAGTCGAGAGAAAAAATGTATTCTTTACTCATTCAGATCAGTTTAAAATGGATTTAGTAGTCCCTGGCATGAAAGTGCTGAGGGATACAGAATATCTGTTGCAGGTAATGAAAAAGGACATCCTGGTGAAGAGAGGGGTTGAACTTGTTAAGGGATTGCAGGATGACTAGTGGCAGTGGCAAATTTTGCAAGTAGCCACTCAAAAGTTTAAATTAGACAAATTAAAATTAAATTATTTTTCTTTATAGTTCACGCTCACCTATATTTACAGCACTGTCAGAAAGTGGTTCTTAATTTATTTCTTGATAACTACATCTTTTTACTTACAGCATTAAAGAGATGTTTATACACTGTATAAACAGACAACTCATCCCCTGTAAGACCTTGAATAAAACTAAACATTTATTGTTTAAGGTAAGCATGTATAAGAGGATTAGTTAGAACATTATTTCCATTTGGTAAATGCCAGAATATTGGGAGACAGATTTTGCAGAGAATATTTTCTGAATTGCTTCAAATTCAGAAATGTGTATCGACTTAAATTGCTGTTTCTAAACAGTTTCCGAAAGCTCAAATGATTGTGATGTGGCGCCCAGCATTGGATACATTTAGGGCAACACCAGAAACACACTGCTTTGTTGTGTGATATCATAGAAAAATCTAAATAAATCTGATAAAATATCAGGAAGAGAATTCAGGAGCTCCACCTGTCATGTTTAATCTTGGGTACCTTACAGGAAGTAGACGGCCATATTTTGGTGCAAAAAACCACTGAATAAAAGCAAAGGATCCTATGAAGATGCTGGCTGAAGATGGGAAGAGAGTGTTAGCCACTCAGCAAGAAAGAATCCATTACTCAAAAGGAAACTAACCAGGCAGACTACAGTTTATAATCTCAAAGGGGCAATAATTTTTGGAGACATGTCCTGTCATCTCATTTTACTAAAATTGAAGTGTTTGGCCAAATGACCATTAAAATTGAAAGAAGTGTGAATGTCACAAGCCTGAGAACACTTCCCATTTTGGAAGGGAGGGGGAGCATCATGGTTTTTATGTCCTTTGCAGCAGGAGGAATTAGTACACTTCCCAAAACTGACGGCATGAAGATGGAAGGACACAATTAATAAAGCAATGTCCCAGAACAGCAGCCAGGAAGTTAAAGGTTAGGCATTAAGCATACCGCCAAATCAGTTAAAATGTGGCATAAGGAGAGAAAAATTCATGTTTTTTGGTATTGTCATCACAAATTTTGTTGGTAGGGCTCAAAAGGTGTGTGCGAGCAAAGAAGCCTACAAACTTGACTCAGTTACATGAGTTCTGTCAGTAGAAGTGGGTAAAAACTCCAGAAAACTATCTTGAGAACTTTATTGATACCCAAAATGTTTGACCCACAGTTTAAAGGGCAATACACTTAAATTTAAGAAAACATATATGAACATCTAAATAACAGATGTTCATAAATTTGTTAAATTATCTCTTATCACCCTGTCATTTAGCAAATAGACATTTTTTGGTAATCCTAACTCACAGGTCTGCAACCTTTACAATCCAAAGAACAAATTTTTCCAGTCCAGCGAAATAAAAGCTGTTAGAGCCACAAATGTTACAAAAAGAGATTCAAAAAGAGATTATATCATTTTTGATAAATATTTACTACGGGAAATATGTTGTCATTGTCAAAGAACCGTCACTTTCTTTCAACTTTCGGAAAGAAAAGCACAAAGCTTCTGCAAAATGGAGGCTGGATACATCTATGGGATGCTGATATTTGAGGAAAATATGTAACAAACAAAAACAGCACACGGTTTCCAACCTAATGACAAGAATAGATTTTTACTGCTAGATATCACTGTTACAGTGCAATTATTCCACAAATAAAATAGTAAAACTGATAAAACCCACGTTTAATATTAGTAATAGAATTAAGACAGGCATAGATCAAAAACTGCTAGGAGTCAGGCTGGTGAGGAGGAACGGCTCGTTAGTTTCTTCTCCTCACTTATTCTTTGTGCTTATACACTATGCTGTGTCTATAGAATCATAACAAAGTGTTCCATTTCTCTCTCTTAAAAATGTTTTAAATTCTGACCTAAAGGTTTTCCATGCTAAGTTTTTAAATCCAGTCACTTTAAACGCAATATGAAGTTGATGCACTGCTGCAGTGAATTATAGATATTCTCACTCATTGTGTTTTAGGCTGTATGTACGTGACACAAAAATAACAGTACCTACACAGATTTATGTGTAACAGCTTGACCACACCTAGTATATCCTTTCCTCAATGGGAAATATCACATACTTGTTCATTAAGCAGCAAATGTTTTTGACAAAATGGATCAGTAGCATGTGGCAAACATGACAAAATAAGTGAGTGTTACATTTATGAATTACAACCCACACCAGCAATGTCTTGGTGCCAACTGCTGCTCAACAGCAAAGTGCTCAACAATCATTCTTGGCTCAGTTGGCTGATAATTGCTTCTAACTAAACAACTGGTGGCTGAATTCTACTGATTGGTGATGGATCAATGCCCTTTAGTGTGACATATTTTTAGGCACCCTTTCCAAGGTTCCTGGTTAAAAACAGCCTTGTTAAGTTCAAAATGTATGAAAAGGCTACCAGCTCTCGGGAATGCATTCATCTGAATGCACCTGTGCACAACACTGACAGCTGAAGGGATTTCTTTCTGAAAAACTCTTAAAAAGACACAGATATACATTTCTTAAAACTCTTTTTTTTCATCTTCTTTTTTTGTCCTATTTATTGATTTCCTTAAAGTTCAGAATCTTCAGATGCGTTTCCGTTTCACAGATTGCTTTTTCATTCACACACTTCAACCAGCACATGCAGAGGAAAAACACGTTGTGGGATTTTATCAAGAGGGGCGTATTTAACCATGCTTGGGATCATGCCAACAGTGTCCCAAACAATCATCAATCACAGGGAGCCACAAGCTCCCCACACGTGGGCACTAATACACGCGGGCCTCATCCATCCAGGTGGTCGACTCTTGTCGCACAATAGCTCATTTCCGGCTGAATTAAATGCTCAATTCGACAGCAATGGCTGTGAGAAGGCCTACTTGTCTTTTCAAATGAATCACTCATTGACCGGCCTTTTTTTAAGGTGACTGAGAAAGCCACTGGAGCCCCACCTCAAGTGGCTCTAGTGGGCAGAAAAATGTGACAGCCTGAAGAGTCGCACAATGCTGTTTTACTTAAGAAGTTGACATACAGTACTGTGTTGCCATAGCTACTGAGAAAAAGAGCAAAGAGGTGGTGAGAGGGGAGCAAAAGAAAGAGGGGCCTAGACTGCCAAGGAAAATTAATTTGTGTACAAGTCTGCGCCGTAAAGAAAACTGCATTTTTCCATAGATGTTGACAGAAGGAGAAGCTTCATTCCATGTGCTTCTGAATAAAAGTCTAATAAGAAATAGCAAAAGTAACATGGAATCCACAACAGTGCAAAGTTAGGAGTAAAGTGAAATGCACAACTGGAAAAGAAACACGCTCTGATAAATTCAGTGTCAGTTCACCGCTTTCAATCAAACACTAGTAAGGGAAAGGAAGGGAAAAAAAAGAGAAATGAAAAAAAATATGCATAGTCCTGACACACACGGAGAATGAGAGGCAGGTTTTTCTCCTTTTTTTTGTGGCATGACGAGTCGTCTGAATTCCATAGCTCTCTAAGTAGGTCATGCAGCCTTTTCAGAGCTCCACTTCTCCCCATGCTGCATCAAAAATGCATAAATCCCTGCACATTTTTTCCTGCTACCAAGCTTCCCAGGCCGGCTAAAGCACATCTTTAGTGATTCTAATCCCATCAAAGGTGGTTCTGCTGGTCTGTAAACACAACACGGGATAAAAACACAATCTCTGGCAGCTGCATTCACGATGGCTGCATGTTCTTTGGAGGGAAAGAAAAGTCACAATGCAGCAATCAATTCACCAAATAGGTTTCATGTCATTGTGGTGCATGAAGTGCACCTAAAATAGGATGAGCTTTGATTCCCATCAATAAAACTAGTGTAATTAATGAAGCCTTTTGCAGATGTGGGGAAAAAGGAATATGGGTGACTTTCAAGGCCAACCTGTAGATTGCACACAGTTAAATGAGGTACAACAAATGCTTTTAGGCAAGTCTGCCCATATATATACATATTTATGTGCAATACAGTTAGAGCAAATAGCTTAGCATTTTAAAAGACAGGGGTCTCATTTATAAAACATTGCGTAGGATCGATACTAAACGTTTTCCTATACCCAAAAAAAGAAATCCAGATTTATGAAACCATGCACACACACATCCGAAAGCAATTTCCCTTCATAAATCACAACTTTCCCCAAATGTTTGCGTACCTGGTTCCGCCTCATGTTCTGCCCTCTGCACGCCCACATTCAACCATACATGGTCAATGCAAAGCACCTTGTGAATGGCAATGTGTATTTAAATTAATCAGCTGGTCAATTTTAATTCTTGGTTACCAATGGTAACCACGGAGAAAGAGAAAAATGTGAATTAAAAAATCAGAGAGAGGCCTTTATTCCATTTGCAAATCAGCAGTAAAAGCACATACGTCGCCCACATTAAAAGTGAATCTTATTGCTGTCCTACACTTCGGGTGACATTTCAGCACTTGCTCCGTGTGGAAATTCCTCTTGTCTGGGAGGACTAGAGGAATGTAAAAAGAAAAAAAAATAGCTTATGAGAGGAACCATGATGCAGTGTGGCTGCAATTCACCATTTTACCATCTGAGTTGCTACTTTCCCCTGTGTCCAAAGTGTACGCATGGGTGAGAGTTTCCTTGAGGGGCCGCAAATTTGGACGTGAATCTTTTCTTTATAGATCACTCCCTTTCTCCGGAATGTGGCGTACGCTAGATTGAATCGCCGTTTTGTGTGTACGCAATCTTTGTAAATGAGACCCCAGAGTCAGGGTCAGGGGTTTGACAAATGCGTGGACAGCCAACGCCCCAAGATATTAGGAATACCTTTAAAAATAAGAAGTCACACATTAACAAGATGTGATCATGTGCAAGTGTTTACTGTTTTATCTGAATACAGTTACAATTCTGCAAAAAATGTAGTTTCAAACTCTGATACATTTTAACTCTGATGGAATCTTTTAAAAGAGATGCAACCTCTGTTCTCTTTTACCCTCTGGAGTAATTCCCTTCCCACCTGATTCCTTCAATCAGGTGTGTTTCTTAAAGTCTGACGACTCCCTCATCAAGTCAGGACCTGGAGTTGTCTGTTAATTTAAGTAATAATTAAAATGGAATGACTTTGGTCAAGTCACTGCATCGGCTGCGGTTGTGGCTGAAGAACCTGATGCAAAAATAGGTGAAAATTGCTCTCATCTACTGGTGTGGAAAAGACTAGAAGTTCCAAGTATTTAGTTCAACTGGACCTGGCAAGCATGTCTGTGTCTGAAAGCACTCTGTGTCATTAATCCAGTGAAGAAATAAAGCAAAAAATGTGCAGAAACAAATAAAGAAGGAAACGGTGGTGCTTTGTGAATTCACTCCTCGGTGGGTTGGCAAAGCTCTCTTTGAAGATACACTCCTCCATCAGAGGAGCTAAAGTGATGAACAGTGAACAGCATAAGTACAGGTGAGATTAGCACTGCCATGCCTTTTGAAATCCAAGGAGAAATAGAGACAAGTGGCTTTTTTTTGGAGGGAGCTATTATATCTATAGCTATAAGTTTTTAAGTAATAAAACAGTATTTGTATGAAGAATGGCAATGTTTTCATTATCTGAGAATTAAATTCACTGCACAGAATATGGGTTTGAAAACAGGTGGTACCTTAAAAGCTCTGAATGGCTCAAATATCATATGTGAGTGTGGACAATGATCTCTCCTAGACCAAAATATACCAATGTTTTCCAAGAAAGCATCGGTATATTACCTCGATAGGGTAATCAATGTAATAGATCTCATCATTATTTTTCCTTTATTACACATCAGTTTTTGACCACTGGATATCCTAACAGACCACAATTGACTCTAATCACAAATGACTCTTCACACCTGAATGTGTGGGAATGTGTGAAATTGGCGGGGTCTGCAGAAAAAATTTAAGTGATGCCAAGAACTAAAGTAGTGTGGAATTAAAACCACACAAAGCATGACTGAAATACAACAGCATCATAATCATTAAATTCATTGTATTTATATGTACATATTTTTTAAACTGGTTTAGAGCATTTCTCACTCAAACAGCTCCAGTCCCAGATCTCTGCTCTTTTAGAGAAGATTTTCTGATTTTCCCCGATTCAGCAGCATCTGCTGGTTTATGCCAACCTCTGGAGAGCCACCCCACTGTCACTTTCCATGAAATATATGATAGTTCCTCTCTTTCCGCAGAAGATTGCAGAGCAGACAGTTTGTCAACGCTAACCGTGTTATTTGTCTAGTTATTCATGCAAAGAGATGTCCTAATATCACCAGTTAAACTCATGAATGCTGTTCCAGACAGCAGTCAGTGTTGGTTAATGCTCTGATAAGAACGTCCTACCCATCACTATTAATAAATAGAGCCACAAACAGGAGTTCATCTCGGTGCTTTGATTTATAAATACCAGCGTCTGACATAAAAGGGCAATAGGTGTTTATGAAATACATTGCACAATCTCTTTATACATTCAGGTTGAAGCTGAAGTGTGAAGGCAGATTTATACAAGGCATTGACCTAAATAAATCACACACTATTAAATCATATCATGAAGACAAGGGACAAATATAACATTACTACCCATAAACAAAACATTCTGTGCCCATGTACTCCACCACTGGATTTTAGATTATTTATCTTGTTAGTTAGATATTTTTGATGGCTTATGGAGACGGAAGTGTTAACATTTTCTAAAGTTTTATCACGTGAATTGTCTCTAATTCCTGTTCTGTGTTATTTTTGTATTTTTATTACACCCTATTTCCATTTATTGCAGTTCTAATTTCCATTTGGGTCAGTTAACTTTTGAAATATGAGAGATTATGACCCCTAATTCCAGCAAAAGAACTGTGTGCAACCTCCTGATGGTAAATGTTATTAACTGGAGTCATTGAAATTGAAGTTCTTTACAGTGGGCTATGAGCAGATTCTTTGAAAATTACTTTTAATCAGGGGTGACCACTTCCAGTCCCAAAGGTACAGCACGCTGCATGTTTTAGAAATGTCCCTGCTCCCAACAAGCTGATTCTAACAGCTGAGCTGCCTCCTTAACATAGCCTGATGATGAACCATTTATTTGATTCAGCTTTGCTGAAGCAGGAAAGCATCCCAAACATGCAGAGCACCAGCTCTTAGCTACTGACTTTGGACACTGCTGTAAACGATTAGCCATTAAAGATAGTATTAGCTTTCTCTAGCCAGTGCAATATTTATCTGATGCTACGACCGTCATTCCTTGTTCCTACTGCTAAACTGCTGCTAATACCATGACTGTTTTATCAATATCTTATTGATCTTTTACTTTTTTCTTTGATCTTGTCTTACTTAACTATTGTTTTTTTTTGTATTGATGCATAATGGGAGATACATCTGTGATTTCATACATTGTATTATGACAAATAAAGCAGTTCTATTAATAATGTATAGATTGATGAATTGTCAACACAAAATGTCTCGTGGCAAGCGGTTCAGTTTTGTACCCATTTGCAAAAACTACAAAATTACAAAGGAGCAAATTGAACAGCCCTCAAGATTTTTTTTTTATTCCATCTATTTGTCCACTGCTTATAAGAGTTAAAGCTCACTGTTTTTATTCTTAATTGTAGATTAAGCACCCTACATGTTATACCTACTAAAGAGATATTGGTGCTGACAAATCTTTTTGTAGCTAGTGTTCATATTTCTGTGACCAGTCCTTTGCAAAAGGAGTTGTTTTGTCTGTACAAGCAATGACTTGAGTCTAAGATGGCATTGGACTTTTAATGCTAGAAGGCATACTTTTAGCAGTGGGAACAGAGATAAATGGTAATAAGCGAGCTCTAGTTCAAGCCTAGCACTGGAAGTAGTTTGGATGGAACCCCCCCCCCCTTAGTGTATTTTCCCAGGCTATTTGTCTCTGTATAGTTGATGATGGTCTTGTGATATTGTTGTTCCAATATTTCCAATATTGAATGGGAAACTGGCTTTGTCATTTCAAATCTACCTGCTTGATAATTATTTCTCTGTAATCAAGTTGGATCTGAACCACTTTGTTGGAGAGACTTAACCAAAAACGCAGATCACAGCTAGCAGCATGCACGAATTTAATGAAGGAACTCGCAAGTAATATTTAACTAACCTGGACAGCATCAGTTCAGAAAACCCAATCAATGTAATGTTGATACTTTAACTGACATACTGCGTTGACGTCCATGAAAGCAATACGGCACATATTCTCATTCATGTTAACACAGTACAGGATACCACATTCCTATATTCCAACTTCAGATGGTTTAGATGATGCTTTGTTCATGAACATCTATTAGAACAACTAATCTTCTGAACCTTCTGTCAGAATACATTTACGTATTTCTGATAAACCAGACATCTAACATTATACTACATTAGTGACCTACTTAATATTGCAAATCTGATCCAGAACAGTGATACGAGAGGAAAGACGGAAAACGTCATTTTACTTGACCAACTGAAAAGATAAAATAATAACACTTTAAAGATACTGTTATGAAAAATATATAATAATTTATATGATAAGAGTGTATTTTAAAATTGCACAAATTTTAACCTTTAAAATAGTAACTTGGGATGGGGAGTTTTTGCAGAACAATGACTTCATTCAGGCTTCAGTAATGGTACCAGGTGCAGAACATCATATATGGGTGGTTTGCAGAATAGTAAACGGTTTTCAAAAATTTGTCATGGGTTTTGATGTTATCTTAGTTTACTCCCAGGAACAAGCTAGGGCCACTACTTACAACTAACGGCTGAACTGTCAGGAAGCACACATCTGTTGGAGACTGGATGACTCCAGAGGGGGGTTAGCCCAACCCCCTCGGGAGTCCTTGAGGTGTTGTTAAAAAGACATGTTTTGGGTCTGTACGATGAGACAACAGCTTGCAACTGCGTCGAGGACACGTCGGGGTAAAATAGGCTACGTATGGTCGCTGATAAAGTTTGTAAGTGTTGTCTACCAATTTTGGAATTCCGAATTGTAATAAATATATGTATGTTATAAGTGTTTGGACTCTGATAACTGTTTCTTCCCTTGCTGCCAAATCTTCAAACCTGATGGGTGAGACGGGCCGTGGTGAAATGGAGTAGGAACGGACCCGTAGTCTTAGCAATACGCATGTCTTTACCAACACAGGTTCTTACCCACACCTTTAAGAGTCAAAAGATAATTTTTATCAACACTACAGATGATACCTGTACCTGTACCTGTACCTATGTAATGACAATAAAGTTGAATCTAATCTAATCTAATCTAAATCAGAAATCTACCACAGCTCAAAATATATGTTAAAAAAATCGCTTTCTGTCAAAGTTTAAGGTAAAAGTGCTGGCAAGATTTTGGTGAAGCTGAAAAGCTTTCCCCCCTGGCGATGAATGTCTTTCAAGATGACAAAATATAGAATTAATGAAGACAACAAACGCTGTCAAATGGAACTTACTATGAGTTTCTACACTTAAAGAATGGCCCTAAGCCAATGTTGAACTGTACTTCATGAATAAATCAAGTTCTGCTAGTCGTTTCTGGTTTCCAAGCCTAAAAAAATAAATCTATACGAGTGAAAGTAAAAGAGACATAAATGACGAGTGAATGTGTGCAGGGAATAAGTAAAGAGGGAACCATATACTAGGGTGACCATATTTTCATTTGGGAAAACCAGGACACCTTGGAGCGGGGGGGGATCTCTGTTCCCATGCATAGAGATGTCTGTGGCATGCACTCACTTAACATAGGCCTACGTAATCCTACAATAACATGATATTTACAGTTGGTTTATTAAAAATGCTTTTCAGTAAAAGTCAACAGCAATAACTCCAATAACAAATGATAATTTTATTCAAAATGTATTTATTAAAAAATGCTTAACAATTCCTGTAATGAATGAATAGCACAATGAAAGAAATAATGTCTCATCTAAACATCCCTCACTTAACAATAAAAGTTAATAATAACTCTCAACTCCCAATAACACGATACTCAGCCTCAGTAATGAACGAAATAATGTCTGTTCTGTAGGCTATTGGAAAAAATAAATTAACAAATGCGCTAATTAACAAAAAATACCTCTTGTGTAGCAAAAATAACTCAAAATGTACCAAAAACGAACAAACATATCAATAGACTATCTTTACTTTCCTGCTTAATCCTCGTCTTCCTCTTCATCCGGTTTTTCTTCCTTGTCCTTGTTTGCCCATTTATATTTTGCTGTAGAGCTGATCTTTCTCAGTAGTTTCTTGTGGCTCAACACATACGTATGAAAGTCCTTGCAAGAAATAGTTTTGAAATTGTGTTGCACAAATAGGATCCCTTTAAATGATTCAACTGAGAGCTGGTTCCTCTCCTTTGTCCACTGGCTCTGCATCAGTGAAAAAACTCTCTCTACATTTGCATTGTGAGGAGGAAGTGCAAAGACAAACTGTGCAATCTTCAGCAGTTCTAAGTAGCATGCAATACTTTTGGTCTTCTCAAAGTATTTGGTCCACTTATGGTGCACCTGCAGGCCCATGAACTCATGATCACCGCAGCTTTCTATGAATTTCTTCAGATTGGCAACTTGGTCAAAGCATTTAACATCATCAATTGGCACCCCCTTCTCTCCAAGGTACTTGATGCAGGCCTCCACATCATTCTACTTTGGTGGCTCACTCATGTCCATCCACATGAATGGTGAGAACTCTTCCATAGGTGTCATCCACTTCTCCAGATACTCCAAACATGAACTGCACATGCCGAGCACATCAGCCATGAACTTGTGATAGCCCTCTTCAAGTCCTTCTCTGCGATTGTCGGCCAGCAGTCCCTTAACTTTGAGGGACATGAAATTGTTGTTATTCCGTTCAATAAGAATGTTGTGGATGCTGCTCAATATTTTCTTAACCTCCATGATGGAGTTGTTCTCCCTTTCCATTTCTTGAATGTGATTGTGGAAGACGGACATGAGTGAGTGCATGTGCCACAAGTATATCTCACTAAATGGGTTTTCAAAAAATGCCCTGATCATCATGGGTGGCTTTTCCTGAGACAAAAAGAATGCTTTTAAAGCAAGGAACATTAGCATCCTCTCTATGCCTGGGAACAGAGAGAGCCACCTTGTCTTGCTGTGTGACAGCATCCTTTTGTATTCAATATCAACAAAATCGCAGTACTGTTTGAGGGACTCTGTACGAACAGTGTAAATGTGGAAGTACTGGTAGATTTTAAAAATGATATTCTCAATGTCCACATCAAGTCTGTCTGCCCCGTGATGGACACAGTTGTTAAGTATGTGTGCTGGGCAACCCACGCCAATCCATGTTTTGTTTTGTAGCATTCTCTTCAAATTTGCAAATACATTATTCCCCCCTTCATCACGCCGGGTTCCACCAAAAATAGTGTTGCAATTGTCCCCGGTAAATGCGACGCATTTGGAAGCCAAATTGTTTTTTTGCCAATGTTTCCATTAGGTAATTGGCGATGGTGGTTGCAGTCTCATTTGGTGTATCTTGTACTTGAATCAACTTGCTCTGCACACCACCCTCCTTCCAATCAAAGTACTGAATAATTACGGGGAAGATTTTCACCGCACCGTGATTACTCCCATCAGTACTTACACCACAAAATGGGTTGTCTTTGAGCGCTTCGTGCGCCACTTCAACAGAATGAGGTGCCAGAACACCATCAAGTTTGGCAGTGTCTGAATCGGGGAGGGTCTTTTTCAACAATGAACTCGTGCAGTCCATAGATCGATAACTGTTGTGATGTTTCACTGTGTGGAATGACCATGCAGCCTCCGCTGCATTCACTGCATCCTCGTTCCCTGGTTTGACAAAGTACTGTGTGATCGAGCTAGCACTACTCTCACCTCGGACAGCTGTTTTGTGTTTCTCGGTGTCCAGGTGGCTTTTCAGATCCCTTGCACCTCCATTGGACACCATATGTGCCTGCTTTGCACACTGTGCACAAGGCCTCCCATTTGTCTCGACCCGGTCTGAAAGCGGGGAAACTCTTTTGTAAATCGTCGGTAAACATACATTTGCGCTTCGGCATGTTGTTGGCGTACTGACAGCCACGCTATCTATCTTCTGATTAAGAACAGGGCTGCCCGCACTGACGCGGCTCAGGGATTACGTCACACGCAGCGCCGTGCGCAGTGCCCTAGTGCCTGTAAATTTAATGGTCCAATGAAGGTAATTTAAAAAACAGGACATTTCCTCACTTTCTAAAAAAAACCCGGGACACCCGGGACAGGACGTGAAATACGGACATGTCCCGGGAAATACGGACGTTTGATCACCCTACCATATACAGTTTTCTCTCCCTGATGCTCATTGATGGATTTGCGGTAAACATGCAGCGTCAGCCAAATCTAGCCAAGGATCTCTGGAAAGAGTCATAGTTGGACTAAACTGTGACAATTTATTAAATGCATTGGTTATTAGCACTTGTTATGGTGTATAGCAATTAGGTTGTCAAAAATATAGATACTCTGAAAAGTATCGATACTCAAACGCTGTATCCGGATACAATACTAATTTGGCATGGTATCGATACTAAATATTTTGCGTGCAAGGCAAACGAAGAAGAGAAACCCAAAGATCTTGACAAGCCTGAGTGCTTTAAAGCGGTGACAACAAAGTCAAGCAGCACAACAAACTTGGCCAAACATCTCAAGGACCGACACCCTGACCTTCATGATGAATTCCAACAGGTTAATAAATGAATGTTCCAGTTCATAATTTAATTTAAGAAATTAGCTGTGGCTATCATGGTACATGTGTTATATTTGGGTTATTTATTTAGCATTTATTTGCACACTTATTTAACTAGTATTTGTGATTCTGTTGAGAACGCATGTTCCATGTTGAGATTGAAAAAGGTTTTTCATGTTCATAAAAAATTATTTTTGCCATTAATTATTGTCATATTTTTATTCCCATGGTATCAATAATGGTATCAAGTATTTTCCTGGGTATTGATGTTGAGTTCTGAAATTTTAGTATTGTGACAACCCTAATAGAAGTATAAAATGCTTTAAACACTGTTAGTGTAACTGGATCTTGTCGAGAGTATAATCTAGCCTCATGTGCTGTCCACCCTCTTTCTGTGTTATAGTTACAATAATAACATGATCCTGATCTTTACCAGGTTAGAATATTTTTGCAAAGTAGCTTCAAGTGTACAACAACAAACCGTATTCCAGCCTCTTATTTAATTCACAGAAATAAAACCAAGTAAACTCCAAGGATCCAACTGCTTTTTAAACCCCTTTCAGAGGAAACAACTTCCAGTACGGTAATAATCCCCTGCATGACCTTAGCAGTATTTCACTTCATTTTAGAGGAATTTTGGCTCAGTCTTTCTTGCAGTGTTGCTTTAGTTCATCAAGGTTTGTGGCCATTTTAAGATTTTTCTGTCTGAAACATCCTGTAGTAGATTGCCTGTTTTGTTTGTTACACGATTCAAGCTGAGCTAAGCATTAGTGAGTCAAATAGCCTCACATTTGATATTAGGGTACCATGAAGAGTTCATCTCTGACCACAAAGAGCCTAGGATGTTTGCGTGTGGTTGTAAAGCAAGCCCACATCGTCACCCCTCACCACTGTGCCTGGCAGTTCAAATGAGTTCTTGATGCTGACATCCTGTTTTGGTTTTCTTCAAACAGGGTACGAAGCTGTGGACAAACACATCTGCTTTGCTCTCCTCTGCTCCAATAACATCGCTCCAAATGTCTTACCATTAATTCATATTACAGACGTTTTGCTCCCATAAAGTTTAACATTTAATATGCAGGGGTGTGTAGAGTCCAGAATAGTAGTACTATTCTCTCTAGATTGCTGGTAATTGTCTTCAACACATTGTTTGGGTGTTTACGGTTTCTTTTTCTTAGAGCTACAAGCACTCAATTACCAATATAATATATGAAATCTAAAATATGTTCCACCTACTGGAAACATGGTAAAAAATTTTAAATCACAGATATCATAAGGGAAAAAAGAAATATTTGGTTAATTCCAATACTATGTTTATATTCTAAAAGATATCCATTATTTTCTACTGCTATGCCACATTTCTTGAGAGCTGTGGATTTTTTGTTCTCCAGGCTGTTTCACATAAACTTAATTATGCGTAGGCATCTACTGACAAAAACCTAAAGATTTTATTACATAAATATTCGCCTTTAATACATTGTTGTTAAATCCCATAACGACAGGAGGAGCCCAAGAGCTTAAAAAGGGCTTTTTTAGCGGTCCCTTAAAATTTACTTCTGTTAGCCTGGAAATGGACAAAGCAAATCAAAACCTATTTTCATCCCAGGAAGAAGCCAGGAAATTATAGTGTAATAAGAAGGTGTTTTTGCCTGCAGGGAGTAAATGCAAGTCTTCTTTGGTTTAAGTCGCCAAAACTTTAGCAGCTCAGGCAGCCAAGCTCAAAAAGTGTTTCTGAGCTCAGAGAGGCAAGGGCTACCAGGCATTTGTGGAGCACTCTTTCTCCTCTTTACCTCTCTCTCTCAACTGTTTAATGCCCAATGGCTCCTTTTTTCTCTCACAGTGCAATGTGTGATACAAAGACAGAGAAACAACATTGAAGTAATAACTCCTCTGGGGCTTAAATGTTGCCTTTTCGTGCTCGCTACCTTTTCACTGTTCATTTCTGTCTTCTGAACATGTGTGTTTCAAATATGCTATGGACTACTGTAGGGGTAAAAGAGGAGAAATTCTGAAATTAATATATCATAGGGTTTACTGCGAGTTGGCCCTAACAGTAGCCGACAAAGATTATGAGGTTCACTGCAAGCAACATTGGGTTTCTTTTTTTTTTTTGGCACCAAATCCTTTAATGACCTCAGGGTTATCTGTAATGACTATCTAGTATGTCACATACAGGGTGTTAAACAAAAATAACAGTCATTGCGCAAAAGTTGTGAACAGAAAACAAAGAGAAAAAAAGGAAAACACAATGCAAGCCAAAAGAAAAACACGCACACCTGATTGTGTGTGTGTGTGTGTGTGTGTGTTCAGCTATGCTGTATTAAGCTCTCATACGTCTCTCTATCCCCTTCCTTGCCGGCGAGCAATAATAAATAGAGAAGGAATATGAATGTGCTTCCTTTGTGAACTCGTCAGGCAGATTCTGCATGTGCTAAAGCCTCCAAGATGTCTGCATCTCTGCCCTCACCTCCCACTGGCCAACCACTGGCAGCGGGAAAACATGCTACAGGTAAGGAGTGCAGCACAATAAATCAAAGAGCAGACAAAATGTATGCCTAAATTTTCTGTTTGACTGGAAAGTCGAGAGATATTTTTAGCTATATTTGCTCAGATGGGAGACTCTGTTGTAGGCTTTGTAAATCTGGCCTTCATAGAACAGTGAAATGTACTGCCACAGGTTTGCTTCAAGCCATGTAAGAGACATGGTGCTTTAGTCATATGACAATTGAACCGAACCTTTAGGCCTACATGCTAATTGTGGAGGAAAACTAACACTGAACAACCCTCTGAATTTATCCATAAACACGGTAAAACATGGTGGTGGCAGCATTATTCTGTGGGCATGTTTTTTTCTCAGCAGGGACAGGGAGCTGGTCAAGGCTAATGTGAAGATGGGCAAAGCTAAATAAAGGAAATGGTGGGGGGGGGGGGACTTTAAGAGGCTGCAAATAACTTACGACTGGGGCAATTTCTCTCCTTGCAACAGGACAGAACGACCCTAAACTTGCAGCCAGAACTTCAATTAAACTGTTTTGATGATAGTTGATAACATAGTTGTGTGGTAAAATGGCCCAGTCAAAGTACAACCCCAAGTCAAAATTCAGGATCTGTGGCAAGGCTATAACAATTATTTGCGGATGGTCTGCATCCAGTTGGATTGAACTTGAGCTCTTTTGCAAAGATGGCACTTAAAACGTACAACTTTCGTTTTAGTGAAAGGTTGTTCTACATAGCACTTACTCTAGAGAGCTAAATACAAATGTACACCAAACTTTTATTTATTTCTGTGTATGAATAATTTATAAAATCGTGTATCCCTTTCCTTCCAGTCATAAACAAGTAAAATCCCAGTCAAACACACCGATGCTGTATTGACAGAGGGGTTGTTCTGTACAGCACCTCGTAAAATGTAGCAAATGAATGTCTCTTACATAAATTCCTACATAACTCATTACTGTACCTGAAAACTTAAAGCTGTTTGAAAGTTTAAATAATGATTTTTTTTAATGAAATGTCCAAATTTGAAACAAAAGCGAAAGAATGCAGGGTTGTTCCAGAGGCTTTCTGCTGAAAGCATCATTGGTGGTAACTGCTGTTCAGATACGATGATCAACGTGATGGAAGCAAAGGAGTGTGATCTTCTTTCATGTGTTTGATGTGTCTCCAGAAGGATGGCAGCCCCCCCTGGGGGATGAGGCCAGGCCAGAAGGCCTTTGATGAGGCACCTCCGGTAGCTGTGATCGGATAAAACTGTTCCCATCTCATTCACACCAGCCCATAGAGGTGACGCGATAGCTCCAATATCAGAGAGGACTTTTGAAATAACTCGGGGATCCGATTTATCTGTGTCGAAATGTTCCAGGAGTATTTAAAATCAGAAAAAAATAATAAGCAGACATGTATGTTCAGACATATGCGTAGCTCATGAACTCTAGATGAACACATCTGCTTTTCACAAGAGGCTTGAATCTCCTGCTACATCTTTTCCTCTGTTTTGAAAGCTGCTTTTTACATATAACTGCATAACTAGACTTAGAGCCTCTTTAATGACATGGCACTGGCAGCGGAAACTCTCTGACCCTCGCACTGGATCTCCAGAGTTTGGCTGTAATGGAGGCAAACAGCTAATACACAAATGCAGAGAAATTATTTATACATTGGGTAGCAAACTACAGGCTTATGTAAAAAAATAGAGAGAGAAAGCAAGAGAAAGAGAGAGCGAGAGAGAGAGAGAGAAGAAACCAACAGAAAGAAGGAAGTAGAGTTTGTGCATGACAAGTGGAGTTTACATGTGGAATAAAGACACATATTGTGGTCAGAAAGAGTGACAGACAGAAATGACAGGAGAGCATGGGTATAGGGAGGAGATGAGAAGCATAGAATGAGGGGAAAGAAAGAACGAGCACGGGAGAAAGCAGATAAGTTCCATCAGTGTGGAGATGATGTGGGTGGAAAGCAACGCGTGGGCTGATGGTACATGGGAGAGAAGAATGCAGTGGGAACTGGCTCATGACTTTCCCTTTCTCTGACGCTCCTCTCTTCAGCTCATCCACAGAGAGGCAGAAACACGTCGAGGCTGTTCCCCCTTTCATGTTCCCGCATTCCTGCCCAAAGCCGGCATAAAAACTGGAAGACGTCATTAAGCGGGAGCTATGCTGTACGTGTTTATGTGAGTGATTCAGTCAACTGAATTACAGCGGACCTAAATAAATATGACGTTAGTCATCAAGGAGCAGTCAATTTCACCGCCGGTGAAAGCTATGAGACGCAGGGTGGCTTTTCTGTCAGGGTGGCAAGTGCAGCGATGGGATCTGAGCATATTTTCGAACAAAAATCTAAAAGCTCATTATCTCGTTACAAATTTAGCCACAAACACACGCAAACCAGTTGACGTTTCTGAACGTTTCTGCCGGTCGCCTCAGAATTTTTTTTTTTCTTCTCTCCGTTCATATCAACGCTGGTCGGTCAGTCTGCAGCATGCTGTTGCCATGGCAACTGAGAACCTGTTGAAGGGGTTAACTGTATCACTGCAAGTTTTTTTTCCTCCTCTTTTTTTTTTTTTTGGAGAGGTCTTTTGATGTGCAGCTATTTCAGATTTAAATTGTTTTCCGCTGGCAAAAATGTGTTTGTTTGTGTGTAACTTGTGCTTGCTTAACCCAACTATATCTTTTTTTTTTCTGTAGTGAAAAGGGGGGGAAAACAAAGCTTTTGACTTGTAGTAGGAATGTGTTTGATAATAACATTGATTGCTGAATATTTTTTTAGAATGCATCAATGACTGTTTTTAGTTGACTGAGCATCACTTTGCAGGCATTTTTTTTACACATGTGAAGAGAAGAATTAGCCAGGGCTTAATTATGTATGAAAATGGAGTTAAAAACCACTCAAAAATATAGAGTTTTTGTGAATATTATAGCAGACTTCTGGAATCAAAAATCTTTATTGTCGCCATGTCTTACCATGGTATTTTTTTTTTTTTTTGAGACAGACAGCAGCTCAAGATGTACACAGATAACATATAACACGCAGACACAAATCAGTCTATTGCACTGACCAAACACACTTCCTCAGAAGCTTAAAACGTGCAATTAGTCTTTAGGGTCTGATAAATTTGTATCCAAGTCCAAAAAAGTTCTGTATTAGTCCCTTTGGGGTAAATACTGTGCAATAATTTTAAGCCTTCATTTGCAGAATTGCAATCAGACATTCCCTGAGTGTGCAAATAGGCATTACCAGTAGTGTGTTTGTAACATGTAACAGACCAAAAATGTCTCAGTAGTAGATGGTAGTCCTTACAGCTTTTGGAAAGAAGCTGTTTTTGAGGCTATTAGCTTTGGATTTAATGTTTGTGAAGCGTTTACCTGATGGAAGTGGGTCAAATAGAGCATTGCCCGGGAGGGGGGGATCTGTGGCGATGTACCTTATCTGGACTCGTGCAGCATAAACCGTGTCCAGATCTGGTAGACGGCATCCCACAATCCCCTACGCAATTCTAGGCTTGTTATCAACAATTGTGTGTTTTACTGTCATTCCTTGGACTGCTATATTTACTTATTCATTAATTAGTCAGCATTTGTGGAAATGAACAATGTCCGCCTAAATACAAAGTACTTCAACAAAAGTTATTCAGTTATTCATGAAACTTTAAAAGTGTCCCTTTTTATAAAAATTTTCACCTAGAACCCACCTTGTGATTATAAAATATTGTAACAAAAGGTGAACAAAAACTGAATACAGATACATCGGTAAACAAGACCTGTTCTCATTGTGGAGGCTCAATGAGCAATTTCTGCACCATCTGGCTGCTGCACCGAGATAAAGAGTTTTCCACTCTGCAAGACAAGCACTGGAGCATTTTTCTATCTTTAATGTGAAAGTTAAATGTTTTAAACATAGCTTAGAGAGGGTACACATGTGTTTCATTCAGACAATATATCACAAAGGAGTTCAGCGCATACGGTGAGGAGCTTTTATTAGTGAAATCATTTAAAAGTTCTCTTTGTACTAGTGTCAGCTGGAACAAACACTAAGAAGCCAACGGGGGACAATTATATTTGCTGGGCTAAATTATGTAATAAGAAATTAAAAGGATGGTTTCTATAATCTAAAGTGGAGCTGTTGACTTAAGTCAGTATCTTGCTTACAGTAGGCAGCGCTCAGAGTTATGTCAGTTTGGAAAATCCGATTAATTCCCGTCGGACAGTCATTCTAAAGGCTAGTTAGGGTTCATAAAGCAGATTTCTTCCATCAGGGTAAACCACTGTTCCATGCCCTGTCCCTTTACATGTTTATTTTGTTTTTGCTTGTTAACTCTCTTAAATGTATCAGCTTGTATAAAAAACTATCACTATCAATGATGAACGTAACCTGACCTGAAAGCAGAAAGCCTTTCCAAGAAAAAGAAATAGGCTAAAAGATTTCAAAAAGCCCGACAACCTGCCCTGATCTAAAGAGATTCAATCACGGATGAGAATTAGGATGAGAATAAGACAAGGAGCCTCTGGATTGGGGAAACGGATGGGGTATACCCTGCACCCTCCACACCTTTGGAGGTTTGCTCTGGACCTGACAGTCTCAAGTGGTCGAAAACGAAACCTTACTAAAAAAAATCCGCCATCACCATTTACTAATTTACTTATATATTTACTTGTTAATTTACACTTTTTCTACTCGTACTTTGTAATTATAATTGTTATATTGTATTTACTTTTCCAAAACTTTTATCTAAATTATCATTATCCATTACAGCATTGCTGAGGATGCTTATTTTGATCTTGCTGTTGTTGTAGCTCATTCCTGAGTATCAAACTATTTCATTCATCATATCAATCATCACACATTAAATCTTTAATTTAGTATTTGCACACATCTTTCAGTTGTCTTTTTGTCTATTTACCTATTCTTATCAGCATTGCTTACCTCACAAAGACATAACACATGAGAAAAAGTCACTGAAAAAGGTTACAATTTCATGTCTAAGGCTTCTGGACTACGGTGAGAGCCAGTGGAGAGAACTAGAAACAGTGGTGACCCTTCCTATGAGAAGCTGGCCAACCAAAATTGCTACACTGATAACTCATCCAGAACCTTACAAATGAACCCAGTACAACATCTAGATCACTGCAGACCTCACTTGTGTCACTTAAAGTCAGTGTTTATGATTCAACAATGAGAAAGAAACTGGGGAAAATGGCATCCATTGGAGAGTCCCAAAGCCAAAACCACTGTTGACACACAAAAAAGAGCGCAAAGGCCTGTCTCACGTTTGCAAAAAAAAAAAAAAAAACATTTTGATAAGTCTAAAATCTTTTGGGAAAACATCCTTGGAGCTTATGACGCAAATGTGACATTTTTGGAAGGTGCATATTATCTAATGTAAACTTTACGCCGTCATTTTGGGGGGGAAAAAACTGCTCCTTCCCGTAAGTTGGTGGAAGTCTGATGGTCCGGGGCTGCTTTACTTTGTCAGGATGTGGACAACTCAAGTGATGGAACCATGAATTATGCTCTCTAACAGATAATTATAAGGCAGAATATCTGACCAGGAGTCCCATAACTTTAAGATTGAGCAAACTTGGAATTATGCATGAGGACAATGGCCCAAACATACCAGCGAGTCCACATCTAAATGGCTCAAACAAATGTATGTTTTGAATTGTAGTGGTCAAAGTCCAGATCTCAATCTGACTGCAAAGAAGAGCAGGCATAATTATCTAAAAATATAATTCCTAGTTGTTGCAAAGACATGATGAGAGTTGTTGCATCTAGGGAGCAAAACCAGTTCTAACGTATAGGGGACAATTTCTTTTTCCACTTTTCTTTTGTTATTAATTGAAGTCATCATTTGAATTTCAATTTTTAACTTTATGTTCTCTATGTCTTTTTTCTCTTCATAGTACACCTGGTCTGGCATTCTGTTAGCTGTGACACCATCCAGGGCACATCATCTGCCATTACCCTCTAACATAGAAAGTATTCCTGGATCAAGGTTTGCTTCTGTGCTTTTTGTGTCTCCTCTCTTCTCAGACCCCCAGTATGTCAAAGCAGATGACTATTCACACTGAGCCAGATTCTGCTGGAAGTTTTCCTCCCTGTTAAAGGGGAGTTTTCCTCTCCACTGTCGCTTCATGCATGCTTAGTATGAGGGATTGCTGTAAAGCCATCAACAATGCAGACAACTGTCCACTGTGGCTCTATGCTATTTCAGGAGGAGTGAATGCTGCAAATGAAGACTTGGTGTAATCTGCTGGGTTTCCTTAGCTAGAAAACGGTTAGACCAATCTGACGATTTGATTGAATTTGACTTTGTAAAGTGCCCTGAGATGACATGTGTTGTGAATTGGCGCTATATACATAAAATAAATTGGATTGAATTGAATACTGCTTCTTTGTGTTTACTCAGGTTAAACTTTCTTTTTTGAGACATTTGTGTTCAGAGTGTGATTTGTGCTCCTGTTATTTACACCAGAGATCAGCTGTTAACTCTCAGTGGTTCCATGGTATCATCTCCCACCGAGTGGCCTGATATTCCCCATGAGCTGAAAAGGAGTATACATAAGACCCCCACAGGCATCAGGTGTCACAACCAGTGGAGTAGGTACAGATCCGTCATCCTATCCATCATCATAGGAAAATCAAGATCTGTTTTCAACAAAGTTAATGAAGTGGCTACCTTTGCCACACTAACTCTGGACCTGCTAACTTCGGACACACATGGTTAGTTGTTATTTACTCTAAGCCAACAGAACAGTAAGAAGAGAGGAGAGGGTCTAGCTGTGTTTTTGAATGACACATGGTGCAAGGCATTTAAATATCAAAGAGATGCTCTGCAGTAAGGACATTGAGCTGCTAGCTTTTACCATGAGGACGTATTATCGGCCGCATTATCTAGATGACAGTGTATGTTCCCTCTCTGCCAATGGGGGGCACCGGTGGAGTTGTTCACCCAGGGCTCCAAACAGGCTTGGACCACCCCTGCAGAAGACCTTAGTGGTCTGGATGGATGATACACTGATAACAAGTCTGTGATGTATTTAGGTGCTGGCCCTCCTAATGAACTTATCCAGCCACTTCCTCCCAGCTACAGGTCAGCTGCTGTTCCAACAAACCACACCATAGAAGATGGCTGATGCCATCACAAAGCCAAAGAAGGTCTTCAGGAGCACCCCTTGCACTCCAAAAGACCACAGTCTCCACAGCAGGTAGAGTCTGCTCTGACCCTTCCTGCAGAGGGCATCAGTGATATGACTCCAGTCCGGTTTATTGTTAAGGTGAACACCCAGGCACTTATAAGAGTTCACTATCCCTAGGTTCCCTAAATGTTAACAGGTATCAAAGAGGTTGGCCTGCACCTGCAAAAGTCCATCACTGGCTCCTTTGTTTTCCCTGCATTTAATATGAGAAGGATCATCAAAAGCTCTCAAATGATGGCTGACGCCAGCTCTGTATCCAATGGTACAAAGGAACGAAGCTCTGTATCCACTATCTATTCTATAAGTCATCTGTGATGAGACTGACTATGACAGAGTCATCAGAGAACTTCTGAAGGTGGAAGCCTGGTGAGTTGATGGAGAAGTCTGTAACCTAGAGGATGAACAGAAACGTTGCCAGCACAGTTGCCTGCGGTGCTCCCATACTGCAGATCAACCTGTCAGTGGCACACATCCTCACATACTGCGGTCAACCAGTGAGGTAATTCAGTATGTACTGAGACAGGTGCCGGTCCACACCTGACTGCTCCAGCTCCATAGGAGATGGGGGTGGGTTCCCGTAGGTGCAAAACCACAACACCGATACTGGTGAACATCCAGAAATATGACACTGAGATAGTTGATACTTGTTCCTGGGCTGGAGTCACAAGAATTATGCCCTACAGGAAGGGTAGGAGCAGATTCAACTTGTTAAAGAGACTCAGATCTTTTGGTGGCCAGAGGGTTTGAAGACTCTGAGTGCTGCATCCTAGGTGCACAAAGAAGCATTGTGGCAGATCCTTTTTCCTAGCAGGATCTTTGTAACCATCACTGCTTCCAACATACTCAATAAGTGTATACATCCCTGTTCTTTTTGTACAGGTTTTTCATTTCCTGTAACTAGTCTGTTGTTTTTCATTCACAAACATACATGCCTGTTTTGCACATTTTTTAAATCACGCTACTCAGTTGCAAATTTCTTTAAAACAGTATGCTATTTTTAATAACTGTACAATAGTTTTTTATGTCGTAATTCTTTTCCTTACTGCAAAGTGTCTTAATCTTGTATTGGGTATTTTTAAGTTTTATCTTTGTGTGCATCTGCATGCTTCCATCTGCTCCTGTATTTCCTCACTAACTGACAATAAAGGATGTTTCTATCTTATTATATTCAATTGAATCTTTGCAACAAAAAGCGAGACACAAAAGAAATCTGTAAGGATATAAATACTGTTTCAGACCTGCTTAGCAGTTGAAGTGAATAGCATTTAACACATTTTTTTTTTAATGTGGTTGTTTTAAAGGTGCAGGAATATCCGTTAAAACTGCACATTTCCTCTCGGAACTTCTTTTTCTTAAAATTGAGGCAACTAAAAGCCATTTCCTGGCTGCTAATTCAAACCACACTAAACCCCAAAACATTAAGACGGCCTAATTGGCTGTATTACAATAAATGTTTCAATCAATTCTTTTTGTGTTAATGTGAATATTTAACACAGTTGGTGAAGCTAACATTGCACATAAACTCCACTGGTCAGAGCGAAAAGGGGAAGTCAGCCTGAGGCTTCAACTGCACAAGATATCAAAGTCAGCCACGCACAGCATCAACTTAAGATGCTGGGAATGACTGTTTTGATACTGTACACAGTTTAAAGAGATGATGAGCTTGGAAAGGGTCCTATTCTGGGCACTTGAAAACAGTCCCTAATGTTTCCAAGCCACAGATCAAGGGGGCAAGAATGGTGAAACGCATAGATAAAAGTAAATTAAGCACATGTTGTTGAAGAACCGTCAACAAAGTTTCTTTTCTTGTCGAGCATGATTAATGTCATTTTAGTTGTTACAATTAAACACAAACAGCTTTTCTCAGGGGAAATACAATTGGATGCATGACTCATACTAACACACACACACACAGTGGTGCTGAGAAAGATCAATACCAATCTCCTCTTTCATAGACCAACGCCACTACAAATGTTTTAAGTGAGTGTGTATGTCTAAGTACATGAGCCAACAAAAAAGCGGGACTGGTGCATCCGGTTACACACCATGACTAAAGAAAACTCTCAACCTGTGACGCCAATTGATTCCTTTTCATCGATTTCATCTTTTTGTCATCAAAAGCTCTCAAATGATGGATGACACCTGCCACTTCTGTGGTCAGCACCATGTTTTATCATGGTTACAACAACTAAATCTCTGCAGTTGTTTTACATTGCTGTGCAAAAGTTTTAATACCCCTTGAACCCCTTTTCCATATTTTGGCACACTGCACCAGAATTTTCTGTTATATTTTATTAGGATTTTGTGATGAACCTACACATTGTAGTGCATAATTGTTAAGTAGAAGGAATTTTACATAGTCATTCAGGGTTTTTTATGAATAAATTTCAGGAAAGCATGGCATGCATTTGCATTCAGCTCCTTTACCCTGATACTCATAAATATAATCAGAAGTTAGCAGATTCAAGCTGTGTGTAACTTGAAGGCCACAGAGGTTTGTTAGAGAATGTTAGTATAAAAAACATAGAAACCAAAAAGGAAAGCAAAAGAAGTCTAGAACTTTTTTTTGGAAGAATTATAAATTGGGAGTGGGTTTTAAAACAATAACCCAACCTTTGAGCATCCATTGCACTGGCAGACTGTGGCACAAGCACAACTCTACATGGTCGTCCACCGAAAATGACAGTCCAGGCAAGGAAACCATTAATCAGAAAAGCCGCCAAGAGGCACATGGTGGCTCTGAAGAAGCTGCAGAAATCCACAGCTTATAAAGGGGGGAAGGGGGGATCTGTTGACAGGGCATTAGTCATGCATTTCACAAAATTCAGCCTTTATAGAAGAGTGACCTGGAGAAAACCATTGTTGCAAGAAAGCCAAACGAAGTTATATTTGCAATTGGCCTACAGTCATGTAAGGGAAACAACAAACAAGTGGAAAATGCTGCTCTGCTCAGATGGTGGTGGGGGGGGGGGGGGGTTGGATGATCCTTTGGCCGACATGCAAAATGCTATGCATCTATGCTGGTGAAGATTCTCAGTCATCCAGGTAATGGTCGTTCCAAAAAAAGGAAAAATCAAAACAGATCCACCCCCTTAGTAATGGGCAGTTGTTAAAGCCATTAAGCCAGCAGATTGAACCGAAACTGGTCCACTCCTCTTTAACGGGGAGTCGTTACGGTCGTTATTGGCCTGGCTTGCCAGAACGACTTGCCGGCTCGCTATCTCTTGATGCAGTTCCAACTCTCAAAAACTTATAATACAACTATAGGATTAATTCCGGCCAATCATCACCTCAATTCTCACCCCCATACGGGTGATCAAAACATCGATCTGGCAAGAGATACTCTGTTGCTAACCGCCATGTTGGTAGGCAGAATCATTTTAGAAGCGGCTGAGTAAGTTTGAGCTTGCAACAAAAAGGATTTTCCACTTTGGCAAAGTGCAGTTTTCACTACGTGTCAAAAATCTGAAAATATGAAGGTGTGTGTGTGTGTGTGTGTGTGTGTGTGTGTGTGTGTGTGTGTGTGTGTGTGTGTGTGTGTGTGTGTGTGTGTGTGTGTGTGTGTGTGTGCGTGCGTGCGTGCGTGCGTGCGTGCGTGCGTGTAGAGGGTGGAGAGAATGTCAGAATGTTGTTTTTGGGCCGTCCATGTGCGTGAAGCTAATCTTTAAACAGATGCTGTTGGCTTCATGCTTCACTGTTGCAGATACAGAAGCTTTACTGTCCTTTGTAAGTCGCTCTCAAAAATGAGCATCGTAGCGTCATCTTGTTGGTATAGCGTAGAATGTGGCATTGCTCGGCATTACGTGTCTCAGGACAACACTTTTGTGTTTGTCTTGTCGATAACAAGAGTCGCATATGTCTTTCTGAATGTACTAGACATCTTTAAACTACCGGCAGCAGATTGTTGTTGAGTGGCTGCATGGAGGAGAGAGGCTGAGTGTCTCTGTTATTGCAGTGTGACAATTTGAACAAATGTCAATGGGGCAGTGTATATGGAATTTTGACGGAAAATAAGTATCACTAAATAATTCATATTCGTAGAATAGATTATTTTGAAAAACCTATCACACACACAACCCAACGAGCCAGAGAGTTAGAGTTGTTTTGATGAAATAGAGCAAAAGAAATCTGTCTCTTGATGCAAAAAGGTCACAATACTCATTGATTCAAGGCAAACTAAAAAAATAATTGCACTTTTTGTGCAAGAAAGATATCAAAACCATGAATCCTTTTTCCTTCCACTTTACATCTGAACGATACTTTGTACTGGTTGAGCACATGAAATCACAAAGCATTATATTCATAAAGCATAAGTGACAAAAATAAAAGTTGACAATAGTGTTTCAAAATAAGATGCAGCTGCAAGTTGGAAACATCAGACACTTAATTAGAAGGAGGTAAATTAATAAAGAATGTTGTAATACAGTCTACATTGATGGAGCACAGCAAAAATATTATATTTTATTTTTCCTATGATGTTGGAATAAATACGTAAAACAGACAAAACTTCAACATAAAACTGAGACAAACTGTTCTGATTGGGTTCAATATCCCATTTCTGAAATCCAAACTCTTGAGATGACACATTCTCCACACAGGTACAAATGTAAAAGAGAGATAGAAGTCTGGTCAATAAACCAATTACAGAAAACGACACTGAAAACCAAATTATCGAATTCATCTTCTTCAGGCCAATCCTCTCTGTTAAGATAAAAGATGGTAAAAAGCTCTGACAGTGATTTATCCTGAGGTAACCTGTGTCAGGGCACAAGTGCACATTTATGCCTGCATGTTTGGTACAGAGTTGTTTCTGTATGCGGACACACACGCGCGTGTGTGTGTGTGTGTGTGTGTGTGTGTGTGTGTGTGTGTGTGTGTGTGTGTGTGTGTGTGTGTGTGTGTGCGCAGTTTATTCATTGTGCCGGTGAATCACAGGGCTCTGGGGGTCCCGGCTGACTTCCTTTCACCCTGCCAACTCCCACTGATCTTTGATTGTACTCTCTTAGTTCCTGCCTTCCTGCACTCTCTCTTTCAGCCATGACAAGAAAAGATGGCGATGTCGAGGATCATATGATACTTTAAATGATCGCTATTCCTGAGAAGAGTCACAAAGATTATTACTGAAGGGTCGAACCCTTCAGTAGAGAGAAAACCTGCACATTTTTGCGTCCTTTTTCTGAACCAGTTTGGAGTAGCATTTCTGAGGCTCTTTCCTACACAAGCAACCACTCCATCCTAACGCTGCAAGTGTAACTTGATGTTTCATCACCCAGTGCCAGCAGGGACTTGTACTGTATGCCCTCTCATCTGTGTTTTCATGTGTTTAGCTGAGCTCCTGGACTAATGGGCATCAAGGCAAACATTGTGTGTCGCTAAATTAACGAGAATACTCCAGTACCCTACAGTCCTCCTGACAGAGGAGTCGAGAAGAAAAACGATAAGGAGAGAAGAGGAATACCACCAGTGTGTTAATTAGAGAGCAAGAAACAAAAACGCTTAAATAAAAATAGAAAAAAGAAAGGATGCCCAGGAAAGGAATTAAATAGTTTTGTTTTTTACAAAGTCAAGATGTTACCGTGAAAGCAACTGAGCCCCCAAAGCAAATCAATGCCATTTCACGTTCCCTGAAACTACAGATCTGTATCAGACTTTCAAAAATGCATGTCCACAACAGACATCATGCCTGAGCATTTGCTTATTGAACCAGCAGACAAGTCAACACTCACAAGATTGGATCCCATAGAAAGAGGAATCTTTGACTATTCATCTTTGTCTAATCCTCTCTACAATCCAGGGACCTGTGTCCTCCCGTATGCTCTGTTATCTTTACCTCACCCCCAGGTTTCAGACTGATTTTAGGTCTGAGGTCTGAGATGGGGACTGAGACAGCCATAGAACCATTTCTGTGATGAACCAGTTAAATGGTTTTAGTTTACAAGTAGAGTCTGGCAGGTTTTTCAAAGAGTTTTTGATGGTATCTTCTGCTAAATTCTGTAGTAGAGGGGCACATACGGGGTAAAAACATGGTGTATACATACTGGGATGCTCATGGAGCACAATTTCTTGACGTAAAAACTTCAAAACATCTGTGGCATCCCACTTTATCTGGTGATCAAACTGATCATACAATAGTGTCAAATGGAAGAAAGCTGATGTTGGAACGTTATATAACTTTAGCTTTAGGCCTTCTTACTAAACTGAAACAAAAGGCAGATACTGAGCATGTATTGGTGAGAAAAGTTTGAGAACCATTCATCTGAAAGATTGTACTTTTCTTTTTCTTCTTAATACCGGAGGATCCAGTTATCCGCTAGTGTGCACTTGACCTGTAGGTGCTCTATTTAAAGTAGTATGCAATTTTTTAAATGGCTCGACCTACAATGAAGTTGTTACAGAATACTCAGACTCATTCAGACATGAAAGAAACATGTTTCTTTTGCTGTCACGTTAATGGAGAGCAGCGTGTGCCTTGGGGGCTTTGTGACACTGAAAGCAAAGCAGCATTGTTTTATTCCTGCGACTGTGCTGTACTTTAATGTAGCAAAGCGATCATTTTTGGGCATGCAACAACCACATTTATAATCCCAAACACCACTCAAACTAAATATCTCAGTCGCTGGCCTGAAATCTGCTTATCTACTTGCAGCTAAATTGGTCAGGTCTGATGAATAAACCAGCGCTGTGACTTTCAGCCCAGGAGAAGCCCGTGCATTACTGCTATGAAATGTTAAATGGCTTGCAGGAGGGGTGAAGAGTATAGAAGCAGCAGCCGCAGCAGCACTTGGAAGAAAAGGAGAAGAAGAGGGAGAGCTGGCTCTGTTTTCTCTTCCTCTCTTAGGCACAAGTGTCAGCTGTGCTGCCCGTCTTTTTAGCCACTGGTGTGGAACAGGGCCCGGCTTGTTGGGGGTTTGAGCAAAAATGTGCGTGTGGGTGGGTGGGTGGATGGAAAGCGCGCGGAGAGACGTGCGTGCCGGATTCTGTTTGTTTGTGGGCAACATTCGTAGTCTCAGCTGCAAGAAAGCGGGCCCCTTCAGGTGCACGTGTGATCTCTCAGACTCTCACACCGTTTGTATGTTTACTTCTGCCATGTGTGTTTTTCTTTTAAAACTCATTTCGCCTCTCTCTGCGCGTCATCCTTTTGCCAATACGTTGCTCCAGGATGCTGGCTAAATTAATAAAACTTAACGAATAAAGCCCTGCAAAAACAAACTTACTTTCCCTCCAACCGCCCCGTGTGAGAACTGCAGGATAAATGAGCTTCTTCTCATACGCACACACCAAACTAAATAATTATAAGCCCAACCTCATATAAAACCAAATGTGATTTCAGACACCAACTGGAAATCACAGCTCATTAAGGGAGGTAAAAAAAAAAAAATCAAGCTCAGACAGCCGTGCTGGAAAATTAAGATTTCCAACTCTGAATTATCGTGTTTCCCCACATTACTTTGCACATATTGTTTGCTGAGGGAACATGCATTCCACACGTTTGTTTTTTAAACACGCATATCACCAAACAAAGTAGGAACTCATTAGACAGAGTGTTGTGGTAAATTGTATAAAGGGGGAGGGGGAAATACGTAGATGCTACTGCCTGTTAACACTTATCAGCTCCCATGTAGTGTTATCCAGGCAGAACACCGAGGTTAGGATCGGAGCTAAATATAAACCCTGCCACCGCGGTACTCATGGCAGATGTGAGCCAAATGAATAGGCTTCATCAGCACTGCAAACAAGGCTGGGAATACAGTATGTTGAGCGGGAAGCCGCTTGCCAGCAGCTTCTCTGAGTTACAAATCAGAGTGGGAGGAAAATCCCAGAGTATCCCTTTATGTTATGTAAATAATTTCCCTCTGATTTAACAAAAACAAAAAGACTCCCTCTGTAACTTAGAAACAGCATCAGGGAGTTGCTAATGTATTCATACCTCTTGAGCTTTTTTTCCAGATTTTGACACATTAAAGCCACAAACTCCAATGCAATTTATTGGGATTTTATGCGATTGTCCAAAAACATGAAGAAGCAAAAAAAAGTGGGGCTGAAATAGCATTCAGCTCAACAGTTTCCGGGACCACCTTTGGCTGCAATTACAGAAGCAAGGTCTTTGGACGTCAACGTTTTTGCACATCCACAGACTGAAATTCTTGCTCATTCCTTTTTGGGAAATTGCTCACACTTCGTCATTAAAAGAAGAGCATCGGTGAAAAGCAATTTTCAACTCTCTCCACAGCTTCTCAGCTTGATTTGGGTTTGGATTTGAGTGATCCTTTCTAACATATTGTTAACATAACCGCCCATTACTAAGGGGTGGACCTGTTTCGGTTGAATTTGCATGTTATCTAAGCCATTACAAGGCCTTTGTTTGGCATTGGTATAAAGCTGGTTACTCCACATTACTCCAGACTTTTTGAATTGAGAAAGCTTCCTGGAGAGGAAGCGAAACGTCTTCTACTACGGATAACAAGTCCAGTTGCTTTGTTTTTTACTTTTTTTGGAATGACCATGACCTGGATGACTGAGAATCTTCACCAGCGCATTGTTAACATATGCTTTGATCAAAACCACTCATGTGAAAAATAGATATAACGTGGGCCCAATTCAAGACATATATGCAATGAAGGAAGTGTTGCCTTTTCCTTAGACATTAAGAAATCTTTTCATTAACTGAGGTCCTTATCTAGTGTCAACAGAGGAGGGGTGGGCTTGTGGTCCTGACTGACATCTACATTGACATGCCAACGCACTAGCAGAGCATTCAGTAACTTGTAATGCTAATGGCACATGCGTCATCTCGTAGCCGATATGGAGTTATCATGTTTATAAAAACATGATTACAACAATAAGCTGTGAATCGTTGCAGACCCTCCAGATTCACCACCTTTTGTTTCCTTGTCCAGCCTTTCGTCTGAGATGGACGGCCTCATCCTGGAAGGTTAGCAGGTTGTGCTTCACTCTGTCCTTTTCTAGCCCGATGGATTGAACTGTGATCAGTCAGAAGACCTGGTATATTGTTGCACAACTTAATTCTGCTTTAAACTTCTCCACAACTGCATCTCTGATGGGCTCTGTCTGTGTTTCTTGGTCTTGATGATACCATTTCTTTACTAATGTTCTCCAACGAACCTTAACACAGCTTTAATCAAGTTGGGTTTTAAAAAAATAACAATTTACTAATTAGATGAGTCTGATTTAGTTGTTCAGACTAAATTGGTCTAAATAAAGAAAATGTACACATGTTTTTTTTCTTTGCTAAGATTTGCTTAAGAATGAAACTGACAGTGTGGTAGGGGTGTAAAATAATCAATGTAACACCCACACACATATCAAGGGGAAAAAGCTACTCTACACACACACACACACACACACATATATATATATATATATATACACTCACCGGCCACTTTATTAGGTACACCTGTCCAACTGCTCGTTAACACTTAATTTCTAAGCAGCCAATCACATGGCGGCAACTCAGTGCATTTAGGCATGTAGACATGGTCAAGAGAATCTCCTGCAGTTCAAACCGAGCATCAGTATGGGGAAGAGAGGTGATTTGAGTGACTTTGAACGTGGCATGATTGTTGGTGCCAGAAGGGCTGGTCTGAGTATTTCAGAAACTGCTAATCTACTGGGATTTTCATGCACAACCATCTCTAGGGTTTACAGAGAATGGTCCGAAAAAGAAAAAACATCCAGTGAGCGGCAGTTCTGTGGGCGGAAATGCCTTGTTGATGCCAGAGGTCAGAGGAGAATGGCCAGACTGGTTCGAGCTGATAGAAGGGCAACAGTGACTCAAATAACCACCCGTTACAACCAAGGTGGGCAGAAGAGCATCTCTGAACGCACAGTACGTCGAACTTTGAGGCAGATGGGCTACAGCAGCAGAAGACCACATCGGGTGCCACTCCTTTCAGCTAAGAACAGGAAACTGAGGCTACAATTTGCACAAGCTCATCGAAATTGGACAATAGAAGATTGGAAAAACGTTGCCTGGTCTGATGAGTCTCGATTTCTGCTGCGACAGTCGGATGGTAGGGTCAGAATTTGGCGTCTACAACATGAAAGCATGGATCCATCCTGCCTTGTATCAACGGTTCAGGCTGGTGGTGGTGGTGGTGTCATGGTGTGGGGAATATTTTCTTGGCACTCTTTGGGCCCTTTGGTACCAATTGAGCATCGTTGCAACGCCACAGCCTACCTGAGTATTGTTGCTGACCATGTCCATCCCTTTATGACCACAATGTACCCAACCCATGATGGCTACTTTCAGCAGGATAATGCGCCATGTCATAAAGCTGGAATCATCTCAGACTGGTTTCTTGAACATGACAATGAGTTCGCTGTACTCAAATGGCCTCCACAGTCACCAGATCTCAATCCAATAGAGCATCTTTGGGATGTGGTGGAACGGGAGATTCGCATCATGGATGTGCAGCCGACAAATCTGCGGCAACTGTGTGATGCCATCATGTCAATATGGACCAAACTCCCTGAGGAATGCTTCCAGCACCTTGTTGAATCTATGCCACGAAGAATTGAGGCAGTTCTGAAGGCAAAAGGGGGTCCAACCCGTTACTAGCATGGGGTACCTAATAAAGTGGCCGGTGAGTGTATATATATATATATATATATATATATATATATATATATATATATATATATATATATATATGAGATCCTACTTGTAGAGTCAAGTGTGAATGGAAGTCATTAGATACAGATTCCCTCAAAGAGAACAAGACACTTTGGCCCACACCAAATACCCTGAATAGTCCAGAGGCACAGCCTTGACCTCAAATGGTCCGATGTTTATCCACACATGCTGGATCTCAACTCCAGATTTATTTTCACAAAGTCTCCACAGCACAATTCTTTCTCCTCCTGCATTCACCTCTCAAATCAGCCGTGCTTCTCCGTCTCTCTGTTCCTCCTTTTCTGCATCCACGCTCCTCTGTCGTCTTAGCTCTCGAGTTATTTTCCTCTTCCGCTGTCTGTCTCATTCTACACCATAGCCCTTAATCTCACTCAGGGCCAAATCAGCAGATTAAACAAAGAGTGACTCACTCAGACTTAGCCATGCAGTTTATCTTCTATTATAAGAAAGTTAGAAGCAGATTAAATAAAACAAAAAACTATTTTCACTTTCTTGTTGATCCAACACGAGCATTTGAAGGCACATAGATTTTTAAAGTGACTCATTAGTAAATGCAATTTCAGTTGTTTTTTTTTTTTTTTACTTGTTCGCTGATCTGTCAGTGATATGAAAGCAAAGAAAATCTGAGAGCCCACAATATTTTTCTATCAGCTAAAAAACTACAAGAGGCTTTGACTACAACAGTTACTTAGATGTGACAATAGGTTAAATACTCAAAGTACGTAGAAAGCAACTTAAAGCCAGAGGTATATTATTAACAGCAATAAAAAACTGGAGGGCTATTTTTAAGACTAATCTTAAAACTTTCCTTTTTGACAAAGCTTATAGTTAGAGTGGCTCATGTTACCCTGAGCTATCTCTATAGTTGTTCTGTGATAGGCCTAGGCTGCTGGAGGACATCAGGGTCTAATTTTCTCACTCTACTGATTTCTACTGTTCTTCATTCTACGGTTCTCCAGTTTTGCATTGTATTACATTGAAATGACTGTCGTCATTTCAGCTTTTAACTTTTTGTTCTCTCTCTTTTTCTTCATAGTAGGTACACCTGGTCTGGCGTTCTGTTAACTTTGACATCATCCAGAGAAGACGGCTCACCCGTTACTACCATCTAATGTAGAACAGATTACTAGATCAATGTGTGCTTCTGTGCTTTTTTGTCTCTCTTGTTGTGTCTCTGCTCTGTCTTCTGTAACCCCAGTCGGTCGAGGCAGATGACCGTTCATACTGAGCCCGGTTCTGCCGGAGGTTTTTTTTTCCCGTTAATGGGTGGTTTTTCTTCCCACTGTCGCTTCATGCTTGCTCAGTATGAGGGATTGCAGCAAAGCCATGTACAATGCAGACGACTCTCCCTGTGGCTCTACGGTTCCCCAGGAGTGAATGCTGCTTGTCGGGACTTTGATGCAATCAACTGGTTTCCTTATATAGGACATTTTGACCAATCTGTATAATCTGACCCAATCTGTATAATATGATTGAACTTGATTTTGTAAAGTGCCTTGAGATGACATGTTTCATGATTTGGCGCTATATAAATAAAATTGAATTGAATTGAATTGAATTATAGAGTTTCAATTGCAGGATTTTAGAAATTTTTACATCTTTCAGATCAACAGTAAAGCGTTGATATTCAAGAGTCAGCAGCAAGGTTTGAGGGAACCAGTGAGACTTGGCAAGGCAAACATTGTGGCTTACAAGCAAATCCATGCTGGTGCTGATGTGGAAACTGAAGGGTATTCATTCAGTGTGTCAGATTTTTTTAACTGAGAAATAAAACTGATATGAAGAAGAACGCTTTGAAGATCAGGGAGAGCAAGACTTAGAAATTGCAAAAGGTTTAACCTTACTGTAAGTCGTGTGTGAAGGTGAAGCAGTTGGTGACAAATACAACAGCTTTGTTCAGACTTTCAGTTGGCAGGTATCTATTCATACTCCTGGTTGAAAGTTTTCCATTTGATTGGTTTCTGGTTGCCTGTGTGCTGCTTGTAAATGACGCATTTTGCTTAGAAAGTCTCAACTACAGTTGCAGTGGGAGTATTTAGCAATTTTGAATTGCATATACATCCAATGCAGTACACAGAAAGAATTTCAGACTCAACTGATAACTTACCTAAATCAACTAATTTTATATATTTTGACTGCAATGTTGTTGCAATCAAATACAAAGACTGCTCAGCGGCAGCAGGGATGATGGGGTAACTGGTGGGACTGGGCTCATCAAAGGTCTGTCGACCTTTACGTCCAACTGGCAGCTAAACCTGGCAAAGTGGCAGCTGATATAGCCCCTCCAAATTGTGGATGCACATGGACATCTTTTTTATTTCTATTTGGGTTGGGCCAGTGGATATCTTTATCAAGCCCAGAGAAGAAGAAAAAAACAAGTTTTAGCCCAAATATCTCAGCTAAATGTAGCCTAAACAAAAATGTTCACTACAACCTTCACTACTTTTCTGGATCTCTTAGACATCAAAAGATGTCCTTTCATCTTTCTCTCTTAAACTGTATTTTCAACGTTTTTAGATGTCATGATATAGGGTTTTGTTTGTTTTGGACTTTTCCGGCCTTGATAGAATCAGCTCTGTCACCTCTCAGCCACAGAAAACCCTCCAATCAGCTCAGTCCACCTCTCAGTCACCAGTCATCAGCCCAGACCAGCTCCACCTGCTGCCACTACTCAGTTCCTACTCTGCTCACCTCTTCCCCAGCCTTCATATACCTGCTTCATCAACTCACTTGTGCTCTGCCGCCGTGTTGTTTTCAGTTCTTGTGTGCTCAGTCTACATCTGGTCAAGTCTGGTTCTGCCAGCAACTCCTGGTATGTCTGCATTGAACATTTCCAATAAACCCTTTTTTACCGTAACTCTGTGTTTGGCTGAATTTCAGGTTCACCAGCAGCATACGTTGCATTAGATAAAAGGAAATGCATATTTTCTACGTCCTAACATCGAAGAATTGATAGGAGGTGGCAATTCTACAGGTACCTACAAGACATCTCATGCAGACCTTAAAATCATCTTTTAGTTAGAGCTTTTAACTGGAACACATTGAGCAGGCCAAATCATCCATTCCCATCTCCTCTTTACAAATAGCATACATGTGTTTACTTGTCACCGAATTATCTAGAAATCCATCCACTGCTGGCACATGTAGCTTAAAGCTGAGGGCTGTACCAAGTACTGGGCCAGAGATCCATATCTCACAGTTTTCACTTGATAGGATCTGATATTTTGTAGGGTCGATCAAACATATTTTTTTTTTTGTTAAACTTACTAAATGTATGAAATTGAGAACTTGAAGCATTTTGGTTCTGCCTCTGTCAAAGAACCGGCTATATTTTTTTTCTCTCTCTCTCTTTTTTCAAAGTCCCATTATAGTCCCTGGGAAAACAAAATCAGTCAAAATCAGAATCAGCAGCTCCGACATCAAACAAAAGCTAAAACACAATCAGCCAGGAAGCGCCTGATTTGGGCATCGCTAAATTCCCAAATTTGTTCAAAAACATGGGAATAAAGCAAAAAAGACGCAGTAGGTAAACTTACCTCTGCCTTTTGCAGAGTAGATTTTATAGCAATTAAGCAGTAATTTATAACAATTATAACAAGAAGAAACATCGACAGTATGATGCTGATTAATGGCTGTCAAACTACATCTAAAATGTTTTATTTTGGTCCAACAAGTAATCATAAAATATTTTCTGGCATTTGAAAAACTTCAGATGGATTCAACCCTTGGGTTATGTGGCCTGTTTAAGCTTCATTCATTGATAGGCCTGAGATGAAAATAGATTATTCTGAAAATGTTCATGTATAAAGAAAACTGTGAAAGACTCTTAAGATGCTTGGAAAACTTTAGCTCCGACCAACTAAACCATGTGAGCATAATAAATGGTATTAGAAGAATAATTTTACTATATTTGACTACTGTTTGAGATTCAAATGTTCAGATCACCACACTGACCCTATATTTATTAATATATTTTATCCATGTAAAAGTAAAAAAGAACAACATAATATCTGACTAAAAAATATATTTTTTACCACCAGAATATAACATGAATGTGTCAAAAAATTCCCAACAAAACTTTGTAATAGGTTATTCTCATAGGTATTGATTTAAATGCAGAATGGAGTAAAAGTGAGACACAGATTTCCTAAGTCGCATCCAGCCGAGTTGTTATAGCTCCCGTGATGAAAATGGCTGCTTCCACTTGAGGGTTAATCAATCTCTTACAAAATAATTAGGGGACGTGACAGCACCAAGGGTTATTGGCCTAAACACAGGCATTCTTGTACTGGGATGATGGTTGACAGAATGTTTCCTCCAGGTTTTGGTACGCCGCACACACCAGACATCTATCATTACCGAGCCGAGTGGCAGGGTGGCGGAGGCGAGTGGTAAGACTGTTGAGGGGGAAGAAATTAAAATGGGAACAAGGGATGTTGTAACACAAGGGTGGGGATGTGTGCTGCTGGCTGCCTTGAGGATCAAACAGCAGACACGAAGGGTAATGGGAAAGTGTGGTCTTCAAAGAAATGTGAACCAAGTCTGCATGTTTATTTGTAGAAAAATAACGCAGGTGTTTCTATGGGAACCTCATCTGGCTTTTAACGCATTCTCCGAGAACACTGACATGCACTTTGCATTCAAGAAAACATGAACACACACAGTCAGGTTCCCTCTAGAAAATAATAAAAAAAACAGTTTTCACCGTTCTTAATTTGCTTTACCTTGTCCTGCCATATCGCCGCTGCTTTCTACCCATCTTAGTTTATAATCCATTTTTAGGTGCTCCCTGTCTAAATCTGAAATGCAGAATTAATTCATTTACATATTGAATATATTTTCCTTTTATGGATGACACACTGAGTCTAGATGTATCAGGTTTCCTTTGATGCTCCTTAAGATGTCCCTTGATCTAATTTAGGGCTGGACATTGTATAAAAAGGATCACACCTGTAACAAAACACTTTTAAAGCAGGAAAGAATGTCTTTGATGTACATGCATCTGGCAAAATCGTAAGAAGATGCTGGTTCAGGGCCTGATGATGTTTGAATATGTTTAATATTTGCAAAGAGGTTATTTCAAAAGGTTTTCTAATACAGTCAGTCACAATCGGTCAAACAAGAGTCAAATTTGCTATGTTGCAACATCTGGATGATTTCAGCCCGAATTAAAACACAATCATGGAATAGTGAAGTTTGACCAGGAGTTCAACAAGTGCAGACCTTTATGAACAAACCCTCAGGTGGTGAAATACGTAATATATTGACTAAAAACATAGGCATTGGCAAGAAACCCCAATGTAAGTATTCTGTCATTACATAAGGTTGAGGGCTATTGTTATCTCTAGTTTGATGTTATTTCACGGTTGTCATAGCTGATCTTTTATGAATGCAATCAAAAAGTGGGGTTTTATGACAGCTCTTAATACAGGCTCCATATCTCAGCAGAGGATGCCATAACTCTAGCAAAAACCCGCATGTCTGTTTTCGTCAAAGACATTTGATGAAGTGTGCACTTAATGAACAAGTATTGTATTGTTTAGGAAAAAGTGTTAACAGCCATCTCTTATGATTTTTAATTTAAAGTAACAATCAACATTTCAAGAGATTCCAAATACCCAAACAAATAGGCCATATCCTCTCTTTTAGATTTAAGAAAATGCCCAAAGTCAGATGCAGAGCCAATATTTCAATGACATAGTACATCCAAACTCTAGGCCCCCAACACGTTTTGAAGTCATTTTATGTATTTTAGTATTTTTTTATCTTTATTCAGTTATTCACTAATATAATTGTTTTAGTTTGCCATTTAGTACCGGTCCATTGAAAATAAGTGGAGCATTTTCATTGTCCAAATAAATGAAAGCCCCTAATAAACCAGGCATTATATTTTGAAATCTAGTTGCCAGTAAGGACATTACTTGTGGATTTATTACCAGATTGTATTCATACTGACTACAGATATACTGTACAGTCAACACCAGATAGTTAAATGTGGAAAGATTTATGGAGTTATACTGTGAAATGTGCTTGACATTTCCAAAAACAACAAACAAAAGACATTGTAAGGACTCTGGCTGCAGCTGGTTAGAGTGTCATTATCCACAGTGACACAAGTCATGAACCAGCATTGCTTGACTGGCCACTCAGCAAAGAATAAGCAATTTTGCAGGAGCATTTGGAGGAAAAATGGAGATGCTTGCAAGCCCAGGAACACCATACCTTCTGTTTCTACCGGAATCACAAGCAAAGAGCTGTGTGTGAAAATGTTGACGCAACATACTGGGTCTTTCAAACATACAGGGACTTTAATCATACCATCAAATTAGTTATAAAGTTACATAAAGACCACGAAAATTCTTTTTTTAAACTTGTTATTAAAAAGCCCTCATCTCAATCCCATAAAGAATGTATGGAAGCGGAGCCGAAAAGGTCTACAGGGATAACTCCAGGACTACACCAGTTCTGTCAGGAGGAGTGGGCCAAAATCACAGCAAACTACTGCGAGAAGCAGGTGGAGGGAAACCTAAAACCCAAGTAATGAGAACTGCTAATCTAAAATGTCTCTGATGAAACTGTCACAGGACAAACTGCAGACAAAAGCACTCCGTCAATACTGAACGCAAAGGTATGTAAAGATGATTTCAACAAATGTGAAAATGAACACCGAACTGCTGTAGTCACTGCACAAATCCCTGTGTGCGTACATCCAGTCCATGTGTATAGCAAGGATTTCTTTCTGTCGCTCCTTGGCGCACACACACACACACACACACACACACACACTGGATTTGTGAGAAGTCTGATTGTTAGTGGCAGATCTATCGCTGCATGTTTTATTTTCCTCCCTCTGATAAAGCCCTCGGAAAAAAAACGGCAGCTCCGTAGCCGTTCTGCTCACCCAGCCCCCGACGCCCACAGTTCCCAGTAGGTGGTGTTTTCCTCGCCTGCTTGCCGCTCGCCCCTCCACCATGCCAAGCGCGACATGTGACAGCAGCAGCACATGGCCTCCCACTCCCCCCCCCCCCCCCTCCCCCCCCGACTCCACACCCCAATCCTCTGCAGGCCTATTTTTTTCTCCCCCCCATCAAACGTCTGAGAATACCCCTCAAAATGCCCGCCTCACTTGTCACGCTCCCTCTCCAACCCCAAAAGACTATCTGGGAGGCAAACTCTGCACACAACCACACATTCGATATGAATAGAGGCGTATCGGCGCAATTAAAGTCACACAGTGACACATAGGTGCTGTATGTAGGTGAGCATAAAGCCATGCGCCTGTTCAGATCAAACAGCTCACAGATGCAGAGAGATGTTGTGCCACGGTCTAATTTTGAGCATACCACCTTTTCTTTTCTTTTTTCTGCACGACTCTCGCGTCACTAGAAAGGGGTAAACATGCCAGTTTGTGTTCGTACCAGTCACATCCAGCTGTCGGGGCTAAGCCCCCCTCCTTTCCTCAAATCCTCTTTTCTCTAAACCTTCTTCACATCACATCTCTCCCTCCTTCCTTACCTGGGCTTTCTATGCAAATCACTACATCCTCTTGCTCCACCTGTTTTAGTGGTTCGGAGAGACGAGCTTTATGTCAGGGACTCTAATCAACTGCAAACCTTAAAACATCTTAAACACTTCCTTTGCATTTGCTGCCTAGTAGGGGAAAATATCCAGAGACAGTTTGGGTACCCTAAAACTAAACATGGCAGTGTGAGGTGGAATTAGCGTTAAAAAGTAACAGAATCTACTCGCCGAGTTGAGAAAGATTTGAGCGCTAAAGTCTCTGGTCCCCAACAATCTGTGTTAATATTTCAATTATCCTTGTGAAGGAATGAATTAAATGGGTGCCAACATTATTTTAGGGCAGCCTTGGCTGAGGTGGAAGGAAGCTGTAACACAGGGCAAGATTTCTGTCAACACTTTCTTTTCTAATATGTTCAGACCACAGACTGAATCCACAGAGATTCGGCAGACGTGGATGAACTATTCTCACTGTTTGTTAAAAAATGATATCTTGAGCTCCGTTAGTCCTTGTCGAAAGGAATGGGAAATTGTGTTTTCATTAGATGGGTTGACTTGGTCGTAGAAGATAAATGTTTGAACATATTAGGCTGTACAAAGACTTGGCTTTTACTCCTTATTGCCTTCTTCATTTCTGTAGCACTGCTGAGGGTCCCGGCGGCACTGAAGCTTTAGGACTAAACGATGACAAACGATACACGGTCAATGGCAAGATGTGCAAAGAAATCAATGGATGACGCTAATTTACCAAACATGATTAAGATAGATTGAAGGTTTTGGAGCTAAACTTGATTCATGACACTTGCAGGAATGGTGACGTTGTTTTAAAAAACTGTAATTCTAACAAATAAATTAATTCTTGATGCTAATGCCTTGAAGGAGCTTCAAAAGTTCTATAAGCTTCCACTTTTCAATGCATTTTATTGGGGTTTTAAACACTTTTAGAAGTGAGAATTGGATATTGTGTCATTAATTTACTGTTTAGTCAGCACCTTCACTTTCACTCTGATACCACTAAAAATAAAACGGTCAACCTATCGCTTTTGTCAACCTGCGTAATATTATGAAAACTAACACCTCTAAAGGCACCCTGCCTATGGTGAAACATGTCTGTAGCACCGTCATGCTGTGGGGAGTAAAAGGAGTTGGATAATTGAATGATAAATAGAGCATACGGGAAAGTAATAGTAAAAAAAAAAAAACTTGTTACTGGTTTCAAAGGAGTTGAGACTGGGGTGCAGGTCCTCCCTGCAGCTCCCATAGTTTAGATCAGCAGTCTCAAACTCCAGTGCCTGAGAGCCACTGTCCTGCCACTTTTATTTGCATCCCTACTCTAGCACACTTGAATTGAATGACTTGATTACATCCTCAGCACGTTATAAACTTCTATGGAGACCTGGAAATAACATTCTTTTGTTCCTTTATGTGTATTAGAACCGGGACGCATCTAAAAGCTGCGTTACAGTGGCTCTCTGGAGTGCAGATGGAGAACCCTGGTTTGGAACAAAGCTTATGTATTTCTTAGAATAGCTCAGTCAAACTCTACACCAAAATCCAATTGTGAATCTGTGGAAACACTTCAAATTTGCTGGACACAACAGCTGCTCTACATATCTGACTGAGCTTGAGATTCTTTGTAAAGAAATCTGGTCCAGAATTTCACTTTCTAGATGTGCAAAGCTGTCAAAGACATGCCTCAAAGAACTTGCAGCTATACCTGCAGCAAATGGTGCAACGTGTCAGCTCAAGAGTGCCCTAAATAAATAAATCCTTACACCACCTTACTTTTTGGATTTTTCAAGAATCTTTATCGTCATTAAAGGTATACTATGCAATCGGGGTTGATTTTCCAGCGAGGCTCCCCCCAGAGGGCGAAAGTAAAAGTGCACTGTCGTAAATATGCTCAGCTGTTCTACTGGTTTGTCTGTCAAGCCAGGCGCGGTTGTTTTGAGCTTAGCAGACAGGCGAACGCAACGAATACAAAAGTAGAAAAAAACGGCAGTACAAACAATGACTAACACAGTGAAAGTATGAACATGCACACAGAGAGAGAGAAACCATTCCAATGCAGTGTTTCCCCTAGGAATTTGCTTACCGGACGACCGGCGGAGCTGGGGGGGGTGGGGGGGGGGGGAGACAAGCTTTACGCCGATCACCGGCGGAGCGGAGCGGGGAGGGGAGACAAGCTTTGCACGCATATCGAATTAGTTTTGTTTGTTTTTTTTGTAATGTTGGGAGGCGGTAGCGTGAGGGAAACCCTACAATGTTACTTACAATCGCATCAGCAGAAACGCGAGGTCCGCGTCAGCCTTGCAGCCTTCTCTTTCTTTTAGCTCTCGCCATTCGGAAAAAGCTTGGCCGATGTTCACCCGTGTACGACTCCTCTTTCTGTCCAGAGCCCTTTTCCTCTTTCTTGCCTTCTCCGACATGGGCTTTCGCTTTTTTATCGCCGGTTCCGCCATGATAACTGCACAGATATCGCCACTGCGCTAGCAACGAGCATGCCTTTCACTGGGGACGTGTAGCAGTTCTTGCCGTAAAGCAAGACCGACTCTCGCGATCTCGCACGAGATTCTGAGCCTGTGGGTGCGGGCCGAGGGCTCCTGCAATTGCAAGTGCGGTATTTTCCCCACAGACCACCAGGGCGGCCAAGAAAACCTTTGTTCAACCTGAAATGACTCATTTAATCATCCAAAACGGTATGGAACACATTAATTAACTGAAAAATGTTGCATAGTATGCCTTTAAGTGTCACATAATGAAATATTTGATGAGACAGACCCTGGCTCAGAATGCACACGGATTACACATGACACAAAACACAACAAGACATAATGTCTCCAAAGCTTTTTTCCTCCTGACACACGGTGCAGATTAGTCCTTGCCATCTAATAATACTTATTATCGAGTCAAAAAGTCAGATAGCAGTCCCTGTACGTGCAGATAATGTGTTAATGTTTAACTTTTTAATGTTGCAAAAAGTCCAACAGTTATATGTGTTTTTGTATCGTACAGTCCATTTACTACAGTGGATAAAATTTAGCTTTCTAGCTGATCCTTTTCTCATGTTTCCCTTTTCCTCTGCGTCTTCCTTAGCTTTGTTTCCTTATATCAGTGCGTTCGGTGCTCTTTGCATCTGTCACAGCTCATTCCATGTTGTAAATAGACGGCCTTTCTTTTTAGACAATGCTGACATTTACTTTAGGCCTCTATCAAAGACAAAAGACCGGTCACCAACCAACCATGCCCCTTTGCCCTGCTTTTCACACTCTCTGGACTGAAAAAACAACGGATTTGACACTAATGTTCTCATCAGTGTAACATCATTGAAAGAGGGAGATCGTGATTGAAAAATGCTGGAACTATGATTAAATGCAGCACAGGCACAAGGACAGACAGCAAGATTGCTGCAAATTCAGTCGATATTTTATGCATGTTTGCAGTGAAAAGGTGAATAACAGGAAATCCCGCTGACAAAAAATAAATACAGCTGAATAAGTGCAAACTTTCAACCTGGCACAAGACGGACAATGAGGGATTGTGCACAGAGCCAGAGGTGGAAGGCACATTCCTTCCTTGTGATTCCAGCAAGTGAAAGAAGTCGGCATGTCGGCCTTCTAGAAATCAATAGAGGCTCTCCTGTGTGTAGGAGCGAGTCAACAGAGCAGAGAGCAGCACAGAGTCGAGGCGCACAGATAATATTTATGTAGAGAGAGGCTGCCAGCAACCACCAGGGACTATGTTTAATTCTGATTTATAAATCCTAAAGCAGTGATCTCATAAATATAACGGAGCTACGTGTTTATTTATTCAATGATAATCCAGCAACACGTCCACATTAGAGAATTGTAGCGTATAACACATTTAAATATTCATTTGCACTTTCCTATCCAAGTGCGGAAAAGGAACTGTATTTACTCAGGTGTTCATGTACATGTTGACTGAGCGAGAGCCATAGATCCAACAACGGGACGGATGTGCATCTGTCTGGATAGCTGTGTTCACTTGAATTCAGTCCACAACCTCCATAATGGATAACCCTGGCACGTACAATTAGCAAAATTACCAACCTCATGAATAAACGCACAGCATGTGCACCACACTCGCTAATTGATATCCTCTTTAGGTAGTATTTACATGTTTCTGCCAAAGCCAAAAAGTGAAATCCCACTGATGCATCAGGAGTGTGATAAAAACTGTTACCCATATTTCAGTTTTTTTTTCTTGTGTGTGTGTGTGTGTGTGTGTATTTTTTATCTGTTTTGTTTCTCAAAGGAGATCCTTGTGGCTTTAATGGCTATGCTAATTGCTATGTTCAACCAGAATACTAATAAGTGTAGTAATTACTGTAACATGAACCGCAGCAGAGGGTGCACAGGAGTCAGACTTGGCTTTTACAGAGCCTGTAAAAGGGAAGTGAAATCTCTGGCAGGGAGGGGAAGTTTAAAATAAGCATTTTGATTGTTGGGCTTTACTGCCACACAGTCTATTCTCAGATGCAACACAGACGACGTCACATTTTGGCAGACCTTCATTCCTGTCCCCTGTCAAATACAGCACAGACAATCCCACATCAGGCTGATCAGTGGGCCTGCTTTGATTACGATTCCACCAGAACAGGATTCAGACATGAATAAACGTAGAAGAGAGCTTTGTAGAAGAATGCATCACTTGAACTTTTTTTTTTTGAACAGCACAAAAACAAATGTAACCGTATTTTTAGTAATGGATTAATGGTAGACGAGTTCGGTACAGTCTTGTCGGTTCGGTTTATGCTCGTGTACCGAACGATTGCAGCATTGTTTGACACCTGATCACTTGCTGGATGGTTTATGTGCTGACAACCTTAGCACAACCTTAAAAAGTTTTGCTAATGCAAAAGAAAAAAAAGTAAACTAGAAGACTCCCCGGCTATCACTAAACTTGGATATTTTGCGACATTAAGATTATTTTCTGCAATTGCAGTGAGAAAAAAGGTGGATGTAGCCAAAAATTGACATCAATGTACCCATCTTCCAACAGCATTAAGGTACGTTGTCTTCCTGTGCGGCTAAGTAAATTACTGACCTGAAACAAATGTGATCACAGAAAATGGAGGAAAATCAGGCTACCTGTGGCATCCCATCGGCCCAAACTCTGTTGATCTTATACGACACAAGTCGGAGGAATCTCAGTCAGACTGCAGCCTCTAAAATGTTTTCCTCGGGGGCTACCATGTATGTAGCGTCATTCATCTTCCTGTCGGGTCTAATCATCTTCCCTGCATGCCTCTGCTGAATAAAAGACACCCCACAGCATATTTCTGCCACCACCATGTTCCATAGTGGGAGTAGCATCATTTGATAAAGACGTATAGAACATAGAAAATACTTAATTATATAATTATAATACTTAATTATAAAATAATCAGAATTATTTATTTAGTTGCCAGATTATCATAGACAATATGTTCAATAGTTTTGTTTTATTTTACTTAAATATGTGCATGTTCTCAACAGTATGTTGTAAAATTTTTGCATATTATAGATTCATTTCACATATTCTTAAAGTGCAGACCTAAGATCATTTTATTTTTGTCCAATTTATAAAAATGAGGAGGAATAAATTTACATCAGAATTGTCGATTTAACCTGCATAAACTATACTTAAAATAGATTCATGATACATATGCTGTTACTTTGTTCACATCATTTAAGAAATGCTAACAGCTTAGGAAATGCATCATCAGAGGTTGATGTTTCCACCGCCATGTTTCATGGTGGGAACAGTGTGGCTCAGGGTCATAGTTGTCCTGCCTTCTGATTCGCCCACCTGAGCTGTGGGTCCCTGAAACTCCCGTAGAGTTACTGCGTTCCTCATGGCTGTCTCCCTGATTATTGTTTAAATTGTTTGCACAAAATTTTATTTCAGGGTATCATTATAAAGGGAGTTGAAAACACACACAAATCTCAGATATTTATATGTAAAAAATAAATAAATTTAAACGCTATGTGTGCAACCATGGATCGATTTCCTTCGATTTAACATTTTTGTTTATGCTGCGATTAGCTGGTTCATGTGATAAAACAATAAAGCATTGTAAAATGTATTATTGACCAAACAAAATGAGGAATGATATAAAGAGTATGAATACCTTTGCAAGTGCACATGCATGCCCTTTATATTTTCAGATGGCCTCCTGATTTATCTGCTGACATGCTTCCTTAACACAACTTGAGGTGTCATGAATCCCGTCAGCGATCCCTCTCCATCAATCACATGTTACTGGGACAGAACAAGACCGCTAAAGACCCATAATCACTAGAATATCCAAAGCAGAAATAATGCAAAGGAAGGATGTTCTTGCATTGCTGTAAAATGGAAGTTCTCTCCTAAAGGTCACACGTGACTTGGCAAATAGTTTATTTTATCAGGATAGTTCAAACGCTTTATCTATCTTGTATAGTTCTAAACGGGTAGAATGTGTTCAACAAAACTGGGCCCAGATGGGCTTTTCGTTGGTATTTCAAACGGAATGAAAGCGGCTCTTAAAAGATGGTTGGCTGAGATATTGACGGCCAATGTTTCTTGGCAGCGGTGGTAAAACACCCCAGGAGTGCATTCCTCCAGCGTCCCACTGTGCCCATGAAACATAGCCGGAAAGAAAACGCAAAAATAGAACACTATTTAATGTCTGCTTAAAATATGATTAAAATCATATGTTATTGATTATTCAGGTTATGCTTCTCGTTGATTTAAAAATGATATAGTTTTAAAGTTCTTCAATGGTTGATTTAGGTCCAAGTGATTCATTGTATTTTTTTCAACGCTTTGGTTGAAATGCGTTGAAACTGGATTTAAATATAGCAGGACTGCTTGATGATTTGCTTATCTGAGCCAAAGCAGAAGGGTGGCATCAGCTGTTCTTGGATAATTCTCAAAATGATGATTAAAACAGGCCCTCCTCCTGCTCTTAGTGGTAAAATCCAACAAATTCTTTTCTCCTGTTTTCTAGTCTGGGGTGAATATCATTAGAATATAATCACACTGAACATATCTACTGTATTACATTTAATGTCAAGATTTCTTGTTCCAAACGCCTTTAGAAATCTGTCCGGGGGGGGAAATGGATTTTAATTGGCTGTACTTTGACATGCATGATTTGGAAAAAATGAGAAAAAGCGAAATTACAGGTTTCTTTCATCTCATTGTGATGCTTGAGATCTTCCTATATGATGTAAGAGAACCTGTCAAAACAAGTCTGTCTTAAGCTCACGGCTGAAAATAAAGGATTGCAAAGGGGATTTTTTTTCTGCCTCCTGAATCTTTTCGACTAGATTCACAAAATTGTAATCCATTAGTATTTCATTTGTCGAAACTTTCGAACATCTAACAGTGTTTAACAATCATTTTGTTTTTAGTTCTTTTAACTATTACATAAATGACTACGTTACGTCTGAGGTAAAGATGGCCTCCCCTTCCAATGTACACTGGATACCAGGTATCCTGCAGATATTAACATCTAATTGATTGACAAGCTGCACATAAATGAAAAGGGTGCAAGAGCCATGAGAACATCCTGACATCTGAGCGTTTTTTTTTTTTTTTCACTACAGTACAAGACAGCTGGAGATACTGAAAATATTTTTTTGTCTTTTGAACTCTACCACAAAGTCAAATCTTTGGGCATTTTTCTAGTTTTTTTTTTAACATACTCTAAAAGAGCATCAAGGCATATAATTGCAAGCGTATTGTGAAATAAAGGTAGCCCTATCATACTTTCATGTTTTTTTTGTTTGTTAGTTTTTTTGTTTGTATGGTTGTTTGTTTTTTGAAGGGTGAAACGATTGTGTTTCTAAAAGACTGCTACCATTACACATCCATGCTGATGTGTAGTCAAACAAGAATAACGTGGAAAATTGTGCATTGGCAACACTGGCTCTACTATAAGTGAATCCAACTTCATCAGAACAAATGGAGAACAGAATTAACACAGCTTGGGTTTCTTAAAAATGTTTTTTTTTTTTTACAACAACACATATTTGCATATGCCATATGTGTTGTCTTTTAGATCTATTCCACCTTTTTTCATGAGCGTCTGCAGTTGGATATGTCATAAGAAAAAGAAGGGACAACAAAATCCTTGAATTAGTGTGTTTATTCATCAGGGTTTATACAAAACCATAGTTATAGCAATCTGGTTTTTGATTTTTTCATTTGCATAAATTATGCTTAAAATCGATAAATGATGTATATGCTTTTACTATATTTACATTCTTCAATATGCCAGTAGCTCAATTCGTTTCTCATCAACACACACAAGAAAAAATAATCAGTTTTTATGTCCATTTTTAATAAAAATGGCATTCCAGAAAAGGTGATCTTCAACTGATATTTGGACCAAGTATCTCTGGGAATACTGATTTGGTGATACTTTGGTGAAGCTCCAATTTTTATTGTGGTTGGAAGGTCCTTTTCTCCATTACTATTATCTTTCGCTCCTCTCTTAGACTCTTTATCAGATTATAGTCTGACCCTGGTGGGGTCCACTCCAAAATATTACTTCTAGACAGAAGAACATTTTTGGTAAAATTGAAATATTACTTTCAGCTAAAACTGCCAGGGGTATGAATAATTCTGGGCTCATCTGCACATGTTTGCATAGTTATCCACAGTGCGTCCTGTGCAAAGAATGTAACCCTGTATAGTAGCACATGAATACCCACACAGTCTTACATTAAGTGTTCATGTGCGCATTTGGGATGGCATAGAAGGGGAACACACAATTTAGAGGGAAAAAAATGTGGAGACCACTGCCTTGTTTTCCCCTGAAACCAGCACGATAGTAATCCCAGTCAGGTAACCTCACACTTCATTGTAGTTAAAGGAGCTATAAGTAAGATATTTACTGTAAAATCAACCTAGGGCCTAGTCCACACGTAGCAGGATATCTGGGAAAATTAGACATTTTTATGCGGTTGTGCCTTTCAGTCACACATATACACCATTATACATCCCTTAAAACGAATGATCCTAACAACTGCGGTGAAAGTGGAGATTTATAAACGCTCCGGTTTTGAGCCTGTGTGTGTACATGAAAAGACGGGAGTTAATGTCACGGTCTGCAACAAATATCGCTGCGCTGCGTCACACAGGAGCGACCATTGTTTATACACTTGGACATACAGTGGAGCTAAAAATGAATTTCGTCAGAGAGGTGCTGATTATTAAATTGCTTCAGACACGTTTTGTTTGTATTTTTTTACAAGATCAAACCTCCCGGTGCCATGATTCATTCCTAACAGGAAGTCATAGTTATTTTGAAGTCTTCTGATGCTGACAAAAGTTTTAGTTTTGCAGTACACTGCCCCCTATGCGTGTGGCGTATTGAAAATAATGCTCAGTGGCGTATTTCTGCCTGTTAGTGTGGATGGAAACTTTTCTAAAAAGCCTCCCATCTGTATGGTATTAGTTTTAAAAATGGTGTAGGGGAGATATTTGTGTTCATTTTTTAAAACCTTGCTACGTATGGACCAGGCCTAGCTCATTCTCATGTGTCACCCGCGATGGAAGTATCATTCCCTATAAGCAATCTATCCTCTCCATCAACGATGTCTTAATCATGTTTTTCTTCTTTCAAACCCAAAACAGAACTATTTCGGTTCAGAGTGTAGCCTGTGTTTACTTCCTGGTTCCTGAGCCAATCATATGAGAGTTCCCAGGGTTCTCAAAACAGAGTGCAGCATTTGATCATGGCAAAAGAGCAGCAGCCTGCAGACATGGAAGCCAGTAAGAGAAGTGGACCAGAAATAGAACAAAATCACATAGACCTGTGGAAGTAAAAATTCAGTGCAACTACAGACCGTTGGGTAAATGGCGGGTGTCCGTGAAAGGCATTATGTGTGTGTCAATCCATTTTTAATCACTAGGTGTCATTATTACTTATTGTTCCTTTAATAAGGTACTGATTTGATCACCTGAACCCAAACGTTATGTGAAAGACTGACAGAGATCCTGGCGAGGCGCCTGGAATTTCTCCTTTAATTCAGGGGTATTCAACCAAATACAGAGGAACTTCCCTTAAGTCAATACATTAGTACAATATATTGAAAAAAAATAGATTATTATTTTTTCTTTGTGTTATTTGAGGCCTGAAAACACAGCAGTACTGCAAAAAATGATTATAGCGACAAGATTTTTTGTTTTTTCCAACGATATATGAGACCACAGTCCTTGGTCTATTGACTTAAGGTGGCAGTCAGTGAGATTCATCCGATCCGAACGCTATGAAACAAGCTTAGTGAGTGTAACCGCTATTTTCTTCACTTATTGTCTGGTTTGTTTGACCGTGCATTAACCTAAGGGAAATTACTTTCAATGTGTGCAGAAATCGAGAGCAACATTTACAGTCTGGTTATTTCCTTGAGCAGTAATGTGTGTGTGCGTGCCCGCATGTCTGTGTGTGTTTGGAGCTGTGGATTGGGATTTTATTTTCCAAATAGCCGGAATTGCTCAAAACAAAGTGCTCTGACAGAACACGATTCCACTGATACAACATAAGACAGAACAACTTAATCTGTCCTGCCATCCATTTATCCAGCTATCCATCCATGAAGACACACACATGCACACACACGGACATAAGCAGGGACATACACATGTATGAAGCTTAGAGCTGACTCACTGAGGACAGCGCTCTGGTAGAAATTATCCTTTATCGTCTTTGCTCAGCTTTTTTTTTGCAATCATACGTGACATGATTGCCTGGTTTAGATGGGCATGACAAATATGTCCAGCACAGGATGCCATTACTACTTTATGCAAGGGCATTCAGGGAATAGAACTCACTATGTATCTGGTTACATCTGGGAATTTCCTGTGTGTTATCATCGCTCTTGGCATACAATGGTCTGTGCTCCTGATTTCTGCTAATAGGGCCCCGTAGCCAGGGCCAAGGAAATGGTATGTACCATTAGGACACAGCAAATGAACAATGATCTGATGTGTATCTGATGTTGTTGATGAATAATAAGGAAGGCATCACACTCATCCCATTCCTGTTGATGTATTTGAGTGATGGCAAAAAATACTTCAAGAGATGAAAGTGCCTGGCTATCAGTAAATCAAAATGACACCAAGCAGAAGTGTAAAAACACAAAGATTATTTATTCGCCGCTGGACAAGCGCAACAAATAAACTATAAACTCAACCCTCCAAATCATTGACTTCAAATACTTTCTGTAGTTACAGGTGTATGAAATCAAATACATTGACTTGATTACTGATTCTATACAGAATGAGCTCCAAGGAGCTCAGGGAAGTCAAGTGGCACTGTGAAAGGATGCTGTTTGTGCAATAAACTTCCTTGCTGCTAAACATTCACCGGTCAACAGTTAGCAGTATCGTACCAAAGAGCGAGGACAAAGCAAGCCGAGCCCCGTGGTGTGTTAAAAAGACTAAAACCTTCCACAGTCATTGGCTACAGATCTCCAAACTTCATGTAGCCTTCAGATTAGCTCATGAACAGTGCACAACAGCTCCTGATTCCGCCTCCCTTAAAACATCACAGTATAAAGCGTCAAATGGTGTGAACTGTAAACTAATCTGCGACTGGTGGAGGTACAATATGTTCCCCTAACCCGGCTTAACCTCACAAGTGCACTTGTGGATACGCTTTAAACGAGATGAAGCTGTTAGAGCTGCAAAGCGTGGAACTTGAACCGTAAAGTTAAGAATGTGATGTTATTAGGATGTTATTAGAGTTCATGTATTTGTAAACGTAAGCATCACAGTTCTTTTGGGACTATGGCATATTTTGTCAGTCCATTTTTCAAATATTGTGAGGCTGTCTAACATATGCTATGACTCCTTTTACTTAGTATCGCTCTCTCTAAATAATAAATGGGCCTATATTAATAACATAAAAGGATAAATATTTTTTGTTATCCATTAATTTACAATGTGCATGACACAGTGTATTAATATCAGTCATAACTAAACCACAGGAAGGATAATTTCTGTATTTTGACATTTCTGGTTTTGAAGAATTCATCTTATACTATTTCTTTATGTTTTCAACTTACTGTGTACTACTGAGGAAGGGACTCAATCTGGGCATCTGAAGAGTAAAACGTATTATATAGTTTGTCATGTGAAGACAGATGAATTTAAAAAAAAACAGAATGACAGTAACCTGATGAGAGAGAAAATATAGATTCTGCAAATAATGTGCAAAAGCTGATGTTTAGATCCCATTACAATCTGCACTTGAGCAGAAAACACGGAAGGCTACAGCTTTTTTAAGAACGACCTTGTCTGGTGAAGTGTCGCTATTATCAACAAAAAATGATTTATTTATTTTTTTACACCAGGAGCTGAGGTTAACAACTAGAAGCATAGAGGGCCAGAGTTAGGTCTGAATGTAGCTGCAGCTAAATTTCTCTGTGTGTGACTTAGCGTGTATTAACAAAGATCGCTAAAGCGTTTCGATGTCATGGTGAGAAAAAGAGCAGAGAGGAAAAAGGAACTATTCTTCTTCTTTGACACCTGCCTGAGCCTCCATACATCCCAGCTGTGACCATAATAACCAAGCTGTCCCCAGGGAACGAGCGCTAAATGCCTCTGACCCCTAAAAACACAACGCACAAATGCTACAGTCATACACGCTGTGTGCTGCAAGATAAGACCAGTCAAAAACACACACACACACAGGCAGAGTCAGACACATGTTGTCAATTTCCTTTTTTGATAAGTACTCTCAAGACTTGTGTTTCCACGTGCACACGTCTGCTCACAATAATGCAGGTGAATGCTCTTTGTTTTGCTTTGGGTTTTTTTTTTTATGGCAAAGAATCATACGAGCGTTAATGTAATTACAGGAGCAGAGAGGACACACTCTCTGCTTATTGCTCTGTGCTATCTCCTCTTGAGCCTGACAGATAGGAATATGCAGGGAGTTTTTGTCCAATCTCTAATGACTGCGGCATGCCCATCCCACAGTAATCCGTTCATTTCTGTCCACTTACAGAAGAACAGGCAGCCAGAGAGGTAAATGTGGCAACTAGTGTGTGTGTGTGTGTGTGTGTGTGTGTGTGTGTGTGTGTGTGTGTGTGTGTGTGTGTGTGTGTGTGTGTGTGTGTGTGTGTGTGTGTGTGTGTGTGTGTGTGAGAGTAGGTGAGCGAGAATATTTTCTGCTCATTTTACTCGTAAGAATCAAGAATCTTTTATTTTCACCGTGGTGAAATTACCTTTGAGGCAGAAACTGACTGCCTCAAAGGTAGGACACAAACAAATAACATGACACACATACACAACAGACTTAGTATTTACAGTCCCCCCCCCCTCCACCCACCATTAGAGCATGCAAGTTCAAGTGACAACTTCGATGAAAAGTGAAGACCTTTTTTGATCCTCATTTTTTTCTGGGCTAGGGGTTAGGCTTAGTACTAAGGCGTCAATTAGGTTTAGGGTTAGGTATATACTGGTAAAGGTTAGGATCAAGGTTAGCCCATAGAAAGGCATGAAAAGGAATGGAAGTCTATGGAGCTCAAAGCATGGTCCTCACCATGTATTTTAGACTAGGATGTGTGGATGAGAGAGAGAGAGAGAGGTGGTGGGGGGGGGGACATTTAAGGTGCTTGCCTAAAGCATAGAATAGAAATTGCCGTGTTGTGACGCAATTGGCCGACACATATATTGTCCTAGAAAATTCGGGTGTGATAGTGGCCAACACACATAGACAGGACACACCAAAGTACACCCTAGATTGAATAATGTGAATAGAAAGCTAAATGTAAAGTTAGACTGTAAAGCAGAAGAGAATGAAATTATCAGAAAGGGGGGAAACTATTTTGAACTATTAATAGATAAAATGGCTCATTCAAGTAAAGATGCAATGTCCAAGTTAAAATAAAAGAAAGACAGCAGCCGACTTACAGAACAATGTAAGAAGACTGCTCAACATGCACGATTGTACAAACACACCCATTTTTACATCCTTTTCTCTTATTACAACTAAACAATTTTCTGGGATTTCATGCCATACATCACGACAAAGTAGGGAAATGTGCAGCGGGAAGGAGCAGGATGCAGGTTTTTTTATGCTCTTAATAAACATAGATCTCAACAGTGTGTTATGTATTTGCATTTGGTCCCCTGGCCCTTTACAGAAATAAAAGAAAAAAAACATGGACAACTACCTATCATTTTCTTTCCCTTTCACAAGCACCTGTTCCTTCATGTTGGTCTGTCTTCTAAAATACCTGCATTTGGTATGTTATATATTGTAGGCTGTGATCGTAATGAGACAAAGTGGGACATTTCTAAGCGGTGGGAATGCATTAGCGAGGCATTGTGAATCAGTGGCATATAAAACGAGAAGGTTAGAAACAAAACAGCTGAGAAGGGAAACCTTGCATTGAAGGGGGTTGGATAATGAAAAGTAATAAAAATAGAAGCTAAATATTTAAATCTCAGGCCTTTTCTTCGCCGCATACAGAGACACAAAACAGAGCGGTGATGGAAATTCTCCAACAGGGCATTTCTCTTGAGGTTGGTAACCATAAGCACACCTGATCGTCTGCCTGCTGAGAAGGAACTTTGAACATCACAAACATCACAAAAGCAATTACCAGAGAAGACGAAATCCTGAAAATGCCACAATGGTCACACGGCATTCTGGAGAGTAAGAGTGATTTTGTTTTTTTTTTAGCAACTTGCGGTCAAAGAGGCTGCAACAGCAGATAAGCATTTGGCGTGTTAATTGTCAGTGCTAATGGTTTGGCTGGGGATCAATGGCAACTTTATAGATGCACAAGCGGAAGCAAGCAGACGGACACACTTAACGTCACACTCAAAGTGGCAGCAGACATGTTTTTCTTTATTTTCGGGTGGACAGAATAAAAAGCTGGATATTTTTCTTCTCATCCTAGCTTTACTGAAGTAGCATCTGTTATTTCACCTCTCGTCTCTTTGCTCCTCTATAACATATTTCCTTTCTTATAGAGACCATTCTCTGTCCTCCTCCAAGAGCTCATCATCCATCCTACCAACCTGTTTACATCTCCTGGGTGATTTCTCAGTCATTGTCCCTCTGAGTACTGTAGTACAGACAGAGAGTAACTGTTTGTTTAATGCTAATGACAACCAGATGCCTGATTTGCCACCTTCTGGAGTCATTATGCATCAAAATGACTGTAGAGTTTTGATTTTTTTTAAAAAGAGGAAAAAAAATGAAGGAGAACACATGCCAGCAGACATTTCTATCAAGGCATCAAAGTTTATTAAATGTATTTACTTCCTGACTTCCACATTTTAATTCTGTTTTTCCCCCTGATTGAATCCAGAACGTGCCCAGTTCTGCTGTGAGACAGTGTGACTGGGTGCATTTAAAGCTACTAATCAGCGATGCACTTTCTTTTCAGGAGACAGCACAATGGGAATGAAAACACATCAGGATCATGAAGAATACATTTCAACGGTCCAATTTCACAACAAGCAAAGTTTTTTTTTTTTTTTTAAGTGCCCTGGAAATAACCAAAATTGTCTGGAAGGTGTCACAAGCGCCATTATCCTACAGATTCTTACTGTCAGATATTGACGGCAGTGACCCCAGGAAACAGCGATCAGTCGTATTCGGATCTCTTGACCCACAGGCAATGATGGATACCTGATGGTGGATGGCAAAGCTGAAGCACAAGGTAAGAAGGACCATGATCATCACATAATCACGGTTCCATTGCAGGTACATATCTGATTATAGTCCTTCCTTCCACTCATCCACATCCTACACTTATCTGAGAATGGGTTGTAGGTTTAACAGGTCCAGAAGGGATACCCGGACATCCGTCTCCCCAAAGACACTCTCTGGATCTGGGGTATCCCAAAATGTTCCCAGACCAGAAAGGATATACAGTAATATCAATCATTTGAATATGCATTTCGATGGGGCTCATTTGTCTGATTAAAAGTATCCATCCATTTTCCAAACTGCTTAATCCCTCATGGGGTCGCAGGTGCCTATCTCCAGCATTCACTGGGCAAGATGCGGGGTACACCCTGGACAGGTTGCCAGTCTGTCGCAGGGCAACACAGAGAGACAAACAACCACTCACACCTAAGGACAATTTGGAGAAGCCAATTAACCTAACAGTCATGTTTTTGGACTGTGGGAGGAAGCCAGAGTACCCAGAGAGAACCCACACATGCACAGGGAGAACATGCAAACTCCATGCAGAAAGACCCAGGGGTGTACTTGAACCCAGGACCTTCTTGCTGCAAGGCAACAGTGCTACCCACTGGGCCACTGTGCAGCCCTTCTGATTAAAAGTACCTTCTGAAAATAACAACCTTTAGGCAGGCATTAAACATAATTTCCATTGATCCTACATTTCTCTATGAAAAATACTTTTTTCTCTGTCTGATGTAATGTTCTAATCTTTTTAATGCCATGCTTTTAGCTATAGCTATAAGCAAACAGAGAATCATCATGATTTAGTTATTCAGTTTGTCTGTAAATAATCTTTGCAATCTGTTTCAATTAGTGTTGAAGTTACTGAAATGAATGAAGTTTTCTATAATCTTCTAATTTATTGAATATGACTGCGTGTCTTCCCTCCAGCAGGTTCTGGATCTGTCTTGAGGTGTCCTGCCAGTGGACGTGTGTGGGACTCTAAGCTTTTTACACATATAACCTTTTGATGCAGAATTATGCAGACATTCCCATTTGAAGTTTTCCATCAGATCTGAACTTGAACGAGTTACATGATAAGCAAGCAGCGTAGCAGTTCATGCAGTTTTGGAATATGTCGACATGAAGATTTTTTTATTTAAATCTCTCGTTCCTTATGTTCCCCACTCCTGTTGACTGGAATGATGCTGAGGATATAGGCTGTGCAGCAAGTGCAGGCACGGTGCTGCTATGAGTAAGCTTTGGGCTCATGGTAAGTCTGTGTAGGTTTGGGACAGGGAATTTGGATTTTGATTCAATGTGTCGACTATGTCAGTTATTTTAAGGAATGTGGATTACTTTTGACCTGCTGTGGTTTGTGATACGTGGTCCAGATTCTACAAAAGCTGTAAAACAACCCTGATCTTTGCCGAATCAGAAGCATCGAATCACATGCTAACTTCATGAGGAGATGCAACAGCTCCGCAGGTCCTGGCAGGAAATACCGTTGGATAAACCAGACGTTGTTATTGTTACAACAAGCTGGGTCAAACTGGTGCTGTATAACTTGGGTAGTTTGAGAAATCTGCCTCCAAAAGCATTTAATTTATGCCAATTTATCATGAAATCCATGTGGTGTTCTCGCGTACGGCTCGCTTGCTTTACTGCAGCTGTACAGGACTCTACATGAAAACCCAACCGATTGTCAACACAGAGAAGAGCAGGAGCTTATCTTTTTGTATTGGAAGTTGTATGCTGACTTTTAACTAATAAAACACCAAAGGGAGCGATTGTCATACGGTGCAGTAACCAGATCACACCAGGAATAACAATGGATAATAGTAAGGCACTTGGCTGTGAGCTAAATAAAACCATGAAGCCTTTGGTGGTGATGCTGATCAGTAGCAGGAACACATCAGAGAGATTCGAATGTGTAACAATACCACCAACAACGGCAACAGCATCCTTCTTATTCTATTTTAGCACAATGCTTCAGAGTAATTGCCTTAATGTTCAGCAATGTCAGTGTGGGATGATTCAGTCCATCTTGAAGATTTGCATTTACCAACCGCTGAGATGCTCATAAAAGCGCCTCCACCTACACATCCACTCCAAAAGAATATCTCCCATTCTTTCCCAGCCTCCAGTGTGCACGAGCGCACATTTCGACTGCTTTGCAGACAACAAACAGCAACTTGTTATTGTGGTTTTGATTTTAAATGCACCTGTTGTCTTCATTGTGTGTGCTTGCCCAGGCTCTCGGGGCCATCCCCTCGCACGGACGCACTGCAGCTCATGTCAAACTGACTTTAAATTGGCAAGATAAAAGCCCCGTGTACATTGTTCTCAGCTTGACCTCTTGTTTTAATACATTCCAGCCAACAAAACACCTTTATATGTTAAATTCTTTTATTTTCAATCATTTCCTTGATTACACTGTTACAATGGAGTAAAGGTTGTGTTTTAGAGAGGTGTTGGTTTTTCCACCACTCCCATCATGAAGGAGGGGATGGATTGAGGCACTGACTGTGTAGCAGGACGCGACGGGGCAGTGAGTCCGTTTCTGCTTGAGCTTAACAAAAATTCACCCATAATCGCTTAAATAACCACAGCATCCTGGCTTTAGGCATCGCTGCAGGGATGCCGCTTGAGAACAGTCATAACCATATGTGCAAGTGTTTGTGCCGCATGCCTGTCTTTGCGTTTCCATCATGTGAAGTATTCTATGTTTGAGCGTGCGTCACAGCATCTGTTGTAAAGCCAGCTTCAGGGCATGTGAGAGACTTTTATCACGAGGGCTCGCAATCTTGGTTGTCTCGCTCAAAAGCCCTTCGGGCCATTGCCGGCCCTGACTCAGACAAAGGTCAGCAATTACTCCTCAAATTTAGTAACTTTATTACAGTGTGAAGCGAGATGGTTGTGCGAAAAAGAGTGAGTAAATACCAGAGTCACAAAAAGGCTTTGGTTTGCACAGTGTGGATGGAAGAAAATGACACATGGTTTTCACAGTCTTGTGTTGTTTTTTATGAAGTGCCCTTGACTCCTGTACTTCTAATTAAAATCCAGTCCAACCAATTTCCTTCAGAAGTTGCTTAATTAGAAAATAGAGTTTACCTGTGTGTAATTCAATCCCACTCTAAGTATGACTGTTGTGCGAAGGCCTTAGAGGTTCATTAGTGAACATTAGTGAACAAAGAGCATCATGCAGACCAAGGAACACAAGGTTAGGTTATGTTAACTTATATCTCAAGCCTCACACATCTCACGGAAATGCAAAGAGTTTGGCACAGCTACAAACCTTATTTGTGCCCTACATACAAAATACTATGAAAAAATACTACATATTAGCCTAAAAACACCACCTCTCATTTAATATGTGGGGGGGGGGAGGGGGTATCATGCTATGGGGTGTTGCATAACTAGGCATAAATAATTGAAGTAGCCAAGATTCCCATCGTAACTGGAGGAGCTGCAATGACCCCCAGCTCAGGAGGGATAATTTGTTGACAGCACAACTATTAGACTTGCACAGCGCAAATCTGGTCTTCATGGATGAGTGGTAAGAATAAATCTATTGTTAAAAAAAGTTGTCTCCGGTTGGTCCAGAAAGCTTCAGTGAGGCATTTGATATCGGTCAGATGTATTTCGATCTGCTTTCGAAGTGATTTTACAATTTTAGTCTTGACTTTTAAAGCTTTTAATAGACAGCCCCAACAATACGATACCAAAATGTTGCTGTCTTATTCTTCTGGCCACACTCTATGGTTCGCTTTGGTTCGGTTAGGTCTCTAAGACCCGGTTCAAATCTCAGAATGACCTGTCCTTTCAGGCAGTAGCCCTGAGGTTGTGGAATGCTCTGCCCCATGGCCGATTCTCTTGATTCCTTTAGAAAGTAGCCTAAGACACTTTTATGCAGACAAGCTTTTAGTGAAACAAACTGATTTTTTTTATTAGCTCTTCTTGGTTTCTTTCTTTGTTCTATTTTTGGATCTAGTTTACTTCCACTCTGTGAAGCACTTTGTAAAGCATACTTACTTACTAAAGTAATAAGAACTCTTGTTTGCTATTTGCCACAAGCCATGTGGATGAAAAGGCAACCCTGTGGAAGACGGTGCTCTGGTCAGATCAAACTCAAATTGTATGCATCAACAAAACTATATGCAGGCAAAAACCTTCCCTGCTTATCATTCTGAACATATTATTCTTGTAATGAAACGCGGTGGTGGCTCCATAATGCTGTGGGGATGCTTCTCTTCAGCAAATGGATGGAGCTAAATACAAGCTTTCCCGGAAGAAAACCTGATAGCTACAATCATCTGGTTTAGATCAAACCACAGGCATGTGTTACCATGGCCCGAGTGAAAGTCAGATCAAATGCAACTGGACTTGAGAAAAATATTACAGATTAAATTTGTTTTACTATATTCAATCTAACCAAGCTTGATCTATTCCGCAAAGAAAAGAGCAAACATTTTAGTTTGTCAGTGTACAAAGCTGATAGCGACAAAACCCAAAAGACACAGCTGCAATTGCTGTTAGGATTTGTTTTACAACGTATTGACTCAGTGGAGGTGAATCCAAAATCATGCCTCACTATTCAGATTTTCATGTGTAAAAACTATTGATCGTGTACCCACTTTGTCCAGTTCACATTTATGCATAACTTTGTGTTGGTCTGTCAAATCCAGCCGCAACAAGACACTGAAGTTTGTCGTTGCTAAAGTGACAAAATGTGACAAAATCCAAGGGTTATGAATACTTTTCTAAGGCATTGAATGTACCATCATGGACCTATAAAGTTTAGTATCTGATTAAAATCACAAGATCCCAAACGCTTTAGTGCATACTTCATTGCATGGAGCAAAATCTTTTTGTCAAACAACCATTAAACTATTTCGCCCCAGAGAAACAATGCAAATGGTATTACATTATGAGCCAACAAGAATTAGGAGGTTAGTCATTTCCTTTTCCTGCACTGAAGATGACATAACCCTATTTCGGGGTTTCCATCTAATAGCTCTACACATCTCTCTCTAACTCTCTCTCACTACTCTCTGATTCTCCCCTGAGATCCTGTTCATTCTATGAGAAAGGCTGCTCCACATTGATCCCCACTATCTGTGTCGGGTCAGCGGATACAGCCAGGCTCAGCACTTTCTGTACGCCTTGAGAGAGCCCTAACCGTCACACGCTGCTGTCTATCTTCTATCCAGGAACGACCAAACCCCCCACTCCCCGCGAGTGGTGGCGGGTGATCTTTGCTTATCCGATGGGTCACGACGCAGCGCTAAGGAGATGGCAGACATGTAGATAACATGTGGCATGCGATATCAAGCCCTGTCGTGTGCGATGCTGCTTCGTTTGAGCCCGTCATCTTCCCACACGCAGAGTGTCAGGTGAGTTGATTTGATTGAATCACCAAGTTCAGACGAAGGTTAGTCTCCGATGCGCTTTCTGGAAAAGTAAATGGCTTTGCCACAGTTTGCCACAACAATTTCTTCACAGCCACAAGAGGGCCAGCAAATCTGATCTGGCTTGCTTTGACTTGTGACCTATGTTTAGCAGCACAGTGACCTCCATTATGGTAATGCCTTTTCACTAAAAACCTAACTTCTTTCGACAAAATGACAGAAAGCCTTACATACGCTCAGAGGGGGGTGTTCAGCCTCCTGTGAACAAGTGTACTGTACAGTGGTTTCAGGCTTGCCAACATGTGCACAAACATGACATGTCGCATCTAGGCCTTTGAGGAGGAGCGGAGTGGGCAGCTTATAGCTGCCTGCAGTATCTCTGAACATAGGTCACCACCATCACAATCTGAAGGGGTCCTTCGTATCCACATATACGCTATACATAAATACATGCTATAAATGCATGTGGTGCGGCGCACAAAGCCAGGAGATGCATCTACATCTCAAAACCAGTGTCTTAGTGGTTTTATTGATTTGCCTCCAAAAACTCATGAGATCGCTCTTCTTTGACAAGCTAGAGCTTCAGGGAACATGAGAGCTAAAAAAGTGCAATCCCTTTAAACACTCCAGCTGTACCAGCAATCTCTTCTGCAGAATGAAAAAAAAATATTCCTGTTGAAGTGCTCACAGGAGTGAAATTGTGAAGAGATTACACTGATTTTCTTGTTGTCTAAGAAGAGATTATAATCATCACAAACATGGAAAGCAAAAGGTAATTGGATGACTGTAAAAGCACCTTTTTTTATATTCAAATTTCATAAAGCTGCTCAAATGAGGGGAAAATCAAATATTTACTTTGTGATGATTTTTCTAAATCGTTAAATCCAAAGTATAATCATTACAGTTGAACATGTATTTCGCTGCAGTGGGTGCTGGCAGACAGCACTGCCACTGTCACATGTTATTCCCTTCATTATTGCAAAATGGAGGAAAGAATGTCACACCAAACAGATCATGGCACCAAGATTATTTTTCTCTGTTCTTTTATAATCGAACAAACTTCTTTAAGTGTTTGATTTTACTTTGATTCGGCTTTTAGCTCATTTATTTGAATAAAATTACATTTTCTAAATCAAAAGCTTTTCATGGTCCTCTAATTAAATCCATCTCAACATTCTTAAGCTCACTTTGTGTCTTAGTTGCATAACAGGCTGCCATAATAATAAAATGTAACAATGTCCCACAGTCACTGAGGTTCACAAGCTGCAAAGTTCATTCAACAATTGAGGTTCAAATCGTAATGTCCACGAGAGGAAAACTAAGTATAATAGGATTTTCTAGCTGAATACAAGATGTCTTCCAGCGCATAGCAGTTACAGTAGTTTGATGTATTTTTATGCTTAAAACTATTTAATATTTGATCATTTTATGTATCTCACAGCAACATTTTTCAAAGGGCCAATAGAAAGAAGCTTAAGGTTTGGTGTAATTGTTGCAGGACCCAAAAGCAGATAAGAGCTCAGGAGCCATATGTTATAGTGAATGATCATTTATTAAGTCCAAAAGGCAGAACCTACAGACTGATCTGTCCGAGAAAATGACCAAGAATGGAACTAGAAACTTGACGAGGCTCAGTTGTTACATTACAAAGGACCTGACACTGAATGTGGCTAAAATGGCTGAATAAATGGAAGAGAAAACAGAAGGGACAGCAGGTGGAGTGACTAGCTCAGGTAAAAAGAGTGAAGGTAATTAGACTGAGGGAGAGAGAGCCATGATCAGGACAGGAGGAGAGCAGAACCTAACAGCAAATCATGGTGAATAAACAGATATGATAAAATAAACTCACTAACAGAACTAAGAACAGACAGGTAGGAAAATAAGGATCTAACAGAACTATTAAAATCATGATGAACAGAAATTGATGAATGCACCAAACTAAAGTCAGAAAACACAAACAAAACTGCAGGATCCCCAGGAAACCAAAACTAAGTAATCAAACCCCTGGGGATCCTGACAAGAAGTGCTCAGTTGTGAATTCGAAGGGAAACCATACATGGTTTTGAATGATATTTTACAACTAAAAATCTGCACTGTGATATTATTTTGTATTCAGCCAATCTGTTTCAATTTGTTGTAAAGTGGCATTTTGCTGCAGTTAAAGCTGCAAGCTGCGGGAAGTATATCAATACTAGATTTGAACAGCTGGAGACTGAAATGTCGGCTCGTGCTTCTTTGCAAAATACTCCAGGAACAATCGGATTGGATGGAGAGGATCTGTGAAAAGCTATTTTTGAGTCTTTTCATAGATTCTTAGTTGACCCTGAACTGCGCATAAAAACCTAATTTTGTTCTCATCTGACTAGAACACCTTCTACTAAAATGTATTTTTCTCTGGCTGCTTTTTTTCTTGCTGCTCTCCTGTGAGGACAGATTTGTGAATTGCATGATTAATAGTTGTTCTTTAGACACATTCTCTCACCTGAGCTGTGATCCTCTGCAGCTCCTGCAGAGTTAACATTTTGGCTTCTTCTCTCGTGAATGCTCTTCTTGGCGCGCCCATCTGTTTTAGGTGGACGGACATGTCTTGGAAAGTTCCCGGTTGTGCCATACGCCTTCGATTTTCAAAAAGTTTGGACTGACCCGTGCTCTAGAAATGTGTGAAGCATGTGATATTGTTTTATAACTTGCTTTAAACTTCTCCACAACTTCATATCTGACCTTTCTGCCATGTAGCCTTGTTTTTGTGATGCTCTCTGTGTAATGACCAACATCTAATGCCTGATTAAATCACACACAGTTAGAACACGGTTTCTAAAAGCAACTGGTTCCACTGGATTGTATTTAGGGGAGTCAGAGTGAAGTCAACTGAATACATTTGCGTGCCACGCTTTTCAGATTTTAAATTGTAAAAGAATGTATAAAAAAACATTCTTCATTTCCAAGCTACCTTCCTACCACTTCCCCAAAAAACCCAACGATCTTTGCAGTTGTAAAGTAACAACATGTTATAAGGATATGATTTATTTTGCGAGGCACAATCTATTTCCTCATAAGGTGATTTTTTTCTGGACTGACAGAGTGATACCAAAGACATATCCTCCATTTCATAAGCTGGTGAACTAACCTAGCACACGCTCAACACCAAGTCTTTCTCACATCTTCTTCCGGTGCTTCCCGTCCCTCCTGACGCTTTGATCCTCTAAGCCCACAGAGCTTCAGAATCAGTCCTTAGTTACACTAAAACCCAAGCTCACACATCTAGAGTTGCAACAGAGGACCAACATGTGCCTCACTGTTAAGCCTCTCAGTTGGTATAATCCTTCTTGCTTCTTTTCTACCTCAAAACACTCTGGTTTAAAACCAAAGATGCGTTGTCGGCTGCGCCTTGAGTCTAAAATGCCTAAATTACTGAAACATCTGAGGAGTGACGCGCTCGTCTGATCGCAGGCGTTTCACCCTATCTCCAGTATCTGCAGCCCATTTTCCTCTACAGTACTTTCAGCCTCCTCCCAGCTCTAACTAACTAACTAACCTCTGCTCTCAGGCCTTTCACCACTGAACAACCCCAGAGCGCCTCCCCATCAGCATCACCAGCACCACCACCCAGTTCCACACCACCAGGGGAAATGGACCGGGCCTGCTCAGTCTACCGATGGCTCCACTGACAGGGGATAAAGGGATAAAAAGCCTCTGCTCAGGGACTGATTACTTACATCTGCCAAGCTAAATCCCAGTGCCCGCACCATAGACACTCATACATGTACAAACATCACACGGGCACACACTTGGTCTGCTGCTAGCAGCAACAAATGCACTCATGCATGTATTGTTTTCTGACATAAGCATGTGGTATGCAGAAAAGTATGTACGTGTGTGTAAGCAAGCGTGCTCAGGATATTTAATCATGTGCAAGGCTAAAGATTATTAAGAAGTAAATGTACAATGAAAATGTGGATGACAAATCATTAACAGCATGAGCTTTAGACAGTGGGAACATGTCAGAGGCATCATCAATAATAAAATACACTGTATCGCATTCCACCTGTGCCAAGGAAATTCCTTCTCCTACCTTTAAGCTCTGTTTCTTCATTTTTTTTACTTGATAACCTCATTATTGTAAGTGCTGCAAATTTACATTTGTAGTACTCAGTAGCCTCTAATGAACGTTACCATGGTTGTAAATTATCTTGACAGTAGGCAAATGTTCTCCAGGACATGATCTATAGTGAAGTAACAACTACATGTTCAAACGATCTTCCACTAAAGAAAGGCTTTCGCCGAAAGGTTAATGGTTTCTGCACTAATAATATATTTACTTTAAAGTTTTTCGAAAACATGAGCTCAGACTCTGAACAGCCATCTAAACAAATTTAACAACACTGCAAATGTATCATTCCCATGCAAGAGTGTCCATCCTTTCCATGTAACTTAATCAAATAGGAGTACAGTCTTACGAGTTACCACTGATTGGCAGGATTGGAAGTCTGGCATTGCCAGCAAGCGGATCTGAGGATGGCCCACTGACCTCTTGCATCCAGCTCAACTTTCTCTCCGGGGGATTGGAGGAGGAAAATCATAACTCACATAGCTGCATATTAATCCCTTGGTTTCTGAGCATGTCGCCTCAGAGGGCTTACCCCGGTCAGCAGAGCTTTGCCTGTCTGTGTCACACAAACACACCTGTGAACATACAAACTCAAAGGCCTGTTTGCCAGAGAAAGTAGAAACTGCCTCTACAAACGTATTGATGGAGCTGGTTATATCTATATTTGATATGTCACCTCATGCAAACCTAAGACAATACTTCAGTTAGCTTACCTAGTCAGTTTCTCATCACCTTGCATAAGGGGAGTTGTGTTGAGTTAGTATAAACTGAAAGTAGTCCCACTCTTATAATGTGGTCTGAAGAGATTACAGATCACCTAATGCTACTGAGAATGACTCTTGGGTATAAAGAAGGAAAGCGAAGCTGATGGGTTCCCTGACTTTCATCTTGATCAGCTCTCAATGGTGACTCGTAGGTCGGAAACTCGATAGTCTTATTTTCTTTTTCCATCAGTGACCACATCACACTACCAGGTTGTAATTAAAGCAAAACTCTTCAATGTGGACTCTGTTACTCAGAGTATCACTGACATATTTAATATAAAGTCAAGGGAACCAGAGGTATGTAAATAGGATGTGAAAAGAAACTGTGTTTTCTACGCCACAACGCTACATGCTGGCTCATTCAGGTTTTCAGTGGATAAAGTGGGCTGTACATGGTACAGTAAAGTTTCTTTGTATACTTTTCAGTTTTCAATAACTGCTTAATTTAGTGAAACCCTATCTAACCGCAACTGCTCTCTTACAGTCAAAGCTTGCTTTTTTACTCTAAATATAAATATGGCTAGCAGAAAAACATGTTAAATGCTGTTCTTATATCTTTTGGCTCAAAAAGACAAATGAGAATTAGGCAAATTCGGAATAAGCACAGCTTTACAAAAACAACATAAATGTACAGAATGTGTTCAGGTTTGAACCTGAAGGCTGAAATCTGCAGGTAAGATAAAAGGCATGTGGTTCTGGTGGATTTATATATATGATTATAAAGTCAGTAGACGATATTGATTAAAATGGCGTAATGATGCATCTAATTTAACATAGTTTCCTTTAAAAATGTGGTTTTCACAAATTACCATATGCACAGTGGCAATCAACCACAGAATGTTTCAGGTATTTTGGGATAAAAACAAACATGAAATGTATTCCTGACATCTGGACATAGATTCAGACTAAATGGTAGAAATGAACAAAATCAAATGCAACAGAGGAGATGATCTCTGCCAGGGGAAACTTTTTAAGTAGATGTAGTGGGCGACTAATTTGTTAATTGCCTGAATTGGGTCATCAAATAGTGTTATCATATTAATTTCTGATACATATTTATACTTTTATAGTTTTCTTTTGATGCATTTTTAAGCTGCGTAAATAGAATGTAATTGTGGGTAGAAACATTGAGATAAAGGCATAAAGTGTAAGAATGGTGATGGAAAACTGAAAAAAACAGTTGAGAACAAACAAACAAAAAGTAGCGAGGAATTGTTGGAAGGATCTTAAAACTAATTTAGAGAAACAAATCTAATCTACCACTGTAGATGGTCCATCTACAATAACCAATGAATGATAAATATGTATTACAATGGATTCCATTTTGTATCAACTACAATAAAACATCATAAAGCTTATTTTTGACACGCTGACAAATTCAGAAATGTATGACACGTTTAGTTTAATTTTAAACCTGATGCCAAAATTGAGCTCAGAAGAGGTAACTACAAAAACCTACCCAATATATCTGAATTCATCCGAAATAGTGGGGGCTGCCCCACAGTGGCTTTCAGGCCAGAACCGCCACTGTGCAGTGCTTAAATGCAGCGAGATATGACTCCGTTGAAAGGGGGAGACATCGTGCATCCAATTACCGCCATCTTCAGGCGTGATAAGAAGTGGCTCTTTAATCTCCACGAGATGCACTGATTCGTGACTGAAAAAGCAGCGCATACATTTTGTGACGCTCGCAAAATAAAAAATGAGTGCAGCGTTTGAATGAAAGCCTGCTTGATGAATGGCATCCTAAGATTGTGGCAACTGTAAAGAAATGTTTACACGAGAGCGTATGACTTGAGTGTGGCGGGATGATGCAGTGGCTGATGGTGACATCAACATCAGCGACGGCATAATAACCCTATCGCGTTGGTGCAATGGGAGCACAGTCACCAAAACCAAGGATGCACAGACACCAAACACAAAAAGAAGCAGCGTATCCCCTCCTTTGGACACCTAGAGCAGAGCGCTGCAGGAGTGTGCGCTCACAAACGCGCGGGCACACATTCGGGCGACACGCGCGCACGCACGCACACACACGCGTGTTTACCTCAGTGTCATATATTTTGGTGATGAGCGAAAACGGGTATTTCCTGGACTCTCGTATGTGCTGGATGGCTAGTTGAACCGCTGGTTCGATCCCCCGGCTGATGCTGCTCATCTGGGCCGACTCGTTCATTGGCATCAGCACCATTATGGGCAACTTTTCCCCTTCCCTGGTGAACCAGCTGTTATCCTGCCCGTGTTTGGTGCGGTCGTTGCACACCTTTGCCACACCGGGGTGAAACAGTAACGCGGAGAGGAACAGGCATCCCGTTGGGAGGAACATCTCCCAGCCGCTGCAGTCCCTCCGGGCTGGGGCCATGCTGCCGTGCGGGGTGACCAAAATGAAATCCCACCGTGGACCTCACTGTCCGGGCATCGCAAATTCGGGATGCTCAGATGCCCGCCTCTGAATGAAAATCTCGAATTCAAAGCAGAACAACCACAGCAGCCACCCTGCAGTGTCGGCAAACAGAGATACTTCAGCTTTCCGCAAACAATCCAGTAAGAATATTCCAAGGGCTCGGAGTCCCGTCGCAGAGGGAGATTTACAGCCTGTCGGTGTCCGTCATCTAAACGATTTCCTGAAATTTAACACAGTTCCTCAGCTTTAATCTGCAGCACTTGTCACAGGATGTTCAGAACGATGCCCGAGAAACACGGGGATAAAAAAAACAACCCCATAGATGTAGATGGAAATCTATTACACTTCCTGACAGTTCTTTCCTCCGGAGTAAATTCCCAGCCAAGAGATGTCAAATGTGTGCATCGCTGCCAAACGCAGAGTCAGTGTGGAAAAAACTGTGAAATTATTCGAGGTTAACCAGTAATGCGACAAAAAACGGACGAACAGAGCTGAAGTTGAAAGGTTGATGGCACAATTCCGAGAAAGAGGGAGGTCGGGAGAGTCTGTCCTGACAGCCTGCGGGACTGGGATGCTCATCTCCGATAGTGCGTCAGAGAAGCGCTGCTGCCGCTGCTGCTCGCCGTGCGCGCAAGAGGGAGCACTGAATGTGGAGGAGGAGAGGAAACGAGGAAAGGAGGGGGGAGAGATGGTGGAAAAGGCTGCATAGGCTTTATGCGGGGCAGACTCAACGGCTTGACAGCCAGAGGGAGATTTACTGTGCTTTTATGTTAAAGCAGACAGACAGCGGTTTAAAAAGCACAGAGCAGGTTGGGTAAATGTATATGAAGCTTTATACATGTGATCGGGACATCATATAGTCACATAAAAGGAACAAGCTATATTTTTAGTTCATTAGAAATGCTGATCCTCGGTATGAGATTTTTCCCATGCACAGGCAGCTGGGATTTGATTCCCTCTGCAGCTCTGTAACACCTGCCGAGATTTTTTTTTCACTGTTATAAACAGTAGCTACCCTGGTGGAAAAAAAAAGTGTACTAGATATATTTGATTCTAGAGGACTTTTGTTGTCAGTAAAAAAAACATCATTATACTTCATATATTTTAAGATTTCGGAGATTTTTGTATCTCAGGAAAATCGGATCAATTATTAAAGTATACTAAAAGCTTGAAAATCACCAAAACATACTAAAACTAGATTAAGACAATATTGATGTTTCTTAAAAGACGTTAAAGTGATAGTTTTGTGTTGTCTAATATCTACCCATCTCCAAAAGACTAAATATTCAGGAGATGCTTAATAAACCATGTATTAACGTTTCAGAACCATAGACAGTGAACAGACAGTAGCTCTCACCATGGTGCTGAACTATCCATATGGTATTCTATTGCTATAGTTCTGCAGAAACATGCTATCTCTGCAAGTTCGCTTTTACCTGCATCTCCCCATGGCAGTGCACACACATTTTTTTCATCTAATTAAATTTTTAACGTGTCCTGTCTGGCAGTGTAGCATTAAGAATTGCTGTCTTGATGCCAAAGAGAGCCCAACAGATTTACTTTCACACCTGGAGCTTTACTACTTCCGTCATAGTGCTCCACTTGATTTATACATGCAAAAAGCTTCATTAGATTTTATTCTTTATTCTTTTATTATTTTTATTCTTTGTAATGTTCAATGGACACAAAAACTGGAAGGTAGAAGAGAAAAAGAAGGAAGACAAAAGGATGAGAAAAAATGCTAATAGGCAGAGAAGGGGACAAAAACAGAGAGGAAAAGAAGAGAACAAGATAATATGCTCGGAGTCTGCTTCTACACCTGCAGAAAGAGATATAAAAAGAACAGCAAAACCAACCGATATAATATTACAGCCAGACAACCCACGATTGCACACACATTTTTATAATGGCCTTACACAAACAGATTTTTTTCTTCAAAATACATTTCTGTGTTTTATTTAACTTCAAATTGAATCAGTGATTTGCAGGTATAATTATCTTTAAATAACTAATGGTATTTATTGAGTAGATTTGTTTGATACATTCCCATTTTTGTGAAAAGACATTGTTAAAATGATTTGTTTTACCCAAACATTTACATAGATATACAGTCTTAGTATTAGAACCTCTCATCAAACATTCAGTTCTTTATACTAAGAAATGTTTACACATTAATTTGTATCCTAGTGTTCTTAGCTTTCCTACACAAGTGATTGCATTGGAGCAAACAACAAAAGTGTCATTTTATTATTTATAAAAAAATATGGAAACAAAAACAAAATTTCATAACTGAGAAAAAACAGCTAGTGTTAACCCCTGTTAGCTGAAATAATTTCAGAGAGATGTTTCTTGTAGCCATCCACCAGTGTCTGTCATCAGTCTGACAGACACTGGTGGGTGGAGTTTTCCCCACTCCTAAGTTTCAGCTGTGAGATATTTGAGGGTTTTCTGCTACATGTACACCACATTTCAAGTCACCTATTAGAATCTCCATAAGCTCAAGAGCTGGGCTCTGACTAGACCCGGGACATTCAATTTGTCACATTTTAAGCAGTTCTGGGTGGATTTTCTGGTATGTTTTGGGACACTGTCATGTTACAGGGTCCAGTTCGGCTTCAGGTTAAACATATGCATGATGGTGAGGAAGCCCTGTCTGGCTGCATCAAAGCATCCTTGGTGTTAACCATGTTGTTAACTGTCACTTCAACAGCTAGTAGCACATCAAACTAAATGTCTGTGCTTTAATCAGGGCAAATGCTGAGTAATATGTGATTGTATCAATTTCATGAGGGAAAAAAACAAATAAGGTTTTCTAATACTTATTTTCTACTACACATTGAAGTACAATGCAGATTGTACTGGTATTAATTATATGTTTTACTCCCTGAGAGCCAACAGTTCAAACACTATGAAGGTATCACAGAAGAGGTTAAAGTGAGATTTTTTTTTACTCCTCCCAACTAGTTACCGTCAACTAAAGTATGTTCATAAAATTGCTAAGCCCTTCAAAAACATGTTACTGTTTTGGTACCATGTACATGCTTCCACTCACCCCAGCTGTGCATGGTGCTAAACTCAATGACCCCGATGAAGGCCACAAACCGAAACACTGTTGGTCTGTCATTGAAGTTGGTTCCAAGTTTTGCTGAAGTTTTCACCTCATCAGATCGTTGACCCTCTTCACACAACTTGGATGTAGGAACTTTTGGGTCTCATGGTGCTAAACTATCAATGATTTTCTATCGCTGTAGCTATGCTACCATGTTCCAACTGCTGCTGGTATGTGCACAATAGCTTTTACCTTTATTTTCCATACTATACTTTGTACATCCATTATAAAATAAGGAATTATATGTCATGCACTGATGGAAATACAGACATAGATGTGACGTATATCTGTAATAAGGAACAAAGCCATTTTGTTGTTACTAAAATGAAGCTAACCCTCACATTTGTTTAAAAAGCACAGTTCTAATAGCATGAGGCCTTGCAACCTTTGCAGCAGGCAACATGCTCAGATAACCTCCTTTCTTATAGTCTCTTTATACAAAAGATTTTTTCATTCTGAGCTGAAAAAGGCATGTGATCTGAGATTGATTCCTTCCTTTATATTTTGAACAAAGGTTGCATGTGTCAAGTCCTTATTTCATGCTTGCTGTAACTAATAAAAGATTAAGAGAAGAGAGGGTCCGTACCAACCCAAGGCTAGAGAGACTAAATATAGGCAAGAAAATGCTAAATTATAGAAAAATCAGATTATTGTCACATGTTCAATCACACAATAGTCACTATGCAACTCAATTTTCCTCCTCTCTGTGGTTGTTCCTTTCAACTCTGAGAAGTCCAGATGAAGACGTAGGTTGAGCTGACATCCCATCTGTTTGTTTTACACAAGATAGCAGCCTTCCCTGCTCACATCACCAACACAGCTCTGAATGAGGCCTATTAATCACAAACAGCACATAACTTACATCCAACAATAGGTTCAATCTTTAAAATAAAAAGTAAATAAGGTATAGCTATTATCGGTTAATGTCTTTAATTATTCATATAACAGACATACAAGCTAAAATCAATAGAAACGCCTCCACTAGCATTTCTTCTGATGCCGAAACACCATGTGTTAGGTCATGATTGTTGCAGATTCCAAAATTAAAATGTTAATTTAAAGTCAGATTAAGAGTCCTTTATCAATCTTTTATCTTTTATGCAATCCACACTTCCTCCCTAAACGAGGTGTCAAGTCAATGCCTCAACACTAATTAGAACATACTCACGTAGGATGAAGGGCACACGGTGAAATAATTATTCAGATGTTGGCACTTGAGCAATCAGATTAAATTTTTATGACCCATGACAACAGCATGTGGCAATTAAATGCAACATCTTGTGGATGCTATGAACGCATCTGACGCTGTGAAATCTGTCATCCTTATAGTATGGATGGCTGTAGAAGTTAGTAGAGAACATCTACAAAGTATATATTTAGGGTTCTTAACCTGCTGCAAAGTCTTTTACAGCCTCTAACAGTTTTCACCCTACTATTTTCAGGATTGTGATGTATATGTATATGGCTTCCTTCATCTCTCTGTCAACAGAGTACCTGTTCATTTAATTTTAATCTTTCATTCCCTTTTTTGGGGAGGAGGGGGGATTCCCAGAGAGCATACCTGCAAACCACCATGTTTGACAATGTGTTCTGGGAAGGTTTTATTAGTAAATAGTTAGTAGTTAATTTAATAGCTATTCGTCCCAAAGAGTAGGTTTGGTATGAATAACTACTGATAAATACCAAAAGAAAACATTAACAAAGTTAATAATTTTGATCAACATTAACATGTTTTGGCACAAAGTTATGATAAGGAAACAATAACCAAACAGCTCTGTCTGTCACTTATTTTATGAATACCTGCCTAGTGTGGTGCGTTATGATAGAATAAAAGATGAAGTGGAGTTAATTTGTGCTCTAGAATTCTCAAACAACAAGCACTACACATATACTGATTAAACACTAACAGCATCTCTCTAAATACAACCATTCAATAACAGAATACTTCCAATTCAAGTTAAAAAAAACTTCAGTCAATGAATTCTTTAACTAGACTAGTAACATTCAATAAAAATTAAAAGAATTAGGAGTTATCTCTGAGTTATTGGGCTGACACGTGCAGAAATCACTGCAAGCGTGGTTACCCTAAATGGGCCTTTGTCAAATCAGCTACTAAAGCTGGCAGAAGCAACAACACTGCGGCGAACACAGAGGAAAAAACAGAGAGACGCGAAACCCTTGTCATTCCATGTGTGTCAGGAGTTTCTGAGAAACGCAGGAGAATTTTTTTCCAAACACAACATCCAAGTAAATTTCAAAGCTAATAACACTCTCAGACAAAAACTAGTTCATCCCAAAGACAGAACACCCAAACCACAGCTGAGCTGTGTTGTGTATGCGGTCCAATGCAGCAAGGACCACTCAGACTCCTACATTGGAGAGACTAAACAACAGCTACATAAACACATGGCACAGCACAGGAGGGCCAGAAGCACGGGGCAAGATTCAACAGTCCACTTGCACCTCAAGAACAAAGAGCACTCTTTTGATCACAATGATGCCCCGATTTTGGACAGGGAGAACAGATGGTTTGAAAAGGTGGTAAAAAAAAGTCATCTTGGTCAAAAGAGAAAAGCCATCACTAAGCAGAGGGAGAGTGTTTACAGCTCGGTCCTCCAACGCGTTCCAAAGAGATTACATCAGCAGTCTCATCAGGATTCAGGTGCCCAAGTACTCAACTCACACCAACCAATAGCTTCTAACGACCCAGGACGGTGACAGGTGGTCACTGATTTGCATCTGACTTAGAATTCGCCTAGGAGGATGGGCCTCCATGTCCTTAAAAACAGCAGCGCACCAACTGCAAGTTTCTCAAGTGCGAGCCACCAGAATTGACAGAGACCCCTGGATAGGTGTTGAAAAGTTTTCAGAAAAAATTGAACGAAAGTCCAGTTGCCCCTGATTTAAGCCTGTTTGCTGTTATTCAGGACAAATAATAGAATACAAAAAAAGAGAAAAAAAGGAAACCAATGACCAATAAAATGATGTAGAGATAAGATAAGAAACCCCTTAGTGTCCTACAATGTCCCACAATGGGGAAAGTGGCAGTGGCAAAGATACAGACAGTTACACACAGTTTATAGTAGTAAAAAAACAACATAATCTAAAGTTAGTTCTAAAGTAGCAGAGGATGAGCTTTATTAGAAGCACCAAAAATAAGAGTGAAAAATAAATGCCACAGTAAATATTGCACAATCATCGATAATATGGCATACTCCGGTAAAAAAGGTCAAATGTTCAACAGTGGGAAAAACAAATCCCTGTTCAATTTGAATACCAGGGATTGTTTTGAGCAGTTGGAATGAGGTCAAATTATCTTTTTAACCAATGAAGAACATCGATCAGTGTGTCATCAAACAATCAATTCACAACGCAAAGCAGAAGAAAAAATAAAACATAATTTTAGCAAATTAAAGTTTCAAAAATAATTTGCTGAGCTAGAGATCAATAACCTTTTGGATAATTGATTATTAATGTTATGTCAACAAGCCATAGCAGTGAATAGAATGGAATACCATATTGACAGATATAGACTTGATGGCACGTGTGATGATGTCATATCGTGAATTAGGGAGTCAGTGAACAACTAAGGAAATGATCGCGCTACTTACCAATTCCACGTGAACCTTCAGGTACCAAGAATTGAAAATTTGAATGGGTGCATCAATGCTGACGGCATAGTAGGGTTGATCACCGCAGGTGAAGGAAACACAAATAAAAAGGAATAAGCTCACGTTGTAAAGTGGATCTTTAATGGTGATCAATTGTAAAAGAAATTTGTAGCACCAGGCTCATTGTCTTTTTAGCACTCAAGCACTTCAGCACCTCAAACAAAGGGAAACGAGGTGAAATAAACAATATTTATATTGGTTTAACCTAAACCAACTTTCCCTGTCCAGACCCCACACGTTACATGAACCTTTCTGATGAACAGGAGTAAGTCCGATAGGGTCAGTGAGTTGCATGGTGGGCCAAAAGAACAGTTTCTCGGTTTGGCATCTGGGGCAAGCACCTGCTCTGACTGGGCACACATGGGTAGTGTGCGTGGCTGCAGTTTTAATGCTATCTTTTTCAGGGCAGTGGAAAAAACGCTTTGTCAACATCATTAGGGTCACTGTCAATTCTTTGATTCTTTCTGCAGGAGCCTGGACCCACTGTTTCAAGTGGCTGTTCTTATTCTCAGCTGGGCTACAGTCACTGGATACTACAATAGCAGACCGCCTTTGTTACAGAAGCAACGTTCCTTTTAAAATGCAGTATCTTACTCGGCCAGTGAGATCCTGCTGCCAGAGTTTTGTGGTTCTATGACATCACGGGGATTCCAGCTGAGACTCCTCCCTCTCTTCCTAGCTTAATACTGTGCATTCTGAGATTCAGAGTTTTCTCTCCGTGATGCTGTTTGTTCACTACAGTCTCCACTAAACCTCTGAAGCCTTCACAGAAGAGTTGGATTTATACTCAGATTAAAAACAACACGGTTTGACCCCGTTTTTTTCAATTAGATGACTTTTGTAGCATTTACAGTATTAGGGTAAAGAGGGAAAACTGCACATCACACTTTTCGGATTTCTGTACTAATTGTAAAATTTTCAGAAAAGGCATGTATCGTTAGTTTTTGTTTTTTCACTCATAGTGTACAGTGCTTTTGCCTATTTTATTATATTTCATTTTGTAATTTCAGTGGTTTGAACCCCTATTTTACGTGATGGATCTGCAAAACATATGCTAAATCAGTGAAGTGAATATATATATATATATATATATATATATATATATATATATATATATATATATATATATATATATATATATATATATATAAAAACTCTAGGTTGTGAGGCAACAAAACATGAAAAATGCTTTTGCAAGGCCCTGTATGAAAACATTTACAATACATTTTTACATGGATGGCCTGAAGCTGTTGATCCTTTACACAAGTGAATGGGATAACCTAAAGGTGGATACCTTTCTGAAACTTTCACAACGGTCCTCAAGACAATCTAGAAATTTTCCATGTGCGTCATTCAGAGGAAGACAAATTGAAAATGATTTTTCATATTTCATAGCTCAGATGGTTTGTGCTCATCAAAGGAAAATCCAGGCACATTTTCAGTGAGCTGTTTACAGAATGAGCAGATGAAGGGTCTGACAGATAATTAATCAACTTAATGCCACTTTCATGGAAACTCATTCAGTAACTATGTTCCTTATAGCGCCACTTCACTTTTTGATTAATAATTCTGAGATTGGGAGTGGAGGAAAGGGAGGAAAGGTTAGTCAATTAATCCATCCATGTGACTAATTCACTATTTAGCTGCTCGGGAACACAATGTTAAGTTCTGCTCATAAATAATCAGGACTTAGTTTAATTTGGTATCATAATACCGGCAACAGCATCAAAATGGTTAACTTTGTGCTTTTAGAAATAAAGGATGGAATACGTTTTCACTCATCCCAGATCAGCACCTTGGCTCAGAGTCATTCCACACATGACCCAGACAAATAAACCCACAACTTGGCAGGGAACATTTTATTATGGATCCCTGCGATGCTTCTATCCCTTGTTCTCGACACGCCAACCCTGCCAGTTACTGTGGAGGTGATTTGAATAATTGGTTTGTGAATCTGGAGTCACAGTACTGCAGATTCCATGCATACCAAGAAGCTGAAGACAGATTCTTTATCAGAGCGTGCTCCACGAAACAGTGAAAAATGCATGTTTTATGAGGTCAGGATACATAACAAAATAATGTGAACTAGAACTGTACCCCTTGGGATACAGAGGGGAGTTTGGATGGGATGCTCAGAACCTGAAATTATGTATTATATATTAACAAGTAAAACAAGGTTAACTTTCGTTGTTTACCTGCAATTAAATCCTTCTCGTCCAGATGTAAAGAATGAGATTACAGATCAATGATTTTTTTTCAACAACTATACATACTGTATTACAGATGGACTTCTATCACCTTCATAAATGTATTTTTTTTCTACTGATAGAAGTTTTGACATTTTAAATATTACACAATGACAACAAGAGATTAAAGGGCGACTGTGGCTTGATGGGTTGAATAGTCATCTGGCAATCAGAAGGTTGTGGGTTCGATTCCAGCTTCCCCTTGCCACATGTTGATGTGCCCCTGGGCAAGGCACTTAATCCCAAATTGCCTACCGAGCTGCGTCTTGGTGTATAAATGTGTGTGCGTTAGTGAGAGCGACTGGGTGAATGTGGCTAAAGTGTACAGCGCTTTGGGTGGTCAGCATGACTGGAAAAGCACTATATAAGTTCAGTCCATTTACCATAAATACTGTGCAATGATTATGCACAAACTATATGTTTAGACAGATACTCTGTGTTTACTTTACTCATCACTATAGATATTTGTGAGGGGGGGGGGGGGGATCACAGTCTGTGTAATGTCTTTATTTTATATTAGATGTTATGTACTGTAAAGCACAGTTTTAGGCTTAGGGTACACAACTCTTTAAGTGACTTTAAGAAATATTATTTTTTATCACAAATATAAGGCCAAGAAAATCATATCTGCAGAGATTCATCATCCACTGAATGTGAAGCAGTGAAATCATTGCAGATGTTACTGACAATGTAGCTGTTAGGGATGTCCAGACCCGATCCCATGTATTATCAGCATGGCTTGGAAACATAACTTTGTTACTCTGACTCACCAAGTGTTTTTCCAATGTTACAGTGATGTTCATGGTAGAAGAGAGACTGTATTGGCTGCTACAGCTCCCTGGTTGTCTGTGAAATGTGACCTCCTCTGCACTGTGCTCAGGTTATGGCACTCAAGATAGTATAGGAAAGAGGGTTTCACAGAATACAGCTGAATCACAGGTAACTGGGCTTTACAACAGTCAGTGATAATAAAGCTAAGCATTAGAAGCAGGATAACAACTTTTCAGTAGTTTGTTCAAACATCATTAACAGGAATAGCATTGGAATATGTTATGACACAAATTTTCAAGTCATTTAAAAAAGAGAGAAAGCATGCACGTGTCAGCCCATAATATGAATGCCCCTTGTGAAAAAAATAGCATCAAGTTAAATGTAACCCTGATTAAGTGTAGTTTGCTATATTACTGCACTTAAACGGGTAATCAGTTCACAGGCATATACATTGTATGTCTTTTATTAACTTAAGTGAAGCATCAAACTATGACTCTGCCTTGGCCTATTCTTAAATGAATCAGGTCAGTGTGAGGGAGAAAAATACATCCTGATTTCAACATGGTATTAACATTTTATTGCACGTAAGGGCAGATTAACTGTCCTGTTTTATGAACAATACAGATGACTTAACATTAAAGCTAATAAAAAAATAAAATGCTACTTTCTTATCATTGGGCTTCCTCTATAAATAAACTTAAATTTAAAATGTAACTTAACATTGATGGGGTGTTATTCAATTGAATACAACTTTCAGAATCTCTTGGCATGTCAGGATTATATAGGTTTATTTTTAAAATACTAGGTGCCAGTTCCAACTTTGAGTTGAATTTTACAATAACATCTCCAAAATAAACCTATCTTCGTATGGGTGTCACATTGTGTGTAAATACATTGAAAAAGGCTCTATTTTCATCCTCACAAAACTCTATAACAAGCACGTTTCTCAACTTGCTTTCGGGTGCGAGCTCTGCTCGGTTTAGGAATGAAGCCATCTCTGACGCTAGCTGTTAGTTGCAGCAGCAGAAAGAGGGAAGGTGCAAATCCACATCCTTAAATGTTAAAAACAATGGTCATAAAAATAGATGAACTCACGTGTATTTTGTTCGGAATATGTCTCTAAAACGGTTTTTATTTGTTTAATAATGTAGAATAAGAGTTTAAGAGTTTGGTGCTTAACTAGTTTTTAGTAAACAACTTCATGAAATCTTTAAAGCATTATGAATCATGTTTCTGCACATGCACACCTCATTGCTATTTGTGACTCCACGCTGCAAGAACTGCTCAGCTATGGTGCTAATTTGGCAACATTGCAAACCTCTCTTTAAACGCCTACGTGAACTGATTGACTAGTTGGGGTACTAAAGCTGTCACATACCAGGGGTAGCTGGTGACAGCCACCCTGTGGCCATGCTCCTGCTAACAAGCTAGGTTAGATGCTTCTAACCAATACAGATGAGGGTTTTTGTTCGCATAGCAAGGACAGAAAGTGATTTATCTGCTGCGCTTTTTTAAGCTGTAATTAATAATTTTGTATATGATGGCATATGGGAAAATGATTTTTAGGCGCATGCAAGAACTTTTAGCCATACCAAGTAAATTAAGAACATGCACATGGTCTGTGATGGTCAGAGCGGGGATTGACCTGGCAACCCAGGACGACCTCCATAACTCTTGCGCCACCATTGCCTGTGCAACAGGTATTTTGTACGTGTATAGGTAAAGTTTACTGCCTAAGGACAGGGCAACCATGGCACAAGCATGTAATTCCCTTTGTTTTCCATATTTGAACATTGCCTCAACATCTTGGATAATGAGGACAGTGCTCCATTTTATGATAGTCCTCAAGCCAACCAAAAGTTACTTGCCAGATCACTCAGAAAACAGGGCTAAGTGGTGTTGTGAGTTGGAAAGAAATCTTCATCAGTGCAGACAGAGCATCTGCACAGCGTAGCATGTGATCAAACAATGTTATCATTTGTTTTTTGCTTTGAGATTTATGTAGCATTTACTTACATTCCATAGCAGAGCTGTAAGTCCAGTGTTTATTGTAGCTCTAATTTGTGCTGTTTATGCTGCAGAGTTTTTCAATTTACCAAAGTAAAATCTTGGCAGCCAGGTTTAGCTGAAAATAACTTCAATAACTGTTTGTTTTACTGCATAATTTAATGTTGGACTGTTATTTATGGTAAATGGCTTTTCTTTATATGGCCCAAAATGCAAAAAGAAGAAGAAAAAGAATAGTATATTGGGGATATTAGAGATACATTTTGTTAGACTGGACTTCTGAGTTGAGGAATTACCCACCAACATGCTTTCATGTACAGTGACAGAAACATTATTCTCAAGTTCACTGCGATGTTATCATACCTTGTGCCTTTTCATTCAAATGTATTTAAATTGCCAATTAATATGACCTCATTAACAACAGCCATGTTAAAATCAGAGCTAACCTATTTCAACAACCTGGAAGATTTCTAAGAAATCTTCCAGGTTTATATTTTCAGTCCAGCTGTCGATCTGACATGAAAACTGCCACAGGGTAAAAGAAAAAAAACCTTATGAGCACAGCCTTTAGATGAAAACCACTAGACACTCAAAACTTTAGAACATTTTTGAAACCTCTGAGTCACAATAAAAAAAACTTTGCTGGCTTTTGATTTAAAAGTTGTCCTCAAGTCTGACCCCTGAAGAGATAATCCTGAATGGTCATGTCATATTTAGTCTGGCCAGAAGGTTATCTTAACATTCCTTGTTTCATTCTGAAATTAAATCAAGAACACAAGAAGAGACGGTACAAAGTAGGGCACTGCCTTCAAAAGAGCTTCGGCTGCGGCTGTGCTGTGGGAGGACGCTATTTTGATTACTGTCAAGTCCTAGTAATAGCAAGAACTGTGACTTACATAATCACGCTTACAATGAATGTTTCAAACGTCAGCTGCAGCATTCTGCTCCCCAGCAAGCCTGATCTTTTTAACAGCAATTCCACATGCCTGCAGGTTAATGGGATTAAACCTGAGTGGATGCAAAGAAGGGATTGTTGAGAAGATAGTTTCAGAAATGTTTTCCCACAAAAATACTTTCCTTAACAAAATGTTGCTTACTAGTGAAAGAAGTCTTGTCTGTGTGTTTTCCAATGCATAATTTAAGACTTTAGAGTTCAAAACTTCTAAAATCTAAGAACTTTACAGATTTGTTTTATCTTGTAATCTGGACTCTGTGTTTTTCTAATGTGTTTGACGCAGCATGACCTCAGGTTTAAAAGACTCCATCCTAAAATCAGAAAAGAATAAATGTGCACGAACCGTCTCTGTTTTAGTGGTCTATGTCAAATCTTCAGCTCGATAATTAGGGCCTGAGGTGGTAAGAGAGCCAATAAACAAGCTGGTAAGAAAGCTGCAGTCACGCTATTGCACATTAGCCCTCCCAAACTATTAATAAAAACTGTCACTCTAATTAGTGGGTATGAAAAAACACATTCACACAAAGACTAGCACCAGCATACCGACCCACACCGACATGCACACGGCAGATGCCACCTTTTACATCTATCCTGTGAATGACCTTTATCCCACATACGTAACACTGGTCCAGTCTCTTTTCCCAATGCACTTTTAAAAGAGAGACAATGGTTATTAAAACAGATCAAGGAAGAAGCAGCTGCTTAAAGAAAAACATATGGGAAACAACAGAGTTGAAGAGCAATTTAAACAAAACACACAAGACTCCCCAGGCCTTTCTCTGGGTGAAGTTAATGCCAAAACTTAATGCATGTGCACATTCCAAATGCCCTGAGAAAGAAGGGATGGATGGCATATTTTCAAGACCTCATCTCACCCCACCAGCATTAATTGTATGAAACCCACTTTCTGTCCACTGAGACAAAGAGGTGTGCCCTCTAATGACAGTAAAAGCCAATGGATGATTTATAATTATGTGTGAGCGGATTGGTGATGCTTTAAGTGTTCTGTGTGTATTTTGTCATATCTTGGAGAATACAAAATAGTTGACTGCTATCAGTTGTAGCAAACATTTTTTTTCTGTGGGTGTGTGGATGTTGTGAATTTGGCTCTATATAAATAAAACTGAATAGAATTTATTTGAGTTGAATCTCCACAGAGTCTTCTTACTCTCCTGGCCATCTTCTTGCAAAAGCAAAAAACTGTGGACATGCTATCTAAAGCTGGTTTCCACAGTGAAGTAAGGCAAGGCCTGAGAGGTCTCTCTAGGAGGAAGCATTTCTACAATAGCCCCAATAATAGTTTTGAAATGTAGACAAATGCCTTTAGTTTTGGAGACATGCATTGTGGTCTGACACAAAAAAGATCAGGGAAAATATATGCTTGCACCTAAATTGAGGACAAACTGTTTGCTATAGCAAGACTACATAGAGTTTCCAAACAACAGGTGACAACCCAATTTTTACAATGGACAACTTCATCCTGTTTTCAATTAGGTATTAAGCAACTCAGCCAAACAAAACAGTTCATGCTACATATTTAAATAGGGGGGCATGGCTCATCTTCTAGCTAAGGTTTTCTCTTTTTGCAATAGTTTTTATGAAGCAACTCATAAATGAACAAGGGCTCTGACAGGTTTTTCTCCAGACAATACGGCAGCATCACTTCTGTTTAGCAGTGATCTTTGTTAGAGCTATAATTTCACATGCAAATATGTTCAAATATAGAATGGATTTAAAATGCATTTATTCATGCATCTTCCCATTTATGCATGCAACCGACTAATAAACACACAAGCACAAACACAATAAACCATTATATTCATATGCAACATTACCCTAACCCTAACCCTAGTAGTTACAGAAAAGCACATTCATATCTTTTTTTTTTCTTAAACACGTCATTACTTCGTGCTCTCTTGTATAAGAGTCTATTTCTCTACATGTTAAAGTCTCGAACATTTCTGATGTCAATTAGGAAATGAAAAGCCCTGTTCACACCAATAGTTTCACCCAACACCCCCTGTAAATAACACACACAATCAAGAACACCGCGTTCAGTTTCATAATGGACCGACTGCTGTTTGAGCGCATTATTCACAACAGCAGGGAACATCCAAAAATATTTTCGGAGGCAAATAGCTTAACAAATGAAAGCAATGAAAGATAGATGAGGAAGTCAGGGCTTCATTCATATTTGATAGCTGGGCTTAAGATGCATTACCCAACCAACACAACAAGCTCCGGTGCTGTCAGTGCCACAAATAATGAGCTTGAAGGAGCATCTGTGAGGAAAGAGGGTTGGTTGGGTGTGTGAGTGTCGTGGGTGTGAGCATGGACGTTCCACCTATGTTGTCGAGACATAACTCATTTTGCGGCATCATAATGATGATGGTTGGACTTTCTAAGTCGAGAAAAAGCAACTACCAGCAATAAAAAACAAATGACAAATCACAGTTTGACCCAAAATGATATGGTCCAAATTTAAATGATCAAAGTCTGTTGCACTTTTATTCAATTTAGTTCAAGTCAATCTAAGTCAATCAACATGGGTAAATTGACAAAAAAGTATTTTAATAGGCAAACTAAACAAATTGAAATGTTTTTGGTTACAATTTATTTATCCAGGGGATTGGGGGAAAGCCACATTAAGAAACAATTGTTTAACAGAAAATCTTCTGTGGCACAATTACTGGCATCCCTAACAATCTCCATGAAATAAATGGGACTTAACTTTATTATTATTTAGGTTAAACAGAGTATTCAGGAAATTTGGATTAAAATCCCTGACTATAGTTCCAGAGCCACTCAATAAAATGTTTAAGACAAGGGAAGATAGTATTCAAGTAAAGGTGATTTGAGTTTATCTTGACTCAGAAAGTGACTACAAGAACAGCAATAAAAATATCTTAAACCATTTTAACAAGCCTTGATAACAACCAAATTTTATCTTGCAGATGGAAATCATCTAACAAAAGGCATCTGAGCCCATTTTGTTCTTTAAAAAAACAGTCAAGTAAAATGTTGTAAAAGAAGGACAATAATTCGTACCCCTGGCATAGATTTAAGTAGCTAATCCAAATTTTTGCCCTTTGTGTGATTGTACGCTGTAGAAAGGTGAAGCATAAAAAACAGCTGGCCCAAATCCAAAAGCTAAACTCAAACAACTACAAATTTATTTCACACAGAACAAAGTATTTAAAGGTGCAATAAGCAATAATTCATTATTTTAGATAGAAAGAACTAAGAATAGTGATGCGAAGAACTAAAGATATCTTTTTAGATGGAATAGGGTATGACGTCACACACCATCTCTCTGTGTTGCTCTACAGTCTCTTGTTTACAAACCGGGCCGGCCTCCCTGACCATCATCCTGTCGGGGAGTGTTGAGAAGGAGCAAAATGGAGGACAACGCCTCCAGCGGATCGAAACGTTCTCATGCTAACAACATTAGAGGGTAATGAGTTACTTACTTCTTCACTACATGTTTTTTCTGTGTATTTATCCTTTGCAAAGACGACGGGTGAGAAGAGGAAGGGAGGGGTGGGGATTGGAGCTGGAGTGGAGGTAGAGAGGGGTGTGGCTTGTCACACATTTTGTTTTGGTCTACATACAGTGCTCAACAGCCCACCTAGTGGTAATATTTTGCTTATCGCTGCTTTAAAATCTGACAACATTGGTTCATATGAACACATTTTAAATATAAAGTTTTGTTTCAAACAGTTAGCACCGATCTAATTTAACTGTCGCTTAAAGGAAATACATTTGTTCACTAACTGACTTCTGTGAAAATAATTAAATAAATAAATGCTCTTTGAGGCCCTCTGCTGGTTTTGAGTCTAAAGCAACTGCTTAGTTTGAAGATATCTTGGTGATCAGAACATTAGAAAAGGTTTTTTGGTCTTAACTGGGCGGGGGCAATGACTTGGGTGATGGACAGGGACACATTGTCAAAATGTTGTCCAAGCAAACTAAAAACCAGTTATGAAACTGAAGAATATTTTAAGACTATAAATTGGAATTAGACTGTAAAAATAGGTGAAGGAAATGAAGGGGTTCAAACATTATTGGGTCCTCTAAAATGCTGAGAACATCTCTGTGTGTTTGCATTAGTGGATTTTGTTGGACAGCTGTTAGACAATGCTGTCACGCGTCATGACTGGTAAAGTGAAAACAAGAAAGATTCATTGTTGCAGACAAGTGACTCATAAGTGCAGCCTCTTAAGGAGACACATCTTGCTCTGCATGGGTATGTAAACTTACAATTGCTTTCTGCCATCACGTTTAGTGTCGATCTCCACTCATTCAGGTTTCCTCTTTCAGAACAAACAATGCAACTTCATACAATTCGCATGAGGTTTCTGTCCGCTGCCCGTGTCACATCTTCCAGTCAATCGAGAATCAGATCAGCAGACAGGACTAGATCGATGAAGAGGCAGGAAGACTCTTCATTAGAAGTCCCTGGGGCCAGGCTACCTGCCACTCACTCACTCACCAGCTCCTCTTCAGAGTCTTCCTCTGTCTGGTTTTTGTCAATAAATATTATGTTCAAAAGGCTTATATTGCATCTTTTTGTGAGTTTCACTCAAGAGAGAAAATTGCACAGTGTACTTTGCTCTGAGTCCATAAACCTGCCTCCGGACTCATAAATCCTGGTTCAAAAAGAACTATCAGACTTGAATATCTGTGTGCATAATAGAAGATGTGAATTGCATTTAATTTTTTTTCTCAATGCATCAGCTCAAGATGCAACCTTTTTTCCTAGGCAATAAAGCCATATCCCATGTTCTTTGCTTCATTTGGTTTAAAATTGCCCTAACACATCACTTCTATGTCTAACCTTACTTTTAAGGGATTTATAGATGAACCCCTACTTGAATGTATGAAACAGTAAAGGCCTTTTTTATTGACGTACATAACTCACGGAAAAATCTAAAGGCTTTAAGGTTAATCATGTTTTTTCTGCAGTTAATGAAAGAATTATGTGGGAGAGGATTTAACCTTAAAAAACAGACAGACGAGACCAGACACCACAACTTCTCTTCAGTACCATACCGATGATTTCCTACATAATCCCCCCTTGCTTCACTTAAGTGAAACATATCAAAGGGAAATCACACTGGGAACTATAAGAAAAATTGAATAATGTAAATGTGGATTAATAAAGGAATATAAAAGGGTAAAAATACTTGCTTTGATTATCAAACAGAAAAAGAACAAAGAAAAATTAGTAACATATGGTCATAAATGTAGAATAAAATGAAAACATGCACTCAACTATATACGAATGTACAAAACGTCCATTGTTTTTCCATAGGCCAGTTATTTCTGGCCATATGCAAATGAAAAATCCCTGCTGCTGGCATTTATGTATTCATTCAGGGTAAAAACTGTTGCATGGACCCCTCCCCCACGGGCGTCCGCCAGCCGACCACCTGACCGACCAGCATGGCTCAGAAACCCAGCCATGGTACTCACAATGTCGTAAAAAGACATCAAAATCTTAAAAATAATAGAAAAGAAGACAAACATATTAAGCAAAATTAAAACAATTCAGAATAGTATAACAGCATCATTCAGTTTCTATGGCTACCGCCCAAAAACATCCACTTAAAACTATCCCCATGAAACACCTTATCATAAATCAAAAATTTCACGGATATAGCATAGCAGAGATAAAACCAGAATTTATTACATTCGGTGGGATTGGCAGCTTCGTAGTGTGGCAAAATTCTTGTCCTCATGTCACTGACACGGTATGTCGCTCTCCAGGATACAAGCCCTTTGATTAAATTGCACTGCTTTCTCACAGTCCTGGTGCAGGGCCCCCCTGTTGCAAACATCATGGCTCTGAGTCCCTTAGTCCAGCACACAAAGAGGGACCCTGCCCTTCAACGTCCCTGGGTTGTCCTGAGGAGACAGGAAAAACTAACCAGTATCGTATATCAATGATTTCCCAGCTCACAGTCTTCACTAGTTTCGTGATCAGTGTTGGGTAAGTTACTTTAAAAATGTAATCCGTTACAGTTACAAGTTACTTTGTTTAAAATGTAATTGTAGTGTAACTTTTTCGATTACTTTTAAAAAGTAATGTAACTAATTACTTTTGATTACTTTTTGATTACTTTAAGGTTTTACTGAGTATTGACCCATGTTCAACATTTAGTTTTTGAGAACTGAATGTGAACGGAATTGGGAATTGACACTTGTATGACTCTATTCCTGTATATCCATCAGTAGTTAAAGGACAAGAGTCAGCAAATGCAAATTATGCCCATAACAATGACAGCACAATTGTTGCTGTATGATCTGAAGCCCCATTTGGAGCTTTTAAACAGGCTTTGAAAAACTTTGATAATTTGCTGCTGTAATATTATAGATTTTTTTAGAATAAAAAGCTAGCAGATGTGCATAATCAAAAATAACAGAAATACAATTATAGAGCATTCAGTATTGTAAGAAAGTCCACACTGTTTCTGGATAAATACATTATTTTTCTATGAGTTAAGTTCTGTTCCGTTTTCTGCCTTTTTCGTTGTAAAACTGAAATGTCCCATGCTCCTGAATGCACCATAGCTTTCCGACGCTCACGAACGCAACACTGTGAACGCTGAGCTGTGTACGCGCGTTTGATTTTCCGCTTAAGACAAAGTTTTGCAGTAGGAATGAATTTCATGTAGCAATTTAGTAAGTGCTTAGTAAACTTGTACATAGAAGGGTTGGAGCATAATATCTGTATATGAGATCCACTATTTGCTGATTGCAAGATCAATGCTTGAGTGTTACTATGCAGAATACTGATTGTCTAGGATAAACTGCCTCTGTTTTTTCTTTCTAACTGTGGGCTGCTATGGGATAAATAGAAGGGACACTAGAATCATATTCAGAGACAGGGCAGACGCAGACTGCAGCGGGACCGTGGGGTGCGATTACTTTCCATATATGTAATCTCTGCTCTATTTCTCCATAAAAGGTTTGGAACTTCATCACCAATTTCTCCTCTTTTAGTAACTCGGGTAATTTAGTTACCTTTGCATAACCGCAAAGTTCAGTAATATTTACACTTTAATTATCTAAACCATTAACTCAAGTATATGTTACCTTAAATATACCCAAGTCTAATGATCATAGTTCTTAAGACATCATTATCACATAATACACAAACATCATTCATGGTTTTCCTCTTTTGTTTTTTTCTTTTCTCAAGTAATACTCCTGATACTGACGAAGGCTTATTGATGATGATTCCTTTTAATCAACCTCACAATTGAGTTCCAGCCTGACTGACACCCCAGTATTCCTAAGAATTTAGTACAATCCAATGCATAATCTTAAGGCAATTCGCCAACATTCACTTCAGTCCAGACTTTTGTGAATACTGAGACATCAGGCAATGTGGACAGCTAAAACTTATGACCCTTGTTTACTATAATAAATTCTCGTTGATCCATTATGTCATTACGTTAATAATGCTTATCAACATTATTATTAAAACATACTGCGATAGCACAGACAAAAGTCAGACAACTGTCAGTAAACCGCCTTCACAACATAGATTAAACATTTACACAAAATAATAAACAACACTTAGACAGACGTACACAACATTTAGACAACACTTAGACAAACATACACAAACTTTTGTATGTTATAAATAATCTTGCCGGCATTTATTGCTATAGTTAAACAGTTTTGCGTTTCTATAAGTTGCTTGTCAGCGGTTATTTAAAAGCATGCGTGTGTGTGTGTCTGCTTTCACACAGCGAGTTTGCTCTGCATTACGATTGAAGCAACTGTTAATACTTAAAGCCAAACATGCAATGTTAATACCTTATCACATGCATTTCACATATTCAAATAACCTCATACGTCACATCACACGTCCAATTAAACATCCATTCTAAGTAGGCTTCAACTCAAACTCAAAATCAATGATCGATCCAGTGAACCCAAATGACGACAGTACGGCTATTAATGGGTTAATGTTCTTTGAACAGGGCGAGTTTAATTTGGCACACGAGAGGGGTTGCCAAGGAGGTACCAAAGGGTTAAAGTTTTTGTAAGATACTCTTACATTTCAAACTCTACCCTGTAAGTTTTCCTTTTTTTTTCTTTGGCCGGGGGAGAGCAGAGCAAAAGCAGGCTCTCACTGACAAAGTGGGGGGGGAGTCCTTCTGCCATGTGCAGAAAGCCACTGCTCTCGATCAGAAACAACCAATCAGAGCCAGGAGGAGTGTCTTAGCAGTGTCAATCACGCAGCTCAGATCCCTCGCATTGCATACTGTCGCTTGAGCTCAAGATTGCTGGTGTGCTGCAGCTGTGCTACTGGTGGAGTGACAACCTAATGTGACAGGAAAACTGCAGATTTGTCAAGCGGCACCTGCTCAGAAAACGAAGACAGTTAAACAGAAAAAGACAGATGACGAAAAGCAAGATAAAATAAAATAATTAGACCGAGCTGGATAAGCATATTAGCACCAACTCCGCAGGTTTTTACACCTTGTATGTATATATGTACAGATCTATCTATCTAGTATCAAGTATTTGTTCCATTTTTTAAATAACTATACACAACTAAGATAGCAACAGTTGCAGTATTACTGGTGACTGCGCAAATCTCATTTTACTCAGTAGCTTATTGCAAAGTCTAACCCCAAGACTCCACATCCTCTGTGCTTGTTCCGTTATGTTCATGTCTGACCTGTGGAGCAACTGCGCTATGTTAATTAACAAGAAGGGTTATATATTTGCATTCTGCCTGTAATGACGATGATCGCCAATGCTCTACTCAAGCTCCAAGGAACTTCGGAGCAGGGCTAGACAGAGTAACCGTGGATGTAGTAAGCTTTTGTTTTCTGAAATGGAACGGACACGTACAGATGTGGATGATGTGGAATTACATGCAGTGGCAGTTCTAGACCAAATTTATCAGGGGGGCCAAAGTGGGACCAGTGTTTTTTCATAGGGCCACATCAGAAAAGAACGAAATAATAAAACAGGGCAATATTTAATTATCTAATAATATTAAGTGAGCCACTTGTGGATCTAGAACTGCAGGTTTCAGACCTCTGATCTACCAGATGAAAACTGTGATCACATCTCAATGTAGCTGAAGCTAAACGTGAAACACCTTAATTTTAAAATCCTTGTCAGGGTAAAACTGCAAAGGTAAAAAAAACAAAATTGGTCAAAGTGACTTTCTTCGCCAGTGCATATAATCGTAAGAAGTGCATTTAATGTTTTGTATTTAGTACTGGGGCCATGACATGGGCCAGGACCAGTTCTACAGGGGCACTGGCCCATGGGGGGGGGGGGGGGGTCTGTGGAGGGAGGGCTCCAGCGTAGCAGAGAGCAAGGGGGAGGGACCTGGATGGTGTGCTTTCAGGCTATGTCCACGATTTTCTTAGAACCCCCTACTGCAGCTTTAGATCTGTCATAGTTTGGGTTTTGTTTAGTTTTGTTTTTGGACCTTTTGAGACTTCTCTTATGTAGCCTGTCACTTTTCAGCCTCCAGCCACCACCCTTCTCTAGATCATCTCCACCTGTTTCCGTTAATTAGTTTTCAACACCGGTCACCTGTTCATCCACTTACTTATACCCGCCTCAGCCTACTCATCTTTGCCAGATCAATACGAACCTCCGGTGAGTCTTATCCAGCGTTTTCTGTCTGCCTGCCTGCCCGTGATCCAATCCGCTTCTGTCTCCTGATTCTCTGAGCCTGCCTTACCCCTGTCGGACCTGATTGCCTGCCGGTTACCGGACCTGTCTGCCACTGGCTTCCCGGTTCTGACCCATTGCCTGCCTTCTAATAAATTGTATTAAAACGTTTGTCTGGCTGAATTCTGGGTCCTCTGGTTCTGTTCGTTACAAAATCAGGATAACATCCACTGGTAGTTCCTCATTTCTCCTTGGCACCTTTCAATCAAAGGTTCACTTGTTTCTTCACATCCAAACCATCTCACTTTCCTTCAGACATCACCAATTTGCTCCCTAACCCTAACCGCCAAGTACACCGTTTGGCAGTTTGTATATTTCATTACAGCGTCAGAGTTAGAGTACAAGGTTACAATAACCTTTACTTACAACAAATACATTTGTTGTTTAAAATCCTTATTATGGTGCTACTGAAATCCCAGTGCTTTACTGCTTACATGTCTTTAAGCACACACAGAGTACATCCAGTTATGTAGGGATGTTAACAGTAAGATTAGTCCTTCACTATTTGATCATAATGTCATTCGCTCAAGATAAATGCTTGATTAGTTAATTACACACAAAAAAAATCACTTAAAATCTATTTTTGTCCACAGACTATAATCGTTAACCATCAACAATGTGTCAGGCCTCCTTATGCAAGTGAAACAGAGAGAATGAATGTGTTGCTCCTTTCAGTCACTGCAGTTATGGGCTCTGAATGCTTTTCTTTGACTGCACATCTCTGATCATTCCTGCATGGAAACATGGAAAGGTTTCGCCTGAAAACGACAATGGATATGATAGTCCACATATATTTTATTGTCTTTTCATTTGTGCACTTAATGAATAAAAAACTTGACACCTGTGACCTTTTAGAACCACACCAACTTAACACATACATTTGCACACACACACACATGTTTATTTGGGGTTCGGCAGAGGCCACGGGGGGCCAGCTCCCACCACACAGATCCGCCCAAGCAGGGGTTTCTGAGGTTGGCAACCACAACCAATTAGCCCTGATCTGACAGTGTGACACCTCAGCTTCTTCACTCTCTGCTGAGAGATTTCCGGAGCCCCGCGATGCTGAGCCTTATCGATCGTCACGCTGGAAAGGTCAGTGACTTTGCTCGCTGCCGGAACCTCTCTCTGCTCTGGCATTCATTGGAACTGCCTAACCAGTCTGGCACCATACGTCTAGGAAGTGGCATCCTTTGTAATTACTAAGTGAAAGACTAGACAACAGCATATAAATCCTTAGCAAACAATGCTATGTTTACATAATTCACTGTCTGTATTCAGCTTCTTAGCATTTAGAACAAATACAGTGAACCTCAAGGAGTTTAAAGCTACCTTCATCTGCTCGGGAAGTGCGCTGAGATGATTAAAAGTAGCAGGGAGCAGCATCTTCAAATGTTATTCAGGACCTACCCTGACGTGAAAAGTGAAAGCAGAACTTTGATGGAATATACCCTGAGAGGAAGTGAAACCACACTGAGAGACATCCCCGATGATGAATATGTTTTATCAAGGCTGAATAAGGCATAAACTCAATGATTTAGATGATTAACACTATGTGTGTGTGCTGCATCAATCTAAGTTAAATCTCCTTTGCGAGGGAAGTTGGTTGTCTGTCTGACCAAGCACATCATCATCACATCAGTGCTGAATTATGCAGAGGCAGGGAGAGGTTTTTTTCCCCTCTACCAGACTTTGTGACTGCTAAAGAACTCTAAGTGCTGTTTCTCTCTTAAAAGAACATTACGAGTTTCAAGATGCCTCAGCTTTGAGCTTGAATACTTCCTGGGACTTTTTTTCTCTGTTATGGCTTTCCTATTCAGTGCCTTTCCATCAACAACATAAAAAAGATGCAAAATCAGAAAATTTTCTTTGAAATTCACCTGCAAAAACAAAACGCACAGTGCCTTAGAAAAATATTCGTACCTCCTGAGTAGTTTAGCATTTTTGTCATGGTAAAAAAAAACAAAAAAATCTATGTATCTTAATGAGATTTTATGTGATAGACTAACACAGGTTGTGGCATAGAGTAAAAACTATAAAGGCCTTTCAATAACTTTTTTTAACTAAACCTCAAACAGGAAACATTTTATAAAATGACCTTTACCCGGAGTTATGGCTGCAAGTCTTTTGGGGTATGTCTCTATCAGTTTTGCACATTCTGCTTTGCAAAATAGCTCATCTCAGTTAACCTCAGGTTCAAACTTCACTCCACCTCACCATCATTCTGGTCCCCAGGAAACACATCATCACAGGGTTAAATGACTACATGTTTGTCAACCTGACATCTGTGGTAAGGAAATCTTTTGAATGGCTGTTGTTGGGGAATCTGAAGGAAATCATAGGACCCCTGCTGTTTGCTAACCAGTAAACAGGTTGGCAGACGATGCAGTCCTCCCTCAGCCACCCGTAGATGTACACCGGGATCCTATTTGTGGACTTTAGCACGGCCTTCAATACCATCAACCCAGACCACCACCCATCAGAAGCTCACCTAGTTCACAGTACCAGCCTCTACTTGACAAATTCCTGACTGACCGGCAGCAACAGGTGAAGCTGGGGAGCATCTTCTCTGGCACAAGAACCATCATCACACGATGTTCCTTTATGGGCTTCATACGAAGCAGTTATGTGGTATTAAATTACATCAGATATTATAGCAAACTAAGGCCTACCTTGGTTTGCAATACGTTTGGTCAAGTGGCAGCTGTGAGGAGTTGGTGGAGGTGTATCAAGCTTTTTAGAGATGAATCCCGCTGTAAGTCTGACCATGCAGCTCCTTCACGGACTAAACTTTGACAGAGGGCGGGCAGAGAGGAGATGACAAAGTGAGCTTTTTTCAAGTTTTATGATTGATATCTAATCCTTTAAATTGCACTTTAACATACTTAAACTGCACTATTAATACAATTCATCATTATTATCGATGTTCTTTTTGATAATTATTATCATTATGACATCCAGCTCATTGCTTAGAACCTCATCTTTACTCGTTTAAATGGGGTGGACTGAATTGGTTTTTCACATCTTATCCATTGCACATCTTTGTAGCTCACCCACAACGCGCCCACTTATTGCATGCGCAATCTTTTTATTTCTTTATTTTTATCCACACAATTTAGCCCTCCTTATTCGGAATATTTGAAGATCAGGCCCATAGTGTTTTGCATGTAGGCCAAAACTTTGTCTTATCTGACGAGAGCCCCTTCTTCCACATCTTCTCTGTATCCACCACATGACCCGTGACAGGCTGCAAATAGTACATCATCTGGCTTTCTTTCGGGAATAGTCTTCTTCTTCTTCCTTTCTCTTCTATAAAGGCCAGGTTTGTGCAGTGTGTGACAAATTATTGCACTGTAAACAGATTCTCCCAACTGAGATATAGATCTCTCAGCTTCTCCCAGATTTACCATGAGGTGGATTGCCATGTTTTGGTAGGTTTGCCTGTCCTGATCCATCACGGAAAATGTCAGGATTTGTGGTTTGGGAGCTGGATCAAAGGATCTCAGTGGTGACATGACAAATAGAAGGATTTTAATAATAATAAAAGACAAATTTTACAACCAGGCATGACGTAAACAGGAGAACAGGTTACAGAAAAGTAGGCAATAACACTGGGAAGTAACGAGCAAAGTCACAATGTCATGGGAGAATCCAGTGAGGAACAATGACCAAAAGAAAGTTTATATGCTGAGGGAGTTGTGGAGAATGGCATATGAAGCCAGCATACTAACCAGGAGACAATGTTGAGCAGGTGAAGGAGATGATAAGCAGGAAGGGAGACTAATTAACATAGAGGAACTGAACTAAGACACAGGGGAAAATATAATCAAGGGACAGGGGAAAAATCTAATCTGAGGGAATAAACTAGAAAACAGCTAACAGAACAGAGGAAAAAAACCTGGAAAAAAGACACAGGGAGACAAAGAGACAAAAACACCCAAATACCATCACATAAAATAAAAAAATATATTGAAGTGTGCAATTCTAATTTAAGAAATATAAATAGGTTTGCAATTTACAAAATATTGTGTTTTACATTTGTTGTGTTGGTATGAAAGAACCCACTAACCATTTTTGCATATTTCATGGAAGACCATCACAATTAACTTAAACACCCAACACAGGCTTTGCAAAGTTATGAGACATTCAATTCACACATGACTGCTCTCGGGCAGCAAGGGATCTGTTCATTTGAACCACATCAGTAACCACCTTAAGTGAAAAAAGCCCTCAAGAGAGGGCAGAATCTAATTTAATCCTGAACTGAGAAAAGCAATGTCAGTGTCTTTAACACTGCAAATCAAGAACAAGTTAAGGTGTTGGACTTATTTCAGCTCTTGGGAAAAAGAATGAGGAGTCAGTATCATGCAGTGAGATCGCACTTGCCAGTTTCCGCCCACATTAAGTTCATATGAGTATATCACTGCAAATGTTGCATGACACCTGAGGCCTTTAAACAACATGCTACTTTACTTTAATGAAAAATTTGGAACATTTCATATATATATATATATATATATATATATATATATATATATATATATATATATATATATATATATATATATATATATATATATGAAATACATTTAGAGATTACATAGCACTGGTTCTGAAGACGTAAGCTAGTGTGAATACTTTCATTTAGTAATTTTAATGAATTTTTTTGCAGCTCTGTGCTTTTATTAATATGACATGTTTACTGTTCATTTTAATTTGGGGCACATTTTGCAACCAAAACACTTTTTGTTATCTTTTTGACAAGATATTTGAAGAGATAAGCTTCTATAAAAAATAATCAGTAAGAATTCTCTACAAAACATTTTAAGGAATTATATGATATGAAAATTAAATATTTGGCTTAATTATTATAAGACCATTTTTGAACATATTAAGATCTGCAATTACAACACGTATGGCTAGTAGGGGCTCAAATTTAAAAAAAATCGGATGATGTGTAATAATGAACCAGTTCTAGAAAATTCTGTAATAATAATTTAGTACATATCATCTTCAGAATATTAAAACTATTCAATATGGACTGAAGCCTCAAATCATTTTCAAACTGGATGTGTGTCTTTTTTCAATCACCATTCGTCATCCATCACCGTTAGCAATTCTTGTGCTTGCAATTTGCTTTTTTTTATTAATGAGCAAACAAAGCAGATCCACTGCAATTAGTTTGATATTTGACTTCGATCTGACTGGTAAATAATTATTATAGATACTGGAAGCAGCTGGAAATAGCTGGCCCAGCTCAATCAATTAAAATTAATCTGCTCGTCAGAACCTTTGAAGCTGATAATAACGCGGACCTACAAAAACTCCCACTGGTGAATTTTTTTTTTTGGCTTTATGGATATGTAACATGTTAATTAGTGAGCTTTCAACTGAATTTTGTTTCTAAGTTATCTTATTTCCTCATTTTAGGCTAGACTACTTGTTAGTTGGGTAATGGAGAAGGCAAACACGTGTCAATTAACAAGGAGTTTGGAGAATTTCAAGGAGTTTGTTTGTTTTTTGACTCAGAGGGACCTTTAGAGATACATCTCTCTTAAACCGAATGAATGTTACTTACAGTCAGGCCGGCTGACAGCTTTGCTAGGGCCCGGGACAACGCAATCTTTTTGGGCCCCCCCCCTCTACACCTGCCGCCGCCACCACACACACACACACACACACACACACACACACACACACACACACACACACACACACACAAAGTCAACTTAACTGTATACTTCATGCCCTGGAAATCTCGGTATTTTATATTGGATATTTTCAACCCATCTATTGAATTTAGTGCACTAGTTGATCTTTTCTTCATCAGAGAACAGCAAACACTGCAGTCAAAATATGACCTTTTTTTGACCTGCTGTATATTAGCCAGTCCCTAACAATTTTTCCCCTTCTATTGCAGGAAGTAGAATATGTTAGATACTTTGGGAATTCTCTGCCCTCTGAATCTCTGAGAAAGGCTTCCTTTTTGCCATTAAACGCACAACATTCACAGATACTTTTGACATTTAAGCTTGATGTATCATGAAACTGTTGACCTTTCGGGTTTTGTGATTTTTATTCTATTATTACAATTATATAATAATAATAATAATAATAATAATTTTATCTTTTTTTTTTTTCTTCCTAATCCACCTCATATATCTTTCAATCCTTATGTAATTTTGATTGTGTTGTGTGCACCTGCCTGTTGCTTTAATCCTATAAATTTCCCCGTCGTAAGATAAATAAAGGGTTAGCTAAATAACAATTTTTAAAAGGATATATGTACTGGGTTCTTAAAAGGTCTTAATTGCATTTCATTTTCTCTGTGGGCTCCAGTAGCATATGATAGACAATATCTACTTTGAAAGTTAACATGAAGCGCTGCTGAAGATGAACACTCTGATCTACCTAGATGTATTTTGGAGGACTGAAACGCCTCAGTCAGTGACGTCAGTCTGTGGGTCTGTCGGGGCAATCAGAGAAGTTTCGCCTCCTTTTCTGTTTCTCGACGTTTTCTTGCTCATGGTTTTTCACGTGCTTAGATAAATTTGTTAGGTTTCCACTGAATTTAACCGACTTTTTACAAAACATACAGCTTGATTTCATTTACGGTATTAAAATAAAGCCAAACGCCGCTTATTTCCCTCTTCATGTTTTTCAGCTGCTGCGGTCTCTCTCGCAGTCTGAACAGGAGCCGCGCGGTTGTTTGTGTGTTGAGTGAAGAGAAGCAGAGTGGGCGGGCCAGGCTGAGCCTGCGTGCTGATTGGCTGGCGCCGCTGAGCCATGTACGAGAGGGGAGGGGGAGCAGCAAGGAGCCGTGACACACAGCTGCTGCTGCAGTTAGCATGCGCGCTGACTGACACTGACCATTTTAATGATCAGTGTCAGTTTTGGGCCCCCCCTCTGTCCTGGGCCCGGGACAACTGACCCGTTTGTCCCCCCCTGTCGGCGGGCGTGCTTACAGTATGTGATGATGAGTAGTATGGCCTGATTGAGACCATCCCTAAACAGAAAATAGATTATTTTCTTGTCAGAAAAGACAAATCTAATGAGAACATGTTAAGCTAATGCACGGCCACTTCTTTGCAATACCAAGAAAAGGATGGGTTGAGGGCTTTTTCTCAAACATCCTTTATGCAACAAAAAAAATTGAGGGATTTGTAAAAGTAAATAGATGAACAGGACACATTTCTTCTCATTCACCGATATCAGCTTCTCCGTTCAACAAATAGTCAGGTCTTGTTTGTATTTCTCTGCATGTTTTCCTCTCCACTGTCGCTACATGCATGCTCAGTATGAGGGATTGCTGCAAAGTCAACAACATAATGCAAACGACTGTCCACTGTCGCTACACGCTCATCCCAGGGGAGTGAATGCTGCAAGCCAATGACTCAATGCAATCTGCTGGGTTTCTTTAGATAGGGAACTTTTTAACCAATCTGTGTCCAAATGATTAAATAGAATTAACTTTGTAAAGAGCCTTGAGATGGGATGTGTTGTGAATTGGTGCTACATAAATAAGCAGATGTGAATTGAGTTTCACCTATTTGTTCTATGTCAAAACATTGTTTATTGTCCATAGTTAGCCTTTTTACATTGTCTGAATTACCACTACCTCTAAATGTTCCTTCTCCATGTTTGACAGTGATGATTATTTGCAGCAGTGGCTCACTTTTATCAGCGTCTGAGCCAAGTGAACATTCAATTTCAATTCAATTCAATTTTATTTATATAGCACCAATTCATGAAACATGTCATCTCAAGGCACTTTACAAAGTCAAATTCAATCATATTATACAGATTGGGTCAGATTATACAGATTGGTCAAAAATTTCCTATATAAGGAAACCAGTTGATTGCATCGAAGTCCCGATAAGCAGCATTCACTCCTGGAGAAGCGTAGAGCCACAGGGAGAGTCGTCTGCATTGTCCATGGCTTTGCAGCAATCCCTCATACTGAGCAAGCATAAAGCGACAGCGGAAAGAAAAACTCCCCATTAACGGGAAGGATAAACCTCCAGCAGAACCGGGCTCAGTATGAACGGTCATCTGCCTCGACCGACTGGGGGTCGAGGCAGATTATTCCCCCATCAATAATTTAATTTCCTTCCCTTATTAACACTTGAGTAGCACCAGCTTGAGGGAATATTTTAGGGCTGAATTACGTTATGTGGGGAAAAAAAATAATTTTAAGCAATTTGACAGTGTACTCTGTATCATGTTTTGATAGATACATTACTGTAGTGCCATTAAACCTTTATGCGTAAATCATGAACAGATTATGTACAAAAAAAAATGTACGTTTAGCTGCTTCATTTCACTGTTGCTGTGTTTACATAATAACCTCACAAGTTACTTATATAGATATTCCAAGTGAAACATTTTTGGGAATGCTGTATTTTCCTGTGTGGATCAGAGTAATAGCAACCATGGTCAGACTTGGAGCAGAAATCAAGGGAGCCAGGTGGCTGATTTGGTAGAGCTGGCACACCATATCCTGAGTGTACAGTCTAAAACCACGCTGTCCTGGGTTTCATTTACAGCCTCATGCCAGTTGCTGCATGTCTTCCTCCTATCTTTACATCCTCTTTCCTTTCAAATTACTGTTCAGTAAAGGCCAAAAAAGGAGCAAAAATTAGAAGGTCCGCCTGAATGTTTTCGTGATTTACAGTTTTTGCAACAAGCGGTCATTTACCACAGTGGTGATAATGGGTAGAGTGCTGGTCCTTCTAACTAAAAAAAAATTAGGCATGTCACTCTTTTGAGAGGAAGGTCAGTCGATATTTCCCCTGTATGGAGAAATATTGACCCTTCTCTCATTGCAAAATTAACAACACAAATCTCTGCCTTGTTGCCTTGTGACTTCACACTCAAGCTGGAGACTTTGCTGTCATTGTTTTCTTCTTGGGTGGCCACTGTGTTATGCACTGATGAACAGGTTTGGTGTTCTGGAAGTAAGGTCATCACGCTTTGGCAACTTTTGGCTGCCTTGGACTCAGTATCTTTCTTTTATGCTTTGTTAACCTATTTGTCAACGTCGAAAGTGGGAATATAATTTCCCTCTTGAGTTGTGAGCTCAAACACCAGAGCAACAGAAAAGTTCTCTGACTATTTTCATGTCTCAGTGTGTATGACTTGCACCCCTAAATGTTGTTGATAATTTTGTTGACCTGAGGACAACACATATGTTGGAAAGGATTTAAAACATGGGGTAAACTTGACAGACTAAATTCTGATCAAACACCACATGTAAGAAAATGCAAACACACACACACATACAAAAATAAACTCATCTTATTTTTGGCCAAAGGGAATTGCATATAGTGTCTTTCCCTGGAAGGGAGAGGCAGTCCATTTAGCGAGCAATCAAGTAATCTGATGAAGTGAAATGAATGGGAGTGGGCTGGAATGGTTAATCGCCTGTGGATGCGTTTTATCGCATAGGAACACATTTAAGAGTTATTGTGTCAATGCAGGCTACTCTGGAGGAGGCTGTGAAAAATCACAGACTGCCGGGGTGTGAACTGACATAAGTCTGTGTTCTCTATGGCAAAGAAACATCATTTCAGCCAACTATGTCTTGCTTGACAGGCTTCAACATTGGCAGGGAGAGAACACGACACGAGGTACACTATGGACAAACATCCGCATCTGAAACTTCAACATATAGGCCCCTCTGTCTAGGCTGCTGTCTCTATTCCTATTTATATCAGCTGTCATCTATAGTACAAACACCACATCCTCATATTTCTAGGCTCTGCCGAGTCGCATGTGTGAAGGAAAAGAGTGACAGGCTCCATTTTTTTGGAGTGGACAAGTGTAACATGTGCTGTGACTGCTTTCCTCTCTCACCATGGAAATGCTCCTTCTAATTAAATCCATCTGCATTCCACAGTGTCACCATAATTATCGCACAAGATTTGGATTGTGCCATGGAGCTTTACGAAACCTGCCACAAAAAGCCAAAGTGTAGAAGTTTGTGAACTTGTCTGGATTGTACTGATGAAGTAATTACTTCTTTTATGTGTGATAAGATTAAATAGCACTGCTTCAAAATGGGTAGGACTGCATTTTCTAAGAAAGACCTTATAACCCAACAGTAGGAGTATCAAACTGCATAACAAAGGTTCAATTGTAAACATACATGCACTCCAAGTAAAAATGAAGGTACTTTGAGTGTTTTAAAGAGCTGCAGTTTGATGGCTTGGTAGATTATTCTTACTCTGCTGGTGACTCCAGCTTTACAGTGCCAAATGCTTTGATTGTTACCCCTCGTAAAGATATGCGAAAAGACTTAAAATGGATAAATCTTCTATTGCAGTAAAAAAATCTGTCTTGGAGAATGGCAACAACAACAACAAAAAAAACAAACCTTTAATTCAAGGGAAATTATGTTGTGGAAAAACAAATATTTTTATCAAAATCTGCCATGGCACAATTCTCAAGAACCCATAAAATACTTCACAAAATGTACGTGTGTTTTAAAGTTAGTTTTGGTTTCTTGGAACTGTTGATGGTCAAATCAACACAGAAATTGTTCAACAGGCACAATAAACCTTAAACTATAAAATAGTTCAAACCTTGAACCTAGTTCCTAGACACAGATCCTATAGAAAACCTGAAGGATAAACAGAAGAAATGAGAACATAATAGCTAAAAGAAAATTGGTGTGCAATCTTTTTGACACACCGGCCAAAATTATCAAGTTAAAATGATTCACTGGTCACAAAATTATTTTATTAAAAATGCAAATACAATTTATTTGGGAATTTTTTTTTACCTGCTCAGTTATAAACTAAACACACAATATTTAATTTAGTGAATATAGTCATTGGAAAGACTATTGTACATCCAAAACACAGAAAAGGACTTGGACACGTCACCGTTTCTAGGTGTGGCCCGAATCTCTCTAGAGAGATTCTGGAAAGAGGAATGTTAAAAGATGCTCATCTCTACATGCCCCGACATTGTGAAATGTTATAGAAATAGACCAAGACCCGCCCAAGGGTGGTACAAAGTATCGGCAGCAAAGATACTTGTTGTGTAACTATTGTTTTTTATTGAAAACAGATATGTCTTTACATCAGATGTGTCCCCTACAACCTGTATGAACGGAAATTCAAAATTGGATTTGTTAAATGGTTTAGTGATGCTTAGTTTACTTCAAGGCTTTTCATGTATTTTCACCAAGAGTGCCTACAAATGTGGCCTGAACCTTATGTATTTGGGATATGTTCTCCTTTTTTTCCTAGGGCCAATAATCAGAGTGTGGATGTAATTTACATTTAAAGGTCCCTATATTTTTTTATGTCAGTAATTTTTAAATAAGGCAGACATTAGACTAAAAGGTCCTTTCTTAAATGTTGAATTCCAGCATGACAAAAAGACGTTCTTCTCTTCAGATCCATGTAACGATGAAACAATGTCTAAACCAACCAACGGCATGCTGATCAGAGCAAGGGAATTTAACTAATTACAATGTAATGATTTTCACTCGGCAAATTACACCTTTGACTCAATGATAACGCTAATGCGAAAGTTATTGGGAGACTTCTTTGCCAACTGCGTACTAAATGTTAATGTAACAACCAGATCAGAGGAGAAGCAGACCTCCTACAGGGTTCACAATCAGTGCGTCATTAAAATAATTTGAATGCTTGTTCTGGCCATATAACCCTGATATAAACCAGTCATAATTTCTCTATGACTGGTTAAAGCTGACAAGCCAGTCTGGGAGGGGCCAGGATCAAAATGGGCTTGAGAAGCCTTAAAACTTCTCCAGCCTCATAAACGTCATGGTATATTGTTTTAGAAACTTTAAAGCCGTCATTACATGTTCATTGAACAGGTATTTAAACATCAGCGGATAGTGGTGTACACGGGAAATTCAGGCAGGAGGCGATGCACCGCAAATGATCCTCCTGTGTGAAACGTGCCCTGATTGGAACAGGTAAAGTGTCCATTTAGCGTAAATACAGATTGGTTTGTCTCAGAGGCTGAAGCTAACAGCTTCCCCAAGGGAGGCCAAGACCAACAGAGACGTTTATCTCTTAAAACAGCTCCTGTCTCAAAATGTCAGGCTAGTTTATGAACCTTTAAATTGCTTGTGCATTTGGATTGGGCAATTTATCATGTAGAAAGTGGAGGCGGTGCACCAACAGTGATTCTCCTGTGTGAAACACACACTGTGATAAAGTCATGTAAAGTCAGAGAAACTGCCTAAGAGAAAAGAAAGCAGTATAAAAATCAATAAAATGCAAACGTGACGACTGCTTAAAGGTTCATAAAATAGCATTTCACAGGTGAGGTTTAGACACTGGAGTTGTTTTAAGACAGTGAAAGTCTGTTTTGGTCTCGGCCCTTCTTGGATTAGTCGTTACCATCAGCCTTCAGGACCAACTAATCTGGATTATATCAAATGAAGAAAAAAGAGATTTATCAAATAAAATATGAACTGCTTTTAATCTTTAAAATAAACATTTCTTAAAATGTCTGGAGCTATATCTTAAAGAAAAGGAAAATAATCCACTGAAGACATGGACCAGGGTGATACGTCATCTTCTAATCTAGGAGATCATCTATTCTGTGTTAAATGTGAATCTTCTTGTGAGCAACAAAATATAATTTTAGCTGTCTTTCAAATTGTGTAGTTTTTGATAATTCTGGCAAAAGGGATCAAGAAAAAAAACACCAAATGTTCACATTTAAAGTTGGTTCTTGGTAAATATGTCGGTAAACACAACACTGGTTTCCCCCTTTTTAGGGTGGTTTTGGCCCTTTGAAAATGCTCAAACCTCAAAATTAAGCTCAGAATCAGGCAAAGTCCAAAGAAAGACCCATAGAAATCTTTAATAATCGTCGATCAGGACCTCTTTAAAATATCACAACAAATCAGACTCTATGAACAGCACTTTGAATCATCTCGTTACTGAAAAGTGCTTTATAAACAAACTTGACTTGAAAGCATCTTGTGGAGAAATGGGATAATTTCCCAAAGCATCGATGGACATGTTTGTTAATCAAGTCATGGACAAACCAATCATCGCTTCTATCTGAAGAGGCATTCAAGAAGTGTGGATAAAAACCAGACAGATAAATAATCATCAATACGACCTTGAATGTGATAACACCCCCTGTTCGTCATTGGGCAAAAGAGAGCGAGGGTTAAACAAAAAAAGCATCCAATGATGTCGCTCGGAAATCTGAAGTCTGCTAATTTACAGTTTAACTCCGACTGCGCCATTAACTGAGATGTTCTTCACCAACACTTGTCATGATTAAATTCAACCGTTCCCATCTGCTTGTTTTAATGATTGACACGTCAGGCTGAGGGCAGCATCGGTGTTGTTGGTTGGAATCTTGTCAGCAGATTATTGCTCTACAATTTTTAATCTTTTTTTTCATTATGTTCTAGTAAGCTAAGGCTCCTGGTGGGGTCTAACTCAACAGGAAAAACAGAGGGTTGGACTTGAGGCAAAATTGGAACAAGTCATCCTCCTTTGATGCTGTTTTGGCTGTTTTTACAGACATGGATTAGATGAGCTTGATCCTACAAGCTGAAGTGGGCTTTCAGCTGAGTCGGGCCGCGTCTTTGAGAATAGCCCCCTTAAGTGGTTAGATAAATATCTTTTGTTCCCATCTCAACACTGCTAATATATTGTCCCCTCCCCCCATTCTTTCTGTGTCACTTCAGTGCTGCTTCTTGGACTTTTTCATGTAAAAAACAAGAAAAAAAAACAGATTTGTATTTAGTGCATCATCTCAAAGTCAAAGAAAGTGACACATGATTTTCATAATTAAACAAAAATTAAATGTGAAAAGTGTGGCACACCTTCGTATTTAGCCGTCTGAATCAAGACACTATAGAATCACTTTTTTCTGCAAAATGGGTGTTTTGTACCAGTAGAGACAGAAGTTTTTTTTTCCCATTAGGCAAAATTGCTCAGACTTATTAAGAGTGGAATGAGAACATCTATTTTCAGCTGGGTTTAGGTTATTCAATTCAATTCAATTCAATTTATTTATATAGCGCCAAATCATGAAACATGTCATCTCAAGGCACTTTACAAAATCAAGTTCAATCATATTATACAGATTGGGTCAGATTATACAGATTGGTCAAAATGTCCTATATAAGGAAACCAGTTGATTGCATCAAAGTCTTGACAAGCAGCATTCACTCCTGGGGAACCGTAGAGCCACAGGGAGAGTCGTCTGCATTGTACATGGCTTTGCTGCAATCCCTCATACTGAGCAAGCATGAAGCGACAGTGGGAAGAAAAACCACCCATTAACGGGAAAAAAAAACCTCCGGCAGAACCGGGCTCAGTATGAACGGTCATCTGCCTCGACCGACTGGGGTTACAGAAGACAGAGCAGAGACACAACAAGAGAGACAAAAAAGCACAGAAGCACACATTGATCTAGTAATCTGTTCTACATTAGATGGTAGTAACGGGTGAGCCGTCTTCTCTGGATGATGTCAAAGTTAACAGAACGCCAGACCAGGTGTACCTACTATGAAGAAACTATATGGGCTATTCCAGCACATGAACATGCTTTGATCTAAACCAGTCAATAATAGCTCTAACTGTGTATTTGGGCTCGCTGTCCTGCTGTTATTTATCAATGGTTTGTATTTAGGAGAGTCATGGGGATAAAAAAAAAAAGAGTCTGAATACATTGCACATACATTATTTGTAAATCTATTATAACCATGCTAAATTTTCCATCCACTACACACCTAAGCCTGTCAGCACAACTTTGCGTTCTTCACAAAAACATGTCTAGAAAATACTTTGACTTTTGTGGCTAAACTTGAATAAAAACACACTTGCAATGCACAAAGCAAAGTGTTTGCTCCTCTTGACTTTTTAATGAGCGCACAGTAATATTCATCATATGCAGCCTGTTTTTTTCCTCTTCTTCTTACAGTTGTGTTTTCCCTGCAGTGTTGAAGCCGGGTTTTTTTTAAGCTCAGTCTCGGTTCTATTTAAATCTGCAAAATGGAAGCACACGTCTTCTGGTAAAGATAGCTGCTGCTGTATTGTTTCCGGAACAACCGCTCAACAACGGTTAATTGTTGCTGATTCGACGACTGATGGAAGGCTCAGTTCACCAAATGAGCCACGCTAATCAGGCGTCAATCAGACGGGGTGCATAAGAAATGTAATTGTGTCTCTGTATCTAGGCCTCACGTGTTTTGTGCACCGTCTGTAGTCCCTCCTGAAAGTGAAAGTGTGTCATCTAGAGTATGCCGCCAACAGCTTCAGCTCCTGAGCCGTTCTGGGTATTGGGGGATTACATAAACCGCACCGACAACAGTGTGGAAATGACTTACAGTCAGTGTGTGCGTGTCTGTGTGTTCAGTTCCTCCTATGGTTCTCCAGCTCCCTGACAACTGAAGCCTAAGCATCTCCAATGACTCGCTCCACGGGGAGCCTTGTTTTGCATTACCATTAAAGACACATATGGGGTGTGTGTGTGTGTGTGTGTGCGTGCGAGAGAGACTGTAGTGCAGCATCTATTCACCGGATCAAAAACTACGCATACAATCTGTGAGTAGGCTGCGACAACATGCAGGGTTTCCTGTGAATGCATTTGCGGGATTTCTTTTGCAAACCTGTGTCTAAAAGACGAGGCCTGAGAGCGGCGGCATCGCAGACCTCTGCAATGCTTTTTTTTTTTTGAAGCAAGCAGCTAAGTGGTGCCGTGTAATGGGAAGATTTTTGCTTCTTGGTCTGTTCTGCACCAGAACATGTCCTCCTGGGCCAGGTAGAACATGGCTTGATGCATATCCAGTATCTTCGGTGGGCCACAAAGGTTTTTTTTTTTTCTTGAAGCAAAGGATACAGACTAGTAAAACAACATTTAACATTTTAGGTGAACTGCAGACAAAGCATGTCATCCGAAAACAGAGCCCAGAAAAATAAACAGCTGAGCATCTCCAGTGAGTAGCCTCACCGAGACCGATTTCAGGCCCGACTGTCAGCTTCATAGCAAACCGAGAAGCTTGGCTCTGGCACCACATCTCACCACCTCATTCAGCAGCTGGTGACCAATCCAATCAGATATGGCTGGAGAAACTTAGCCCCCCCCCTCTCATTATCCCCTCAGCATCTCGGTTCACATCTCCGGCAGTTGAATATGGGTGAAATGAGTCTTTTTAAATCATTATGGACGCAGATGCTTCACTGTTCAATTGACAATAATAATGGAAAACAGGGGAATAAAAAAACAAATAAAATATGGCCGGTTTTTGCATCCCCGTTTCCATTGGAATATTTCCACATATTTGAAACCAAACACTACAAACTATCTAACATTTTATTGAATAAGACATAAATCAATAAAAAGGTGGTGATTTCAATAACTGTGGTCCATTATTTTTCGATGTGAAAACAGACACTGTATATGGAGCCCTGTTTCACTGAATCATTGTAAAGATATAAAAGCCAGTAGCATAACCTCGGTTCGGTCCCTGTGTTTAGTTCCTACCCTTAAAAATACCCTCACTAAATATCAGTTTATCACTCGCTACCTGCTTTCATCACTTACTGAGAAAAAGAATCAGAAAATGTACAAGTCTAACATATAGTTTCAGGTAATGGTAGTTTCTGAAACCTTAACATTACATCCTATCTTTATTTATTTTTGTTTCATGGCCCAGTTTTGACCGTTGACTAAGACCTTCCCGATCAAACAGAAATAACTTAAAGAGCCACATTTCCCTACAATAAATAGAATACAGAACATTTTTTTAAACCGTCTGTTACCAAAACAAGAAGCACTGGACACATGGTTGATATAAAGCAGACGGCCCTATTGTGTACCAATAAATAAATACATCTAGCATGGACTCCTGTCCTGCTCATTTTGATGTCCCCTAAATGTCATTTTTAAAGCCCAGGAAAAATGAATAGATTACAGCTAAAATATCCTTCGACCGATTTCAAAAGTTTTTTTTTTCTTTTTTAAAAACATCTGTTCCATACATTAATATTAATAGTTGCACCGGTGATTTGTAAAAAAAATATTGAATATTTTATCCCACTAAGTGTACTCAAATCAAAGGTTGATTTTTTTTCTCTACATTTTTTTCAGTGTTGGATTATGTTACAGTAATAAAAATCGAATTATTTTTAAGGCATTTCATACCTTTGCATTGCAATCGAAATTACAGTTTCAGTACAAACCGTCCATCACATGGCCTCAATCAACCGTTCCCCTATTTGATGCAAATTGTAGTTGACAATAAAGATTGATTGATTGATTGATTGATTGACCTTTACCAGGGGTGCCAGAAATAAGAAACAGGCTAATAAAACAAAAACATCTCCACTGCAACTGTTGTTTTTGACAAACATCACATGGTCCAGTTTAATCAATACCATTACAGACTTCCATACTCCAACATGTCCAGAACGATCTATGTTTATGACACAGGTTTGGTTGCTATACAAAAAAATTATAATTAAAAAGTATGATCAAATATTACATACGATCCTGAACTGGCTAAACAGTGCTGGAATCTGTACCGTATCAACCCAGCATGCAAAACAACACAACACTGACACGGTCAGAAAACACATGGCGACTCAGGTACAGCGTACATGGGGCTCATACTTGTTTAACTGATCAATAAAAATGTCAGATTGTCTAAATCTAAAGTTTCCTATAGGTGATGTGACGATCACCTGTCCAACAGAGTCGGCTGATCTGTCAGGACTAGAGGCTGGCAGTGGACCATGAATTAAAAGGTAAGGTCATATTGTTGAGCATCGCCTAATACGGGCCCTTCCAGCTTTAGTACACATCATACAATCATAACAAAACATTTTTTATGTTTTTTTTTTTTCCCTCCTATCATGAAGGATACCGTTCCCACTGGTCATTTGGTCCACTTCACTTAGCACTTAGCAGTGTACCACTTCTAATCCTAAGAAAAAGCCTTCTTATGGACTACAGGGAACTGAAGCCCGGTAATTACATCCATATTTCAATAAGCTTGGTGCTTATTTTCTGCTTCCCTCCAGCTCAATACAGCTATCTCACGGTCCGGTCTTCCAAAGCTCTGCACAGCGAAACAAACCTCTGAGTGTAAGGTGCATATAGCAGCAAATATCTAGCGCTGCGTCTTTGGGCTTGTACGACGCGGGCTCAAATGTGCAGATGTTATCATCTTCCTGCAACAGCGGCACGCATTACTGTACATTCATTACATTTGGCAAACGAAGGGGGTTCTCGTCCAGCTCAGTTCCCAGCTTTAGTGCTTTGAAAACGCCTCCATTGAGAGTCTTGTAAGCAAACACTCTGAATCAATATTGAAAATCTTTTTCAGCATGATGGTCTCTTACCATTAGTTTCTAACAGCGCTCTTTTGAGGCTGATGGGGAAAGAGCCTGTGAAGGTTAATGGTATGGAAGGGGTCACAGATTGCTTCATTCACTCAGCTCCATTATCAAGAATGGAGCCCTGATTAATTTTTTTTCTTCTTCTTTTCTAAATCAAACCTCAAAACACGCGTATACAGGTGCAAAATCTAAAGTCCTATGACATACTGGGGGGGAGCGAGGTGTGATAAAGAATTGGGAGCAGCCCAGAAAAATCAATCAGGAAGCCATCTGGCGTGGCGGCACTCTGGAGACGCCAACAACTGTCTGCCTCTCTGCCGTTTCCCTCCGCGTGGCATGAGGCAGAGCCACACGAGCAACGGCGGCTCCAGCTCGGACTGGGTATATTATTCTGATGGACGAACGCCGAGGCGTGTTCCGATCAGCGCGACCCGCCGCCGTAAAGAAGCTGAACTCCACGTGCATGTGCAAATGTTTGGCGTGGAGCCCGTTGGTTAGAATCCTCGCAATCCTCATGCATCTCAGAGTGGCAAAGTACACGTTAAGGCATTTCCCTAAATGGATATTATATAACAAACAGGTTTATTTTTTTCCCCCTCTATACAAAAAAAAAGGCACAAGTGGATGAGTTAGGAGCTCCTATTCTGATTTCAGTGTGTGCTTTTGTACCATCAGGAAATTTGACTTAGTTCTGACAAATGTGACAAGAAGTTTTAAAGAAACAAAAACGCAAACCTTAAGCAAGTCTATGTAACAAAGATAGGATTTCTCGTCATTATTTCACCCCTTTAAAAACAGGTGTATACAGTCCCACCCAGAAGTTTACATTCAGTCACTACAGGCAGGAATCTAATTCATTTTGGGCTGATAATGTCACATTTCAACTGTTCTTGTACACGGTGGAGTGGGGTGGGGGGGATGGGGGGGGGTTACACAACACACCATTATAGAGCGTATTAAAAGAAGACCTGGGTGCACAGGTGTGGATTTTTTTTTTTTTGAACATCCACTCAGAATCACGCATGCGTCACAGGCCGACAGTGAGGTTTCTGGTCAGAACGGCCTTTGTAAAAACCAGAAGTTATTCTACGGATTTCGTCAGGAATATACTCGCTTGCTTTCAGCGCTGTGCCAGACCGGGGCTGAATAAATCTCAGCACAAGACGAGGAGGATTCGGTTATAGGGTTGACGAGATGTGCAAGAGTCACAACGTTGGCGCAAAAGTCAAAACCATGCTGTTAATAAAGCGCTTCTTCAAACCAGAGGCTACTTTGAAGAATACCAAGCATTCAAATATTTTCTAATATAATATATATGTATTCTCATGAGCCAAAACTTACATAATAATGATGTTTTTGGCCTTGCTTCCAAATTGCTGGCCTGTAGTGTCAAATATATCTACAGACCCACATGTGGACAAATACTCCTCCGCCACAGACTTTTTGTTGCACTCGATAAAAATGTGACAGCAACAACAACTGCAGCTGAACGTTTGGCCATTTTCTTGGTGCCGATCATTTGAATCGTTTGGTTCTCTTGCACAGAGCTGGCTTTTAATCATAGTTTATACACTTTTTAAACAAGATTGAGGGGAAGCCTTAGGGAGGGCCTGCCGAAAGCCTGATGTTCGCCCGTTTTAACTTTGCCACAACCAGTTGTTTGGAATCCATATTCTACTCGAACAGCTTGAAAACTGTTACTGCGTCCAGGAGCAATCTAGGAATCTAGAGCTTTCAACCATCCTAAGATGAAAGCTGCCAGAATCAGCAGCTTCCAGCTCGACTGAAATTTGCAGCAGCCCACCATGGACAAGCTAAAGGAGTCCTGGGGGAAAGTTTTCTGTTCCAACGGGGCAAATATTGAGCTGTTTGACCATTAGAACGAGACGCAGATCTGGAAGAGTCAAGGAAAGATCAAACCTAATTACACTGTGACAAATGTGTGGCGGTGGCAGCTCGCTACAACGCCCGTGGTACTGGTAATGCACAAAGCGAGTGCAAGAAGATGGAGAACTACTTCCAAATTCTTCATCTTTGCCCTAAACCTCAGAAATATGGTTTAAACCTTGAGGGAGGAATTTCAACAGGGCAAAGATCCTTAGCAGAGGCTTGCAATAAAAAGTACAATTGTCTGCAACTTTCTAAGGGACAATTAGCCAAATACTAACAGAGCTGTATGTGTAAATCTGAGCCTGTGTGAAGATTGTGTGTAATTAGAAAAAAACTAACCATACATTCAAAGCCTAATTTTGATTTTTAAAAACCTGTGGAATTGCAGCTTTGCTAAAAGAACAGTTCAAATGATTAAAAGCCTCAAATGGACATGACATTCAATGTGACTGATGACTGTATGGAAACTTCTGAAAGGAACCGTCCCCAAGTGACCAATATCGTTTCACCTCAAGCCAAAATACGAAGTCAATTGATTTAAAGCAGAGTAAGCGTGTTGTTTCCCATGTTATCAGTAGTAATGCGATGTGTGAAGCCTGCAAGCCTGGATCTTTCTTGTAAGTCCCCGCCATAATAAAGCATCAAGCAGTCAAACTATTTAAAAAGGTCTGTATTAAAACACCTGAATATTTTTTGTCCCCCCACTGTCACATGATGGAGAAAGGAGACGCTGACAGAAAGGATCAAACACAGAAAGGAGTGTTGGCCCCCTCTACAGGAGGAAGTTCAAATACCAAGAAAGGAAAAAAAAAAAAAAAAAAAAACGATGCAGTTCTCTTAAAATCTCCGTCAGCCACTTGGTCATCACAAGATCTCTACACAGACTCCTGAACACATGCTTTCTGTCAAACGTTTCTGTGTCCTTAGCCCTGTTTGCATAAAGGCGAGAGGAGCTAAAACAGCCTCTTTCTTTCAGCAGCAACAGCAGTGAAATAAAAAAATAATAAACTGAATGCCTCCACATGTGGTTCGGATGGTCGCCTCTTCCTTGACCAAGTTTTCACTCTGACGAATAATCAGAAGTGCCGTCATCTGTTTGTGCGCACAGCGCTTCAGGACGCAGCAACGCTACTGTTGCTGAGGGGTCCGCTGGGAAGATTTTCCACTTATGTTAAGATTTTACAGCTTCTCCTCAAAAAACCACTTTTGGCGAGGTTTGTCAGAGCAGGGCTGCAGCGCCGGGGCTGGTGTCCCGTTGTCGGTCTGGTCCACCGCTTCAACACACTTCTGGCTCGAGACATGGAACAGACTCCCGTCCTGGAAACAACCATTTGGAAACTGATTCACAAACACCACGCAAGGATTTTTGTTAATTACTCATGTGCCAGAAAGGCAGTTAAAGGTTTTTGCACTATAACAAAGAAAAGAGGAACAATAGAGAGCAGCCCAGTCTGGCTCCGGTGAAATGCTAATTCAAGCCCCCCCCCCCCCCCCCCCCCGTTTCCTGGGATGGATCAGCTTCTCTCTAGATACTTTTCCAATTCTCCTCTTTCCAGCATCTTTCAGCCTTGCTACATATATTTCATCTCTTCAGATGCATTTACATTTAGATGGCATGGCGGTGCAACAGGCCCTGCCATCCTGTAACGACATTCAGCACATGCTGAGCAGCTTCCAGCACCGCATGGTAAACACGCGGCTTGCTGTTGTTCTCAAACCAGCCCTGAATGTTGTTTTCTTCAGGAGAGTCACACGTAATCAGCCCCGATCCAACGTCTCTTTAACGAATCTGAGAATTCCTTGTGAAACTACACACTTCAAAAAGTTTTGGAGGATTTTATGTTGTGACTACGTAATGCCAAATTAACCGGAAAACGACGTGGCTTTTTCAGCTTTTTCTTTAGGATTGAAAATCTGAAAAGTGTGGACGGACCCGTTTTCAGCCCCTCTGAGCAAATACTTTGTAGAACGACCTTCTGCTGTAAACAACATTGGAACTCAAAGTCTCTCTCTACAAGCTTTGTACACACAGAACTCGGTCTCGTTGGATAGGGAACATCTAGAAATGTTTATTTATAGGTTTTTCAATACATTTTTGGTTGGGTTTAGATATGGACTTTGACTGGAGCATTGCCCTGACTTTAGAGTCGTAATGAGAGGAATCCAGTAACAGCCGAAGTCCTGAGAAACTAACTTTCAACTTTCAAACTTGATTAAATTTGGTTTCTCTGCAATTCAGGCGCTGCTGGAGTCTTCCAACTAGACTCCTGACCCTCTGCACGCACCTTGGAAGTTGTGCCAGAAGTCTTCGGGCTTCATACTTTGGGCTGGTGTCATGCTCTGTCCATTTGTGACTGATGAACCGAAAATTGCTCTGTGAGCGGTTGAACGCTTGGCATATTGTTTTCTAACTTGATTCAGCTTTAAATGTCAGTATAACTTTGTCCCTGACCCCTCTGCTGTGATCTTCATGAAACATTTTTTTATCACTAATACCTTCACAGAACTGCTGTCCTGTCATACTGATATTAAAATACACACAGGAGGACTATTTGCTAAACATTTCAGCTTTATTTATGGGTATGAGAGTAAGAGTGGGTTGAATACCAGCACACACTAAATTGTTTAGATTTATTTGCGATGTAAAAACCTTTATTAGGTTAATAACAATGCATTAATTAATGCAAGAAATTTATTGTTGCCCCAAGATGGTTTTGCGATACCTTTCGGAGGACAAACTTCTGGTCCAAGGGGACAGCTTGTCCTTGCTTCTTGCAGCGCTGCACAGTCAGGTAAGTGCTGATGTTGTCGCCCACCACGCATCCAGCAGGTTCTCGTGTGTTATAGCAGATCTCCCCGTCCACCGAATATTCAAAAAACTGTAGGCAGAACCCAACCAAGAGAGGCAGTCACAAATAAACATTGGGCAACAGGATTTGCCTGCCTGCATGGGCATCTGTGGAGATCAAAACCAGCATTGCTGCTTACACAGTATGAATGCACGATATAACTAGGCTTCACCGTTTCATTAAAGAAGTCCTGTGGCTCAAAAGAAGACGTCAAGACAAACTAGCCCAATAGTCAACCTTTCCCCCCAGAAATGTCTGACTCTTTCTCAGATCAGTGGCGGGTTGTCGGCGGCAATTTAACAGCAGGCTTAAAGTAGCCAACAAACGTCTAAATAAGTTTACGTATTTATATGTTCTGTTATTATTAGCGTGGCTTTAAATGCTTTTGTTATGATGCAACAGCGGATGGCTCAAAACCCTGGTCCACATGTTCAGTTCAGCCTAAATCCAAACTGCCCAAACTCGACAGCCAAGTGTTTGTTTTTGAAACCCTTTACGTACGTTAGCATGGGGATGTGTTACTTAGGGGAGCTATAAGAAACTAAAGATGTGAGCTTTTGGTATCACAAACCTGATACGCCTTACCTGGTTCTGGCCCATGCCATGACACGGGTAGAGGATGACCCTACGGCCTTCTATCACCTGCTCATCACCAGGGTTATAGTCGAAACAGTGGTTGGCCTTTCCCCGACTCTTCAGCTAGCAAAACAGGTCACATGCAGGTATATTACAAAGGCTCAAACACCTAATTCCACAATTCTCTTATTCAGATTAGCTAAATATTGCCAGACATATTCACTCTTCTGTCTTCGTATCATCTATAAGGATAATATGACAGCCAATCCTTCAATGCTGCACATCCACCCTGTTTTAAAACCACTGAAACTTTACTGCGCAATATTTAGTAAGTGGGGAAACTTCCCGGCTGGACTTCATGCACACGTGGCATCCCGTCACAAACCCTTTCTTTCACTTGCCTGTAAGAGGCAGCCCGCGTGCCCAGGTGCTTTTTATTACTGCTGGTGCCACATGGAAGTGATTAAAACACCCAGCCAAAGATTTTGAGGGGCGAGTAAATACTTTTGGCGATATAGTGCATGTTTTTCTAATGTACGGAAAATGTTTACAAATGGACAGACTTATTCGAAGCTTCCTTACCATTCCAAACATGCCTGGCCGATCACGTGGGACGGGGATGTCGGGGTACACATTTTCCAGATACCACTTGAAGCTTTTGCAGCCCAGCTTCTCTCTCAGCTTCCTCCTCTCAGTCACATCCCCAAAGGCCTCCTAGAAAACAAACCAAAAACAAAAAAAAAAAACACAAAAAAAAAACGTTTTTATAAAACAAATCAGACTTCACGTTTTACAGTATATACAATGTTAAGCAGCAAGACAGCTGCTGTGTCATGTGTTCGTCGCTTAACACTGATGCGAAAAGGGTGAACAATAGCACCCTCTGTAGTTATTTCTTCTTTTAAACAAGTCAAAGGTTAGAACACACACTGAATTACATCAGACGTTTTACCAGTAAGCCGCTCCTGAATTGCAGTTAAGGACCAGACAGATGTCTCTGTGTATTTTACAAGGTTCTGCTGTACAAGCCGACACGGACGTCCTTATGCAAATACCTTAAACAAACAGGCAGTGTCACACTGACGAGGAATAGCCGATCACTATCAGAGGACAAACACCTGTACTTTGCATTGCCAGCGAGCATGAGCTCGCCACACCTTCCCTGCTGGGGGAAGGAGCTGAAAACGCACTGCAGGGTGATGGATGCGGGCCGTGTGCCCAAACACAGCTCTAATTGGCTCGTTATCAGTTTATCTGGTCATGAGACAGATTTCCAAAAGGCGACAGTCTTTTATCAACTGCTAGGGAACAACAACCCAGAACTAGCCCCGTGTCTCTGGGGGAGAGCGCTGCCTCTATCTGTCAGGAGATGGAGAGGTGGAGCCCCAGTAATGATGGGTTGATGATGTGTGTGATATTTTTTATCTGAGTTGATTCGTCAAAGTAAAACATCTAAAGTCTTAAACAATTTGATTTTTTTTAACATTTTGCCAAACTACAAGCATTAACATAAATGTGTTTTAATTTGTTTTTTCAGGTTATAGACCTACACGTAGTACAGCTAAACTGAATAGAAAGAAACATCATCAGAATCAGAATCAGCCATAACAATCCAGGGGTTACATTGATAAGGGAAGGCAGAATCCAAATACTTTATTTGTTTATGAGGCAAGCTGCTCTGACTTTCCTGTTAGCTTTAAGTTTTTGCTGGCTCCAAATAGCGAATCCAATATTTCAAATTGTTGGGCTTTTCCGCGTTACACTTCCAGAATTTTATCCCATCTCCCCTTGAGTTCAACCACCGAAGCCAGTCTGCGTTCCGGCACAGCCAGCTTTCGGCTCTGCTCCTTCACCTTCCAGGTCTGTCCGTTCACCACCTTGGTGAGCGCATCATTTGCAGCCGGTAGACTGATCCAGGCCAAATGGCTACCGACATCTGCTGTATTTGCTGATACATCAAAAATCCACCAGATCCAATATGTAGAAATCCAAGTATATAGTTAGTTTTAAAAAAAATTACAAACAAGAGGAAGTACTTTGTGGGACCACCATCCGCTGCATTTAAAGCTGTAAGGAGTTGGAGTCTTTTTAACAACTCTGGCCAGCTTTTTTGTCCCTTCTTAAAAGAAATGCCTCCCCACAGCATGATGCTGCCGCCACCATGCTTCACAGTGCCGGTAGGGCTTTTAGATGACATGCAGTGTTAAGTGTTAACTAAAGAAAATACATAGCTTTTTCCCACCACCTCAGAACTCTACATTACCGTGGTCTGTTGCTCAGATCCCAGTAGCATACATTAACAGTTGCCGTTGTAATGCTGCATAGTGGCTGTGAATTATTGTCCAAGGCACTATATAGACTCCAAATAAATAACAACACCGTTTGGAGTAATGGACAAAGTTAAAACTAGGGTTGTGCAATATGGCTGACAAATGTATAACAATACAAGCCTTTCACATCAGTCCATATTGATAATTATGAATTTCTCTTTTTTACCTATTTGAATAAAGGATCATGGGGAAAAAAAGGCTCAACTTAAATTGTAACCTCAACCCTATTTAACGATAACCTTTATCCTTTAAAACAGATCAGCTCTATCACCAACTTTGCTTAACTTGGTCGCAAGAGGTTGAGAGGCTCAGTCCTTTCCTCTGCCTACATTGCCCAGAATGCTGTGCAGCTCTGGATTGGAGTTCAGTGACGTTATAGATCATCTTATTGGACATATTTTCTATCGATATTGATTGCGATATATATTGTTATAGTTTTATTGGCCAGCCCTAGTTAAACTGTGTAAAATGCTAGAAGTGTGTAATATTTCCCATTCAGGTGCTCTGTATTTGTCTTATGAGCAATTATTCAATAAGGAGCAAAATGCTTTTGGGAGCAGCAAAATACCAGTGAGGGGTAAGGTTCTCGATGACTACATTACTAAGGTACAACGACCAGTAGACGTACAGAAGAGCCCAGATTCTTCTCTGCAACAGCTCTAAAAATGAAACGCTGTTAATGCAGATTAAGATTTACGCTGCCCTCTAACCACGCTGGAAGGTCGCCTCCGATCCCAGTACGAACAACGATCGATCACAGAAAGGCTCCTTCATAGTTATACCACAATCATTTTACAATCTGAAATGTAAAACTCAAACAACTCAGAGTTTTATTTTTCACTCAGGTAACATACAATTTAAAATCAGTCATTATCTTTATAATTACTTTGCTAAAAAAGAAAGTCTTGATTTAAAAAAAAATTTTACAAAAAAAAGGGGGGGGGGGAATGCATCCGTGCATCAAATAGACGCATGCTTTAAATAATGATAAATGAACTGCAAAAAGCTTGAATGAAAGCGATCCGTGTGTGGCGACGTGGTGAAAGGTGATGCAGCAGTGCTTGCCTTGAGCTGCAGCGCATCACCTCTTGGCGAGGTTTCCTCCTCTCAGGGAGATGAGCGCCACCTGATCTGTGCTTAGAGAGCTTCTCCTCTTAACTACACTGTCACCACACACTCCATGCGCACACACACACACACACACACGCACACACACACACACACACACATTAAGACAGGACACCCCACAGGTTTGCACTGATACGACCCCGTCAAGGACAGCTAGGCGACACGCGTTGGCACAGAGCGACACGGAAAGGTGGTAATGACACACCGGAATGCCCCGGCACTCCTGTCACCTTGAGTGTGTCGCTCACGTATCCCGAGAGTCACTTAATCAGGGGGGGAGCTTTTTACACCACACTGGGAGAGTTGTACCTACGTGGTTCGTGTGAAATGTACAAGCAGGCGTGGATGGAATTTATTGCATCTGTGTGTCGATCAGGGGCTGGAAAGAAAAAAACCGCTGCCTTCTTATTTAAACTAATCTAAACTCCTTAATCTAACTCCAACCTAAATGTGCCTCAAATCCTTTCTAAAGAGATATTGGCTCTGTTTGACACCCATCAAACACCTCCGTGCGCCCCGTGTGGACTCACCCGTCGCGCATGGGGGTTGCGATGGTAGTAGAGATCCTTGTACTCGTCCATCCACACCTCGGCCGCCCTCACACTGTTTGCCAGCGCTTTGCTGCGAGAGTAAGGGGCACTTTTGGGGAACACGTGACCCACGTGGGAGCACGGGTGGATCTCCAGGCTGCCCCCGCATTGCCAAATCTAAGAGACAAGAAGCACAGCGCCACGAGGGTTTGGTTAGCCTCGCAGCGGTGAGTCGATCGGGGCTACACAGAAGCCAATGCTGTGGAGGAGTTTGGAAACAAAACAGGCTATTGTTGCCGCTACAGAGACATATTTTTGGTTACAACTCTTTAGGGAAATTGTGTTCACTCCAGGAAAGGGATGCTCAAATTCTTCACAGCAATCAAAGTATTTAGGGCCTTCGATCCGTTTTCACTCGGAGTGCACTTTTAATTCAATCACTGTGGTTTGCAGAGGAATTTGTCACATGGTTTCCAGTAAATTTAACCCAGGCCCAAATGTCTGTTCAGTGCTGCATGCAGTGAATTACTGCTATAAACGGCGTGTTAACAGTTTGCAGACGCTACGCTGTACATGATACTTGAGCCGAGCGCCACGCATTTGACATAATGTATGATTACATGAAGACATACACCAGATCGCTCCTTACTCTGAATGAAAACTCCAGGTTTTCTCCTCCCCACACCTCCATCCCCGTGTCATACGTCCCCAGGTAATGGAAGTAGCTCTTGCTCACAGAAAACAAACCACCTGCCATGGTAGGAGATCTAAAGAAAAAGAAAACAGATCGAAAGGAAGTTAATCTGGGACTCCCTACCCATCACTAACCTGACAAAAGCATCATAGAAAATCATCAGAAGAAAGAGACAGAGCACAACACAATATCTTAAATGACCACAGGGGTTTTGCAAGTCGCACCTGATGACATCGGTGGGCGAGTGACGGCGTTTCTGTTCATACTCTGGGACCGAGTGCCAGGTAAAGACCAGCCGCCAGTCAAAGCCACCGATCTGAGGTTCACCGCCGTTGCCCAAGTACTGAAAGGTGTTCCAGTCGATCACATCAATGATGGGGCACACCACGGCGGTCGGCTCCTCTTTGATCCTGGAGAAAGGAGAGAAAAGCTGCTGACACGACGAAAGGAGTACAAGTCAGCAAACACCTGCGTCAACTTCCTGTACTCCAAATGCTGAGCTACGGCGTCTGAGTGAGCTGTACAATGCACCGCAAAGGTATTCAGCCCCCTTTACTCTGATGCCCCTGAATGACATCCAGTGCAACCAATTGCTTTGAAAAATCACAGCATTAATAAACAGAGTCCACCTCTGTACATCCAAAGCCAAGAAAGCTTCTGTTGGCAGTATCTGTTCATGGTTTTCTATAGGTCATGTCCACAGGAAACACGTGAAAGGTAAAAAACAAACTAAACTTATTGTTTTTGATTTACATGCAAAAAGCCAAGTAAGTAAGCTAAGACTGCGTATCAACCCGAAGACTTCACCCCCACAATGAAACATGGCGGTGGCTGCATCATGCTGCGGGGGTTGCATTGTCTGAGCAGGGACAAGGAGGCCAATTAGAGTTGATGGAAAGATGCTCTGAGCTAAAAACAAGGCAAGCCTTGGTAAAAAACCCGTGAGAGGCTGCAGGAAAACATACAGCCAGAGCTACAATAACATGGTTTAGATTAAAGCCCATTTGTGGATTGGCCCCGTGAAAGACCCGACCTAAATCTACTTCAGAATCTCCAGGAAGACTTGATAACAGGTGTCCACAGATGCTCTCCATCCAAGCTGGCATAGGCAGCACTATTTCTGCAAAGAAGAAGGGTCAGAAGAGTCTTTTTCTAGATGTGCAAAGCTGGTAGACACAAAAGAATCGCAGCTGTAATTTTTTAAGGCTTCCGATTTTTAATGGTGGAACTTTGACAAAGATGTAAACCCTTTCTTTGTATTTGTCTACCACATAAAATCCCAATCAAACATATTGAGGTTTGTTGGTACAGTGGGATAGAATGTGAGTAACTTCAAGGGGTGTGAATACTTTTTGCAAGCCACTGCATGATTGTGCTCCCGAAAAAAAGCTTGCGATTAGCTCGGTGACAGGCGAGCTTCAAAAGATGATCTCTAAATTCACAGCTGGAGAGAAATACTTCAGCTGAAGAGTCCTACAGTTTCCTGGAAAGCAATTTCTCACCTATTGAGCAGAGGCTCGAGCCAGCCCTCGTGGCACTCACAGTGACAATCCAGGAACGTCAGCACATCGCCCGTGGCGATGGAGGCCCCGAGCAGCCGGGCCCGGACCAGCCCCTCCCTCTTTGTGGCTCGGATCAAACGCACCTTCCTCAACCCTGAGAGGTACTTCTCCAACGGCTCCTTTAGGTGATCTACGAGAAATTAAAATAAAACCAAGAAACCCTTAAAAACCTTTAACTCTGTAAATAGTTTAACCGATCAGGAGTCCATCACGCTATCTGAGTAGCCATCCATCCATAGTCTATATAACTTGCCGGGCTGCAAGGCAGCAGAGGTAAAACATGCAGATTGCATGCAGAAAGAGACCAGGCCTGGATTTGAACCTGCGACGTGCTTGCTGCAAGGCAACGATGCATCTGAATTGTCTGATAATCATGTTGCCCGGGATCAGCCTTTTACATTTACGAAAGCTGGACAGCAGCCTGCTCAAACTCCAAACACATTTTGGGAAGAAGATTCATAAAATTGCTTCACAGCAACATCTTTAATTTGCTGGAGTGAGTGGCACACACACCGTCAAGGGACTTTACGTGTGCATATAGACCGAAGACGGATGCTGTGGATGGGTTCTGTGATCAGCTGACACTGCGACGCAACGGGTAAAGAACCGTCCACCTACTCGCATGCTAAATGGATCAGATTTGTGCAGAGTCAGCAGACGCTTATAAGCTGAACCCGCCTCATCTCTTCACCTGGTGTTTCTGTAGACTTTTGCAAGAGACAGTCACGCCTCGATCACCGATCAGATCCCCGATTCCCAGCCCGGAGAAAGTCTGCATCTGTCCGCTGTAGTTGAGGTCAGTGGGCAAGGCGAGTTGGCACAAAGGTCTGCCGGTGGGAGACGAGGTGAAGACTGGAGCATGCTTTAAACGGTCCAAACTCTCTACATGAGTATTACAAGAAACGCAGTCAGGACTATCCGAATCCTACTTCATCTGAAGCTTGCATTTTTGAGCGGGAGTGGCACAGAAAAGCAGTCTCTCCAACTCGGAGAATATCTTCTATTACCGCCAACTGCTGGTAAACCGAAAGCCTTCAGCACGGCCAGCGGTCACGTGGGTGATCCCAAGTCTTTCTGTTGTGAAACAAAAAACAATCAGTCGATGTGAACTCCAAGTCTGGTCCGATGACCCCAGCTTTAGCTCGCAGAGGAAAGAAACATTTTCCATTTAAAATGTGCCGTATTAAATAGGCGGTTTGGGAACGCAAACTCATCCCACATTAGATGTCGCCTCGGGCCAGAAAACACTGCTTATGTGTGACCTCCAGCTCTACATACTGCTTCTAACTCTGGATGAAAGCCTTTAGCTTCCTAACAGAAATGAGTCTGACACAGCGGCATCGCCCTGGCTTAACTGAACACGTGTGAACATGTGTTAGAGCAGAGCGGGCAGGCCACAGCCCCTCTAATTGATCTGTGAGAATTACGACGCGACAAGAAAACACTTAAAAAGCTTTCCCCACACAAAACCACAGTCAGGAAATGTCCTTTGAATTCAGGCGCGTCGGTTCTCACTTCAGCTCTTGCTTCCCGTGCCTCCATTCGACTCGCCTATTCCCCATTTTTGCGGCCGCAGCTCATTTGGCAATCTATTGAGCGCGTCCCGTCCGTGTGCTTCCATGCGAGCACCGATAACAAGCTCTCCGTCTCCTGTAACCGTCAATCAGCCGGCTCTCCCACCCACAGCCCTTCCGCCTGGCCATCAATCGGGGCCGTTGCCTACCTCTGTCACTGTAGTCGTCCACCAGCACCAGCTCCCTGAGCAGGATGTCAGGGGACGTCTCCAGCACGCTGTGGACGGTCCTCAGCAGCGTAGACCAGGCCTCGTTGTAGAAGGCAATCACCACAGAGGTTGTCGGCAGAGACTTGTAGTCGTACTGGAGGTGACTGCAACTGAAATGCACGATGGGAGTTTAATTGCCAGACCAGAGGGGAACCTAGGCAGCGGTTGCACGTTAATGCTTTGTTGTGCACATAATATGGAGGCAAATGTAAAGAACACAGCAGGCCATTGCTATTATGTAAAGCAACAGGCAGTTTGACATTCAATTACATTTTCCCTTTTACATCAAATGACTCTTGTAGACCTTGGGCATTTATAAAGTTTCAACACATGATAATATTGGGTAAAAATAAAAGTATTTCATACCGTCATAGTATTTATACAAAACCTGAAGAAGGACTAATATTAACGTTCAGTGTTTTTTAATCCAAAACCAAGAAAGCAATTGTTCCTACTGCATCTGGAATACTATAACATACTGATTATTAAGGTTGTAACAATCCTGTTTTACATTATAATGTTTTATTTTCAATATTGGATCATTATGTCTTGAATGTGCTCAGTGCAAAGCCAGAGGATAAACCAGACAGGGCCGGTGATAAATCATCACCGGCCCCCGGCTGGCCCCCGGCTGGCCTGCACTACCAAGACCAAACTCTTGCTTGACCCCCACTGTTAGCCAGCTGTCAATGGAAAACCAAAGATCCAAGCCTTCTCCCTCCACAACCAAACATACCCCTACAGAACAGATTTGCACCACTACACAATTTCTCCATTGTGAGATCAATAAAGTTCAATTATTACAGAACTCTGGATTTCCACCTGACCTGGATAAAGGCTCTTCAAACCAGAACCCGAGACTCTTATTGATGCTGCTGGGAAAAATGTAGGAATTATGTGTGGTAAACATACAAAAATCCCAAACATCGCAAGGATAGACTACTGTATGTGAGAGACAGCATATAGCACATTCTGGCTGTACAGTGTACATCCAACTGTAAAAAGCCTTGTATTACATGTCGGCTCATAAGATTTTGTGAAAGAGCGGTCTGAAGTACTAGAACGAGACTTCAAGAAACTATTTGATACAATAATTAGTCTGGATGCTGAAGTGTTTATTAGGGGTCCTTTATTAGTGGATTCAGCAGGCTGTTTGGCCTGAACAAATAGCTACCAGGTGTGTGCACCATTTTATTGACAATTACAGCTTTTAGTCAGTACACATGTATGTATGTATGTACAAATGTATACAATGTATATGCACTTACATACGCGTAGGTGCGTATGTAAGTAGGCGCATAGATATATGTATATATTTAAGTATATAGATATGTTTATATATATATATATATATATATATATATATATATATATATATATATATATATATATATATATATATATATATATATATATATATATATATATAGACCACTAAGAATGTAAATGAGACATTTACATTCCTATTTCCTTTTTTGTATTTTTTGTTTTTGGTATTCTTTTGATCCATTGTAGATATGAAGATTCACTGTATATAACTGAATGCACCTTCCCTACTCTGCACCTTCTTGTATGAGCCGATGTGACGAGTGAATTTCTCCATTGTGAGATCAATAAAGACTATCTTATCTTATCTTATCTTATGGGACCTATTTTTCTAAGGAAAATGGTCTCTACCTGAATAGATCTGGATCTGTTTGCAGCTCATTTTTTTCCTGGCTTACTGTTCTGCTCCGTTGGACTAAGCTTGCCTGCAAACTGAATTCTTGCGGTATTTGCGTGTTCGCAAACACACGAGAATCCATCTTGGATGGACTCTAAACATTTGTAGCATCATTAAGACCTTTGCTCCCACCAAGATGAAGGAGACCACTGCTAAAAAGAAACCACCATGGAGAAATGAAAAGAAAAGAGAGCGTTGAAAAGCCGAAACCAGTAGGCGGAAAACCAATTTAGAGGTTCATCTATAAAGAAATAAATGAGCGTATATAATACAGAGCGGAGGGATGAAAGGCAATGGTATTTTTCAGATATCATTGTCAAAAACAACAATACCGCTCATACTTTGTTCCCTGCTATTGACAGGCTAACAAATCACGCTGAATCAGTGGGTTTTAACTTCCATCCAACCATGGCTGCAACAAGTTTGCCTCTTTCTTTACAGACAAAATTCAGAAAATATGCACCGCCCCTGTGTCAACAGAGAGGAACCATGACACGGTTTTGTCCAATCACTCGTAAGAACCTGGATGACATCATACATCACCTGAATTCCACCACTTGCTGCCTTGACAATCCGTCAACAGGTTTCATCAAAAGTGTTGCACTGTGTATGACCCCGGAGCTTCTAGGGATTGTAAATAAGTACAATGATTTTAAAAAGCTTGTTTTCAACAGCTGTATAACCACCTGACACTAAATGGCCGCTTTGATGTCTTCCAGTCAGGTTCCGGGCCACATGGCAACACAGAGACAGCTCTAGTAAAGGTCCTTAACGCCATCCGCTCCAAAAATCAAAGTGGCCACGTTTCAGCCTTGGTCTTACAGGATCTCAGTACTGCGTTCGACCCGGTCGACCACAACATCTTGAAAGATCGGTTGAAGACTCAGCTGGGACCTTCTGGCAAAGAATTTGCCTGGTCGGAGTCCTAGCTAAGAGCCAGGAACTAGTTTGTGTCCTTAGGTGACTACAATGCAGAGCTGACAAAAATGACATGTGGAGTTCCTCAAGGTTCAATTCTTGGGCCTCTGTTGTTTAACATCTTTATGCTCCCACTCCTTCAAATTAAAACCAAACAAAATGTTAACCATAACTACGCAGATGACACACAAATCTATATAACCATCTCGCCAGGAGACTATAATCCAGCTCTATCCAACTGGCAGCTCGCAGGCCATATCCAGCCCGCAAATGGCTTCTTTGTGGAAAAAAAAAAAGAATATTAGAAATAATCCATGAAAAAAAATCCCCCAGGCCAGCAGCATGGATGAACAACATGCGAAGGTTGTTCATTTACTATCCTCTAGCGCCGAATTCTAGGTTGTGTTTCATTTTTGTTTTACGCAATCCCCAGTTATCTTACAACTGCCACAGGATCTGACATTTGGACTGTTGTGCCCTGGAGTCAACTACCTCATGCTTCACGCCGTGTGTGTGAGCCCAATTTAAGTCGCACCTTGTCTTTCATTGTACTTCACTCACTGCTCAACCAAGAGCTGTCAGAAAGCAGATTTAACAACCTGAAGGAAGAGCACGCAGAGGCTGTCACTAGACGGTCAACGGAACAGACACTTAACTCGTGGTGCAGAAGCTCCGGCCCTCCAGCACACCGACACCAACAAACAGAGTATAAAAGGAACAATGGGTTAAACTGGAAAATAGTGAACAAACGAACTGTCCTAGGACAACCTAAGCCCAACAACAGTACAGTGTCTCTCAGGAGCATGCTATGGTGTTGTAAGAGTGTTTTGAAGAGAAATATTAGCGCTTACTTACCCTCTCAGCAATAATGTTTTTTGTATTAGCTGCCACTTTGCTGTCTACTAGCTTTTAATCTAAGGCTACTAAGTGAAACGGAAACAGCCTCATACTTTTCTGCTATTGTCCGTGTGAACAGAAACGGGTCAAATCGTCACACATTTAGAGAGAACGCCTTTAACTGCGGTTTAATGTCCGACCCCCTAGTCAATTTAGTTGACTAGCCCTGCTATAATCCGAATCAAAGGTTGATCAAAAGCATCAATCGCTTTAAAGAGTGTTCAGCTAAATGAAAATGAGACAGAAATAATAATGTCTGGAGTAAAGAGGAAAAATAAAAAGTTTGCACACAGCTTTAAGCAGTGAGGTAAAAACTAAAAGCCGAGCCAGAAGTGGTTCTGGACTCAGACCTAATTTTTAACACCCGCATTAAGACAATAGTGAAGTCCCATCATCACCTAAGGAGCATACAGTGGAGGACTGATCTCTCCGCAGGACTTAGAAAAACGTGTCCATGCTTTTATTTTCAGCAGACTGGTCTTAAAAAAATATGAAACAGCTGCAGTTAGTTCAGATTAACGCCTGCTGTCCTCGCGTAGTAGTAGACCATATAACTCCAGTTCTTCAGATCTTTACACTGGCTTCCTGTCTTGTCACAGAATAGATGTTAGAAATCCTGCTGTTGGTTTATAAATCTCTGAACTGTCTCGGGCCAAAACACACCCCTGATCTTCTGGTCCGTCATGAACCCTAAAGCCCTAAAGGTCCTTCTGGGTCATGCCTACTTTCTGTACCCAGAGTTGGAACCCAACAGCTTTTATGCTCCTCACCGCGTCGAACAAACTCCCTGAATGAATCAGTGTTTCTTAAACCATCCACTGCTTTAAGTCGAGAGTGAAATAACTTAATCGACCACTACGCAGCGTAACTTTTATTACTTATATATGTTTTAGGTATCCGTTTTTATTTATATTTATTTCTTGGTGTATTTGAATCTTTTTTTTATTTAAAGCACCTTTCATTGTCTTATAAAAGAAATGTGCTATACAGATAAAACTGCCTTGCCTTCTTATATAAGCCAGGGCAAATAGAAGCTTTCTATCATGCTGCCTTTTTTTTTTCCTCCTCCTGGGGAAAGCAATCTAGCACTTCTGGGTTTTTATTAAAATTCATTAAAAGTAGAAACATTTTAGCAGTGTTAAAGCCTCATATTTAAAAAAATAATAACTTTATACCTTCACACTGGTATAGAGTCCAATCATTTTTCTAAGTGCGGAGGGATCCACTGTAAAAACTTTGTGTACACTTACAGCGGGTTCCATCTCTCTGGCAGCCGGCGGTGGAGGGAGATCCTGTCACTGACGTAGGTGTTAATCTGGTGCTTCTGGATGCTCTCCTCCTCTTTCATCCTCTCCTCTTTGTTCAGGTTCAGTTTAACAGCTCTCCCCATCTCACCCAGGGCATTCGGGTCCGGCGGGGGCTTCTCGTACACGGGCCTCCTCAGCCGCTCGTCCTCCAGCCCTCCGTCCGTGGGGACGTCGCGTCGGTTGGCAGCGGCGACTTCCCCGGAAGGGTGTCTGAAAAACAGCAGATATCCCAACAGCGTGACGCCGACGAGGCAAAAAAGCAACTTTGCTCGACTCCTTCTTCCGCACGCCGCCATGGTGTCGCTTCTTGGCGAGAACGAGCAAAGTTTGGTCGGGGTTTCATGCCCCCTTCAAACCGGCTGGACTCTGGTGGAGTTGCTCAGCCCAGCAAGATCTTTGAAACCCGCTACTTTGTGTTTCCGGCTGGGTTTGCCCCGCATACTTCCACGGGAAGTTCAAAGTTGTAGTCTTTTTTTTTTTTGTTGTTTCCAGTTGTGACTCTTCAGATTCCCGAGCGTAGCTTCAATGTTGTGTTACTCATTTACCCGGAACCTCAATGTATTTAACTTCATGGCCGACAGGATTATGGACACTCCTCCTGTTGGACTCCTTCCAAATCCTGTGCAGGAGGAGCAGAGTGTGAAAGGATTAACTCACACACGGTCGGATTAGACCCGGCCAAATTATCTCCAAGGAATGGCCGTTAGCTCACAAACAGAGAGACGAAACAAATCTAAATCAGATTAAAATAAATAAATAAATACAAGGTTTGGTGTCGTTAAAAAAAACACAAAATGACATAATGGGATTGATTAAATACACCCCCACTGTCACGACAGCAACATGATGTTACTCAACAAACCGCTACTTTGTTACTTCCGTCTTCTCCAAAGACTTTAGTTACTTTCCAAGTTCAAGCTAAATGTTAAACTAGCTTAACTGATGTCAGCGCTTCCGGTTTGAGAATGCCAAAATAAAAGTGGCTTTTATTGAAATGGATCATTATATAATCATTATAATTATATAAACAGTATGTACATAGAAAAAAAGGTTTGTGATAAAGTGCGTATATGCTTGTTTTGTTCCACAGCAGTGTAGGTGACTACACAAGTTGTACAATGTTCATTAATATACTGAGATTGGGTGTGGGGGGGCTGACCTCTTCCTGACCCTTGACCTGTGCAAGGGATAGAATCCTGAGTCTTGTTTTGAAATGTATTTCTTTCTTTTTTAATATTAGTTAATAGACGTTTATGAAGTGATTTAAATAATTGCTTGTAGTAAGGTTTAATAATATTTTAGTTATTTAAATGTCTTATAAAATGTATCACATAATGTCAAATATTAGCAAACCAGAACATTTCTAATGATGAAATTATGGTCTTAAGGAAAAAAAATGTAATTGTTGTTTTAGTTATCTTTAGCCAGTTTTGTGCGCCGGAGACCACGTCTTCAATTTCCATTAAAAAGTATGCAGCAAATTTAATGCTTTTATCTTGAAGGCCACGGTTTGTTTCTCGGCAGTAGACTTTGAAGTGGATGAAGATGAACTTTGGATTTACCGCAAGTCAACCAAGTAAATCTTTTAGACAAAACAGAGTTAAAGATTTTCGATCTCTTGTTCTTCATTCATTTTATTTATTTAGATACTTATTTTGGATGCAAGAAACAAAACAACAACAGAAACTGACAGCCAAAATTAAATAAATGACAATAAATAAACCTAACTAGGAAAAAGAAACATTCAATAATAGTTAAACAACAACAGCAAAAAGAGTAATGCCAACACAGCATGTCCGAAAGGGAGTAGGGAGAAGTATATTCTTATTTAATCCTACTCCTTATCCTTTGTTAATAACTTCCAAATAGCACTTGATTTCATAATGCTGTCCTTGAACAATATCCACCCACCCCATATATGCCTATGTGCATACCTACAGACAAGAAAAAATATATGATGTAAATAAGCAATCAAACAAATAAAGAAATAGATCTAGTGATGATCAGAACCCTTCATCCTCCGTGGGGTCAGCTGCGGACTTCATTGCAGAACCTTTATGTCACATCTTTCGTCTAACTCTCTCTGAAAATAAGATTCCCTGTATATGGAAGTCTGCTTATGTTCTTCCCTTGTTGAAAGGTGGCAATCCATTTGTAGCCAATAACTACAGACCAGTTTTGGAAAAATTGGTCGCAGAGCAGCGAAACACATTTTTAGATTCAACAGGCTTGCTCTCACGGCACCAGTCAGGTTTTTGTGAAAAGCACAGTATTACAACTGCTGCTCTTAAAATGGTGAATGACATCATAGATGCCCTGCCCTAGATAACCAGAAATGTTGCGCAGATCATTTAGAGTTCTGCAACCTGCTTTTGACACCGTTCAATCCCATTTGGCTGGGCAGAAGCTGGTTTTGAATGCCGAGAAATCAAAGGCTGGGGTTGAAATTGAAGTTATCAGGAGCTTCAAATACTTAGATATTCTGATTGATGAGAATATATCCTTTAAAACTCATATTCACTATCTAGCTTCTAAGCTCAAACTTTTTTAGAAACAAAAAGTGTTTCTCACATCAAGTCAGAAAGTACCTGATTACTTCAACCATTCTCCCTCGCATAGATTATGGAAATCTTTTTTTTATTATGTGGGGTTTTTTTGTCTTTCATTTATATAATTATTTCAATTAGTTAGTTATTATTACTGTCATTTATTTATTGATTTAGTTATTTGTTATTTTGTTATGTTTATATATTCATTAATCTAATTACCTAATTTTAGCAAGTAAGATAGCTGTCAACTTTTTTCATTTCTTTTTTCCAACTTTCAGACATAAAATCATTTAGTGTTATTTTGCATATCTCATGTACAGGTAATATTAATCATAACTACCAGACCTGCCCTCAGCTGCACTATAGGTAATGACAGCCATCTCTGAAACGTCTTAATTTGCTCTGGGAAAACCCATCACCAGCCTCTACATTCACTATGAAGGCTTTATTATATCATTCATCAGGCCAGTTGTCACTCACGTGAAACCGATATGAAAACTCTTGACACCAAAGCTGAAATCTGACACAAAATTTGTGTTTGAGCAAATTAAAATGGTAAATAATTAAGGTGAACGTTCAGGGCCAGAAGGTAATTTGAGTGTCATGCTGTTTGATCGAGCACCCATGTTGTATAAACTCTACAAAGAGACGCAGGAAGGCAACAAGTCAGCCGTTGTAGCGTTGTAATGTATCACGGTAGACCGAGCTTGTCGCGTCTGTCAAGAAGCACAATGTTAATGTGGATGGATGAGAGCATTTTCATTCAGGACAGGAGGATGGATCAAATTTTCCACGGAAGATATTTGTTGCAAACACGAGGCTATACTGATGGGAAAATCGAGCTCTGGTGACTTCAGACTGAGCTATACCCTTTCAGGTTTCTGTTTTATATCCAAGAAGAAGTTTTCATCCATGTTTTAAATAACACTGGGATTTATTCAACATTTACATGAATCACCAATATCTAATACCAGCAGTTAATGCCTATTTGACACATTACATGGGCTGTGAGAAGACTGTCCCCTCTGATTATACAGCTTTGAATGAAGCCCATTTTTTTTGCCTGCTGGTCCCTCACATATTAGAATTTGGGCACATGAGATGGAATGCCAAACAAATGTGGAAAGAAATGTGTGAGCTGAGCTTCTAATGACTAACATGTCTAAAAGTAGAATGCAGGGTAGGATCCAGACATACCACCAGGCTGTTATTAAGCAACCAAAAGCTTTAAGCAATGTGAATCATGTGCAGTATGGCCTGATTGACTCATCTTCTCTTGTGTTGTTCTCCCTTGCAGGTCCTGTGGTGTATAAGAATATCCCTCACCTTCTGTTTGTTTAAAAGTCAATAACATCGGACTTTGATGGTTAGATGAATAAGGGCAAAGGATTCTCTCCAGGAACAGCCAACAGTTTATGATTGTTGTCAGTTAACCTGAACGCATCGTGTTGATAACTAGATGAATATGGGTCTCTGTGAGATGGTATCGTGCACACTTGTTTGCTTCAGTTTGCAAATTGTTGGATGCATTAATAGAATAAAAAAATAAAAAGGATATTGTTTGTTTGTTTGTTTCACCCACTCTGTTGTATTCTGGTCTGTCTGCTTGCTGCAAAACTCATTCTGCACCACTTCAGTCACCATCACTTAATGGACCTGTGAGCCATCTCATTTGGCATCTCAATCAAGATCATCTCATTCATCTGTTCTTCTGCATATATATATATATATATATATATATATATATATATATATATATATATATATATATATATATATATATATATATATATATATATATATATATACACCACTCTCCAGCAGACAGGGGGTTGCCAGATTATTGAAAGACTCGTGCCTGTAGACGGCCAGCGGTTTCGCTTCCCCTGCCAGCATCACCAGGCTTCTGCTTGTTCCTGCAGAGGGCTTGTCCTGCCAGCACTGGTTTTTCTGGTTTTGTTCAATGAACCTTTTGAAGCGCAACACAATGTCTGGTTTCATCATGAGGTTTTCCGTTTTCTCTGATGCATAACGCACACTTCAGGTTTCATTTTTGTGAGAGAGAATATTATAAAAGTGTATGCAGTGGAAAAAAGGTGCTCTTGACAGATGGATCCAAAACTGAACTTACAAGCCAATATTGAAAAACTTTTGTGTGAAGGGGAAAATCTTGCACTGCACATCACCCTGAACATCCTGCCATCCCCACTATGAACCTTGGTGATGGAAACATCATGCTTTGGGGATACCTTTTCTTTATCTGGGATGGGGATGTTGCTCAAAGCTGATAGATACAGTAGATGGAGCTAAATGCTCCATCTATTTATCAGGTTTTATTCCTGGACTACCTTCCATTCCTGGAAGAAAACCTGCTAGAGGTTGGGAAAGACTTGAGGGGTGGAGGTTCAGCTTTGAGCAGAACAACAGCCCTGACCTCACAGCCAGGTCTATAATGAATTTGGATTCAAATCCAAGCATATCGATGTGTTAGAATGGCCTAGTCAAAGTCCAGACCTAAATCAAATTGAGAAACCTTGGCTAGAGTTTAACGATGACATTCACAGAGGCTTTCCATCCTGTCTATCTGAGCTGGAGCTGTTTGTGGGCAAAGATGTCAGAAGATGTGCAAAGCTGGTGGAGACATACACCATAACGCTAGAGGTTTTTTCCTTAACCTATTAAGACCAGAGAATTTTGGTCCAAACATAGGCTTTTAGACACCTGAAAAAGGCAGAAAAATTTTTGTTTCTCTTCAAACATACATGTTTGATCAGTTTTCAGCCTCATTTACAGACCTGTCAGGAGAAAGAAAAATATATGTTTAAAGAGAAATTGATATATTTTAGGTCTCAAAAAGCCTATGTTTTGACTAAAATTCTCAGGTCTTAATAGGGTAAATAAAATCATTGACATTAGTGTAGTAAATGCTTTCAGCCCCGTAAAGGAGATTGAAGGCTCTTCACCACACAAGTTGTAACCCTTAGGTTGTATTAAACACAGCATCATGTGTTTCTGAGGTAATTTAGTGACTTCAGCAACAGGATCATGTCTATTTTTGCAGCGCTGCCTCAGGGCCCCAAGATTACAGCCAGACGTTACTGTTGTTTTCCGCCTTGCACCTTTCACACAGCAATATCTAAAGCTCCAGGTCTCCTGGTTGGATTTTCACTCCTAAATTTATTCCCCTGTATATTTCTTTTATCTTGATTGCTTGCGTGTCCTTCCTTGACAGTGTTTCTGTGTGCATGGTGTTTGCAGTGGGAGTTTCTACACGCCTGAATTCTGTTGATACACAAATGAACAACTTCTTTTTTAAATCCGGATTTTATCAATAGACCATTGTCACTCAGTCATGGCTGGATGTCTGCCGAGAGGACGTTTCTCATCCTTTTTGGCTCACCTTGTTCTCCTAGTTTATAGAATGTGATTCTGCAGGTAAATGTTTATCATACCTCTTTGCTACGACTGCCTCCCTTGTCTGTCTACACATCAGTCCATAAATAATTAAATTTCACCTTTAATTACCTCTTTTGTATCATCAAAAGCCTTATTGATGCTTTATTGACAGGATATAGTCATCTACTTGTCTTGCCAAGTTGTTTTTGGTCCCTGTCTAAATATATTAATTTCTTATACTGCTTAATTTGTGCAGGGTGTCCAGCTGTCACTGGATGAGAGAGTCTGGGTACACCTTGGACTGGCCAGCAGTCCATCACAGGGAGGGCAACATAGACACTATGTACACACACACACACACACACACTTTGGCCAGTGAGCCCAATGTTCCTGTCTATAGGAGGAAGCAGGAGTACCTAAAGAAAACCCAGGCTTACTCATGCAGGTTTTCACAGCGCTCCTCTTTGTTCATATTTTATGTTGCATTAGAATAGAACAGAGAATATAAAGATATTTTAATGTCACACAGTGGGAAAGTTCAGGTGTACCAGCAGTAAAGAGCAAATTTACAGCATAAGAAATAAAAAATATTCTACAGTTATTAAAATTGAACGTACTCAAGCTCATTGTAACTTTATTGTTTGTTTCATCTTCATTGTTCTGCTCGTTCTGTGTTCAGTGTCTTTCAGTTTTCTGAAAGGCCCTTTTGAATAGAATGTATTATTATTATTATTATTAAAGAAGCGTGTAACTGAGTAAGATGATGGTAAGAAATGTGTAAAACGTGTGTGTATATACAGTATATGCATGAAAAGCACCAACAGACTATTTCCAAGAATGAAAAAACAATGAAAAAAACAGCAGAGATAATAAATCCCTATTCAGTTTGTTGGTAGCAGTGATGGGTATAAGTCTAACAGCTGCTGAGAGGAAAGATCTGCGATAACGCTCTTTTGTGTGCTTAAGATGCAGCAGTCTATCAATGAAGGAGCTCTCCAGCTCTGCAACAGCTTTGTGCACTGGGGTGGGAGACGCTATCCAACAGTGATGTAATTTTTGTTATAGTCCTTCTGTCTCAGATTTGTACTGGGATGATTACAAATATCTAGTGAAAAACTGCTAATTTTCCTTTTGTTGGCAGACAAAAATGGCACCCATTGTGGTCTGCTTCAACGTGTTTTCAGAGATGCCAAACCAAACTCCTTAGTTGTAACAAGTGGTTATTTAAGCTACTCTTGTATTTTTATCTTCTCAGACCATTCTGCCTATTATCCTCTCAGAAAATGCATCCCATCAAAGCCTCTCCAACACCAGGTGTTTTCTCATCTTCAGACCGTTCTCTGTAAATATGGTCAGGCATGAAAATCAGTACATTGGCATTTTCTAAAATACTCAGACTGGCCCGTCTGGTTCCAGAAACTATCCCATATTCAAAGTTGCTTAACTCCCCTTTCTTATGATCACTGAGAACTTCAGGAAGTGGTCTTTAACACATCTAGACACCTTGAAGCATGGAGTTTCTGCCACGGGATTAGCTGATGTGCAACTGAACAGGTGTACCTAATAAAGTGGTCAGGGCGTGTAATAGATTCTGGTGTGACTTCACATCTGAGTAAGATGCCTAAACCGAAACCTTTCTTTTACAGGTCCTGTTTCACTGAATTGTTAACTATGCTCAAACATTTTGTAAGCAACGTTGTACTTAAATAAACGCTAAAAATGTAGTTAGTTTAAGCAAAGATATCGTGTTTCTGTCTTTTCTAGCATGAAGAAAAACAGTCAGCCAAAAAGATGATTTCCCAGAGGATATATCATGAACAAGTGCTACCCCGTCCTGGGTCCATTTTCTTTAATGTGGTTTTTAGATGTAGCAACATCGCTAAACAGCAAGAACAACCTGGCTTCCAACTTCATCCTCAGGATTTCTGTGTGGAGTTTGAGTTTTCCCTCCGTGAATGCCCTTTTTAAACCCCAACTTCTCGCCTTAGTCCAAAGACATGCATGTTTTACTAAGTCTCTACACTTTCCTTACTGGGGCACAGGGAGGAATGTGCGAGCATGGCTGTCCATCCTGAGTATCTCTGAGATCAAACTGTATCTTAGGGTCCTACACACATTTCCTCTCAGTCATTGACCACAGGAGATAAGCTGCCACAGCCAACCTACAAGGATTAAACAGATGTTGAAAGTGGATGGATGTCTCACTTAAACACATCTGCCCCTTCAGAAAGTCATCAAAGTCAGCAGAAGCCTGTAGGAGGTGTATTGATTTAAGTCAGGTTTACTAAAGTGGGAAAACATGCAAGGCAGTGAGCTTGAGAACGAAGCTAATAGTTTTTAGACTTGAAGCAAAATCGCCGCTTCTGTTTTTAACAGCTTGCCATCTGCAGTGAGTGTTATTTGCTCTGCAGTCAGTAGGTGGTGGTAAACAGCTATGAATGATGGGACCCAGATGACGAATGTGAGCGCAATGGACATCAGCACACTTCAAGCCTTCTTTCTTTTTTGAGAGATAAACAGTAACGTTTTGTGATCATTTGCTTCTCTTTGCTATAATTGGAAAAATGAAAAAGAGCTCATTAGTTTACATTTTACACACGTGTGCCTACGAGAGAGAATAAAAGCAAAATACAAGCTGGCATTTGTGGTTAGACTTTTATTTATTAATCCCAACAAATGAATATTCTCCATCCCTTTTCCCTTTAATCCATCCCATCTATTTAAAGTGATTCACTTCCCTTTTTTTTTCAATTTACATTTTCAGTAGTTTCAGAGCTTTACATTAGCACTGCCACCTTTGGTCCCCTAAAACTGCATGTTATTTACAAAGGCAACACAACACAGAAGCCATGTTAAATGTTTCCAGCGGTATGTAGTGAATATCTCATATTCAGAAACGAGCTGAGTAAAAAAAACGCTACTGGCTTGCAGTCTCATCAGCAGTTGCGCTGTACCTTGGGGTCCTTAAATCCCGACATAACCTAAAACATTTTTTTTTTGGATGGATTTTCAAGTACAGTCCAATCACACGAGTGTCAAAAATAAAGGCACGTACGGGTGCTCCCCCTTTAAGGCTTTGTGTGTGCGGTGTGTGTATGACAAAACAAAATACAGTTTATTCTTATTTCAGTTTTTCTTCCCCATTAAAAGAAATGCTCCAAAATAAAATCCCACACAGGTTGGCACTTTGCATTTTGGCACGCGCAGGTGTTTTACGATGACAGGTTTTCCTCAGGCAGACTGACGGGTGGGTTAGAAGGGAATTCTCAGACGTGCACAGCAGGTAAGAATAGATTAAATACATTCCCGTCGAATCGCTAGGCTCGCTGGGGCGAAACGCACTTCACTCCGAGAGCTTAATGAATTCTTCAAGTCCTGTTCAGGCACAACTTTTGCCGTAAAACTGGCACCACAGGCGGGGGGAATAGAGTTGAGAGGCGAGTGTAGTATGACAACCCCCCGCTCCCTCCTTCCTTCTCACTGTTCCTCTCACATGACGGGGCATGTCGGGAAATCACCGGTGCAGTGCAAAATGCTGGCGACCTTACATTCTGAGCTCTTGGTTTAGCAGCCGATATTCATACTTTTTACATCATTTGACAACTGCGTACAAAGACGAGAGAATTTAACGAGACACGACGAAATAAATTGCACGGAAAACTTAGCAGTGCAATTTGACTTTGTTGCAAACCCAACAGTTAATCATCTTAAGCTTCTTGATTGATGTGCAAGGCAGTCAAATCCATTTCACTCCTTACATCCTGTTGCAGGAAATCAAAGGATTGTGATGTCCTCCATTCTTGTTTCACAAGTGCTTGGATAAAAACAGTTGGTTTAAAAAAAAAAAAAAAAAAAAGAAAAGGTTCTGATACAATTGCAATTCTCGGAAACTCTGCACTCATGCGAGCAATCAGTGGAGCAAATCACTGGCTTAAAGTGACATTTTCAAGACCTTTCTGTTCGCTACTCCCAGTTCGATCCAATACAAACTTGGGGAGGGAGGAAATTGGGGGTAACGGAAAAGCCCTCCAGTGTAGTAATTGCACAAAGGTCACAGAAGGTCACTTGAGCTTTCCTGCTGAAGTCTTAATCCCTCTTTCTACCACTCAAACTTCCACAGCTGGCTCCTGTCGGCCGGGTTGCAGCGCCTCATCTGTGCGTCCGTGCGTCCCTCTGTGGTGCGGTACGCTGTCACGCACATGTCCGAGTGAGGGTGGTAGATGGTCCCATCCTGCAGAGAGGGCGGTGGGGGGAGGATTCGGGTGAGACGATGATGAAAACATCTCCTAACAATGTGTGCAGAAAGCTGTCAGAGAGAGAGAGGAAGAGCCTGGAAATAAACCCCTCACCTGTTTGAACTCCCATATGATACTGGGAGGCTTTGCTTCTCCATCCCGAGGACAGCGCCTCATTCCGATGGAGGTGTGCGCGTCAAGTACTTCAGCACACAGCTCCGTCACCGAGTTGAAACGGATTTCCTTCTGGGAAGTGTATTCAAAGTACTGGGGGGAAAAAAGCCACACTGCGTTATTATTTTTGCAGCAGCTAAAGTGTTCATATCCCTCGAGCTTTTGAACACGTCGGCCCATTAAAACATGGCGGCGGCAGCGTCATGCTGTGGGGACGCTTCTCTCGCAGGGACAGGAAGGCTGATCAGAGCTCATGGGAGGATCAATGGAGCTAAATAAAGGCACAAGCCTGGAAAGAAACCGTGCTATTCCATGTGCTAGAACGGCCCAAAGTCCAGACTTAAATCCGGTGAATAGACTTGAAAATCGATGCTTAGAAATGCTGATGTTCAAACACTGACTGCGCTCGAGCTGTTTTGTAACAAAAACAAAAAAAAGGCAAACATCTCGGTCTCTAGATGTGCAAAGTCGTGAGAGATATAAGCTGTGGTACAGCTCTGTGAAAAAAACTAGGAGCAAGTCAAATGGAAGCGGTCGGTGTTCATTTCGGTGTCGTTTGGTGCGCCTGCGTTTGTGACAAGTGAGCTCATCAGCTGTAAGAAGGGCTTGGCCCTCTCAATCAACTAGACGTGAACACAAACCCTAACTCTTCCCCTCGGGTGTCATTGTAACAGACTGACCTAGTGGAACAGAAGACGCCACGCTACCCTTTAAACAGAGGGTCAGATAATCAATCTTCATACTTCTCCATCCTCTTCTTCACGTCTCATCCATCTTTCAGGCGCATCGAGGCCTGCGACGCTCATTTCCAATTAAAAGGATCTCCTGTGGCCAGCCGTTGCCGGCCTCTGACTTGTTTACCCAGGCGCTGCCGCTCACTCCACCTGCGAGGCTCATGTATCTTTTAAACGGAGCGTGGTTCTGATGTGGGCCAGGCATGGGCGGACAGGAGGCAGGTGGTGGAGGGCCCTCGGGTTTTTATTTCACAGGGGAGCTATTCAGACATTGATTTTCAGCAACACGTCGTGTCTGTTTGTGACTGAGGACAGCTGATGTGGTGCATCAGCCGAGTAATCAGGGATATCGGGCAGGTGGAAGATAAAACGTGGGGATTTTGTCTGATTCCGACATGAAATATGCATGACAGACGGATAATCTGCTGCTCCTCGCAGTGCCGTCCGTGGCCTGGAGTTGGCAGGAATCAGATAAAAAAACACACCTGTGATTTGACAGAACAGTCGACCTCGAGGGGATGGGGGAGCGGAGCAGAAAACACTGACCTTCCACTGAGCAACGGGCAAAAGAGAAGGGTTAAACTAATCATTACCTGGTTGCCTCCCTGGCCATGGCAGCCAAACAGAGAGAGTTGTGCTCCGGTGGGATTGTGATCTGGAGCATTGTAATCAAGGCACTCTGATTGTAACCCTGAGCTGCGGACCTGGACAGAAAAAAAAAAAAAAAAAAACTATTTCCAGCAACAATAAAGAGGGGACACTGTGGATTGACTCCTGTGATTGACTACAGGCAGGTCATTCAGAGAGGCCAGACACAGAGCAGAAAACAAAGGTTTCAGCCTGCTGGTTGCCTGTTTTTCCAATAACGACATGCCTACACTTACAGTATACCAAGCTTCAAAAACAGTCATTCTCTCTATTGCTTTCTATCCGTTACAGCTAGATCCTGCAAATGATGTCAGTTGGCCGCAAAGTTGCTGCACAAACAGGGTAAAACACATGATTAGCAGAGACTTACGGCTCCGTGCCAGCCTTCCCTGTCCTCGGGGACGTGCAGGTCCGGGTAGACGTTCTTCAGATACCATTCAAAGCTTTGGCATTTGAGCTTGTCCCGCAGCTGCACCCTCTGTGAGATGTCCCCGTAGTTCTCCTGTGAAGCACGTGGATCAGGTGTGACATAAATGTAAAACAAAAAATATCAAATAAGTGGGAGAAGGGAAGATCACCTTGAAATAACAATTTGGTATCAGTGTTATTTGGTGTTTGCATGGCTGTCTGCGGTGATAATTGTAGGTAGGCACATCTAGAATGTGTGTGTCAGTCTGCACACCTCTGTTAAGATGTAGGTTTAGAAACCTAAATATTCAGATAAGTCATTTAATAGATCGTCGCCAAACTTGTTCCACCTTGAATGTGGCAAATATTGTGTATTTTCATGGTGGGAGAGTGGACGTTAGTCCTACATTTGCCACATATGTGTTTCATACACAGACAGCACTGCATACCACAATCAAACCCACCATAACCTTTACTTTGTAGATTTTATTATGGTGGAACTCATTATTTTTGGTCACTGTGGATGAAATGACAATTTGTTCCAAATCCCACTAGGTTTTTGACCCAAAATATTCAGTTATCTGCCAGAAAATTCACGATCAAGAGGGATTTCCATAATTGGCATCACACTGAGTCCAAACGTACATCTAATTAAACACGGGTTCCTGAGAGGAAAATAAAAGTTTCATCCAGACCTAAATCTGAATGAGCGTGTGTGTGGTGATCTGCATGCTGATAAGCTCCTATCAAAGACTGGGCGCTGAAAATGAATTCAACAATGCATCAGGGAATTTTAGTTTAAAGCTGCCCACAAACAAGGCCGTTTGTTTTTCACATCAGGAGGTGAAAAAAGTCTGGAAATAGTTTCATGTTTCGTTTTCCCACACCTAGAAACCTTCAAATTTAAACAGCGCGTGTGTACACCTTTTCAGAGCCACTGTACCCACCGTTTCTAATGTTTATCATTTGAAAGTAAAAGAAAAAAAAAAAAAAACACTGCGAGCTACAGAAAGCAAATATTAACATCCTGGATATGTGGGCTAACCCGGACGACTCTACAACCGCAGGCTTTTGAGATCCTTAAGGCGTCAGACTCCACCTGAAGCGCCTACAACACTCACACACCTCAACCCTTTGCTTCCCCTGAGGGTGGAGTGGCAGGGAAATCAATGTGCTACAGATTCACGCGGCTGGCTCAGCTTCTTTATCGACTATTTAACGACAAGACTAAAAGTAACATTTGCTGGAAGAAAAGAAAAATGTAGTAACGTACAACACCCTCCATAGTTATTGGCACCCCCTGGTAAAGATGCGTTAAAACCCTTCAAATGTGTTCCTGTCTTAAATCAGCAGCATACTGTTGGAACTGGAAAACGGTTTGTAGAAGACAATCAGAGGCACCCCTAACGATTCCTATGAACTAAATCATGAAGTCCTGAGGAACCGTTAGTTAGTACTCGATAACCTTCCCCCCCCCCCCCAGGGTAAAAACATCTTGTGAAACAATGGTCCAGTTATTAAAGTTACTCTTCAAAGTTGGCAAGACAAGAGACCATGCCATTAAAGTAAGACACATGTGAGTAATTAAACTATGGTTTAAAATGAATACTAATAATTAATACTGATCTAAGGGGGAGGGGCTTTCATGCGAAAAACACCTTACTGCGTACGAGTTTACTCATCTTTCCCACAGGTTCCAGGAGTTGTAAAAGTTGTTTTCTTTTTTTCTTTTGCACAACTCTAAATATTGAAATCCATCACACTTATAAGAATAATCAAAGTAAATAAAAAAAAAAAAATACATGTGGAAAGTACTTCAAAGGTGTCATCTGACGGTCGGGGTAATTGTGCCTAATGAAAGTTATCTAGCCGCTCTTACCACGCCAATCAGAACCAATGGCACGCTCAGAGCTCCGTTTAAAAGCAGCAGGAGATCGGTGCTGTGTTCACTCTCCCCCTGACCAGGTAATTTATTGTTTGATCAAAGATCCCCGACATTAATAATGTAGGCTTTTTTTCAGAAAGGTGTAACTGAGATTCGTGAATTTTTCATGCCGCCCAACTCTGAGACCCGAGAGCCACCGCGCGCACACCCGTGCACGCCCAGGCCGACACACGGGGTCTGGCCCGGTGAGATCACGTGCCGACCGGTGAATTATATTCAATTAAACGTCAAACGCTGACGTCAAGCAAAGGCCACCCTTTGTTGAAAGGTGGGCCGGGGATCGTGCCTCTCATTCCGCAGCAGTTTAACGAATAATAGCTAAAGTTTAAATATGATTTTGATTTTGTTTTTCGGTGACTGACCTTTCTGGCTGGAGGGTTCCTGTTGTAGAAGTGCTGTTTATAGGAGCCCATCCAAACCTCTGCGGCCCGTACGGTGTTCTGGAGGAAGTTGGGCCGTGCGTACGGCGCCTTTTTAGGGAACACGTGGCCAACGTGGGAGCAGGGATGGATCTCCAGACTGCCTCCACACTGCCACACCTGTGGGGGCCAGAAATAATACAATGCAGTGAAAAATGGCTCTCTGTTCACTTTAATAATGTTGGAATTGATTCATTTATCACTTATTATGTATTTATTATATTTTTGTGTTTTTTATTTTTTATATCTTTATTTTTTATCACAGTTTTGTTTTGTTTTATTATTAATATTGTTAGTAACATGTCAATAATACAATTTTTACAGCCATTATACAGGGAAAATAGTTTTCATTTTCATAGCAAGAACATAAGTTAACAAAACAAAATACTGACAGGCTGCAAATGATAGGCTAGTCATTATAAAGCACTCCAATTCAACAGGAACAGACAGGAAGAATTTCCTGCTGCAAATGTCCAATATTCAGCAGATAAATGAATTGTTGTTTTTCATTTTTTATGTTAACAATCTAATGAAACAATGTTCATTGTTGGTGCCTTATCCGTGATAAAGGCTTTATGACCAAATGCATTAAAAATGCTTTCGATCATCAATCTGCCTGGAGGAAAATCAGGACTGATTCATGCTACTTCATCGTCCATCAGAGAAATGTCAAAAAACAAAAAGATACATTAAAAATAGAAAGATTAAAACACTTTTCTAAAGCATTATCATTTTGCTTATAACAAAATGGACAGAGCCATTACAGTAGGCCTATCGCTCTCCTCTGTTTTGATACTCCAGAACAGAGTCAAAAACCAATTCAAAAAGCATTAATTATGCATGGCAAAAAGTCCCAGAAGTGGGTGGCATTTTCTTCTTCGCATACATATCACATCGCCCATTTATCTGCACGGCGAGAAAAGATACAGCTGCAGTTTTGCCAACAGTCTGATATCTTGACTTATCTGGCTGACTCAGACGTTTGAAAAGCAAAGCGAGATGATCAGGTCGTCGGTTTCAGAGACCGGGGCTCTCTGGGATCTCAAAGCAACACAAATCTTTCTAAAACCAACGCGGCAGTGGCTGTTATGTGTGCGCTCTGATGAATCACAGACGCAGCAGTAGAAACCAGAGGTTTACCGAGGCTGAATAAAAAGAGACGCAATCAATTTCTTCTCTGTCTGACAATAGGTCAGTTTAGATTGCCACAACCATTAGTATTTAGTAGAACTGCGTTTCAAACAGTTCTTGGGAATTTTGGCCCGATCCTCCAGATGGATTGGGTGTAACCGAATCCGGATTGTGGTGCGGCTTGCTGGTTCTTTTTCGGCTCCGCCCACAAATTAGACTTAGATCAGGGCTTTTTGACGGCTACTCCAAATCATCGACTTGTGGTTTTTACACGGCTTAGTAACTAAACTGGCTTTATGGCTGAGGCCATTGTCCATTTGGAAGACCCATTTGACCATAAACCTCTGAAATCTTGAGATGCTGCTTCAGTATTTCCCAAATTGATTAAATGCATCCTAATCTTTATGTATGTAAAATTCAAAAATTGTAACAAATTCAAAGGGGATTAAACATCTCTTTAAAAAATGTTCGCTGTCTTTAATCTGGCTGGCATTCAGCAAATAGAAATTATTTAGGTAATCCAAACTGACCTAAAACAGGTTGATTTGATGTCATGCAGGGAGTAAAAGGGTTTTGACATTTCAGACAGTGTCTGTAACATCTGGTTTCAGCTCTAATCTATGCTACCGGCACTCCGGTAACTACAGATTCCCAAGCCTCTTCTTCCTAAATGCCATAGTGGGTGTTCACACTGTGAGTTGGAAAAACTAGCTCACCCTGAAAGAAAGTTCCAGGTTCTCTCCTCCCCACACCTCCATGCCAGTGTCATATGTGCCGAGGTATTCAAAATAGGCTTTGCTCACAGCAAATAATCCACCTGCCATGGTGGGAGACCTGTTGGGAGACGTGGAAAAGTGAAGGTCGTACAACGACATTTGAGCCGAATGAGTATTTCTTGAGTGTAATACCAAAAGGTTAGTATTGTGTGCTTCCTCGAGGTGGGAAAAAGTAGATATCTGCCTTTTTATATGCTTGTCTGGTTAAATAATTGTTTATACAAGTGCTATCCCTCAAAAAGCCCCATGCTCTAACCTGATGGGCTCAATGCGAGACTTTCGCCGCTTGCGTTCCGCTTCAGGAACAGAGTGCCACTGAAAGGTGAGTCTCCAGTCAAAGCCTCCGATCATCGGCTCGTCTGTCTGCATGTAAAACTCAAAGCTGTTCCAGTCGATGGTGTCGATCACAGGACACACTATGGTGCTGGCATTCTCAGCGATCCTAAACACAAAAAAGCCATGACCAGAAAAAAATAACAAAAATAAAGGGTTAGGTGTAGTTTCAGCTTAGAAATAAGTTTAAAGGATTTTGTCTTTAATATCCTGAGAAAGATTCAAATCAACTTCATTGGCTACCTTTCCAGCAGAGGCTCGATCCAGCCAGGGACACACTCGCAGTGGCAATCCAGAAAGGTCAGAACATCCCCCGTAGCATAGGTGGCGCCGATGAGACGGGCCCGTACCAGGCCTTCCCTTTTGTTTGTGCGAATGAGACGCACGCGCTGCAGGTTGCTGATGTATTCAGCTAGCTGGGCTTTCAGGTAGACTGTGGTAAACAAAACTCACGGTTAATCATACAAGTCGTTTCAAAACAAGGTTACAAAACAAGACACAAAGCTACTTCAAAAAGTATAAATTAGTAAACAAAACTGAAATTCATGTCATTTCTATGTATTTTGCTTCTAAAGAGCCAGGTTGCAGTTTTCCAAGATTTTCTGCACCCCCGCTATAGTTGAGCATAAGCGCATTTCCTGATGTAGCTAGATGGAAAAAAAAGGTATGAGAAAGTATATATATATATATATATATATATATATAGATATAGAGAGAGAGAGAGAGAGAGAGAGAGAGAGAGAGAGAGAGAGAGAGAGAGAGAGAGAGAAGAGAGAGAGAGAGAGAGAGACTGTGTCAGATCTTGTATTTCTGAACCACTTTGTATTTCTATGCAGGGCTACTTTGTTTAGTATTCTTTAACAAAGAAGCTGAAGATAGCAAACCTGTCTTCCATTTGCAGGCCCAGAGTAGTTCATAAACATAAGAGACGTGAACAGCAAAAAAAAAAATCAGGAAATCTCCAAAGAGCTCTAAATCTTTCAGAAAGCTTGCAAAATTAATCAGTCAATATCAATTGAATAGAACAAGGAAGGGATTTTCTTTGTTTTTTGTTAAAGTGCTTTAATGATGAACATGTGGGTGAAAACAAATGTCTACCTTCAAGATAAGAAAGCACAAAACTGCATCCATCTTCAATCAGGCTTCCAAGAGCAGTTTTACTTCATCCAGACTAAGGCAAAATGTAATCTGGACATGTCAAGAAGCTCAAAGGATTCAAGAGCTAAAGAAAATAATCCTAGATGATTTTTGAAATTACCAACTCCACTTGTTACATATTTGTCACGGAGTGAAACATGTGGGTCAATGCTGATTAAAACATAAATAATGACATGACAGAGTTACTATTTCTTGGCCATCTGGGCTGGGTAGAGCAGAAATGAGATGAAAACATAAGTTGGCAGCAACGCTGACCCTGTTCGGGTGGATTAAAAGCTAAAGAAAAAGACATTAATGTCTCAGTCAGTTTTTTTCTGGTTTGGGAGCGGCGTGTCTAGCACTCGGCTCGGTAACATTGGTCAGAGGAGCGGAAGCGATGTCATCATGGCTCACTAAAGTCATCATTATGGTGTAATGTCTCCGACAGGCTAGACCGGCTGGGTTCTGATACTGATTCCATCAGGACACGCAGACATCCAAGTCTTCCCGTATCCAGTTTCCGACATGGAGTCGTATCATCCCCACAGCTAGCACATGTCTGCTGACAGCCCATATTCCCCTCACTGACGGAAATCTGTGTGAGGAAGCTGGAAGCTACTCTCAAAGCCAGAGGGCACGACGCAGACCGAAGGCCATTATATCGCAGAAACTCCACCCTAGGTCAGGAATGCTCACGCTGGAGGTGTAAACCATTTCACACCACCTTGTTGTCTCAGGGCTGACTTGAAATCAGAGATGGCTATCGAAACAAAACCTCACATTTGCACAAGCATAAAAAGCCAAGAATGGGACAGGCTGAGGCTGGACCAGAGAGCTGCAGTAAAATAAAACAAATAACTTCGGCGAAAGCTGCTCAAATATGCGCCACGGGATGTTTTTAAGGTGCTGCCCTACCCTGCGGCTTAGTCGCACTAAAACTATGTTTGTTGACAATTCTCAGAAGACGGTCTTGTGGTAACTTTTGGAATTTTTAACCCCTTTTTGACCCCGAAGTCAATACTATGTAGAGATAGGAAGGAAGGTGGAAGGCAAAGCTGCAGCCCGGTCGCAGGTATTTAGCAGCCACCACACACCGTTCTGCTTGTAGGTCAGAAGTCTCAACTTATTGTTTTTTGGTTGGTTTTTTTGTTTTTGTTTTTTCTGTTTGTATATACTTTCTCCTGCATGTTCGAAATAAAGATATCAATTAAAAAAAAAAAATTCAAATTCAACTGACCAGAGTATCTTCCTCTGCATGGCTGCTGTGTCCTCTACATAGCTTGTTGGCAAACTACATACAGACCTTATGACCTTCCAGCAACAATGCCGTTCTTCTTGGCACTATTCCATAAAGCCCAGAAGTGAAGTGCTCGACTAATAATTCAGATTGTTTTCACCTTGGCCGGTGGGGCTCAGGTGAAAGCAATCTGGGTCACGACTTTCTCCCTGACCTGTCTGCGGTGATCTTTGGTCTTCCCGAGGCCGTTTGTTGTCCAACCTTCTCTTCCTCCACAGGATAGTTGTGTTTGAAATTAGACTGAATTAGGGTTGGGCAATGTATCGAGATTTAAGACGAGACTATACCGTTCATATCGATATGTTCTGTCTTATGTTATGGTTATACTTTGACGTATTCCTGCAGGTTATTTTTCAGCTGTTTCTCATATTTATCTACAGCTGTTTGTTAATTTTTTTTTTTTTTTTTTAAACCTCTGAGACGTTTGAGATGAAGCTTTGATTCAGAGATGCCTTTTTCTAATCACTTTATGGAAAAAGAAAAACATATCAAGATAAATATCTTATATCAGGATTTAGCCTAAAAATATCGAAATACTATTTTTGGTTCATATCGCCCGGCCCTAGGCTGAATGACACAAAGGAGATGTTCGTAGTCCAACTTGTTTTATATCTTGACCTGCTGCTACTATTCCACTGCAACGTGCTTTCCTCTGTTTCCTTTCATATGTTCTGTTCATGTACAGCACCTTGATTTGTCGTTACTGAAATATGCAGCACAAATTAAGTTGCCTTGCCTTTATTTACCATTTAATTAAATACTGAGGCCGACTGGTTATACCAGATTTCATTTAGTTGGAATGGAAAATTAAACCAACTTTACACTTTTCAGATCTTCCTTTGCAAAACCTTTTCCATCCACTCTGCAGTTATGAGGTAACCAATTTTGTTACCTCACATTGAGGCTTGTGGTTGTGATTTGAGATATGTGACTTAGACACTGTATGCAGCAACATTTCACTGGGAGTTTCTCCTGGCAATCCCATCCTGTCAGTGAGGGAAAAAAAAACAAAAAAAAAAAACAAGCCGTGGTTTGCTGTGTGTTCCAGACCTCGGTCGCTGAAGTCGTCGATTAGGATGATCTCCTTCAGCAGGATGGCAGGCGTGGTCTCCAGCACGCTGTGAATCGTCCTCAGCAGAGTGGACCAGGCCTCATTGTAGAAGGCTATGATCACGGAGGTGGTGGGTAAATGTCGGTAGTTAAACTTCTTAGCCTGGCATCTGAGGTATGCGCGCGTGTTTACATGGGTGGAGAGGGAGACAGAATTCATTGCGTTATTGTTTAGCAAATCTCCAGGCCGTACTTGCAAAAATAAATAGATAAATTCAGCGCGCTCAATTATTTTCTTTTCCTTTTTAATGACTTTACTTGGGAGAAGAGGATGTCTAGCTTAAATCCAGATGGCGGTCATTAAAACTTTAAAGAGCTTCAGAAATATGGATGGGGGAATAAGCAACATACCACAGCGGTACTTTGGGAGAGCGCAGAGATGAAAAGAGTCAAAAAGATCAGAGGAAACTGGAATGAAACTAAAGTGGAGATAAAAACGTGAAATGATTTCATTTGAAATATCAGAAAAAAAGGGAACAAAATGAGGGATTTAGACCGAAAAGGGAAGCTTTATTTTCTGTTTTACGGATGTGTTATGATGCAAGAATTTAATAGGCTAACGACTGACAGATGGGGGAGGAAAACTTAATAAACAATACCAAAAAAATAAAACGGTGCAAATAATCAAATAAACATCAGCAGACGACTTAAAGTGGTAGGTTGATGACAGCAGTTGCAAAATCAGAGAATCAATCTCTGTTTCTGCTTGGGTCTCATGAAATCAGCTGCATGCCAAGCATCCCCCAGCTTTAAACCTACAGCGTTTCCACTGTTCGCGCACGTAACCAGTAAATATCCTGTACCAATCTCTGTAGCAAACCTGCACTGTGAGCACACCGAGCCGTATTTTTTTTCCCAACTTGCCTTGCAGGGACGCGTCCAGCTCGAGTGTGATGCCGTTTCTGACAGAGGCATCCGCCTCTAAAGATAAACGCTAAGCTAAGTAAGGCTAAATGACGCTATTACAGTGGCGCACCTTGACTTTCAAAGGTCAGTTTTAGGTTCCCCCCCCCCCCCCCCCCCCCCTTTGATGGGTGTGCAATCAACCTTAGCTGGTTTAGCAGCATTCTGTCAACACTTTTAATGGAGCACCTCATAAAAAAAAAATATTTAATTATATGCATTGGATTTTATAGGCATACACACCCTTTTACTTCAAACCCACCCAAATCTATAATCTACCATTAATCCTGTTCAATATGACTGAAAAACAAACAAGAAGCTTATTGAACAAAGGCATCAGTCAGGAGAAGAGCACAGGTCAAATTTCTGGCGCAGCGAAGGCTGTCATCAATTATTGTAGAATATAGGGAACAACAGCGACAGCCCTGACACGGTGGTGGCAGCGTCATGCTGCGGGGTTCGTTTCCTTCCAGTGAATCTTTTTTTTTTGAGGAGGTGGATGAAATCCTATGGATCATCCGAAGGACGAGAGATGTCAGTTTACTGCATGCTGAAATGTTATCAATGAGTGCTTCGATAAAGTTTTATTTTAAGAGTCTTGTGCAGTCTGTCAGCTTTTATTTGTTTCATTCGCCGCCCCTTACCGGGTTATTTGTTTATAAGCTGAGTTCTGCAGCATAGATGCCACTTCAAAGGTGGAACAAGTTTCAACACGATGCATCAAGGCCTGAATTTATAACCCCGGTGTCTAGAGAGCTGCAGATATCTCACCATTTTAAAACTCTGAGTGTATATTAGACGTTTTTTCATTACGTTTAACAACTGTTTTAACAGTTTAAACCCAGATGGATACAAGTGATATTTACTGGGAAAGCTGTCCACCTATTGTCCGTAAAGCATCTCTGAGAACATGGGTAAGGTTTGGTTATTTAACAAAGACCGGGGAGCTGTTATGTCTTCTGTCACACCCACATAGTAACATTATGAGCAATTTAGGAGCTCCCAGGAAGCCAGATGCACCTCAGATGCAACTCTGCTTGCTGTGCTGCCTGCGTCAGATATACAAATATGTATTAAAACTCTGACAGGGGAAAGCAGTGCACCTGCCAACTGGTAACTCAGCAGTTTCTCGAGACGTGAGTCATTGTTTGTTCCAGAGAGACCATTTCTCCCAGAACTACTGCTTGCCTTTGATAAGGATATCTCTTGCATCAGCACTATTTCCAAGCGCGCGCAGGCCGTAAAGTGAACCTCCCACATGGTTTCCTCAAAAGGACGAGGAGATCAAAGTTTTCTTTTTTTCCAGTCTGTTTCTATTTATTTATTGGTCGTGCACGTATCGCAGCAGCAAAAGAGTTCATTTCTGTTTCACCCAGGCCACCGATGTCTAAAAGATTTGGGGAAGTCAGATCTAAGTAGGGCGGACGCCTACATCTTGGTGGCACCGGTGCCAGAAGCCAGTGAAGCGCAAAGCACAGGCGGGGAGAGGAAACTACTTATAAAGGATGCTGCACTCACAGGTGGAGACGTGAGAATAGCTGAGGAGGAAATAAACCAGACAACTTTCAACCATGCAGCTCCACTAAAAAAAAAAACAACTCAGCAGCCTTCAGTATCGTTTCAAGCTGTCATTGGAAAACTGAATCTGGATAATTTGGCCCCAGGGCCCTCAATGAAAGGTGCACAGATGCAGCAGTTCAGCTTCCCATCTAAACTGGCTTCGGCATCTTGTTTCGGTGATTGGGGCGGAAGGTTCTGTGTGTGCTGTATATTTTAGGAGAACGTAAGCCTCCCTGTTATCTGATGAAAGTCTTGCTTTCTCTCAATCCTCCCTCAAAGCGTCGCCACAACGTTTCCTTCTGAAAGTTGTTGAAACGAGTCGCACTCTTGTCGCTGACTGATCGGGGACAGAAAGAGAGACAGAAAGAGACTGAACAAGCTGGTGAGGAAGGCCACTTCTGTCCTGGGCTGCACTCTGGACTCTGGACTCAGTGGAGGAAGTGGCCAAGAGGAGGGTGTTGTCCAAGCTTAAATCCATCATGGACAACACCTTTCACCCCCTGCACCAGACTGTAGAGGAGCTGAGCAGCTCCTTTAGTGACAGACTTATACATCCTGCGTGTAAAAAGGAGCGCAACCGCAGGTCATTTATCCCTGCTGCCATCAGACTTTAAAATGACACTGCACTATAACCTGGTGTAATAACACTGTAACAACTGTGCAATAACTGTTAGATACCCTGTGCAATAACCTGCGCAATAATCCTGTACACTGCAATAACCGTGCAACAACTATTTGATATTTTGATATTATTTTATTTTTTTCCCCATCCACTGTATATATCTGGATGTACTGTATATACTTCATGCACCTTTTCCTCCTTTGCGCACCTTCTGTTGCTTATAAGAGCCGATGTCACAAATAAATCTCTCCATTGTGAGATCACTCAATCTATCCATCTTATCTTTTCTGCTGCTCTTGTCTGGGGTGGGGGTGGTACGCCACACACGCTGTAACTACGGACGTCTTTGCTACGGCTGCTTGTGAACAGAACGCTAAAATTTGTCCTTCGATACTGACTGTATCGTTTTGGCCGGCTCTGGTGAAAAGAAGGTGAAGTTTAACTCCATTTAGTCAGCGGGCAACGTTTCGAATGTAGCGGAGACTGGGGTATTTTGACCCACTCACTCGTTCATTCTGTGGTCCTGGATGTGCCGATGGAGGGAGATCTTGTCGCTGACGTAAATATTGATGGCGTAGCGCTCCACGCTCTCCTCCTCCCGTTTCTTTTCTTCAGGACCGAGGCTGAGGTGAGTGGCCCGACCCCACTCCCCCGGCGCCTTGCTGTCTGCCGGCGGCTTAATGTAGAGGGGCCTGGCCAGCTGCCCTTCTATCCCGCTCTCCTCCATTTCCAGCTGCCTGGCCTGGAGATTGCGCTCCTCCTCGTCTTCGCCCGCGGAGGGAGACGAGGGGAAAGAGGCTCGTTCCAACAGAAGGTACCCCAGCCACAGCAGCCACAGCAGGACGCCGGCCTTGGCCAGCACGCCCAGCTTTCGGGAGCAGCGCCCCCTCATGACGGCGAGCAGCACGGAGGCACCGTCGCAGGCTTGACTCCGGGTCAGGACACAACCATCTGAAGGAAAGGACAATGAAAAGGAACGGGATGAGAAAGCGGTAATCAACACGGTTTGGTACACATTTGTTGCACATGGCAGTGGTGGAGAGGCAGATCTAAGGGACCGAAACACATCAACCCCAGAAAGATTACGCCCCCTTCTAATTTCACACTCGTGCCCTGCGGGGGGGCGCAGCTCAAATCGAGCCGACCAGCAGTAATCAACATCGACATCATCAGCGTAATCGCGCGCCCGAGGCGGGATTAAAGAGTTTATTAAAGAGAAATTGCACAGATGGAAGAGGCTGAATGATGACGGGGACTAGAGCGATGCGCCGAACAAATCGAGTGTGCGATACACCCCAGTGAGAAATACTGTTTGCTAGCCTAATGAACGTCATTATTGTGATGCAGTGTGAACCGCAGGACCTCGGAGCAACCCCCTCCCCCCCCAAAAAAAGTGTAGAAAACAGCATCGTATTGATATATCACATTTCTGTTCACACTTTCCCCAACAGGGATCATTAAGCGGCTCTTATTCCAGTTGATGTCAGCATCATTACTAAAAGGTACTTCACAGCGTTTAGGTCGTTTAAGAAAAAGCTCGTAGTATTCCTTTTCCAACTAGCGATGCTAAAGCGATGTCCAGGTTAATTAGCATGTTTGGTGAAGATGTATTAAAAGACCCAAGACTAAACTTACCATTTATTTCTTAGTCTTGGAGTTTTCCGCTGCTGCGGCCCAGCATGTTTTCGTTTTTTTTAAAAAATAATTAAAAGTTGACAGGAAATTTGAAAATATGACAATTCGATTATCTGTTATTGTAAGACTTTGGCAATACTTAAACACCAACTACAGTGGCTTAAAAAAAAGGCACAGTGTTGAAACACTTTCTTTAACTAAATCAAAAAATAAAATACAATTAAAATAAACATCAATTGTTTCCCCTTGTTATTGTTTTCACCGTGCTCCGTCTACGGTGAAACACCCTCGGTGGACCCAGCTCTTTTTACCCAGTCAGGCGACCCCCACTTACTTATTACCTTGAATGTCGGATGCATAAAACAGACAAGTATACTTTTAGTTATATTTTATCTACGTAAAGACAGAGAAACAGTTACAGTCACACCAGCGCTGATGGGCTCCTGATCGGCAGGCAGCCCCGATTTCTCATCACACATACATTATAAAGGAGTTTAGGTTAACACCCATAAAAGGCCGTACATATCCAAACTGCGTCATCAGTAGATAAACTGTGTCAACTCCGGGACGCTATCAGACAGATGAGTCCCTTCCTCGTTGTCCAGTGTTATCCAAGTGTGGCAGACAGTCCCGGGATAAACAGTTCGTTCCACTTGACCTCGTTGATATCATAACACCCTTAAGTTGAAGTAAGCATTAAGTAATCAGCCAGCGAAACAATCAGTGTAATGATGGTCACATTTATTAAGTGAAATAAATAAAGTGCAAAGTACACGGAACCAACAACCTAATCTCTTAAAAGGCCAAGGAATAAAATCAGGGAGCTCCTAGAAGAGCTTCTGTGTTTGGATCTCTTCTGCTTTTTCTGGCACCAGCTGCATGTTGGGTCACCACATGCAGCCTGTCCTCCTTTTTCAAAGAACTCTTCCAGTATCTTTTGGTAGCCCATCTCTGCCACAGAAGGTCCATTTGTGTTGATGTCACCAAATTGTTCCTTTTTGCTGCCGTCTCTATGCCAATGGGACGGAGGAAAGACCCAAAGTCTGGGTGCAGCACATATTGGCTCTAAGACGTACGAGGAGCTTCAAGACTCAAGAATCTTCACTGCTGTTACATAATGACAATAAAGATTCTTGATTATTGATTCTGTGCAGTCCTATATTCCCTTCTGCACCGATGCTGTCCTACCCGCGAAGACAATCGGAGCGTTTCCTAAGCAGAAACCATGGGTAGACGGCACGGCGCGGGACGCAGCGTTCAGATCAGGAGGAAGACTGCGCTACAGCAGGGCAGGGAGTGAGGTGAAAACTGCCAACCAAAGTCTGTTACATGTTACAAGCGCGCTACTGGGCCCACCAGTGCTAGTTCTGATTGAGATTTATTTACTCTCTCTCATGCAAATGTCTATTTGCGTGCTTTCAGTTTGTCAGCGAGTGCTTGTTTGGACATCCATGCAAATTGCACAGTTCGTTTGAGTTGAAGATTCAAATTTTTGCTGGCGACCGTTTGCAAACTTTTGAGTTCTCTGGGAAAGCCTGTCTAGTAACGCACATGTATTTGACATCATCCTGTCCATTTTTGCTAATAAGTAGTTGCCCACTTTTTAACTTCTCAGTGAGTGTTCGTCTGGTGCATTTGCGCAGTAATTTGCATTGTTCTGTCAAAGTGACTGCCATCTGTCTTTTTGCCTCGAGCCACGTTTAAATCTCATGAGGTGCTAGGGGCTTTTAGCACACTTCTCGTCGAAGTGTCAGTGCATTCAAAATGTCCTTATGGTCACATAATGACAATAAAGATGCTTGATGTAACGACCCAGCTTGACTACGCCGTTCAAAGTGCTCCGTTGGCACAGATGTGAACTACAATGCTCGGGTTTTGGTATATATCAGGTTCTATCACAAAGAGAGGGTTTTCTTTTTCAGGATGTTTTAGGCTTCATCCCATCGAAGAGCCAGTGGACTGCCATAGAGGTGGGGATGTTCCCGATGGAAAAACTGACACAGGGAACCAGAAACGGACAAAAAAATGACAACTGATATGAAAGAGCAGAGGATGTGAAATGGTTTGCTCCAAGGCAAATGTGTTCTGTATTAAAAGTAGACACCGGAAACCCAATAAAGAATAAGTAATAGAAATAACAGACACCGGAGGAGAGGACGTTTACTCAGCAATGAAAGAAATGTTAACTGAAAGACGGGTCGCTCTGAAAAATGCTGTCTCTGTTACCGCTGATGGGGCACCTTCAACGACAGGACGAGAAAAAGGAGCGGTTACTCAGCTACGAGACGGCAGCCCGGCCCTTTACTCATGCCACTGCATTCTCCACATGTCTGTGGCACGCTCCTCTCAGAATATGGTGAGGCAATGAATGCAGTCGCCATACTCCTCAATTTACTCCACGCTTCTGCATCTCATCGCCGTGTTTTGCTTCGCGAATTTCCCAGTAAAGCACGTAGGCGGGACGCCAGGCCCGTAATACAATGAGGGAAACCCTGCGTCTGGCTGAAAGATTTGGAAAGCTAAACCGGATTTTTGTTCATTTGTTTCTTTTTAAAGGCAAACAGACCCACCGTCTCACAGAACGTCCACTGTACCCTAGCGGTGGTATGATGTGTTTTCCCACATATTCAGCCCTGTTGGGCCCGCCTGGGATGTATGTGGCCGAAAAGCCCGAATTTAGCCTCGCTTGACCAAAAGCTCGCAATTCCAGTAAGAGTTCCCTTAGATTTGATCTACCTCCTATGATCTAGGTTTCCTCGCAGACTTTTTTTGTTGGCACACAAACTTTTTAAAATCATTGTTTAGATCGTATATATGTGAACAATGATCTATTTTCGAGCAGCTACTACCTTTAACTGGGGCAGATCGACCTACATTCGCCTAACTTGGCAAACAACGGCATGTGCTCTTGTGTTCCCCATTTTGAAGAGTGGCTGACAGAGATGGGCTCATATGTCACAGCTTATTTATGGGCCTCTAAGAAACTCTGATCATCTTCTAAAACAAAGCAGAAATTGCAACAAAAAAACTGTTCTGAAGTTTTCCTACATTGATTTTTTTTTTGGGGGGGGGGGGGAGAATTTATTTTAAAGCTTTTTATGATTCTTGTAGATGGGCTGCCGACCAACGATCCAGCTTTTTGCTTCCAGCTTCTTTTAAGATGCCGTAATGGCTGCCAGAATAGCACCTGTTCGAAAAGCAGCACAATCTCTCGAATCCCACAGACTTGCTGTATTTGAAGAGTCAGGTCCTAGGCAAGACTTTTGTTTGAGTTCAGATTTGAAAAGAAAAAGGACATCGTGAAGGATCCAAAAATAAAGACTGCAAAATAACATTTTACAAATGGACAAATCTTTTGCTAATTAAAAAGGTGGGCTTAGCTTGAGTTTGTGAAAGGAAAAACACTGAGTAGATTTAGACACCCATGCCTGACAGATCATCTTAATGTACCAAAGTGTTAAAAAAAAACATGGACCGCTTATTTGGTTGACACCAAACTGAAAGTAATCACATAATTTGCTTGCATTAATATTAGAGCAGGGTGACATTTACCGTTGTGCTAACCACTAGGGCTGATCGATTTTGGAAAATAATCTAATTGCGATTTTTTTATCTTAATATTGCGATTTAATGCGATTATTATTATTTTTTTTAGTTTACTTTATCATGTCTTTTTAAACATATACAAACAACAAATCAATCAGTTTAATCGCTGTGCAGATTAGGTGCTAAAAGAGCCACTGCGTCTCAACTCGGAGCAGAAATGATTGCGTTCTGCCCACGATATATTTCAACCAAAATTGAGATTTGATTTTGACTTTTCTCTGCATTAACCGCAAGCAACAAAAATGGCCTCTAGATAAAGATGTTTGTAAACAAGGACTATATTATTCAAGAGAACAGCTTTTAATTGATTTGGACATCAACCCTTGTTGAACATAAAGTGCAATCAACAAGCAAGTCTATGTATTAATCTGATTGACGAGTATTTAATGCTATGGTGAGGTTCCTGAAGGTTTCTGGTAAAACAGTATGATTATATAATCTCTAAAACAAGTAATAAAATTAGATTATCTCACTGCTGCAACTGTCTTCCCTTCCATGTGGAGGCAACCCCACTTTAAACATATTACCGACACCTAAAGGACGCGTCTGATTCACTAATTGTTACATAGCCAAAAATTGCAGACCTCTGTGATTTGGAAATTGCAGGGTTTTTAAACTGCGATTATATATTGCAAATGCGATTAATTGTGCAGCCCTACTAACCACCGTAAGACAGGACAAACCAACAGCGCTTCCCCTTTTTGTGGCACACGAGAGCCCAGCAGCTTCCCACTTCTACAAGAGACTCGTTTATTTGTCAGAAGTGATGGTCTTGTCGTCGCTTCACGTTAAAAGCCGCGGAAAGAAGAAGAAGAAGAAAAAAACTGTGAGGCAGAGAGGCGTGAGAGTCGGCCGGGCCGTGACACAAACGGAGCTTCATTTTCTCCGAGTCCTCTAAGGCGGCGGCAGCACAGCCCTTTCACTCCAGCTTGGACTCTGGCCAGAGGACTCTGGACTCCTGAGGTTTCAAAATGGAGACGCCTGCAAACAAAAACCCCCTTTTATTGGCCGTCCATCACACCTTCCAGCTCCCTCCCTCCGAATCCGATAGCCACACCGGGGAGCTTTTCTGTGAGAGGGCCAGTGGGACGCAGCTTTAATCCTGACCCACTTTTCTTCTTCTTTTTTTGATCAAGTGCAAATGTCAGAAAACCCAATAGACGCGTGTTAACATTCGCACTATTCTTTCTGGGATAAAACAAACTCAATGCCTTGATTTTGGACTTGGACGACATGACTTTTAATAAAGAGGTGACAATCTGCATCAAAGATGTGCAGAAATGTCTGCTCTTCCTGGTTGGCCTGGAAGGTACAGACTGCGTGGCATCAAGTGTGCCCGGCTCATTCGTTGCTCATCAGTGCAGAGGAGAGAAAGACAAACAGCTATAAAGGGCGTCATATCCGTGTCAAAAAGCACCAGTGGAACAGGTTGCACCAGCGGCAGCTGACAGGAAGGCATGTGTCTCACACACAGCCTGACCCTATCTTTTTTTTTTCTTTTTTGGGGGGAGTTGATCACTGAATTTTACTCGATCTGAGCTAACCTCTCCCTGGGGACAGTAAAGACACCGATCATAATATTTTAAAAGGGAGCCAGGTTCCAACAAAGAAGCGTACACAGACTAAAGCGACTACTTCCCTGGAGAGATTAAAACTAACCCCAACGATGTTGGACGCGCTTTAATACTCCATGCGCTTCCCGTAGAGTTGGGTGCTTTGGGTCCAGCGCCGATCTCAGCACCCATTCTAGTGTTCTTTATTCTTATTCTCGTCACATTGCATCAGATTAAAGGGGGACGCGCTGCTGAAAGACGATGAGAGCCCAGTCCGGCTCAGCAACAGGTCCAGAGATGTGTCGGACTAAATCACTGTTACGAGCCCGATTCGTCTCAGACTTGGCTGGAGAAAAAGGCGACAACTTTGGCTGTTGTTTTGTTTGTTTGTTTGTTGTTTTCGGTGTTGTTAACGATAATCGTCGCTGCCAATAAGCGGACCATCAGCAGCGGTGATGCGGAAGCGCAACGTTGAATCTAAAGTTTCTCCCAGGCGCTATTTTCAGCCGGAGTCAACTTCTTTCCTTGCACCGTACAACTTCAGAGTAAAACGAACTGGTTTAACGACGTCACCAAGGAAACCTGTAGCGTACTTCGTGAGATAACGAAGGTGACAGTTGAGTTGAGAAGGGGGGGGGGGGGGAGTGGTTTCTGTTCAAAAGAAAGACTAGCTCAGCTTACCTTCTCAGGAGGGTTACATGTCTCGGAGGTTCCTCGAAGTCGCCGGGGCCGTTTTCCTGCCCGCCTGCCTGCGGTCGTCCTCCAGTTAAACCGCTGGCGTGCAGATGTCAGCACAGCCACATCCTCTCCTCCGAACTAGGCTCTCTCCAGTCGCGCTGACCTGTGGCAGGAGGCTCGCGGAGACCGCACGGCTTCCGGTTTGGCCTTTCAAAGTAAAAGCCCGATAGGAACCGCGTCAACCCTCCGATCTGTTAACTGAACTTCCCGGAGTTTTTTTTTTTTCAAACTGTGGCTCTCACAGCCTGTTAAAATGTTTTTTTTTGTTTGTTTGTTTTTCAAAACTGTGCGTCTTCCTACATAATTCAAGTGAGAAAAAATATCTTATAAGGAGTAAGATAACAGGTTGCAAGGGTGCACAAACTAATTGTTTAACCAACTTGAATACATACCTATATATAGTGCATGTATTTGCACAGAGCACATATTTTTACTCAAGTAAAAGTAAAAAGTTGTCAGCCAAGAAATGACTCACGTAAGAGTAAAAAAGTATTCAGTAAGAAGGCTACTCAAGCACGAGTAACTAATCAAAGCAGCATTTGATACTTAAAAATTAAGAAATCAAACAGACAAAAATACAAGGTCATGTGCAAATTCTGGTATTTTAAAGACAAAATATACACTAAAGACTAAATATTTTTTCTTCAACATAAAACTTGGAAGGAAAATTATAGCAGTCAATGTAAATATGGTATGTTAGAACAGTGCAAAGTACTATTGTTTACTGAACGTTCATTGACCTCCAAATGTCTCAATGAGCTCAGTAGATAGAAAATAACATTAAAAAAACAAAACTTGTGTACAAATAAGAAGTCTCACTTTAACATAAAGTCTAGTTTTTTTTCTCTGGTGCATTTTTGGTAAAAAACAAGTATGTTCTTTATTCATGAAGTTACTCACAATGGGTAGAGTAGTCAGAAATTTTACTTAAGTAAGAGTAGCGATACTTGAGAAATAATATGACTCAAGTAAAAGTAAAAAGCACAGTGCAGTAAAGCTACTCCTATAAAGTACATTTTTTCTCAAACAGTTACTCAAGTAAATGTAACTAGGGACTACCCACCTCTGTATTTGCATGCACATACCTTTACACGCACATGTATACATATTGCACACATTCATAATTTATATACTTATATACACAAGGAATAAACTTACCCAAAGTGAAATATTGTAAGGATAGGATATAGCTATGAATTTTTAGCCAGGCCTTGATGCTTTCTCTGAAGTAAGAGAAATCTGTCATGAAATTGTCCCGTAAATGGTGGGTTGCCGGATCGATCCCCTGCTCCGACCGTCACTGTGTCCTTGGGCAAGACACTTCGCCCAAGGACACAGTGACGTGGTGTGAATGTGTGTGTGGATGGGTGAATGACTGACTGAAGAGTAGAGCGTTTTGGGATCGTTGGACTTGATAAACCGCTATACAAGTACAAGCCATTTACCATGAAACCCCAACACCCCTGTTCTAGACATGTGAAGGAAAATACAGGAAATTGTTGTCACATGTAGAATAAAACCCACCTGTTGGAAGTTCCTGCCGCTCCTTCAGCGGTTTCAGTCTGCTAGTTGAGTTTCAGTTTTGGAGAAATGTCCAGATTTTGAAGTGTCACTTTTGTCCCATGCTTTTCCAACCTGCAGAGGAATGTCTTGACTGTATCGTTGTATGTGCGCTGTGGCTTTTTTTCCCGTACTCTCTTCCTGACGGGGACCTTTGTACAATGAGATCCTTTTCACATTTTGTCATTTGTCTGCAAAGAACAGGTTGAGCTAATGGGTCCAAACAAGCAAATGGCAGGAGGACTCCCACCATGACAGCTGAACTGTGAATCAGATTCACTGTAATAAAATGAACTTCAGTGCTCATTGTTTATCACAGTTTTTTGGTATTTTCTCTGTCCTCTTATTAGGGAACTTATTTTAGTTGTTTTAGGGCTCACATTGATCACATGTGATATGTTGTATATTCACATTTAATTTGCTTGTCATGAGTATTTTGTATTGATCATCATGGGAAACGTCTGTCCCTTCAGTTCTGCTATGCAGTACTCATTCCTACTTTGGTCTCTCTTTTTGTAATTTATGTGTTGTTTTGATCCTTTTTTTCTATTGGGTCTGTGCCTCTTTAAAATAATAAAAAACCTCGATCCATTAACCAAAGCCATCAATAAAGTGTTGTTCATTGTGAGCTTTGTATAGTAGGCCTACTCCCTCCTGACATTTCTTTTTATCTTTGTCTTTCCAACATGGTATCAAGACAACCTCTCTGTACCTCACTTCCTTTGGTGCCAGATTTACTCAAGTTAACTTGACCGAAAGGAGGTCACAGCTCATAGCTGTTGCCTTTGGGTATAATTACAACTTCAAAGTTGTTTCCATTTTGATTCAAACGTTGAATTTATTCGTTTGTATGAAGCAGCACAACGTTCCAAATCATTCAGATGCAGATCAAGATAAACACCAACAGGCTTCAGCAAGTCTAAAATGAACAAAAGTATCAACATTTGCAAAACACACGTGAATCTCAGCTGAATGGGGAAAAAAAACTGTCTTAGTCTGCTGTGCATATGTGCGGTCATTTTGTGGTTGCCTTCTCACTGTGTGGCCTTAAAATTCAGCACTGCCAATGTCACATTAAAATAGGTGGGCATATTTTTCTTCACAAAGATTCAGCAAAGAATCTGAGAAAGCTACCAAGTATTGAAAGTCTGTGATATATTTTTTCCGCTTCCTGTTCAGAAGTCTGACAGGTAAATATCGATAGTAGTAATGGACACTTGTTATTGTTTCACCGTGTCCCGGCTACGGTGAAACACCCTCGGTGGACCCAGTTCGTTTTACCCAGTCAGGCGACCCCCACTTACTTATTACCTTGAATGTAGGAAGCATAAAACAGACAAGTATGCTTTTAGTTATATTTTATCTATGTAAAGACAGAGAAACAGTTACAGTCACACCAGCGCTGATGGGCTCCTGATCGGCAGGCAGCCCCGAGTGCTCATCACACAAACATTATAAAGGGATCTCGGGACACACCCATACAAGGGCGGTACACATCCAAACTGTGACATCAGCAGGGAAGCTGTGTCACCTCCGGGGTGGTATCTGATAGATATGTGCCGGGATAAACAGCTCGTTCCACTTGACCTTGTTGATATCCTAACACACTGCAGAGGCAGATTAGTGGTTATTGTCAAATAATCCATGAGCTAGTCTGCAGTAAAAAATGTTGTCTCAGCAATGAAGGAGACCATCGAAGGCCTTAAAGGAAATAGTTTAAATGTTGCATAATGCTTATAAGCATAAGGAAGGTCTCGTCTGGGTCAAATTTAAAACTGTTTCTCTATCTACATGTCAGAATGTCATCGAAAGGTTCATATATTTCACATGTTCAGTTCCAAGTAGAAAATCAAACTTAAATATGACTTTTTTATGCACAGATTAATTTCAGTTCTGTCAATTTCAATGATTATTATGGCTAAGAGAGCTAAGGAAAACCTTTCCTCAGAAAATTAAAATGGTACCCAAAACCGCAAATAAAAAAAAGGGTTTCTAATGCAGACATTTTAAGCTACGTAATTATGTGGGAGATTGTTAACTGGATAGTTGATACTCTCCACAAGAAGTGTAAGCCATCAAAGGTCATTTCTTTAGAAGCTGGCTGTTCACAGAGTGCCAATCAAAGCATATTTGTGGAAAGTTGAGTGGACGAAAACAATCGTTGTACAAAATGGTTCACAGGGATAATTGCTATCTTGGTATTGTGAAGTAAATTATATTCAAGAGATTGTTGGAGATTCAAACGATGAAGACTGCTGCTGGAATCAGAGACCACTCACATATGTATTCAGGACATGGGCTACAACTGTCACATTCCTTGTCTTAAGTCCGTCCTGAACCAAAGGTAACATCAGAAGCATTTTACCAGGATAAATCCAAACTCAGTGCAGCCAACTCAGGAAATGTTAGAACACTTCATGCTCCTCTCTGCTAACAAATGTTATAGAGATTTCTTTTTCCAGCAAGACTTAGCGCCCAGGCTGCTAAGCAGCAGTACAGTGATCAGTGCTGTCACCTTGCAGCTAGAACATCCTGGGTTTCAAACCCAGTCTTTCTACATGGATCCTGCATGGATTCAATGGTCCAAAAGCATGCATGTTAGGTTAACTGGTCTCTCCGGATTAGGATTAGGATTGAGTGTATTTATGCATGGTGGTTTGTGCTGTGCTTCTCCGAGTTGCGGTCAATTTTAGCCTGATTAATTTTCTCATTTTGAGAGTTAAAGTTAGATTCTCTTACTTCATCCAGTATTAGGCTACATAATTCAAACACATTTTCCTAATCCTTGATATTTCCAAGAATTATGTATTGTTTGTTATATTGTTTGCTTTTTTAAGGTCTACTGTAAAATGAACAAGAACCACACACAAACAGTCATTCCCTGTGTATGTTTGCCATTGTGGCTCAGTTTGTTTTCCCATGCTCCCCAGCTCCTGCTCAAGCCGGACCGTGCTTGCAGATAGCGTGCCATGTGTAAGTGGGGCCTGTTGTTAGGCAGACACCTGCGTCGCTTGGTTCCCTGCCAATGTCTTTTATTCCTTCCACTCTTTCTTTTTCCTTTCCTGCTCCTCTCTTCCCTTTCCTAGTTCAACCCAGTTTTAATTATTCTCTGTGAGGTTGTGTACGTTCGTTTACTTGAGAGGGATTTGCAGACTGACTTACACTAGGCAGGTTGATTTTATGCTAGACTAAAAAAGGTTTGGACTCAGCACTGGTCATTTTAAAATGATTGGGGAGACATTTTGAGGATTTTTACCGCTTGTAGTATGAATAAGCCTCTCGCAGTATTTTATCATGGCCCTAAGCAGCTCATCGCTGAAAACTTTTGCAACAAATCCAAAGATATCAGGTCGAGCCGATCTGAAAAACAGCAACAGCTCCTGTTTGATCTGTATTTGATCTAGAGCCATCAAGGCTTAGGGACCAGATGGAACTGTTCAAGTAAAGAGCGCCATCTAGTGAAGATATATCTATTTCAAGTGTAATTACATATGGGTAATAGATTGTCACCTTAATGGAATTAAGTCAAGCTGATTAAAGAAGTCAGTAAATGACAGCCTTAAACCACCTGGTGCTTTTATTTCCCCTGGGGGCAATCTGAAAACGGATCTGCCAAACCGACACCAGCCACTGCCCTGAATCACCGCCAATATACCCGTCTGAAAATGAAACCATGAAATAAAACAGTTCAGGCCTGTTTTCTGCTTCAGACCCCCCCATTTATTTAACTGAGTCATTTAACCTTCTAAGATTAGATGCTGGCATTCATGCTGGGTTTATTATTGAGTGCAGACATGTGCTGAGTAATGGTGAATCAAACGGTGTGTATGAACTTAAGCTGTCCTCTGTGCCTCATGTTCATTTACTCTCATCGTGCAATAAATCAGTGGGAGAGGAGGAGGGGTCACATTGATATATAACATAATAGAGATGGATTCTAGCTCTCACTCTCCCTTAGCTTATAAACTAGACATGATGCTGAAGACACAATGACCCCCACCACTGGTGAAGCTTATAGGTCTCTTTATGACCTTGGTGATGGGATTAGTCATTTTCATTACACAGGCCAGTCAGATGTCACCTACTTATCCACATTCGCTGAACTAGGTGGGGAAAATATCCATCATACACGTAATTGCTACTTCACTGCTTAAAATGTTATATTTTATTAATTTATAAAATAGCTTGAATAGTATGCAGTGTGTTTAGCTTGTGTGTGTGTGTGTGTGTGTGTGTGTGTGTGTGTGTGTGTGTGTGTGTGTGTGTGTGTGTGTGTGTGTGTGTGTGTGTGTGTGTGTGTGTGTGTGTGTGTGTGTGTGTGTGTGTATCTGAGTGCTTTAGACTGTGGCCCTCAGAGGGAGGAGAGAGGAAAAAAAGACAAGCAAGGAAATTGGATAACAGAACCTCAAGGTCAGAAGGGCATCAAAGATAAGATGTACTGTTAAGAAGGTGAATCAGTTCTGCTCAGATCGTGTTGTTAAGATGGCCCTTTTATCTTTCAAGGAGAGCTGTGCAAACCTTTTTAGATGAAGGACTGTTTGCGCTCCTGCTTTCACAGTGTAGCTGCAGCCTCCCTTGTGCAGCATTTTGATCTGGTAATTTGATCAGGATGGCTTGCAAAAGTGTTCATACACGTTAAACCCTTTCGCTTTTTACATTACAAATTTAAAAGCTTTGTTTCAGGATTTTATTCAACAGGCCATCCCAAAGTAGTGCATTGTTGTGAAGAGGAATGAAAAGGATTCCTGGTTTTCAATTTTCTTTATAAATAAAAATAACTTGCAAAATGTTGTTTGCCTTTGTATTTAACCCCTTTTTATCCGATATAACAAAATAAACTCCAGCTGAATCTAATTGTAATGCTGCAGAGTCTGTCAGTTTTGCTCCATTCCTGTCTGCTCTGACTACCTTGTTAACTCTGAGCAGCTACACCTGTCACCACTAATTAGTGAGAGTTGAGCACCTGCGCTCAGCTCGATAAATACCTGACTCTCCCTGTTTGTAATTGCCAGATTCTTGAAAGCCTTTCGTGTGAGCAGATCATCAGTGTTCCTTGATTGCCTTCCTGTGACTGTCCCTCAGAGTTCTGTGGATTCCTGTTTGCCTTGCCCCTGCCAGACACTACCATTGGTTTGGGACTCTGGACACTGAACCTTCTGCAAGTAGTCTGATCAAACCTCTCAGCCTAACCCTCTGATATCTCTCCCTTTGTGTGATTCCTGAGAAACCCCGGATCCTTCTCTGACTAAGCCAACCTACCCAGCCCTCTTGTATCACCGCATCGCTCAGTTTCTCCATGTATGACCCTGGACTGTTCCCTGGACTACCGGCACACTGCTACACTGCTCACTAGTTGTCTCAGACCTGTGCTGTTCCTGTCAAGTACAAAGCAAGTGGAGCCTTAGGACCCACATATAGGATCCAGTGCAATTCAGAGAAGGTTAATGGCTATCTTTCAGTGCTTCCAACAATCCATTGAGTTTCCCACTGCCACTGACATGCTCTACTCTCTTTCAGTGGTTCCTTCTGTGTGCTCCAGCCTGTTTCCTGCTGTTCACCTTTGGCTTAAATAAATCTTTTAAAACTACTCCTGTGTTTTAGATGAATTATTGGGTCCACTGCTTGATTCAATGCACTAATGCTCCATGATATGTAATGTAAGCTCAATAAAAATCCATAGGAACACAGCAGAGGATAAAGCTGTGGGGAAGTTTGAAGCAAGGTTATATGATACAGCAATCCCAAGTCACAAGTACGTCTCAAGTATTTATAGTTTCAAGTTAAGTTACAAGTCAAGTCCAATAATTATGGGTAAACAATTGCCTGAATGGCACCAAACTCTGGATGGACACTAACTTTCTAAAGCTCATTAGCAACAAAACAGAATTACTCATCACTGGTCCCAAATCTCTCCTGTCCTCAACCCAGAACGTCTTCCTCCTCATACAGTTACTCCTTCCCCCACAGTGCAAACCTTTGGCCTCACTTTTGACTCCATCTTTTCCTTCCAATCCCACATCAGTACCATCACCAGGATATCCCTCTTCGACCTATGCAACATTGCCAGTCTCCGTCCGTCCCTCTCTCACCCAACTGCAGAGATGCTTATCCAAGCCTTTATAACTTCAAGACTCGCCTACTGCAACGGCATCCTTCATGGACTTCCTCATGCATCTGCAAAAATGACAGTATATCCAAACGTACAAAGCCCTCAGTAACCTCACCTTCTTCATTGTCACTCTCCTACCCCCACCTTTGTTCTTCTGACTAAAGCCTCCTGACCCCCATCAGAACCAAGCACGGTATCATGGGGGACCAAGCGTTTGCTGCCATTTCTCCACCTCTCTGAAACTCTCTTCCTTGAAAACATCAAGGAGTCTAACTTTTACCCACCTTTAATCACTTTACCTACCTACCTTTAAATTACTAATCAAAACCGACCTCTTCAACTGGCCCATTCACCGTAATCCCCTTTTCAATTTACAGCTATTTGTTTGTGTTTCCCTTTTCTTGTAAAGCATCTTTGGGTGTCCTAAACGCACTTTATACTGTAAGTTTTCTGTTATATTATTATTAATATTAAATGTCAAGTCATAATGAGCAATCCCCCTAGACACGACACACAAAAACCCCAAAAACTGTTTCAATGTCACAAAGCATTTAAAAAATGTCTTCTATAAATGTGTAACCTCTTTCTTGAAGGCTTCTAGCCCTGCAATTGATTGGCAATTGTTCAGGGTGCCAACCAAACAAAACCTTTTCCTTGTGTTAGGTGGAATAGACTCTCTAACTGTATCAAACTAAACTGGGAACAAGAAAATGGGGACCAGACATAGAGGGTGTTTTAAATTATTTATTATTACAGGAAAACTGGTGGGAGTCAGGAAACCACGGCAGGACTGAGCAGGGACCTCTGAAAAGGAAGAGGACAGGTTAATGTCCGCAAAGGAGTAAAGACCCACAGAAAGATTCAAATAAAAAGCCAAAAACCTTCTCAGGATCCAAAATTGGGGATTCAATTTTGTGGGTGTGTTTCTCATCCTCTAATGAGGCCAGTGAGAACCATCAGTGTAGAGAATGCTGCCACAGCAGGTGGCAACTTAGCCGTGAGGAGTGCGGGGTTTAAACACTGCCGCACCATCAGGCAGCTTAGATTGGCAAAGAATACTCCAGAAACTGGGTCAAAAACGTAGAGGCAGAAGTCAGCGTACAGATCCAGATGAAAGTCAATCCTCAGAGGCCGCGGCACAGGAACAGTGTTGTAATCCAGAGATCGTATTTGGTAGAAACCAGACATGGCAAAGGGAAAGAGAGATATCTAGGAGATAAAGGTCGTAAAGTAAAAGTTCAGGCAAGGACATGGAAGAAACGCTGGACATCTACTCACAAGAGCTTTTGATAATCTGGCAGAGAGCTGTAGGCAGGAGAGCATTTAAATAGAGCACATCACAGGTGGGAGGCATGAGGCTGACTGCAACGGAAAAGGTGGGTGTGGCGGAATATGGAGAGCAGACAGGCACCAACCCAATTTTTAACTTAAATGAGAGCATTGAGTTTCAAGAAAAGATGCACAAGACCAAGTCAAGTCACAAGCTATTCAGGTCCAAGTCCCCACCTCAGCAATATCCCAAGCCTTTAAAATCTCACAGTTCACTGTTTACTCCATCATCATAGTGATAGAGAGTGACTGGCACGTTGCAGACCCACCAAGACATGGCTGTCGACCTAACGTAACAAGTTGGGCAGGGCATGGTTTGTGGTAACTTTCAAGAAGCTGCGCAGATCCCTCGCTCAGGTGGAATAATCTGTTGACAGAACTGTTACTTGTGCCTTCTACCATTCTCATGACTCCTACAACTGTGGTTACTATCACATAAATGAGGCCTGCCTACCTTGATGCTGCATCGGGTCTGGATTTGACGAAGTCAATCACGCAAGCAGGATTCCGCCTTTGCGATATCGTTTTTGCTTCCCTGGCACATGTACGGAAACAGCTTCTCTGTACCATGTGGCTGAAATGTCACGATAGGACAGAACTTCAGTTCTGCTTCTGCAACTCAATGCTCTGTTTGCAGGGTGATGATCTAAAACATTTGCACTCTTGTTATCTTCACTACACAGACGAATCGACCTTTGAAAAGGAAAAAACACAGAAAAACATGGTTGTCAGATTGTGTTAGTGTGAATCATATTAATGGAAAAATGCTTCAATTGGATTATAAATATATCTGTTGGAGGAGAGTCGGTGCTCTGAAGAGGGAGTTGATCAGCCAGCTGGTGGCAGTGAGCCACGACAAACGTGTTTGGATGAGATTTAAGACGTTCAGTTTATACTGACCAGGCATCCACTCATCTTTTCGTTGCACTTTCTGTTTTGAATAAAAAAAGCGGAGTCCACTTGTTTATTCAGCTGAAGTAGAACCAGAGGAGAACCAGCGTTGGAGAGCGAGGAAGGAGGGAGGGTTGCAGGCAGATGAACGCAGAAGGAGGGAGGGAGAGTTTGTCTGCGTGCCAATCAGCCCACTCAGCAGTCAGTCCTCGCCAGCCAGGGGTCCCAGCGGGAGCGTCTCAAAGGCAAACACACACCACCACCCCCTCAGTTTTCCCCAGTCTCGCTCAGCCATCGCCAGACTTCTCAGGTCTGTCCCTCTTTTACCCAGGCAACCCATCTCATTCAGGCTGGTGTGCGTCAAACTTGTTTGCTTCACTTCTGCTTCATGGTCCGAGTCGGTCGGGTGTTGGAAAGGAGAAAGAGGGGAGAGGACCGGAGAGAAAAACAGAGCAGAGAGCTGTGACATGTAAACTAAAAAAGTAGAGACAAAGTTCTGAGGGCCGGGAAGAACGCCTTGTTTATTTCTTTTCAAACAGAACATGGATGGTAGAGTCTCAGTCTGACAGAGTGAGGAATTGGACTCTAATGTGTTCCTGTTTTTCATTTGTTTTTCATCCGTTTCGTTTTCCACATGTAGTCATGTTACAGCCACAGAATTTCATTGGGATCTCCTATAAGAGGCCAACACAAAGCAGCACATAATTGTGAAGAGAAAGTAAATTAACGCATCCTTTTCAACATTTTTGTCTTTTTCACAAACAGAAAATGTATTCAGCCCTCTTTCCTCTGACACCTAAAAATAAAAGGCAAATCCAGCACAAGCAATCACTTTTAAACGTCAGGAAGAGAATCCATTTGTGTATTATTCAGTATCAGCGGATATACAGATGCTAAAAAAGATGAGAGATTAAAGCGAAGAGGTGATGTGTTAGCTCTGGTGTCAGGATCCCCAGGGGTGTGATTACTTAGCTTTAGGTTCTGTACTTCTGTTTGGGTTTTCTAACATTAGTATTGTTTATCATCTGTAAATTCTTGTTCCTGTCAGTTAGTTTTCTGCTCATTATGATTTAGTAGTGTTTCCTTGTTTCTGTTAGATCCTTATTTTCCTGCCAGTCTTTAGTTTAGCTAGTGGGTTTATTTTGCCACATCTGTTCATTCATCATGGTTTTGCTTGTTCATTCATCATGGTTGTGTTAGGTTCTGTTTTCCTTCATGTCATGATTTGGGCCTTTGTGTTTTTTGGACTAATTGGCTGTTCTCTCTCCATTCCATGCTCCGCTATCCTCAGCCACCGCTCAGTTTATCCTAATTAGTCTCACCTGTTGCTGCTAATTAGGCTCATGCCAGTTCACCTGTGACTCTGCCTGTTTAAGACTGCCTCCCACCACCATTCTCTGCCAGATTGTGTCATTTACACTACCTGTATGCTGCGCACTTGGATCGTGTCCTCAGCCTGCCAGGCCTTTTGTTTTTTGTAAGTAACCCCTTACTTAAGCATTATTCCAGTGATTGTGTGCTTGTTGTTGTTTTGCCCTGTTTTCCTGGAAGGTTCTGCTGCCAGCTCTGTCCGCTCTGGTGAGCCATCAGTCTGCTGTTTTCTGGTCAAGATCTGGGCTGTCTTTGTCAAGATTCATCACCTGGTCAGTTAACAGCCATCATCTGTTCAGCCTGCCACTACCATCACCTATGTGTTTTGCCTGTGACCACTTCCACCCTTTCAATAAACTTTTTAATGCAACACCATGCCTGGCTTGAACATTGGGTTCTACTCATACAAATCATAACACCTTCTGCCCCAGCCATGTCAGTGCCCACTCCCTCCTTCAGCTTAATTACCTCTATTTCCTTCACCTGCGTTAATTGCGTCACCTGCCTTTCCCCCTTGTTTTCCACACTATTTATTCATGCAGCTCATCTTTGCCCTTTGTCAGGTCCTCTGTTATGCTACCCCTGTTCTGGTTCCATCCTTGTCATGTTCCTGATCCTTGTTTTGTCTACTTGCCTGTACATATTTGTTATTTATTAATAAACTAGCTTTCACTTCAGCATGCAACTCCCGAGCTTCTGCCAGCACTCTAGTCCACCAACCACAAACCAAAACCTGACATCTGGAGGAGCTGCAGAGTCAATCATTGTCACAAGCCCATGTAGGTGTTGCTAACATCTGGAAGAGGGTCGTCTCGTCAGATGTGACCAAAATTTTTATTTCTGGCCTACAGGTAAAACATTACATTAGTAAACCTGCACTGCACTTCACCCTGGACACATCATCCTCATTGTGAAATTTGGTATCATAATGTGGCTGGAGATGGCTGAGTCGGGTGGGGGCCCGGTGTTCCCCATGTCACACCCTGTGTGTTTTTGGCCTGGGGGCTGCTGCTCCTGTGCTTCACTGATGACCTACCTCTGTGTGGGGTATGTGGATGCGGGGTGGTTCCTTGTCTGTCTGCCTGGGACTGCTGCAGCCTTTGCCTGGATTCGACAAAGTCAATCAACCAATTTAGATACTGTCATGAGATATCCTTTTTTTGTGGAGCAATCCCTGGTACATGTAGGCAACACAGGAGAAACAAATCCTATCTGACTGAGCTTCTGCTATTTGGCGAAGAAGAACGAGAAAAGATTTCCCTCTATAAAGTTGTAGATGTGCAACGCTGGTAGGGACATCACCCAGAAGACTTGCTGCAAAAGGTGGTTCTACAAAGTACTCACTCAAAGGGGGCTACTGTTCAAACAAATGTACACTAACCTTTTCAAACCACTCTTTCCACTTTATAATTGTTACTTTTATGTAATCTATCCTGCAAAATCTAAATAAAGGGCTTTGAAGTTTGCAGTTATAAAGAACACATGCAGGCACTGTGTAAGGGTGCTAAATATTTATAGGGCGGCATCACACTGAGTTAAGAAGTGTGCACCGATCGTATTTAAACGTCAGTATTTGCTCCTCTGTCTCAAAGCAACTCCTGGTGCAGGAGAATCGCCCCTCTTTTTGTTCAAAATTAAGTTTTACATTATGCAGACATGATTCTCAAAAGTTGTATTATTTACCGCATTTAAGCAGATGTTTTCATTTTTACTTGCAGGGTCAAGCAGCTGAGTATATTCAAAGAAACCCATTCCCTCCATTTCGGCTATGAGCACTGGCACCGATGCACCTGTGGGTCAACGTAAACATCAGATATAAATCAGCCCAGCTGTTGGAAACACATCCAGGCAACATAGGGACCCATTCTCTGGGCCCCTGCTGATCACCAGGCCCTGTTGTTTCCCTCTGTTTGTTCCTGATAACACTGCTGGAATTGTTCCTCAGCTGCATTCCCCATTAATCAAAAGCTCCCAGACAAAAGAAGTGTTCAGAGCCAAAGTGAGCAGGGATGCTTTCATGGCTGCTGCTCTTGTAGAAACACCAGAGCTTCATCCCAAACAAATATTTTTTTGCCAGCGGGATGCTGCTGCACTAAAACCTCTGTTTCATGGTCTTGCAAAGGTATTCACCCACCTGGAACCTTTAAACATTATGTCACATTTTAATCACAAAACAATGTATTTCACTGTAACAACATATTTTACACGACAGAGCAACACAAAGTTGTAAAGAGGATGAAAAATTACACATGGTTTGCAAATTTTACTACCGATAAAAACACAAAGGTGTGACATGCATTTAATCTCCTTTATCATCTTTCCCCCCCACAATAAAATCCAGTATCACTAATTGCCTTCAGAAGTCACCTTATTACCTTTCAAAGTCAAGCTGAGTGTCATGTACTCTCATTATAATACTGATTGAAGTTCTCAGAGAGAACGCACTGTGACACACAAAACAAACGTGTGTCCCAGTCCATCATCTGATAATGGAAAAGTATAGCGCAGCCGCAGCCCTAATAAGACATGGCTGACTGAAGCAATGATTAGAGAACCAGCTCAGAGGTCTATGGCAACCAGCGACGGACTGGGCCTACAAAGCAGCCCTGGAGTTTGACTCAGCCGGCACACAGCAATCCGTACCCGGAAAGCCATCAACGCCTGGCACAGCTGTCACAATAATTGAATCATGCCTCAGCACACGAGACCACCCAAATTACAGCAGTAGTGCTGATGCTGACTGGAAATGCTAAGACTATTCTAATCTTAAATATTCTCAAAGACATTAAGAACTCATCACACTACAGTTCCTCTGGCTGAATCAATACAAAACAGGAATCTGAAATATACGACAGATTCTAGGAGTTATGATGAATCATTACAGAGTTAATGGTATTCTTCACAGTATGTTTGCCACTTTCTGTCTTTAAACACTTGCTGTACTGTCAGGTATTTTGTCCTCTTCTGAGGGTGGTAAGGAAAAACACTTCTTTGCCAGTGGTCTGCAACCTATGGCTCCCAAGCCAAAAGTGTTATTTTGAACATTCTGCAATAGCTTTGACTAAAAATTATCAGGTACTATATAACATTTTTTAATTGAATAGTTGCATTGAATTTCACTACAGAATACATGAAAAGAACCAGTAATATTTTTTTAATCTACTGTATGTTTTTTTCTTAAAATATAAAACCGTTCTCTTTGTTTTTACATAATTTTCCAAAAAATATCAATATTCCATAAAATATTTAATATGGATCCTCTTTGTGCAAAAGTTTTGTTTTTATTTATCCTAAAACCTGAAATAGAAATATAATGGTGTTTATTTAAAAATGACAAATTCCCTATAGTATACATTTCTCCAAAATTACTCACGTGGGCCCAGTTGAGAAAAGTGTTTAAACTCCACTTCTAAAGAATATGAAATGGTATTTTTTTAAATTGATGCGAGCAGGTATCAATGTTTCCAAAAAAAATTCAAAATTGTTTTTCTTGCTCAAATACTTCTGGTTTTAAAGCTATTTAAACATACCTGATGAGATTTAAAGGTCCTCTAAACATGGCTGACGTTTAGAAAAAAACTGAAAACAGAAAAAAAAAAACAGATAAAACATCTACTGGCTCAAACTGCCCATGACTGTTATCAAGTGAAATTAGGGAAACCCCCTTCAAGTTCTGTAAAGCCTGTCTTTGTGACGCCATATCCGGGAACGTCATTTGCGTGCCCAGTGGAGCCTTATAATTTATTAGCTTTACATATTGCTTTGTGCATTTATGATATAATGCCGTGCACAATGGTACATTTTGATGATACAAGGGGTAAATGTGTTGACCAAAGACTATTTTATTTACATAAGGAGTCCAATTATGGATATCAACACTTTTATTTGACCAGATTCCATTTTATGAAGCAAAAAACACATTTGGCACAATGTTGGCATGTTTGGGTAAACTGTGCCAAAATCACAGCTCCACCTGGTACACCACCCACTAAAATCTTTGTGGAGGAAATATGCTTCAACTTTTCCAGTCTAGATTGGCTGCAGTTATAGTCAAGATATGGATCTAAAAAATTTAGCTGATGCTATTTAAAAATGTTTTCATGGTGTTTTGCAATATTTATTTAGAAAAAGAAATTCTCTCAAAAACAATTTTGTTATTCAGGAACAGTTGCAATAGTGGTTCCGATGGAAAAATACTCTTTTATGTCTTACCGTTACACAGGCAACAAAAGTCTGCAATTATACTTTAGAACTATGGAGCTTTACTTGATTTGCATCAGAGAGCCCATGAGGTGTCCGATCGAGGCATGGTGAGACAGGGAACTTGGCCAAAACAGGTAAGACAGGAACAGGACACTGGAAACAGGTGAACAGGTGAAAATGGTCTGGGTAATTGAGTTGCTGCAGAGGAGAATGATGACCGGTGTAGCAGATCAGACGGAGGAGAGTGAGGGAGCAGGCAGATAGTAGAGTCAAAAACATGACAAATTCCGGCAGAAATTGCTTCTAAAACCCTTAGGGCTTAAATGGTTTTAAATTAATCAGAAATTATGGCAGGAAGTAGCTGTTTATTTATTGGAATATCTACATAGGTATACACTAGAGACCCATTTTCACTTACCATCATTCCTGTGTTCCAGTGGCACATTCTCTTGGCCAATCCAAGTTTATTATGTTAAAATGCTACTTCATCATTTGAAAATCCTTGTGCAATCATGTTAGCGCAGCTGAAAACTGTTGTATTGAATGAGATCCAGAGTTTCCTTTTTTCACCTCCAAAATATTGCCAAAATTAGGAATATTTTGTCCAGGAGTGATGCTGAAAAACTAGTCCATGCATTTGTTACATCAAGGTTGGACTATTGTAAATCTTTACTATCAGGAAGTCCACAAAATGCAGTTCAAAGTCTTCAGCTAATCCAAAATGTTGCAGCAAGAGTTCTGATGAAAATCAACAAGAGAGGTCATGTTTCTCCTATTTTAGCTTCCCTTCATTGGCTTCCTGATAAATCAAGAATAGAATTAAAAATTCTCCTTCTCACGTATAAAGCCCTTAATAATCAAGCTCCATCAGAGCTCTGATTACCCCGTATGTTCCTAACAGAGCACTTCGCTCTCAGACTGCAGGTCTGCTGGTGGTTCCTAGAGTCTCTAAAAGTAGAATGGGAGGCAGATCCTTTAGCTATCAGGCTCCTCTCCTGTGGAACCAACTTCCAGTTTTGGTCCGTGAGGCAGACACCCTGTCTACTTTTAAGACTAATCTTAAAACTTTCCTTTTTGAAAAAGCTTATAGTTAGAGTGGCTTAGGTTACTCTGAGCAACCTCTATAGTTATGCTGCTATAGGCTTAGGCTACTGGAGGATATCAGGGCCTATTTCTCTCACTCTGCTGAGTTCTCCTTCTGTTCTACAGTTGGCAGATCATCCACTATTACCCTCTAACATAGAAAGGATTATGTCAGGATCTGGATTTTTGTTTTTACTGTTTGTTTATTTTGATCTATTAGTTAAACTCTCCAGCTTTAAAGCTCAGTTTTGGTTTTGGGTTCTTTCTTGTTTGGTTTCTGTTATAGCTTGTGTTCTGTTTAGTGTTAGGTTTAGGTTCTGTTTTGGGTTATGGTCTAGTTTGGATTTTATTGTGGTTTGATTTTGTTTATTATCACTTCACTTGGCCTGCTCTGTTTACTTCTCTGTATCCAGCCTTTAATCAGTCACTCAGTTCACCTGCCAGCTATCTGCCAGCTCACCTCGTAGACAACACCCAGTCACTCCTCTTCTCCAGTCACCATCCAATCAGTGTCAGTTTTCTTCCAGTCACTTCCTTGTTCCTGATAAGCTCCACCCATGTCAGTAATTAGTCTTCACTCCTGTTCACCTGCTCACTCCTATATAGTCCTGTCACAAACCTCTGCAATCTACCAGATCAATTCAAACCACTTAGTGAGTCTTATCCAGCGTTGTAGTTATGATAGCCCTGTTGATACCGACCCTATTGCCTTTTTGATTCTGAGCCAGCCTGAACCTGATTTTCTTGCCCTGTATGATTGCTCACCTGTTTCTCTGACCTGGACCTGCCTTGGGATATTTTGAGTTTTGCCTTGTCCTTGTCTGTACTTTTGCCTGTTTTGGACTGCCTTTTGTGTACCGGATTTTGGACTGCCTTTTTGACCATTGAGCCTTGCCTCTCCCTGTTTATTAATAAATCCTGTTTTTTTTGCTTAAAACCTCTCTTGTCTGGCTGAATACTGGGTCCTCTGTCTCTGGCTCGTGACAGACTACTGGATCAATGTGTGCTTCTGTGCTTTTATGTCTCTGCTCTGTCTTCTCTAAGCCCCAGTCGGTCGAGGCAGATGACCGTTCACACTGAGCCTGGTTCTGCTGGAGGTTTTCCTCCCTGTTAAAGGGGAGTTTTCCTCTCCTGTGTAGCTTCATGCTTTCTCAGCATGAAGGATTGCTGCAAAGCCATCGACAATGCAGACGACTGTCCACTGTGACTCTACGCTCTTTCAGGAGGAGTGAATGCTGCTTGTCGAGACTCGATGCAATCTGCTGGGTTTCCTTAGATAGGAAACTTTTCACCAATTTGTCTCATTTTAATGGAAATTGTCTTTGTAAAGAGCCTTGAGATGATGTGTTGTGGATTTATGCTATATAAATAAAATTGAATTGAATTAAAGAAGCAATAAAATTGGTCTTCAGTCTCAGAATTGCCAGAATAAAATAGCCTTTGTCAGAATGTGAAAAAGTTGAAGGGATTTGAATGTTTTTTGTGAGGAACTGTATTTGCTTCAACTAGATGAGACCAAATGACTTTTTACAAGCAATGATCAAACAAAATGTCTTTTTAATGTAACAGTCTTTAGAGTGAATTAGAGGGAAGGTCACATTAAATTCACATTCTATGCTGCCACCATTACGACACTAAAAGACGGCTAAATGGGTTTTCTCTAACAGAAACGCCCAGAAATGATCCATTTGCTCTTTATATTAACCCATTGCAACAATCATCAATAAAAGAAAATTCTCTCATAACTGCCGTCCTAACATTTCTGAGGGAAGCTGCCAAGATTTGTATTGTTTGTGCAGCAACTGCAGCGATCTTTTTTTTTTTCCCGGGGGAATGCGCTTTGCGACACTCTCCACGACCCTGCGAGGATTACTGTAGGTGAAAGATCGCTTGATTCATGTCTGCCCTGGAGGGGACCTCCTTACCCTTTTTAACGTTTGTGAGAATTCGGAACGGATGAATAAACCATAATGAGAGAGTGCCGGTGGGAGCTGAAAGTGAACACCTGTCACTGTCAGCATTCTGCGGCTGGCTGCCACCAGCTGGCTGATCAAAGAAGGTCACCTTGTCTGTGGGACACGAGGAGAGGGACTGGCAGCTGATAACTCAGCGCTTGGACTATACTCCCTCTGAGCACAGAGAGGAGGACGCTTATCATAAACTGACCTCTATCTGCTGCCAGCTGGAGAGTCATTTTTCATCTTCTGGAGACAGAATCACTCTTTCTGTCCTCTGTTTCTCCTCCAGTGGCCTGTTTACACTCTGGGTCTTTCACACTTGTCACCTCAGCAAGTTGCTTGCCCACACTGACATCTTTTCATCTTTTCCATTACTTTTTCTGCCTGTTGATGCAACAGCTTTCCGCATCCCTTTCTTCAGTGTCTAGCACAAGACAGTCGGATATTAAGTCTTATCTTAACTTTCTTTATTTGTTCACTTGTGATCTATAAAGTTCAGGAATGCGTAGGGGGACTGGGTGTTCAGTTTATGTCCTTTTTTTTTAAAAGAAATGCATTTAGTTTTTATTAATATTGATTATAATCTGTCGTCGGGGAAAGACATGGTACACCCTGCTCGAGTCACCAGTCTATCACAGGGCAACACAGAGACAGACAGGAAAAACAACCATGCGTGCACATAGTTACACCTAATTTACACCTAAGTGTAGTCTAGACTCTAGAGTAACCAGTTAACCTCATAGTTATGTTTTTGGACTGTGGAAGAAAGCCATGCATGCATGGGGAGAACATGCAAATGCAGAAAGAGCCTAGACTGAGATTCAAACCCAGGAACCTCTTGCGCAAAGGCAACAGTACTCCACCTTGCAGCCCACATTAATTAATTAAAAACGTACATAGCAGATTAAAATATGGGGGGATGGTGATCAGAACCTTTAGCTCTAAACCACTTCAGTTTGTGAAAAGAAGCTCGGATCTGTTTTTCTCTGGCAATGAGACATCACCTAAACTGTGAAAATGTTTTTAGTCAGTACCGCAATTCCAAAAGGAGAGTTGACTTAGCTATATCTGATCTGTCAAATGCTGATGAAATACCATCTATCCATTTTCTAACACGTCTATCCTTTCTGGGGTCGCGAGGGGTGCTGGTGCCTATCTCCAGCTGTTAATGGGCAAGAGGCGGGCAACACCCTGGACAAGTCGTCAGTCTATCGCAGGGCAACACAGAGACAAACAGGACAAACAACCATTCTCGCACACCTAAGGAGAATTTAGAGAGGCCAATTAACCTAACAGTCATGTTTTTTTGGACTGTGGGAGGAAGCTGGAGTACCTGGAGAGAACCCACGCATGCACAGGGAGAACATGCAAACTACATGCAGAAAAATGCCAGGGCAAGGGTAGGACATGGCAACAGTGCTACCCACAGCCCCACTGTGCAGCCCATGAAATACCATATTTTATTGAAACCATACATACATTTTCCATTTTGCCCAGCTAGGATTGTGAACATTCTCACCAAGGCTATACTCTGGCACCTTTACAGTAGCTTTCAGGTAAATCCCCAAATATCTAGTTGTTCCTGTGCCAAAGATTAGCAGTGAAAAAACTGTAATGTAATTCTCCAACAACTAAACCTTTCAAGGAGGCCCCCACACTGTGGGGAGAAAGAAGAAAAAGCTGTTACATCAAAACTGCACAATGGAAAGGTGTATTGAACTTGAACTGTCTGAAAGGCCTCTTTTGAATTTCATGTATTTCTGTCTTATATGACATCATGGAAAAACACATTTGAATAAAATTAGGCTTGCAGGTGCACCTTAAATCACTCACAGTTGCACTAAGAGCAAGCAGCTGCCTCTCACAGCCAACTTTAGGGTGATAAGAAAGGGGCCTCTAAAGAGTTTAGAAGTGTTTTTTTTAGTTCAGTGTAAAAAGAACAGTACCATCCATCCATATATTATGTTTCATTTATCTGAGATCAGGTTGAAGAAGTAACAAACCCGTAAGGAAAGACCGACACCCATCGCTCTAGTAACACTATCCAGCTCATTCACGGTGGACCGAAGGTGTTCCAAGGCCAGGTGCATCCTAATAATTCACACCAAGTAAACATCACCCAAATTCTTCTTTCATCCTCACTGCTATTCTTATCCCAGTTGTTTGTGGACCTTTTTCTATCACTGTCATGCCCTCTGAGCTGTGTGCAGAGTCGTGCTGTTGCGGTGCTGCTTCTCTCTCACCTCGTCTGGGCAGAGAGCGACTGGCAGGTCATTTAGTGTGGTAATCTGGCCAGTGAATGTGTGCTGCGTGGTCTTCCTTTGTTTATGCTTAAGAACTTTCCTTTACCTATGTTCCTATCCTCCAGGAAAGTTCAAATCAACTTTTCATTGATATTCTGTTTTCTGAAGTTGCATCTGTGGAGTTCATCAAAGATGTGTCTGCAAAAGGAAGCTCCCAGGAGGCATCCAGATCAGATGCCCAAACCACCTCAGCTGAATCTTGTCAATGCAGAGGAGCAGTGGCTCCATTCTGACTTGCGTCCAGGAACAGGAAATCATCGCCTCATCTTGTCTTGGGAAACAGTCTTGAACTCCTCCAGTTGAGGCAGAGACCTGGGGCGGCAGTCTCTCTTTATCCAGTTGGCATCCCTCAAATGAAAAACAATAACTGCTTGGCCGCTGCTTTAATATTTTCAGTCGGCATGTTGGCACAAGATTATAACCATTTACTCCCTATTAAAGCAGCTTTTGTCCATAAAAGGATAATTCAACTGCCAGAACCGAATTTTCCTTTTTGCTAATACTAAAGCATTTTTGTGGAGTACGATCTGTACTCAGTCGATTCCTTGGTAAGCTCCAGTAAAATCAACTATATTCTCTTTTGGAGAGCCCAGCACCACAGGCTGAAAGCTCACGTAGCGATACACATACTGGCTGTTTTTCTGCTGCTGACACAGCAGTGATTGAAAATGTCTCCTATTACTTCATATTCTCAAACTGCTTATTTGGCTTCAAAACAAACTGTAGAATACTCTTGTATTGATTTGTTTGTGTGCATTCGCTCTGCAGCAGAAGTTAAGTAGGCTGGCACAGAAAACTTGCCCAACCATAGGGTTACCAACAGCAGAAAGACAATGGCACTTGATTGAAACCTTGTTTCTCTTTGTATATTAAGATGGAGCGACACCACTGGGATGGATAAGGAAGGGGTTAGTATTGTCAGGGTAACTGCAACTTCAGAGACCACCGAATTTAAAGGACTAAACTCTGTTCTGAGCGTATTTTTTGCAAAGCACTCAATCTAAGCTTTTCAGTTTATTGAAGGCGACGTGAGTGCCACTCACAGTCTCTGAAACTTTGTCAGCTGTCACTGAATTGCTGCCTCTCCCAGTTTTAATAAATCATCCCCCGACACTCTTTTCTCCTCTCTCAGGGAGCAAGAGGATAGTCTGCCTCTCCAACATTGTCCCTTTCACTTCTTATCTCGCCTCCTTCAGTCTCTGTGTTGCCATTCTCCTTTCCTCCGTTTAATTTTCTGCTGCTTGTCTGTCTTAAGCTTTCCAAGCTTCGCTTAAACTTTGTTCTTCCTCATCTTTTAAGTTTCCTAAGAACTTATCATTGTTAGATGTCTGTCTCCTCCTGGCAGTCCTGGCACAAAATGAGAATCCACTGAACGCCCAGGGTCTTTGGAAGGAGTCCAGGTACTACAGGTACTTCACATTTTACAAAGTCATGCCATAAGTATGCTATAATTAATGCAGAATGTGTATTCTCCCATGCACTCCTGTGGTCAAGTCACCCTTTGCAACTAAGAGCCCATTATGACCTTGGGTGTGAGAATAGATCTACAGCTCCTGGAACAAAGTCAAGAATTGATTACTTTGCCACCTGCATAGTCTATCCTCGAAGTGAGCCTGATTTGTATTGGCGATCCTTCATCACAGCGAGCGAGCTTGACTTTGAGACCTTCGTCTCCACTCTTTGGTCTTTGAGTACATTTAGAATGCTGAAATCGATTATGAGAATCCAGCCGATTATTCTCTAGTCTATAGCGACATTTCTCTGTCTGAAGTCTGAGCGACTGCAGAATATTAACAACGGATCAGGGCACAGACCAAAATAAAATGATGGGGGTCTTTTTATTACTTTACCGCTGTGGTTCAGGCTGTTTTCTGTTTGTCAGAGCACAAGAATGAGTATGTGTCTCCACGTGTCATCATCAAACGAAGAGTGTTTTGACATATGCTGCGGAAATATCCAGAAGAGCAGTGAAATCTCTGGCATGTCCCTTCCATCACCTTCTTTAGCTGAAAGAAGCTGCACCACTTGGCACAGTTGCACAATATAACAGTGCTTTGTGCATATAGTCTCACCCCTTAAGATGTCTTTTTTTATGTTTTGTCAGGTCACAACCTCAAACTTCATCATCGGTATCTTATGGAAATGATGTGATAGACCACACAAAGCAGTGTATAATTGTGAAATGGAAGGACACAGAAACATGCAGTTGTATACAGCCCCCACCCCCCGAGATGATACCTTTTAGAAACACTTTTCTCTGCAGGCCAAGGGGATGCGTCTATAATAGCTTCACTTGTCTAAACACTGATCTGTCCATCTACCCATCCATCAATCCATTCATTCATCCTTATAGTCTCTAGGGTTTACTGAACACATGTTCAAAGCCACTAAATTCATTCATTTGAAATTCATTCAAACCATATTATTTACACTTTAAACATACTCCAAAATTTATTGAGAATATAGGAAATTTGAGTCTTGAAAAATATTGAATTTCTGGCATGGAAATCTGGTAGATGTTTAAACTGTCGTGTTTCGTTTTGGTTAGGGACTCAAAAAAGACCCTTGACTGTCAAAACAGTCGAACAGACGTTGGTCTTGCACAGAGAGACAGAGAGTGAAGGTCAGGGAGCACGGGCAGAAAAACCGGGTATGGAAAAGACAAATGGACAGAGTGATAGAATAATCCAGCAATCAACAACGACAGACCAGGAGCTTAAATCCACTCAGACAGGGAAGGTTCTGCTGGAGGTTTCTTCCTGTTAAAGGGGAGTTTTCCTCTCCACTGTAGCTACATGCATGCTCGGTATAAGGGATTGCTGCAAAGTGAACGACATGATGCAGTAGACTGGCTACACGCTCTTTCAGGTGGAGTAAATGGTGCAGGTCAAACACTTGATGCATTCTGCTGGGTTACTTTAGATAGAAAAGTTTTTAACCAATATGTCTGTATGACTTGACTGAATTGACTTTGTGAAGTGCCCTGAGAACACACGTGCCGTCAATAGGCTCTATATAAATAAAATGTAATTGAATTGAAAAGTAAACGTGCGTTATGGACCAGAGAAAATATTTTTAAAAGCACGTACAACAGTTAAAGGGCCAAAATTGGATGTTGCATGGTACATGCTAGTAAAAAGAATAGAATAATCTCTCTTGAAACACTGGATGGGATTTAATTCCAGGTAAACAGTTATTTTTGTGAATATGAAATAACATTTCTTTCATCTTTTTCCTGTGTCGTATTTATTTAAACAAATATGTGAAATATGGGGGGTAAACACAACATCTCGTCATGTCCCCGACTATTAGATAAGCATTACTGTTTACACAGGAAGTGTCTGCTTGCAGGCATTACACTCCAAAGGAGCTCTAGAGCTTTAGTTTAGTGCTGGTGGGTGGATTGTGTGTCCGGGTCGTAAACAGTGAAACCAAGAGAGACAAATTTTGATAAAAATGAAGAACATTCCCCATTTATCGTTGTTAGACCTGCTGGAGGAGCAAGAAGTAAATATCAATTATAATAATGTGTCATTTTAGATGATCTACCTTAAGACAAAAACAGGAGGTCTATGATAAAAACATAGTTGCTTCTGTTAACAGAGTGTGTTTCTGAGAAATGTGCTCCAGGTGTGTCAATACCAGCTTTGCTCGGCTTCCTTGTTTTCCCCTCTATGGCAAACAATTTAAATTGGGCGAGATTGAAAACAGCATGATTTCACATGCAGATTTATTTCCCAATCAAGTGACAGCCCCTGTCACTGATGATGATGGCTTCATAGCCTAAATTGCACGCATTCTCACACGCTCTCAATTATAACTGTGTAGTTTCGCAGACAAAGCAGGCACAGCTTTTGCGCCACAACTCCGTGAACTCCTGCACCCACAGATGCCCATAAACAGGGATTTATCTCCAAGTATGAGAAACATGGCAACAGGGGCTTTCACTGTGCCTAGTCCATCCTCATATTACCCATGAGAAAAGAGAAATAAAACAACTCTGTCTGTTAGTGTTGGCAATCATTATTTGGAGGAAGACAGCAATAGCATCACTGTCCTATATATCTGGAGGCTTCATCCCCTTTAGCCTTTAATAAGGAAGTGTGCATAATTTTCAAGACCCTTATTTCAAATGCTTTCCATTTTCCCTTTAGGCGAGATGAAATTAACATCCGGTTTAAAAAAAGTTACTTTCTTCTAGTTTTTCCTTTGTAGTACTTGTTTTGTTGCTGTGTGCGACGTGTTTGGTTGCTGAAGACCCAAATGCAAGCAGGAGAAAGGCAGCCCCATGGTGAAATTATGCTTTTATTGAATAACAAAAAAGTCCATAATTCATCAGTTCAGGAAACGAAACACAGAGTCCTTATGATCAGGACAGCATGCTAGAGCTTGACTTTTCAAAACAGATACAACAACAAACTATCAGGAGATGTTTCTGAATTTTGTGTCCTAATTATTGCCTTGTACCAACAATTAGGGCAGCAATAATTTTATTATTTTTAATTTCAATTAAAACATTCATTTTCCTAATATGGAATGTTCTTTCACTAGGTAAGGTTAAACTAATCATAACCTGTACCCGTTTTGTTTACATGTCATGACCAGAAATGGCAATAGTTGTGGAGGATGTGGTTGAAATGTACTGACAAAAGTGAGCAGATCCCATCATAAATAAAAAATACTTTTAGGGTACATTTATTACAAAGAATTTCATCTAAATCCCTTTACCTCATTTAAGAGGGCAATATATCGATAAAAAATAACCTCTTTAAAACGATCATAGTTGGACTCAGGGCATCTGTGAAGTGAGGATCCGGGTCAGGAAGTCCATGACATACAGGATCCCTCCGTTCCAGAGGCTCAGTCCATCACTGGTAGGGCAGACAGAGTGGCGAGCGGTCAAAGCAGGCAGCTCCACTGGCTGCAACACAAGACACGAGCGGCAGGAAGAGGCAGGACCCATGTCCTGTGTTGCAGCCTCTGGCCCAGCCAACGAGTCACCTTCTGCTCTGGATGGCAGATCCACTGTGAAGAGGAAGACAGGGGGTCAGAGAGGAAGGAAATTTGGGGGAAAGGGGGTTGGAAGGAGAGTCAGATAAAGCCGGTCACAACAGATTCTGTGTTGGAGAGAGACAGGAAGACGGTGAGGGAAAACTGGAGGTGCAGAAGGGAGGAAGACATTACGAGCTGATCAGGGGAGGAAAGGAGGACAATGCAGCAATGCAACATAAAGAAAATACTAATGGAGAGTGAGTGAAAGCAGGAAAGAGGAGGCCAAGTGGGGCGCCGCTCCTCAGCAGACACCAAATTTATCACATGGCGAATAAAAATAACCTTTTTCACCTTAAGAAGAGGTTTCTCGCATTCCTGGCTACGTCTCATATTCACCGTGCTCAGCAGGTGGAGAAAAACACTCCTCTGGCCCAAATTGCTTTACTAGAAGGTTAATAACTACCCGTGTCGCAGGCCCACAGAGATATATCTGTTCAGGAGCCCTGCGGTGGAATTGGGGAATGTCATTGGGAGAAATATTAAATCGTTACGATAGGTGTGCAATATGCATTGGGAAGCAGTGAAATGCATTAGAGGTAATATAGTCCAAAATGTGATAAATGAGGAAAGTAAACCAATTGATGTATTACCTATAAGTCATCAAAGAGTGGTGCACAGAACACCTAAGATTTGAACTTTCACTTCATTTAACTGCTTTTCACCAAGTCCCAGCAATGTGTCGTGCACGGCCACGGGAGGAACAGAAAGGAAAACTCTGAATCCCAGAATGCACAGTTTTAACCCGTTTCCAAGACAGCTCCCAGGAAGGAGGAGTCTCAGATGGCAAACCCCATGATGTCATGGCGCTACACAACTCTAGGCTCCGCAGTATTCTTGCTCTTTGAATGCAGCTGCATCACGTGAGGGGGATAGATTCCTCGAAAAGAGACGTGCCCCTGATTATGCTGTCAAACTGGTTTTCCTTCCACTGTCACGAGACAGGCCAGCTTTTGAAGATACAGCTCAGTACGCCTGCCACATGCGCCAATCCGAGTAGACCCTCGCCCAGCCACAAGACGCCGAGTCACACAACTCGCCGGCCCTTCGGACATCCGCCTGGTTATCAGATCGGTTCACATAGGAAGTTGCGTCTGGGCAGAGAAAGATGGTTTAGGATAAAACAATTTAAACATTGTTTATTTCACTATGTTTTACTTTTTTGTGGTGCCTAACTGCTTGAGTGCCAACAGGCCACTGAATCTGATGCCACAAAAAAAGTGGACGACTGGTAAGAAGTGCCTTTACGCTTACAGCGTGAGCTTTTTCTGTTTTATCTTTCCAATATGTTCCTTCGTCTCCTCTGACTAACCTCCATAAAAAGTGACCACATGGTCCCTATAAACTAGGGTGACCAGAGGGCCCTGTTTTTCCGGAGGCAGCTCGTCCAAAGCGGGGAATGTCCCCAATTTCAGCATTTTGAGAAAAAAGGCGTGAGTGAACGTTTCTGTCATAGGAAAAACGTCGCCATGTACCTGGAGATTCCCCTAGTTCTTATCTGAGAAATCTGGTCACCTAATTATAAACATGCTAACACTAATGATAAAATCTCTGCTGGTGCTGAGAAGCTAGCCAGCATTAGTTCTGTTTGCGTGCTTCCCAGCCACCAGTGCTCACACACACATTATTATTTGTATTGATAGTATCCAAAAGGTTTATTTATTTCGTTTGAGCACCTTTAGCTTTGATTACAGCATGCATTTGCTGTGGGGTTGTTTCGCTAAGCTTTCGCAATGTCGCAAGATTTATTTCCATCCAGTGGTGCATTCATTTTACAAGATGTAATATTGATGATGGGAGACTCTGTGGTGGCCTAGCCATGTGTGAAAATTATGTCTCCTCCTCCCTGAACTACTCTAACGCAATTTGAGGCTGATGAATCCTGGCATTGACATCTTAGAAGATGCCCCGTGCCATTGTGGAAGAAATAAGTCCATTGATGGAACAACCCGGTCATTCAATGTTTTCAGGCAGTCAGCTGATCTCCTTGTTTGAGCACATGTTGCTGACCAACTGCAGCAACCCCAGATCATAGCACGGCCCCCACAGGCTTGTACAGGAGGCACAAGGCGTGACAGGTGCATCACTTCACCTGCCTCGCTTCTTACCCTGATGCACCCATCACTGCAACAAAGTGAATCTGGGTTTATCAGAACCCGTGACCTTGTCCCAGTCCTCCAGAGTCCAATATTTGTGCTCCCTTTTTTCTGGTTAGCCTTGGTGATTAGTGGTTTTCTTGTGGCTACACAGCTGTTTAGTCCCAATCCCTTGAATTCCCTCCGCATTGTGCGTGTGGAAATGCTCTTTCTTTCACCAGTAAACATACATACCACTGAGGTCTACGTTCTTTTTTTATTCGATTTGATTTGCTTAAACGTTTAAGCGATCACTGATTCGGGATCTTTTTTCCGACCACATTTCTTCCTCGAAAACGATGGTTCCCCACTGTCCTTCCGTTTTTTTAATAATGCAGTGGACAGTTCTCAATCCAGTCTTGGTAGTTTCTGCAATCTCCTGTTTTCTCTGCTTGATGCATGCCTATCATTTGACCCGTCTTTAACAGACTCACATCCGTTCCAGGGATGTGTCTTTTGACATGGTTACTTAAGAAATGAGAAGCTACTCATTGCATCAGCTGAGGTTAAATAAGCCTCTTGTTACTTCCTCTCATTGGTTGCCACTCTCTCTTGGAGAGTTTGTCATGTAACAGGCATTAAAAGATCAAAGCTTGGTGGACTCTTAGCGTCTGTATCAAAACCAAATGTCAAAAGATTTAATGGCTCCACATACAAGTCTGCATACCTGCAAAGGGAATGTCAACGGACCAAAAAACAAAAATAAGTTTTACATGAAATTTCTTTTAAATTATGATGCAGTGAGCTTCACCTTGCTTCTGGCCGGCCCTATCAAAGACGCTCTCCTCAGCCTCACCGGTAAAAACCAGGCTTCTGACTTTACGACACTGTACAGTTAGGCAATTATACAACGATTTTTCTTACTGCCTAGTTCAGGAGCATGAAAGTGGCTCCAACCTAGATTTGAAACCACAGGGATATGAACTCAGAGGACAGATGAAAAGGAGATGAAGGACAGAGCGTGCAAATAATAAAAAAAAGGAGACAGAATAGAGAGCCCGGGGCAAAATTGAATTTGCGCCACCCGTACTCTTTTGTCAGAGAGAGAAGAAAGAGAACATAATTTGGTGGGAAAAAATGTAGAGGTGAGATTTTGAGGCATGTGGAAGTTTTATGAAAAAGTTTTAAAGAAATGGATTCTGGATATAATTGCAGATAATTTAAGGGAAAAGGGAAGAGGTTTGGGAAATATGCTGTTTATAATAGCTGATATACTAAAAAACTGCATTGAAATCGGACACTTTTTGCAATCAAACTCTACAGGCACAAGAAAACATCATTTTGCAGACAGTCTTCCATTACTGTGGCAATTTCTTTCAATGCCTTACCTGGACTAATGATGTAATTAAACTATTGATTCTGATTGAAAATAATTCCAGCTCTTGCTCTGTGAGAAGGCCAATGATCAGACAGTAAACCGCAGCAAGTGTGAGCACTGTGCATCCCCTTATAGCAGATCCCACCCTATTCAAAGGTTCTCACAAAAGAAAGCTGACAATGGTGCATTGTGCCAGTGGTAACAATGGCCTGGCTCCTCTGATTGCGGTGTGATACGGAGGCAGCATTCATGCATGCAGATGAGGGCGTGCAGCCAGCAGAGTGCGATTCCAACATACATGTTGGAAAATAGTTCAAAGGGAAATGCAGCAAACTCAATTTTCCAAATTTAAATGACGCCTGTGTCCCTGACCTGCTCCTGCTCAATCTAAGATGTATGCTCATTCATAAAATGACTGGATTAACTCGGTGGGGAAAAGACAGATAACCCCAAAAAAATAGATTATAAGCACCGAACAGACAGAAACTTATGTATAACAGATAACAGTATTCATCTTTGTAGGCACTAGTGATTTTTATCTGATCTTACAGTGCATTCCAAAAGTATTCACACCTTTTCTGATTTTGCCACGGTGCAACCATAAACATTAGTAGATTTCTTTGGGATTGTATCGTATGTACATACAACAACACAAGGTGGTGCATAATTGAGAAGTGGAATGAAAATTATTTGTGGTTTTATTCATATTTGCTGTTTTGATTTTACAAATCAGTCTAAACATTGCGATGTGGGATTTTTCTTGTTATCCCCTGTGAATCAACACTACGTAGAAACAGCTGCATGTTTCTTTGGGTTAGGCCTCTGCCATGTTTGCATATTTAGAGACTCGCCAAAATAGCTCAGCTCAATCAAATTGGATGGAGAGTGTCTATCAAAAATTATTTACAATCCTTGCAACAGATTTTCACATAGGTTTAGACCTGGAATCTGAGTGTGGCATTTCAACACAACAATATGCTTAAACCCAAACCCTCTTTTTTTTGTTAGCTCTTTTTGGGATTTTTGCCCTGCGGGGAGTTGAACTGCTGACCCCGCCTCCTGACAGGTTTTTGACCAACTTCCCTGTTTGTGGTTAATAAACGCACCCCCATAGCATGATGCTACCTCTGCCATGTTCCAATGTTGGAATAGTGAGTTCAGGAGATGACCAGGACTGGTTTTCCATTATGCAACATGTTTTGCATGTTGGGGGAAAAGTTACATTCTCTAACACATGCACCTTCTTGGACAAGTTTGCATGGGGCTTGTGGTAAACAGCAAACCAGAGTTTTTACTGGTTTCTTCTAGCATTCACTTTCTTCTTGACTTTCTTCTATAAAGGCCAAATCAAAAGATTCTCCCACCTGCCTCTCTGCAGCTCCTCAAGAGCCAGCCTATGTGCAGCATTGCCCAGCGGTACAAGTATAAAAAAACAAGCATCTTCACAAATAAAAAACAATTAACTATTGATATTTGCCCCAAGGAAAACTACTAAATCAAGACAAAGAGCAGACTTTTCAATAAGTCAGTCATTTTCAGTTTGGTCAAGAATCGGTCACAACAGTGAGTCTTTCCAGTGTATAGTATGATGCCACTCAAACACAGTTCTCTATAGCAAGGATTTTAATACAGCAGACATGTTTGCAGCTGAAATCAATTTTCATTTATTTGTAAGTTGTGTCATAGATGGACATTTTCCTCCTCTCTTCCTTTCTTTTGGAATATATAGTATTTTTCAACTATTTCCCATTTTTGATTATGTATTGCCAGTTCCATATATGTCACAGCTATACAATCAAACAGGAGTAGTTTATCATGTGCAGAGAATACGGACAAAGCCATCATAACTTCAGTCATATGAGATCAACCAGGATTTGGTAGGGAAGACCCTTAAGCAGGAGAGAGAGAAATCAGCGGTATTACTAAAATTACCTTAAATGATGTGTGATACTTTTTTTGTATTCATCAGATTGACTAACCTTGCCTGCAAGATGCGTTCACAAACACACGAGAATCCATCTAGTACAGCTCCTGCTTCAACCGAACCAAAAAACAGTTCAGACCAGTCACGTTGCAGTATTATGGTTTAAGGCGGGCCATACCGCAGCAACGAAAGCAAGAGCTGATGAACCCACAGCCGAACCAACATAAACATGGCAGCGCAGCAGGATGCATGCGTAGCTGCTGCGATCACAGTTTTTTGTTAGAATCCACGATTTCATCGTCAAATGAAGAACAGCAAGACTTTAAATAGCTTACCTTGTTGGGGATTCGCATGATGTCTGCTGCTTACGTTTTAATTTGATACCATGATTGGCTAAAACCAACTTTTGGTAGGAGGGCACTAGGTGTTGCTTCGCCCAATCAGCTCAGAGAGTCTCGCTGAATGCGGACCTGAGGGTAAAGGTCTAAACAGTTTGTGTCCAGGATGTGTGGGGTCTGCAGAGACTTTAGCTGTCCTGTTTTCTGACCTTGGATTTGTATAAATCCTGGATGGAGGGATGGTCCGCCCTGATAATCCTCTCTGCAGACCTAATTGTTTGTCGCAGTCTGGACCTGTCCTGTTTTATGGATAAGCCAAACCACGCAGTGATGGTTATGTACAGGACAGATTGTATGATGGCAGTACAGTCTCTGCTGGGGCTTTTTCAAAACTGTGTTGTTGTGTTCCTTATCTGCTTTTTAGCCTATCCGTATTTCTCTTAGCTGCCAAAATCTCATTGATCGGTTTGTTTCTTTTCAGCTTATATAGGACCCCATTGCCACTGCTGTAAGCCTGGTTTTTACACGCTGTTTGTGTTCTGAAAGCTAATTAGAGAGGTTTATGCTGTTAAAATCTCCAAGTCTGGGTGTTTCTTCTCCACATCTGTTATCAGCTCAGTAAGCTTTGCTTGAGCTTCTGAAGTGCAGGTTTGTGGTGGGATGTAAACACACTATAACAAATGACGAGGATTCCCTCTGTGAGCAATAGGGTTTACAATTCATGATAAGCAATTCATGATAACCATGCCAGCTTTTGGTGAAGCTGACACAGCGGTCTGAGTTTCTCGTGCTGAAAAGTAGCAGCTTGTCCATTTTGTTTGCCAATGAGTGGACATTCACCAGATTCACCAGGAGCAGAGTGCACAGTCTCCGCTGCCAGAGCTTGACAAGGGTACCTACGTGTTTGCCCCGTCTGCACCTCTGATAAAGCTCACAGAGAGCTGCTGCACTTGCAACTAAGATCTCAGAAAAACTATAAAGAGGTTCTGTTTTGTGGCTACAAAATCTTTAAGGACTCTGCACAGATGTTGAGTTCTGTTATGTCCCACATTATCTATTCTTCTTTGCTTCTCTGTTAAGCTACGCAATAAATCTTAGCAAGGGTTTGTAGCCGAAAGAACGGTACAAACGAGTGTCTGAGATGCCTGAGTAATAATGTAGTTTGAGTGATTGAATATCATCAATGCTTTTTCATTGGACATCTTGTTGTTCGTCCAACAGTCCACTAAATGATGTGGCTATGTATCTATCTGTGATCTGATCACTCACAAGTTAGACTTTTCTACTGATATCCTGATCAGCCAGTGCACGTTAATACCAGGTCTGAGCAGGGCTTTGCTTGTGGCTTTACGTGGTATATGTGTGCTTCCAGCTGTAAATAATCCAATATGTTTGCCATGGAAAAGACATTATTATATGAAAGCAAATGTGTAGCTGTTCACAGCAGGTCTGAGGCGTGCCTGGCTAAATGCTTTGGTGTTCAGTCTCCATCTCCAAGCTCAGCAATTCCATGAGTCCTCACTTACTCAACTCAGCCAACTGGATCACCCCTTAAGCGGTCAAACATCTGTGTCCTCCTCCACCAGTCATCCGTTGTCTTCCATAGACCATCAAAGGCACTCCTTAATGTCATCGAAAAGAGATAGGCAAACTAGTGCACCATAATTGCTCCCCTTGATCCCTCGTTTTGATGTCCTGTGAATGCATCATTGTTCTCTTAGGTCCTTTACATTGGGACCATACTTTCAAACAAGCACTTTTTGCAGAACACCCTTGTTCCACTAAACCAGATCATGCATGGGAGTAGTAATCTGCACCAACAGCTCAGGCTCATGTGCACTGATGCATCAGCTAGTGCACACATCCAAGACTAATGTGCTCACACGTGTGAGTGTATGTGAGTGTATGTGAGTTTTTCTGTCTTTCTTAATCAGAAAGACAGAAAAACTCATCTTCTTGTAGCCATAGATGGTTTTCAATGCGAACATTTACTGTAAGGGAAATATGTAACAAGGCCAGATAACTGGTACAACTCTAATTAAGTCTCCCCGTGTTTCAAGGAACCGACTCAATGATCTGAAGGTTTGTTGGAAAGTAGCACTAAACATAAAAAAATAAATATTGTAGTCTGTTAGACTACAGCTTTCAGTAACACTTGAAGTGACTCAGCCCTCTTCACAACTAATCTCCAGGGAGTAATCACTTCAAACATTGAATATAAAATGACAATATTCTCGCCGACTAGCTTCTGAAAACAGCTATTTAAAGGTCTGAGGCTTCTGATAACTCGGTAAATCAGGCAGAATGTCAAGATTTTACCCTCCAAGTAACATCTGAGTGCAGGATAATCATCAGTAAATTAAGGACAGCCTCCAAACGACACATAGACAAAACCCACTCCTGATCAAATAAAGCGCTGACCTTGCCCCTCTCCTCTGTCATAATTACATCCCAGGAAGATTGCATCTGAAGACCTTATACTCTAAGATATCTGGTGAAAAATGAGAAACACTTCAGTAAGTCGATTTCTAGAAAGATCTGATCATACGCACACAACAAAAAAAAAAACACTGAACATTAACTGCTGTTAATTATTATACCAAGCTGCATAATTACACTCATTACTGAATAAACCCATCAGTGTTCCAAGCAGCCTCAGATGGATGAACAACCGTGCTTCGCATCAGTATGCAGGAGAAAACAGACTGAAGGGGGCCCTCGGGTTGTTATAGCTGCATGACTTGGTGAGTGAGAAAAGTTATCACAAAGACTCCGAATGTACCCACACAAATGCATGGATTTTAGGCACACTCACAGCATAGGGCATTTTCTCCGGAGCCTTCTCAGCACAATTGGAGGCGGTGTTGCGTTTCAAAGGCGACGGCTGACTCTGTGGCTGCTGCAGTTGCTACCAGTGGGACTGGCGATTCCCTGCAAATGCTGATGGGACATATTTGGGGGTGCCTCTTCTGTCTCTCTCTCTCTGTTGGTGAAAGAAGAGCCCTCTTAGATTTGCCTCATCACGGTATAATGGAGAGGTATGACCCTCTGCATTTCAGTATTAGTTCACTTCAAGATGCAAATTAACACGGTCATGGGCACAGCTTCCATCATGTGTAAACACCAGCAATCAGTAGTTATTGAGGTCTTTGAAAATCCACTTTCACTCATTTTGAATGTGCGGCATAAAAGACGGCGGGTTTTTGGTGGTTCTGAAAAAGATCAATGTCCTTAAACTTTCAGGTGGCGATAAGGGACTGACAGTGACAGCTGCAGCTTGTAATTTCAGGGTAAATAGGAAATTTTATGTTGAGAGACGTCTTTCACAAGTATGCCTATCGAGTCTATGTTTTTGCAGAAATAATGCCACTAACCTCAGTTTATTTTGTCAGCATCACTTGTGACAGACTACCAGAAAATAGTGCAGTAATCACTTTGTGTCAGTCCCCATAAGTCATTTCATTTTAAGAACCACGTTTTTTCAGCAGTTCACGCTGCAAGTCTTTGGGACTATGTCTCTGTGTGTCATGTATTGTGGTTGTATAGGACCCATACAGAGGAAGGAGGAAGGTAAAATCATATATTTAGAAAAGAGTTTTATGATTATAGTGGAAATGGTGGAGAAGAAACTTACAGAACAGAACATGACACAGAGCCTAAAACCAATAAGATGTAAACCAAAAAGACTTACGATGTTAAACAGCAGAGTACAAAAGTGACAAAGAGGGAAAACACTGCTGAATACCAGATCAATAAAGAGGCGATGCAGCTGTGGGTGACAATTCATTTTTGCACTGGGGGAGAACGGTTCAAAAAGCTACAAAAACACGGAGGAAAATAAATTACCAGATGAATGTGGAAAAACACATTCATCTTTTCCCATTCTTCTTTGCAAAATAGCTCAAGCTGGGAGAGATTGGATGGAGAAGTATGTGTGCAGAAATTCTTTATTCTTCCCAAATATTCTCAGTTTTAATTAAATGTGGGCTTTTATTGGGTATACGCAACAAAAAATTGTCCTGTTGGCATATTCTTCCACCTGAGCTGGGAATCTTTGAAGCTCATCCAGAGATACTATGGGCCTCTCAGCTGCTTCTCTGATTAATGCTCTGGTTAAAAGTCACTGAAATACAAATGCACAAGACACTTTTCAGATTTTTTTATTTGCACCCGATAATTATGTGCCGCTTTAGTTCTGTGTATAACACAATGGCATTCCCTCCCCTCCCCCATTCCCAAAAACATTAAAAAAAAATACAAAAATAGAAACTGTCAGGTCGTTCTGATAGTTTTGCAAGGTACTGGATGCGGTACTGACATATCTGTGTCACTGGGAGGAAAGAAAACTACTCTCAGTCCTGGAGCGGCTTCCTTTCAGCAACGCTCCACACTACATGGGTTGAGGATGTGGTCACAACTGTGAGCATCATTTTGTGTGTGTGTGTGTGTGTGTGTGTGTGTGTGTGTGTGTGTGTGTGTGTGTGTGTGTGTGTGTGTGTGTGTGTGTGTGTGTGTGTGTGTGTGTGTGTGTGTGTGTGTGTGTGTTATTTCACCCAGACTGGTCCTCTTTTGGAGTCAATCTAGCCCTGCAGTGAGGGCGAATCCCTTTATCCGTGGACTACGCTCTACACGGAGGCTACTTCAATCATTTGTGAGAGCTGACTGAGCCTGATAAAGAGAAGATTTACTGGCGGACAAAGTGAGGGGCAATCCTTCACACTTTACCTTACTCATTCGGTTTCTGTAAGCGCTTTATTTGGCGATAATTTAACATCCGGTCAGTGTCTAGTGGCAGCTGCCACCTCCATCCATACATCCTTACAAAAACCATCCATCCTCTCATTTATTAGCGCACGCATACAGGCGCAAATATAAAATAAACTTGGCAAAATTATTAGAATTAGAATTATGAAACCAGAAACTAGCAACTGAACTGATCGATTTCGGTTAGAGATCGCCAAAGTTAAAACAAGTAAATAAATAAATCACTGTAAACGACAAATGTCATTAGACATCTGTGCTTTTTTTAATGACATCCAAGTTCATTACGAACAAATGGCCTCGATAATAACAAGGCTATGTTAGATGAAATCGTTTATTTAGCAGACCGCGTGAAAACCTACCGTCTGAACGATGTGCGTAAAACTCCCTTTTGCGCGTTGGCGGTGTTTGCTGTATTGTGTCTTGCGTTAAGTCTGTCCAAACGCCTTTGTGCCGCCGCGTCTGCTGTCCTCTCGCCGTCCCCGCTCCTGCGTCTGACTGAGTTCTTCTGTTACTGCCTATCCAAAGGTGCGCACTCGCACAAACGCACACACAGCCTCTCTCCCTCCCTGCTGCTTCTTCGAAATATCCAATGTCACTCCGCGGCTCCCTCTTTCTGAATTCCACCATATATAAATTCCGCAACAATCACACAGGATCCACTAGGAATAAAAGAGATAGAGTCCTACCAGCTGGGACAGCATACTGGCCGTAAAAACGTGTTTTATGCGCAGAGTGTTTTAGGGATGCCAATACAGCTACCTCGTTGTCCAATAAGATTTAGGAAATGATGTGACATCAGACATCATGGCACTGGAAAAGACTGCTGAGTAAACTTTAAAGTTGTGAATTAGCGTTCTGGTCTAAGGTCGGTGTTGGGGTGTAAATCTTGATGGCATATGAAGGTGTAGTAATCTGAGTGCTGATTGGCTGCTTTGTTATACTCTCCTGGGGCTTTACCTGGAACCATGAGTTACAGTCAGGTGAAACTAGCTCTTGCCAACAAACACTCCAGGTGGATCAGGTTTGAAACAAAGGATGAATATGAGGACCAGTAACATTATACCCACAGTTAAGCATCGAGGAGATTTCACAATGTGGGGCTGTTTCTCTTCCAAAGCCCCTGGGAACCTTGTCAGCGCTGGTGCTGTAATGAAAACAATTTATTTATTTTCAAAAATGGCAAGAAAACTGAAATTCAGTGATCACTGAATGGATAATGATGCAAAACATTTGGCCAAATCAACACAGCAATGGTTCACTTGACACTAAAGGACCCAAACTAGCTTTTAAATGTTGATATACTGGGATTTGTATGCAAATACAGTACAGCCGTCTCTGAGGTTTACAAAGCGTAGTCAGAAAGGAGAGAATATTCAGTGAGCAGAGGTTGTATGGACCAAAATGCCTTGTTAATATTAGAGAGAAAGTAAAACATGGTATAGGTATACAGAACGTTATTTCTTGGGCACCAGCAGCAGAAGACCACCTGAAAGGTTACTGTGCAGAAAATCTACCAAAAATGATATGTAACAATTTTGCAAAACACGTTTTTCTTGTGGTAAACATATTGAATTTATGTAGCCATACTGACTGCTCGAAGCACATCACACTGGAGCCACTTTCACCCAGTCACACTTACAAATGCGCACACAGTCATACAGCAATTGGTAGGCAACTTGGGTTTGAGTGACTAAGGACACATTGACATGTAGCAGGAGGACACTGAAGTTGGCTCTTTGAATCGTCTTGCTAGTTGCTACTAAAAAAATTCTACATAAATAAACTTGCCTCACCTTACCTCGATGTCAAACCCACAACTTTCCAATTGCAAGATGACATCTCTCTCCACTGAGTCAGTCACTGTTTGTTGTCCTTAGAATAAAGAAGTGGAATGATCTAAACGTAAATTTAAGCTATATATATATATATATATATATATATATATATATATATATATATATATATATATATATATATATATATATATATATATATATCTTTTTCAACAGATCACTAAAATATCAGTGTCATTAATATATGTCATCATTCCTTCATATAGATAGATAGATAGATAGATAGATAGATAGATAGATAGATAGATAGATAGATAGATAGATAGATAGATAGATAGATAGATAGATAGATAGATAGAGATAGATAGCATTTTTAAGTTTAATTATAGCATTATAGCAATTATTATATTGCATCAGACCAATAGGAAACATGTTAATACAAAAAAAATAAGCTTAAACTGTTTTTTCATAATGAGAGAGAAAGAGAGAGAGAAAAATACGCTCCGCAATGTGCTTCTCTTTTACTCTGTTACCCATGATGCAACGAAGGCAAGTGACGTCAGAGCCTCGCGACTTTACGTTCGTCTGGGAATGCCTTGGCGAGCACTTTAATACATTTCCCCACACACGTCTTAGGATAACAGTGGCTACAGAGTTTATTCTTGCCTCTTTAAAGTCTCGGTTTATAGCACCAGGCTTTTTCAAGAGTTTGTTTTGTTTCGGTTGACGTAATTTCCTCTGTTTCACCTCTTCAGCTGTAACACGAGGAGCCTTTTTTTTTAAGAAAAATGAAACCTCATGAGGACATATCTGCACGGTTTCTGCTGGACGCGTCTCTGGTGTATGCGGAGAAATGCCCGGAGCTGTCACGGTTCCTCCTGTAAGACCTGCTTTTTGAACTTTTAACCGTAGAATTGCCACAAAGTCATCGCGGTGTGCCGTATTGTGGTAATGACACAATGTGGCCGCTAGGTGGAAGACCTCCATCAGTAACTGAGGTCTGTTCATGTCTATTGGTTTAAAACCGGTAACTGCATGGCAAGCTGTGTTTTTAAACAGACTAACTCCCCACTGAGCCACATAATTTTTTTATCTGCTGTAAAGCATTTTTTAAATTAAGATCACTGTTTTTGATTCACCAGGTTCTGGCTGAACGGAGGCCTGAAAAGTCTAGCTGTCAGCTGGTGTTCACATTTTATTAGCGGACTGGACATAAGCCAGTCCGCTAATAAAATGAGTCCCGTGGCTCTGCATGTGCTGTTATTGTGAATCCAGTATGAGATTATCATGCTATAATAACTTTGACTCAAATATACCACGATTTCACAGTATTGAGACAAAATATAAAGAGAGACATCTTAACATGATCTTAATGTTTTTATGTAAAAGAGAAAAGCAATAATTATTTCTACTATTCCAGCAATAATATAAACATATATACAACCATAGTAAACAATGCACCGTTCAGAATTTTCCTGACTGATACCGATTTCTGGTTTTCTTAGAAGAATGATATATATATATATATATATATATATATATATATATATATATATATTGCTGCACAATTTTTGACCCAGGCACATAGTGTTTTTTATGGTACCTCCAAAATCCAACGTTTGGTAGAATGAGTTTTTCCGATATTGGAAAAAGCTTTTTAAGAATACAGTTTTATAAAAACTAAATAGCATTTGTTGCGCTTGCATTTTGGAAAGGGCTCCAGTTTGCTGGTTTCAATCCCACAGACAGCCGCGCTGGGTCCCTGAGCAAGGCCCTTAGCCCTCAAATTCTCCACAGATGCTGCACAGCGGCAGCTCACTGTTCCCTAAGGGATGGGTTAAATGCAGAAACTTTGCAAATAGAATGCAATGATAAATAAAAATTATTATTATTATCTTCTCTGACTTTGCTGCTGCATGAGTGGTTGCCCAGTCATTGTGGCAGCAAATTTGGAGTTTTACAGCAAAAGCCTTCAGCTGCAGAGCTTTGCAAAAGTCTTTATACCTCTTGAACTTTTTCACATTTTGCCACGTGAGATTCTCAAACTTCAGTGTACTAAGCAGGGATTCTATGTAGACCAACATAAAATACTTCCTGTCAAGTGGAAGGAAATGATGTTTTTTAATCATTTTTAACCCATGAAAATCTGAAATTGAGACATGCAGTTTTCAGATCCCTTTAGTTGATGTTTTGAGGAACAACCCTATGGTGTGGAGTGTTTTTCTACCTATCTACGCATCTAGAGAATGAAATGTTGCCTCGTCCTTATTTCTAGAAAAGCTCAATCAGATTGTAGATCAGAAATCAATTCTTGCCAAAGATTCTCAATTGTGAATTTGGTCTTGGATTTTGACTGGGTCATTCAGACACAGGAACATGAGTTGATTTAAACCTTTCTACTGTGGCTTTTGACTGCACGTTTAGGGTTTTGCTGGAAGGTAAACTTCTGCTCCAGATTCTGCAGCCTCTAACGGGATTGCCTCGCCTTGCTCCATCCATCTTTCCATCAGCTCGGACCAGATTTCCTGTCCCTGCTGAAAAAGAAACATTTTCACAGCAAGATGTTCTCTAAATGTTTCACTGTGGAGATGGTGTGTTCAGGAAGATGTATCTGGTTGTTTTTTCCTCGACACATGATTTTGCATGTGTAGGCCAAAATGATTATTTCGTTGGAACAGAATATTCATCCCTTCCCAGAAAAGCTGTTTTTATACTGAGATCAAATGAGTTGGGCTTCTGAAGGCCATTGGTTGCACTTGATTTTTTGTTGCACTCATTCAAGTACCTTTGCATATTACTGTGTGGTGCTTATAACCCTAAACCTCTTGTTCAGCATAATTTTATTAACAAATATCTGATATCTTTGATCGTCATGACACAAAGCTTTGCTGAAGTCCTTTAAAGACTTTATTAGAAAAAGTGTTGTTTCTGGGTTTGGTTTAGGACTAAGATGTGAACTGAGTTCAGGTTTAGAGTCAGGGTTAGGTAATAGAAATGAATGGAAGTCCTTGTAAAGATAGAAAGACATAAAATGTGTGTGTACTTGTACTAGCAGCTCAGTGAGAACATATTTAATGTATTTTACCACCAAAGTGAGGACATTTTTAATGAAGACCATTATTTGGTCCTAGGGGTTATGTTTAGGACTAAGGTGTGGATTGGGTTTAGGGTAGGATTAGGTATAGCAGTACACAGGCTTAAATGAGAGGCAACTGCACCCGAGCTCAGTCTTTCTGAAAACGTTTTGACGGTTGGTTGTATACTGGTAAAGGATTAGGGTCAGGGTAGGACCATAGATATGGTTGAAAATGAGTGGAAGTCAATGTAGATCAAAGCAAAGAAGTGTGTGTGTGTGTGTGTGTGTGTGTGTGGTCTTGTATTTGCAGCTGACCGAGGACACGCTTTGTTCATTTTACTAGTAAAGTGAGGACTTTGATGTAAAGTGAGGACCTTTTGTCGGTCCTCACTTTTAATCTGGACTAGGGTTTAGGTTTAGCACTATAGTGTCAATTAGGTTAGGGTCCAGTACAAACCCATTAGGGTTAGGGCTAGGGTCAGGGTTAGGCCATAGAAAGGCTTGAAGATGAATGGAAGTCTATGGAAGACACGGCACGGTCCTCACTATGCACATTAAACAAGGATGTGTGTGTGTGCGCCTCCTCTGTCATGTTATTACACTGATCAGTTCCTCATATTCCCAGGCTATAATAACCTGCTGTGTTATTGGACATTTTGACAGTTTTTAACAGCAACCACATGTCCAGCAGGCATAATTTAGAAATACATCTCCAGATTTCTATGAAAACCCATTTTGATGCCAAAGTGCCTGGCAGGCAAGACATAAACATCAGCCACAGCCAAAATTTTACACTTGACTTGATGAGCTAATTAAAGGAGCTTCAGCCTTGGTGGAATATGAAAGACTGAATAATAGGTAGATTACTCTGATACGTCTAGAGACTTTCTAGACATGAGGAAATTTCTGCAGGTTTTTTCTTTTCGCATCCATTTAATGTTCGTCAGTAATGCTTTGTGTTTCCACCATCCTCCCACTTGCTATGAGGGTCTTTACCATTGGGGTGGGGTTGTTTATGCCCACCGCTACTGTCCTAACCTGCAGTCGGTCTAGTGACGACAGAATGCGTTGGCCGTTGTACATCGGTGCTGACACTGTTTTTTTTTTTGTGTTTTTCTTATGTTCTTTGTTCTTTTCAGTTGTCTGTATTCTGGGTTTCGTCACTGCTTTGACAAAAGCCCAGTTGGGATAGCCACAGGTTTGAGGGGATTTTTTTGATGTGGTTCTGCTCTTTTCCCCTCCCGGCCCGATGGTGTAGCGTTCTGATGACATTAGTTCGGGTTGTAGTGGGTGATGCGGGTCCGACAGAAGATCTGTGTGGGCTGGTTTGCCGTAAACCTCAACGTTCCATGTTCACCATAAAGTCCACATACTTAAACCAGTGGCTCAGTGGTGTTCCTTTGAAGGAGTTCAGTGCTCTCTTTTTTCACTTCCTCCATGTAGAGCTTGGCCACAGTCATTATATTATAAACATATAACTATATGACCCCAGGTTGTATTCGAACCAGCTTCTGATTTGGGAAAATGGTACTCTGTCTGTAAAGACAGTCGTTTAAAGTCTTGTCTATTTCTTGAGAACCCAGCATTGTGTATCGTTTTGTCTCTGGAGATGAATGTGTAGCTGTGCCCCTCGTTCACCAGTTTGGCTCTCCTTCTCAGAAGGAGCCAGCAGAGCATATAATAATTTAAAATCCACCCCAGATGTTGTCTGGTTATTAATCTGTCATGTGGAGGGATGTATAATCAAAATAGCCAAATCAAGGGGAATATCCATCACTGCTTTTGCTTAGATTCATCGTCAGTTTCAGCTTTTTTTTTTTAAGTGTGAGTCTTTATTCCTCCTTATAGGTCCAGGAGTTGTTTGTTAGCCGTGTTATTTCTCTGCTCTCTGTAATAAGAGATAACATCCGTCCCCGCATAAATTTCAATGTTATGGCCAACTCATAAACAACATGGTACTTCACAGATCGCATATCCCAGCTGACCGCAATCCATGTTTACGGCACATATCTTCAGTCTCTATCGCCGCAGCGAAGCATGCACTTAAAAGGAGATGCATGAGAAGTATGTTAATGAGTCTTGAGCGCTGGGGTATGTCTTTGTGGTCTACAGTTTCTGGGAGCCAGCTCAGCTGAGAAACGGGGAAGAAATCTGAATTCCCAAAAGACCCGGGGTCTTTGCTTTCATTGTGTGCCAGAAAATTTATAGATGTTGTTCCTGCAATCAGATGGTGTGGTCGCTGTCCCTGTGGTTACATTAAGGCTAAGGCAGTTATTTGAACACCGGTCTGCATCTGGATATTAAGGAAGTCAAATACAATGTTGCCTTGTTTCTAAAAACGCTAAACTAAGGATTGCTGAACAATTAATTGTTTTTCTCAAACTGTTCATGTCATGTTACCCGTCCTCTGCAGCAACCCACAGCGTGTTTTTACTTACAGTTTCTTCTGAAAGGGCTTTGATATGATCTGAAAATGTTTCTCCAGTCCCTCGTCACTAGGCTGTTTTATGCTGTTGCTTAATGACCTGTTTTCAGATAGAGAACACAAACACTGAATTCAAACTCAACCCTTTACTAAACCAACTTTTCACCAAAGCTACAAGTTTTTACAAAAGAACACGTGCTCTCTAAACTTTAACAGGGGCGGAGCTTGGTGACGCTGTGTTCCTGGTTTGTGATTGGTTGGGAGGATGTAAAGACTAGTATTAACCTACATGATAGGTTGCAATGCAAAAGGAAGAACAACTGTTTTTCTGTTGAACTTTTTATTGACGCTTTTTTTCTCAATAGACAACACGTCTATTGAATGATATATATTTTTATTGACTTATCGTCCTACCCTAGTTCAGGGTGAGTGTTGTGCCGCACAGACTAGAACTTTCTGCAAATGATCCATAGCATTAAAATTTCGACTAAAACTGTTTTGAGCACCCTATCGAATATTTTTGCTGTGTCCCCTAAATGTCACGTGGCAAACTAGGAATGTTGCTATTTCACCAATGACTTTCTTCTTCTTTTTTAAGTGATTTATCAACACAGTCTCCCACCTCAGCATTGAATTATTATTATTATTTACTGATTGTCGTTCTCTTTGCCCAGCTCTCTCAGTTTAGGCAATCGTATCTCTGTAGGTTTGGAGGGAGCCGTCCTCGAATTTCCATTTTGGGGTACAGAAGTTAAAGTCCAATTAAAATACATGGAAGTTTGTTTATGTAGCATGACAAAATGTGAATAAAGTTCCAGACACAGTTAATGCGCGTGCGAAGCATCAGGGAATGTGTGGCGAGCAGCAGGAGCCCGCTGCGGGCCAAGTTCAGATTAAAAACCAACCCCGTATCCCCTCCTCCTCTTTTCCATGAGCAGCCAGCCCATGACAGCCCGCCCCGGCTTCACGTGCAGCCAGATACCAGCTGAACCCAGTCATTGATTTAGGCCCGGAGCTAATTTTAGCAGGGGTTAGCCGTGGCTTAGTTAAAATGTTTGCACAAATATCTCATTGAGAGTCCTCTAAAAGTAGAGGAAGCCCTGTGGGAAGGTGAACTTGCCCTATATCGTTCAGGAGAGACCCCCGCTGGGTTTCCGGTTGGAGTTTTTCCACCACGCACAATACAAAAGAGAAGTCGATGTGTTTTTGAAAGGGTTTTTCTAAATTAATTGTCCCATCTTCTAAAGGCTGTTTCCAGAAATGCTTTCATATTAAGCAAAATACATGTCTGTCTGTTATGCACATGAGAAAATAGCCCAACCCACAATAAAATGCTTAGGAAAGCCTTTTTTACGAGTTAAGTTTTTTTTTTCTTACAGTTGTATTTATATCTAATTTTATCTCTTCTTCCTCTTTCATAGGCAGCTGCCCTTCAAGATTAAAGGTGAGCTGAATCCTTTGCATCCCCAATCTGTTGCATGTTTTCATCAGCTGTGGCCTATAGTGTAAAAGCCAGACACACTAAGTGAAGTAGCGAGTAGGACCTTGTCACCAGCCTGTCAAGGTTGATGAAACTCACTAAATCTTCCGCCACACATGCTCCGCTGTCCAGCTGTCTGCGGCAGACTGCGGGTTTGGGATCAAACACGCCCTCGCACATGCAATCTCAGACCCATGCCAACACAAACCACATCAGGGCAGGGACAGTGATGCTATTTAACAAAGACTACTAAGGTTTCACTCTACAAATAGAAGGGACGTCGGTGAAACAAGTCACAGTCTTGGTGCAACAGCCATTAATTAGACTCTTAAAATCTATCTGTTAAAGACATTTAGATTATGGACTTTTGGAATAAATTTCCATATAGATGTGTTGGAGATGCTCAAATACGTTTTTGCACACATTTGCATGCACTTCACTCTGAGGTCTTCATTGTGACACTAGTTTAAAGGTGCATTGCACAAGTTTTGAAGTTAGATATTATTTATTTTCTTTGCCATACATGCCCTTACAATTGCCCGATGAGTAAAATGGGTTATCCTCTATTTACGGCAGTTACCTCTATAGGCTGAATTAGTCCGTTCATGAGAGAGAGAGAGAAAAGGGCCGTATCCTCTAAAGTGTGCATGCATGTGTGACACGCTGCATGCTCTCTCCCATTCACCTGGCTGCTTTGTTGAGTCTCTGCCGTAATCGATGCATTAGCAAGAGAACACAGGTTATAGTTTTCTTACCTCAGAAGACCTTTTGCCTCCAAACTCATTATTCACTATTTTATTCCCTAAAGTCCAACCAATGTTTGCTTTCTTTCGCTTTTTTGCACAAATAAACCCCTGTTTCATCAACATTACAACCTCTTGCTTACAGATTCACCTCTGATTTTCAAAAAAGAAACTATCCATCAGCATTAATCCAGGTATTTAGAACCCCAAATTATTGAACAGAAATATTGAGTTTGCACTTCAGAGAAAGAGAATCATGTTTGTAAAGTTAAATCTATAATCAACTCGTCATACTCCAAACATTTATTCTCAGTTTACTTTGGAGATCCTCTTTTAGTTGGATTTCCTGCTCGTTTGTTAACATTATGTTCTTGTTTCTTTACCTAATTCACCATAAAATATATTAATGTGGTTGCCTTTTTCATTTAAATTGTGGATAGTAAAATTTTGAGAATTGATATATTCTTGTAATATATTGTCTTATTTCCTTTTCTAAATTTGCAGGCTAAAATAATTGCAATTCTAATACAGCTTTGATAGATGTGACTAATACAATTTGAAAACATAGCTAAATATAATTAAAGTTGACCCATTTTGAAAAAAGTTACTTTTTGCATATATTTGTGCTTCCATTTTGGGTCTCTACTGCTTCTAGAAACAGTCCAAGTGCTAAAGTGGTGTCTGAAATATTAGCCATTATCAAAAAACTCCCTATTATCATGTCAACATCGTCGGACACTGCCCCTTCACCTATCAACCCAATAGAAGTAAAACTGTAACATACAAAAATTGAACGTATGACTTTTATATCACATCTTATATTGAAGTTGTAGTTATAATTGGAATAAATCACATACACAACTTAACATTGACACTAATACGTGTCAGAAATGGAGTACATAATTACCTTACACTTAACTACAGCTGAAAAGACACAGACAACTAACGGTTAGCATGATGCTAATTTGCACTGAAAACCCCACAGGGATGTTAGCGCAACTAGCGTCTTATTTGTTCTTAAATTCTTCCAATGTAAAACAACCAAAATGCCTCCTAGAAGTCTTACACAAACCAACACTCACAGATAGATGTTTCTAGGCAGTTGAGAAGATAAAACAGAGTAGTTTAGAAACATGGCTTTCAGCATAGCCCCGGATCTCTCTAATGTAGCCCTAGGAATAAGCTAGTTACTCACCATTCAGAAACTGTTGCCGCATCTTTGATGGTTGTGCAGGAGGCGCCACTTCTTCAGCTTCTGGGACTGACTCAGGTTCAAAGATATACTGTTGTACCATTGTGCATATGCTTGCAGCCATTTTCATGTGTAAAGATTTGAGTTGGTGGGCGCGGCCAACTACGGCTTAGATTGACAGAGTCCTAAAAACAGCCCATTCTGAAAGCAGCTCAAGATGGTGAAACTGGGGAGGGGGGGGGGGGATCTCATATATGAAAATGATTTTGTGCAAAAAAACTGTAACAAATATGTTTTGTATAGCCCATAGACCTATTCTAAATGTTTAAAAGGAAGTATAATCGGTCAACTTTAAGTAACCTTCTCAATTGCTACATCATTGGTCCCCAATTTGAGTCTTTATTCTTCTCTACAAATGAAAATAAAAGCTGTTGTCATTTTGTAACTTTCACTAAATTGGACCGATTGTCTCGACATTTCAGGAGTACAGAAGAAAAGCCAGGATCCTCTCTCCAGATTGTTGCAGAGCGCCTCAGTGTGTGAGTACTGTTACCAGTGGCTGAAGCCCGGCAATCACCGGGTGCGGCTGCGGCCAAAGCGCCGTCCGTCGGCAGGGGTGCAGCGAATCCTGCTCAGGAAGGCCAGAGGGAAACGGCTGAGCCCGGTACAAAGAAAGCTGCTGCTCCGCTTCCAAAAGTCCCCTTCGGTGCTGGTGAGTACAGATAACAGTGCTCCGTGTTCGGGATTTACGGTCCAACCTTGAAATTTTAAGGCAAAGCAAAAATGGGAAACTACATAAACTCGCACAGCAGAAATAAATCAGCATTTTTGGCTGAATAGTTATAAGCTCCTAAAGTCAGCAAAGTTCACAATTAACAAAAAGTGCCGCAAGGTGCAGTATTTGCTTCTTGCTGTTTGGTCCTTGTGTATTGTCACTGCTCAAATGCACATTGTATTATATCAAAATTGCTATGATACTGCTGCAATTAAAGGTTTATAGACATGTTATATGCTTTAAAAAAAAAAAGACCAAAAACTGTTTGATCATGATAAAATAAGGTTATCCATCCTGATAATCTTTTGATGGTCCTTTTTGTGGATAAAAATACCCTCTAAAATGCCTCGCAGTAAAGCCGCAGCTCGGTGTGATCGAAGACCAACAGTTATTAATTAAATAAACCGATCTACAGCAACTTTAAGAGCCTTATATCACAACATTTACTTATGTCAATCAACTCTGTGATCATATCTGAGCCTCGGCAGGTTTAGCGTCCGCCTCATTGAACACCAAACATACTGTATTCCCAGCGACATTCCAGTCTTTTCCCTCTTGGAATCATATATATTTTTTGCGTTTTTTTCCCACCAGATCTTGTACCGTTCTTCATTCTTTCGCCAGGAGCTTCCTTGCTTTAACCCCTGCTGCACATGTGCAGTTTGTACTACCGTTAAAATCGTAAATAAACATGAAATGCTTTATTTACTAACAAATTGAGCAGAAAACAAAGCATAAAACACCAAAATAACAACGAATATGCCAGCAGGACGTGATAATCTTTCATAAAAGGTTTGTATGCAACCAGTGTGAGCTACTGACATATACATTAAAAAAAAAAAAGTCAAATAACATTGTTATACACCTTTAACATATTTTAGTTGTATTACCTACTAAAAAGTCTAATTGTGTTGGATGAAGCAACCCATGAAATAGGGCTGGACGATGTAGAAAAAAAAGCATATCGATAAAATAGAAATCATATTGATCGATATCGATAATTATCAACAAATTCAAAACATATAATTTAAATGCAGCCCTGGCCATTTTATGCTGTTGCTTAGCGACCAAATTTTTAGATACAGAACACATAAACACTGAATTTAAACCCTTGATTTAACCAACTTTTTACCAAAACTGCAAGCTTGTAAAAAAGAAAAAAGCGTGCTCTCTGAACTCTTTGAAGGGGGCGGAGCTTGGTTCCTGGGTCTGTGTTTGTGATTGGTTGGGAGGATGTAATGACTGTTATATTAATCTACATGGCTAGAATGCAAAAGGAAGAAAAACTGTTATTCTATTGAACTTTTTATCGACCCTTTTTTTTCTATTATCGATATACGTCTATCGACCGATATATATATATTGTTATTGAATTATCGTCCAGCCCTACCATGAAATTCTGGATAAAATGATGAGGCAATGCTTGACAAAATACACCAAACAGCCACTTTTTCAGCTACGCCTGTTCAAATGCTTGACTGGCAGCAACAGCAGGTACTATGTTGGAATCTAGACGTGGGGAGACAACTTGCTGAAGTTCAAAGCGAGGGGTAATATTGGGTTGTTTATCTGCCTGGAGGTCTAACATTTCTTTTGAAAGTCTGTCGGTGAGGTTACGTTTTTCTGGGAGCTTTGCTTTGTGTTGTCTGAGTTCAATTCGAATCTGTCAGCCCATGCGGATGTGTGCGTGCTCTGTGTTTTGTTGCTGTACAGTACACGCAACACTGTGCGAGTTAAATATTAATTCTCAATAGGATTTATTTTATTGTTTTACTCCATGGATAATAGTCCCTGTTGAAGTACGAAATTATTATTTCATGAGAACAACACAAACAGCCATGTAATGTCTTTGTTTAGGTTGATACCTGCGTTATTATTTAATTTCCAGCGAATGTATGTATTCTGCCTGCCTCTATGGCCTTTAGTTATACATTAGGCTAACCTGTAAGAGAATCAGTGCTCTCCACGCTGGTCACAGGGCTCCTTTTCCCCCCTGTCCTTCTAATGGATGGCACCAACTAGTGACAAAATGGGAAGCATATTTCGGCTGTCACCCACCCACTCTCCTGGTTATCTCATTTAGAAGAGGGCCCTGGTGATGGAGTATGTGACCACGGGGTCTTTCTCCCCCTCTTCTATCTGTCAGCTGAAATTGGAGAGAAACACTGAAGAGCCCATCTGACATTCACCGCATGCTGCTTTAGCGAGAGCACCGGCACCTCAATAAATTCTGCTTCATTTGCTTTGCAGATTTTTACCTCACAAGTCCATCTGAAGTCTGTTCACACTATATATGGACATTCTTTTAGGACAAATAGGTAGATGGAGATGGGAAGTACAGCAAAATTATATAAAAGAAAAAAGCAAGTGAAACACCGGCAGCAGTAGCAGTAATTTTATGCCCAGTGGTTGCTGTATGCTTTTCTTCTGCCTGTGTGGATTGCTTTAAGTGTTTTTTTTTTATTAATATTAATATAATAAATTGTCTCTTACTGAAGTTGTCAAATCCCTGACACTGATCACGGAGGAGACAGCTACCTAATAGCCTGTCAGGATCATGGGCTAGCAGGAAGTGTGTGACAGCGTTAGAAATAACAATCATATATCTTGACGTGATTCTACAGTGGGGTCTCAGGGCTGGAGGTAGACATGGTCGGCTGGACAGACTGAAAGACCGTTGGGTTTTAAAAGCAGTGCCCAAAAATATTGGGATCTAATATTTAATTGGGATTTCATGTGGTAGACCAACAGTGCAATTTGATTTTATTTTGATTTTTAAATAAAAATCAGAAGTTTGGGGTGTGCAATTATATTAAGATGCGTTTACTCTTCTGTTGTAAATGAAGATAACACCAAGAGTGTTTATAAGTCTATAGATATTAGTTTTATAGCAAAGATTTGTTATTATTTATTTATTGGTCAGTGAATCAGAAGTGTTTGGATCAGTGAGTTTTTCCATATCCGTTTTAAATGTATAAAACTAGATGTTTAGTATTCATTGAAAATATTTTCAGAAAACACAGACATACTTTCTAGCATTTTTTAGAGCAAGATTATTTACTTAAAGGAACTGCAAAGTTTGCACTTTGCAAGGTTGTATTTGTCTCATAACTTTGTATTAGTATTGCGTGTACAGTGGAAAGATGAAAAAAAATAATCTGCCGTTTTAATTGATTTATCAGATAGAAGAATACGTGTCTGAACGTTAATAATAAACTAATTTATCTCAATTATTTTAAAGCACTCCTGTGCTATCCAGGAAAATTGTGGAACTAAACAAACACCCAAATTATGCAGTTGCAGCTTAAATTTGACTCAGATATAGCAGCACAGTTGTTATCACAATAGAACAAGTAATAAATAAGATTATTTTTGGTTCAGCTCAAGCTAAGATTAGCTTTCCTTTTAAACTACACTGTCTTTAAACCTGCTCTGTGTTTACTTAGGGCCTCTCTCTGCCGGGACTGTGCAGGTCTGCTCTTACTCATGTGTCAGCTGTCATTACAATGAACAGGGTTTAAGCAGGATGGTCACATGACTTCCTGTTGAACTGATCGACCCCAAGAATGTCCCTCTGAGATATTTTTATTCTATGTTTTTTTTATTTATTTATTTTATTTTATGGTCGCAGCCCTGTCGTCTTCTGGGGAGACTAGAGGCAGCAACTCGAGTTAGCCTCCACCTGCCCTCAGTCGATTGGGGCAATAGTAAGGTGATTGGTGGAGCGGTAAAGATAAGAGGTGGGATGTGGAACGGTCCTCTTTCTTTAGCTCCTAGCTGCCATGCAGATGAACGAAGCATGGCAACAGTTAAGTGGCAGGAGGAAAATATTCTCTAGTGTTCTTTAAACATAGAAGACTGAAGTCATGGTTTTAAAATAGAGCATTAAAAGTTACAGAGGAGCTTCAAGGACTGGTTTTATACCTGAGAATTTTCCTTTCTTCTATTTCTACCCCTCCTTTACTTACAATGCATGCTTCCAAAAAATATTCAGCTTAGGTAATTTATTAAAATTAAAGTTTCATATGTGTGTGTGAAAAATATCCATCCCTGTGTGGGCGCTACCTCACAAGAGCTGCTTGATTTGCTTTGTTTTTCTAACATAAGGCCAAAATAAACGTAACTTTTATGTTGAATTAACTTACTAATATTAAGCTAATATTAGCTAATTAGTTGGACTGTCTGCTCCATGTCATTTTTTTTGTGCCCCTGTACAACCTGGGGCTGCATTGTGCCAAGCTTGCTGATCATGGTGGAGACTTCCCCACTGTTCCCTGAAGAAAACATCTCAGATGGACTCTCCTCGTCATGCCAGTAATGGTGCAAATCATCTGGACTGTGCACATTTCTGGTTTTCTCGTCAGTAAATTACATTTTCTTCCACGTTCTTCTTTGCCCGTCCGGCCTTTGCGTCCATGCAAAGGTTGAACGGGCAAGTTTGACGGGGCTTTTGAAGATGTTTTTGTTTTCCTCAAGTACTTCCTTAGCAGATGCCATCTTATGGTTATTCGATGAACATAAAAGGGCCGCAATCAGCATCAGCAAAGGCCTTAATTTGGGTCCTACGCTTGTCTTCAAAGAAGGCATGTTCAGTCCTCCAGCTGAGTGCAGGGGACATATTTTGGTGTCAACTAACTGCCTTTCTGCCTCCAACCTCCACAGTGATGGTCAAACACAGATAAGCTTTTTGGCTTTGCCATCAGGGGGTCAGGACAATGTGAATACCTGGCAGGAAATGTTGATTTTGACTCTTTTGGACTACAGTCTTGAACGTTTGATCAGCTGATGAACAGCCTGAGTTTAAATGCAGTTTTCAAAGATTTGCCAGCTTCTTCTGCCTCTTGATCCTGATTCTTCTTTTAGCCTGTTGAAGCTTGACCTATGACCCAGAGCCAGTCCAGCACAAAATACAAATACTTTTAGTTTCTTCCCCAGTCTTAATATTTTCTTCAGGGGTTTATATGTGTTAATGGGCACTAACGGCTTGGAATAGTCAGCAGAGGTACCCGAGTTTCTTTATTGTTCAATATAAAGAAACTTAGTTCTTTATATGAAACTCGGGGACTAACAATGAAAATAGTTTTTATTCCCTTAGCTGGGGTCTCTTTTATCTCCCTTTACATTTGTTACTCAGCTTCCAGTGTGTCAGTTCAGAGCTTTTTAGCTGTGCTCACATTTGTCTGACCTTCTTCCCGTCAAATCCAAAAGGTTGCTTTAGTCGATAAGAATCACAGCACTCAGTTACCGTAAGAGTCGTGATTGTGTCTGAGTGAGTGCGTAGCCTCTGACAGAGCTTTATTTTAAACTAGATGTGAGTCTTTGCAGATCTTGGTACCCATTGTTCTTGTTCTCTACACATCTCAACAATTGTCGGGTCCCGTTTTAGACTCAAGGATGCTGTGGAGTACTTAAATTAGCTCATGGACTATTCTCTACAGTGTTTGTTATTGTTTTAAATGTTTTCACAGGCCATGTCTTACGCCTGAAAGCATCTCTGGATTTTGAAGGTAAAACATATCCTCCTTAAAGTGCTTGCAGTGTTGTCCCTAAATGTGAGAAAAACACGTGCCTAATGCATACACACTCATTCACATGACATGTTTAGAGCATTGACACTCAAGGCTGTAAATTCGCCTCCCCACCTCCCCATACTGTATTGCCTCCCCTGCGGGATGTGTGTGTATACAGTATGTGCTGCCCCTGGGGTGGGTGCCAGTGCACAACAAGCTTTCCTCAACCCGGTGGAGCTGTGGCCTGCAGGTATTATAAATCAGACATGTTTATTCATGCTGGACAGGTTATCTCGCAGCGGATATGGAAATAAGCTGGATTGCAGCCCCACAAGCGGGACACAGACCGTAAATGGAGCGAAGAAGAACGGCATATTCTCCTCGTCTATCTTTCCCTCCTTCCTCCTTGAGAGTAGATTTACACTTCTCGGCAGGGTCGTTTGTTACAACGGAGACATATTCAGTTCAGTTGTTTCCCTCGCTAAATATACTCCTGTTGTTTTGGGTATTCAATAAGTGGACAAAACTTGGATTTCCCAAAGAGTTGTTTGAGTTACTCTGCTCTGTCTTTACCGCTTTCCTTTACCTCAATAGTATCCTCTTTTTCTCCCCTGTGATGCTATTTGTCTTCAAGTGATTGTCTCAAAGACCTTCATCCTCAAAATGCATACGATGGTTGGTATAGACCAACACAAGCTAGCGCTGTTAGAAAGTGGAAGGTCAAATCTCTGAAAAGCGTGTCATGCATCAGCATTCGACCCCCTTTACCTTGATAGCCTTAAGTAAAACCTGGTGCAAAACAGATGTTCTGTGAAGGCCTCAGAGGTTTGTTAGAAGAACATTAGTGAACATACGGCATCATGAAGACCAAGGAAGACAGCAGACAGGTCAAGTTTTTTAAGTTGTAAAGATGTTGCAGGAAATGTTAAATAACATCATAAACTTCAAACATTTAACCGAGCTCTGTTTAATCCATCATTTGAACTGTAAACCTTCCCAAACTGACACAGACCAGCCAAGTAGAGGATTATTCAGAGAAACAGCAATGAGGACTATTGCCCCTCTGGAGGAGCTGCAGGATGACATTAGACATGAACTCAACAATTTATCCCTTAATAGAAGAGTGAAAAGAAGAAAACCGTTGTTTAAAAAGTCAAAGCTTAGGTGGAAGAATGTGCTCTGGTCCTATGAGAACAAAGCTGATGTTTTGGGTGTAAATGGAAAACTTGAGCTGTTTTGTAAAGAAGTATCGAGGAAAAATTGGATGAGTAAAGCTGGTAGAGACGTACCCTGAAAGAGTTCCAGCTGTGGTTCTGTGAAATGTTGACACAGGGGAGCTGATCGCTAAAGGTTGCCACACCCTCCTGATGTTTCGGTGTGAAACGTTTTGAAATCTCTGTATCATTCTTCCTCCGCTTCACAGCTATGTGCTAACTTGTGTTGGTATACTGCATACATTTTCTATGAAATGCATTCATGTTTGTCGTAACGAGACAGAAAGACACGGTAACGCCTGATACTCCTCTTATGTTGCACCTCAATTCATCTTCCTGACCTTTTCATGTCAACCAAATCATTCTGATTGTTGACCAACCATCTCAACAACAGCAACATACTAACAAAAGCAACTTCATGAAACAGACCAACTGTAACTTGTGCTGTTATTTGTTGAACTTATTTAAACGTGTTAGCTTACAGGTATACAGTGAAAGCAGCAGGTCAACTGAGGGTCTTGGACAACTGTAATTCTTGCATATGAGCATACAAACATGCACGGTGTTATAGATACTATATTCCTTTTTTAATATCCACATTTTAAAGTAAGGATGCACACCATCCTACGTGCAAACTTAAACGCTAAAAGCTGAGACTGAACACAGCCTTGTGCCATGCCATCTCAGTCACTCTCTCTGATTCACGTTATTTCATCTTAAGACCACTAATAATGTTGTGGAAGTCCGTTATGATCCTTTTGTGGCTTTAGCTGCAGTAGGTCATGTAGGTACTTGTTTATGTGCCACCAGCGTGCAGCCTTTGGATGTTTTGGCTCTCCAGGATTTGCAGTGCTCCTCAGCTGTAACTGAATCTATCAGCACGTCCTCACATTGATGCCGTTCCCCGCATACCCAACGCCACACAAGCACCATTCGTCACCTCTAATGATAATCAGTGATTTCTAAATTCAGATCTGTCTCCAAGCTATTTTGTCCTTTTCTCTGCATGGTACGCAAATTAGATCTTGGAAAGATCAAATGGTGGATTTTGGACTTTTAATGATTTATTTAAACTGGTTTTTCGTCCAGGATCATATGATAATACAGGAAACAACTTAAACATAAAAAAATAAGAAGTGAGTGCATGAGTTTTTATTCATTGTGGGCTTTTTTTTCTCAAATGTACACACTCAAAAATATGCATACAGGCTTAAATATATATACATACATTCCCCTAAGTCTTCCAATAAGTGGTGCTGAAGGTTACAGTAATGATTAACCACAGAACAGTAATAAAATTGTGCAGATTAAGACTAAAGTAAACTAATTAGCGTAGTGAACAACTCTGGAACCACAAAGCCCCAAAACTTTGGTGGGATCATCATGATGTGGGGCTGTTTCACTGCCAGAGGTCCTGGAGGGGAGGGAGCACAGAGTGGATGGAATAACAAAGAAAGAGATTCTTCAACTTCATCTCAATTTAAGCTGAAAGAGGAGTGAAACTTAGAAGACGGTCAGGTTCTTCAACAGGACAACGATCACAGGCACACATTGAAAACGGTTTTGGAAAGGACAAAACTGATTTACGTCAAGCTTCTGGAAGGGTCTTCCTTTTCTTCCCCCAAAGACCAACCTCAACCCTGCAGAGAACTGTGGACTATGGTTAAAAGTCAAGTCTGTGGCAGAGATTAAATAAATTCTTAAAGCCAGAATTATTCCAGTAGCAGACGGACTTTAAACAGATTTATTAGGCTTAAAAATTAAGTTGGTGAAGATTCTCAGTCATCCAGGCCATGGTCAATCCAAAAAAGGTTAAAAAAATAAAACAACTGGACTTCTATTCTGAAGCTGAAGATGTTTTGCTTCCCATCCAGCAAGTCAGAATAGAAGTCCAGTTTTAACCTTTTTTGGATTGCTTAAAAATTAAATGTGATATTTATTTATTTATTTTTATACTTTATCCAAAAGGCATGCGTTTTACTATTATTATTATTGCTCACTTCGGTACAAAGGAGCTTTTGCACATACAGCAGATAGAAGAAAAGCCCGGGTTACAGATTCTCACCAGTAATCTATGCTGGAATCGTAACAGTTTATTTTATTTTTTTAATTTTTTTTCCCCAGTGTCCTGTCTAGCAATGTGGCAATAAGAATTGTTGTCTTAATGCCAACTAAAGCTCGACAGATTTTACTTTCACAAGTGGAGCAGTCAGCTTTCGCCATAGTGCTCCGCTTGATTCATGCATGTAAATAGTTTTATTGTGATTCATGCGGGGAATATTTCAAATTATGTGGACACTACAATGGGAAAGTAGGAGAGTAAGGGAAGAACAAGAAGAGAGAAAAAAGAAAGAGAAGAGGTGAAAGAAAGAGGAGATAAAAGGGAGAGAATGATAAAATCGTAACAGTTTAAGCATCATGTCTGACTGACTGGACAGGACCACAAGGCCATGGACTATGCATAACTCAGCAGAAGCCTTTCTGTCCTTTCTCTGGCCTTCTCTGCACTGTGTTTTGACTTGTATCGGAATGAGTGATGCAGGAAAAAATGTGACCTTTATTATGCACTGCAGAGACTGGCAGCAAGAGATAAATGCATATGACATTTCTTTCTAAAAGGGCTCCATGCAGCCGATTACATTTGCTTTTCTCCACATCTGACAAGCTGTTGGCCTCCAAACGGCACAGCTCTGTCTAATGACGTCCACTCACGGCGGTTATAGAATAGCTCAGCCATGCTGGACCGCACATCCATCCCCCAACCGCTCCTCTGCTTTCAGGTTTGTTGTGCTGTATCGACGTGCTCTGCCCTGACTTTTCCGAGCACGTCAGATATTTGTCTACATCACCATCAACGTATTGCGCTTGTAAACATTTGTGAGGGTGATTATCTGTGCCCAGGATCTGCACAGGCGTTCAATTAATCATCTGCCCTGTTGCTCGGCTCATCTTCATCCTTTTGGGTATATCACAATGCTAAGGTCAGACTAATCAACCCAAGCCAACCTCTGGCACCATGAGAGAAATACAGGAAGGGGAGGTATTTATGGAGCCGAGGCTAAATATAGGAGGCCATCTGCAGAATTGATTTATGTGGGTCTGTCCGGGCTTGTGTGTCTTTATAGGGTTTAGCTTCCAAACATTTGACACACAGCTTATTAAACCCCATAAGGGATTTCTTTTAAATGCATTACTTTGCCCGTGCTTCATGAATCTGTGCTACACATGTAAATGCGCCACAAATTATACACCTGGTAAATTTTCTCTTAGTTTTTCTGTTTTATGGAGAAACCACAAGTGTTGCAATATCAGTCAGGGGTTTATATGCACTGACTTTGGGATTTAAAATTGAATTTATTTAAATATTCATTTTTCCAAGGTGGAGTAATCATCTAACAAACAGCTTTAAATTTACAAAACAGGAATTAACTACACAACTTTAATTTTTATCTCTTATTTTTGCTGTAGTCCATACAGGGTCGAGATTATACATACAGACTTAAATATAAATACACCTCGACTAATATTTGGTTGAACGTCTCTTCTCCACACATCATCAAGCTTGTAGTGTAGTTCTGGTTAGCTATTTAAGATAAGATAATATAGACTTTATTGATCTCACAGTGGAGAAATGCACGTGTCACATCGGCTCTTATAATCAAAAGAAGGTGCCAAAAGGAGGAGAGTTGCATGAGGTACCTTTCTGATGAGAAATGGAAGGGTTCATAGAAACCTGTTGATTTCCTGGCATGGAACTGGCTTTGAAGCACACGGCAAAAATTTCAGGCCTGCAGCAAAGGTCCAGAGGACGAAGCTGGGACTTTGGGGAATCCTACCAGAAGCTTTTGTGTTTCGGATCAATGTCCTCACAGAACATCTTATTCTGTCCAACCTTTAACCATCTAGCTGTTGTCTACAGGGAAATTTCATACAATTGCTGTGGGCTCAAATTTCATACAATTTGAGCCCACAGCAAGATGCTGCCACCGCCGTGCTTGACAGTTGGTGTAATGTTCCTAAGCTTGATAGCCTTACAGTGACTTTTGTGATGCCTCCTGTTGTTATGGCCAAATACCCCAATCTTTGTCTGGTGTCTCTGTAAACGTTTCTCCAGAAGGCATCAGTCAAGCTTGTCCAAGTGGGCAGCTGTGTGTTTCAGTGGTAGCCTGAAGCTGTCACTTTTGGAGCAGGGGCTTTGTTCTGGAACGGGATCCTCTCGGACCATGTTGTTGTTAAAATGGCCGCACTGTGGGCAGTGATGCCTGTGTTCCTGCAGTTTGTAATTAATGACCGGCTTCATTTACGTTATTCATGATCAGTCCGGCTGATATTCATGGTCATGAAAAGAGTGTGTGTGCACCGTTTCAGCCATGTTAAAACGGTATTCAGAGTTGTAACATTTAGGGCATTTCTAATACTGCTCAGCCACGTTCATGTGTGACAACCAATGTTCTTTAGCGTCCAAACGTCCTGCGACTTGGCAGATTAGTTTCGTCCTGCCTTCATAATGCCACCTGCCAACGGCATTGAACTTAGCGGCTCCACCAGTCATGCATGAAATCCAAAGCTAAACTGGCATGATGTATTTGTTTGGGATCAAGGTTAAGGGTTTCTGTCACTGCCGCCATCTGTGTTGGCTTACGTTGAAAAGGGAAGAAAAAAACGTGCACAGGCGTGCATGTCTGATGAGAAAGTTTCTATATTTGTTTTAAAGGATCAAGGCTGAAAATAATGCTCTGAGAATACACAAGGTGGAGAAACTAATAGACTGCAGCTGGTTAAAAGGATGTTATGTACTATTTTTATCTACCTGACCATATGTTCAACTTTAATTCTTTGGTTTAGTTTTCTCTACTGTCACCAATAATAAAAAAGTGCTTAATATCCCGCCAGCCGTACGTATAATTGGCGCTTGTTCCCGTTCTGTGCCGAAGCCCAAACAGTTCACCTCCGCCATATGCTTGATTGACCATAGTGCTTGTTTGTCTGCAGGCAGTCTAGCTACGACGAAATTAAATCTCTTCATGGCAGAGACTCACGTGTGTCCCTCCAAGTTGCATATCCAACAAGTCAAAGGATTAGCGTAAATTGAACAGGCACACGTGACGGCGAGGATTCGATTTGCAGTTATATCCATTTCATAAACTTGGTCCCGAACGATACCAAGCAAAAGAGCCACTGTTTCAAAGTGTTTTTTCCGACACCGCTGTTCATTTGTCCTCTCAGGGCTGCTGTCAGGGCTTCCAGGGCTAAACGGAGGATAAACAGCATGAGGTCATTCCAGCTGCGAACATCTGTAGCCAACTGCCTGTCTGTGTTTCATACACAGCCTCCAGTACAAGCCCCTCCATCAATCCCAGCAAACACGGCCGGTCATCAGGTTCAAACCAGAGAAATCTCATCTGTCACATTAGTCTCTAGAGCCGTGATGCGTTCCAGTTTGTGTTAATGAGGCCTCCAGAATCTAGAGTATGGGGAAACATGAACTTTGTTTGACCACTGCTTGCAGTTATCTGTTAGGGCCTGATTTGATGAAGCCGTAATGAGCTGCGGGAAGACCGCGGCCTTTGTTGTGGGAAATTGATAGGAGTCTTATAATGATAATGAAAGTACAGCGGGTGGCGTTTTGTGAAACGGATCCTCACAACCTTGAGCAATATTTTGGATGGATGGGGGGTAACGGGGAAAGCTGGAATAAGGGATTTGTTGTTACCTGCGTCACTGCGCATTTCTGTAGATCTCTAACCTCTCTGTGTATATTCTCCACTATGAGCCTACAGAGCGGACTTGTGGAAAACATAGATGCTTGAACATATAGATTTAAATGTCTGACTTGAAATTGTTTGCCACCAATTAAGTACAAGCCTATTACTGGCAGCAAGGTTTTCTTTAATAATTTACGATCTCAAGACAAACAGAGTCACATATGAGTTGCCTTGCCCTATCCGTTGATGTGCACTGCCAGTCAGCTGGCTTAAAGAAAGCTACTGCACGTTTCCCTTGATTTCACGGGAGCCAAATTTAGCTGTCTGGTCACTCCGGCTGTGCAGGAGGTCAATGATCCGAAGAACACCAGCAAGTCAACTTCTGATTGGCTCATTTAAAGACTAATTAAGGTTCTGAGTCCAAATCTGGGCTTAAATCCAAATGAAATGTTGTGGCATGAATTTAAGTTGATCCTTCATATCCCATTCAACCAGATCCTCCCAGATCTGGTTGAATGAAAACAGTTCTGCAAAGAGCAGAGGGGCATACCGTAATTCCTGCACAGATGTAAAAGGCTCATTACCGGTTATTGCAAATGTTGGGTGGCAGTAATTGGGATTAGGGTGCAATTACTTTTCATGAGCAGTTGATCATTTGAAAATAAATGCTTTTTGTATTTGCTTAGGTTATGTTCGTCTTACATTAAAATCTTAACCATGTAATTGTCACAAAAAGCAAAGACGAGAACATAAAAACATCATTTTTTTATGGCACCTTATATGCTATAGATGGCCTTATTATGATTTTACATATGAATTCTATATTTAAGATGCATCAGGTATCATTTTTGCACTTTTTTTCTTCTGAATTAAAGTGTACAGGTCACATTGTACTTTAGCGCTGTGATTGTTTTGCTCATGGTTATCAAACCGTGAGGCTCTCATGCCTATTTCAAAACGTCTGTATAGTTTTAGGCATTATTTTATATTTTCCATCTCTCCTTCAGAACTCTGGATACAGACGTGTAATCAGATATAATGGGAATAATATGGTGGTAAATGGGGAAACATACCTTCCATATCAGGGTTCTAATAACATAATAGCTTCGTCTTCCTGTACGGCACTCACAGCAGGATCCTTCAATCATGTGCAACATTCTTCCATATGAGCTCCACTTTTCTCTGAAGTAGGCCTGTGCCTATATGCCAGCGCTCTGTCTACCCTGCAGTTAGCAGCTCGAGTAGCTGCACGACAGCGTCACTGAAAAAGTTTTAAGTGCTTTGAAATCCCATTTCCATCCACGTTGAAGAGGCCGCTGTTCCAGCTTTACCAGAATCATCAGGATTTCTGCTGTGACTAGCTTCCCCTTTATAGTGTAGTTAAAGACGTCATTAAAGAGAGATGGTGAGTTTTGTGAGAAGGATTACCCCCCACCCCCTAATTATCCTATTTTTTAAAGAGGATAATTACCTGATAATGTCAATATTATGATGCTCATCGTTAAGTGATGGGGTGTTTTTTGTTGAAATGTTGAAAATACAATAGAATAGCTTAAAGAAAAAGTCTAAAGCCTGGTTGAAGCTGTTTTGTATAAGTTCAGTTGAAATAATTATATAACTTTCTGCTTTGTCTCAAGCGATGTAATAATCCAGTTATTTTTTGGTGCATGTAGCATTGATACAAACCCTGCATCCGGCTCACATGTTCCTGATTATCTGGACTGCGTCTTTGCAGGGCATTGGTCAGCCCTCCTTTGAGCCACGCCCCTGCGTAGCAGTGGGAGGGTCAGTGTGAGGCTCTTTATAAAGCTGGACATGTAGACCGGTGTAGTAAACACTTTCTGCTCAGTCAGTTTGAAAGACGTTCTGAACTGCAGTGTCCTGCCTCACCGACGCGTCCTCCACCCTCTGCCACCTGTCAGAGTCTGAAATGGCTACTTTCATCTCGGTGAGTTTTTTCCGCCTCCTCAGCGTTTGTCAGCAGCTTGACTCTGATTTGATTACCGATGCTGCTCTAACCGGTTTTTTTGAAACTTGGCAAACTCTACTTGACTTGAGACGCAGACTGGGCGGGGATCAGTTAGGGTCACGAGGAATATAGAAATGTCTTAATTTAAATAGCGTGCATTCAAATATGTGATGTTTTCTATACAATCCTAAACATCGCTCCAAGATGAAAACTATAATTGGTTGTTTTTGCTGTTATAACTGCAGAATTTCTGTTTTTTGCGTTTTCTCTTGGAAGTTTTGCCTTTATTAATGTGTTTTAATAATTTTGTTATTGCCTTAATTTCATGCTTTAAAAAGAAAAAGGGCTGGAAAACATTCACCAAATGTTGTTGATCACTTTAAATCTGCTTAACCATATTACCAATTTTGGAAGTCTATGACTTTCCACTTATTGTTACTTGATTAATGATGATCCGATCTCTGTAAACGGTACAGTTGTACTTTTTCCACTTTCGGCTCTAACCTAATGAGCTGCTAATGTTTACTGGAGGGCAGGAATCTTGGACCGCCGTCTTGAATCATGAGGATCTAATAATGGGGACGTTGCGTCTTCTGACTTTCACTTGCGTCTGCATGTTTTCCTCTTACAGATGCAGATGTTTTGTTTGCAGCTGTATTTATGTCAGATTTATTTTTCTCTGCTTTCTGTTTGACCATGTGTATGTGTAATGTAGCTGTTCAGTTAGAAAGGAAACAGGTCAAGGGAATTTAACTTTCAGAGTTGGCATCTGCCACGTGAAAAGGTCAAGCTGCACAGCAACAGCCCCATCTAACCTTTTCATACTGATCCCGCTGGGTCATATCAGTGCAAATGCAGAAAAAAAACTACTATAATTGACAAAGGTCTGAACTTTACGTAAACCTGAGCTACTAAGTCCGGATTTTTCATCCAGGACTGTTTTGTGAACTAAACCCTGACTTGTTTGTTTCCTAAAAAGTAAGCTAGGATACTTCTGCGTTCCCCTCAGGCTCCTGTTCTCTGTGTAAATCTGTCCTATTAAAATAGATCATATTCATGAGTGGTTGAATACGAGTGTGTACACCTTCACCTGAAAACCTCATTTCGTATGAGAGTAATGTCAGAGTGGGTCATGAAGTATTAATGAATATGTCCTGTTTCTCTCATTATCCCAGATGGCCACCTGCCACGCTTGCAACAAGACATCCATTCACAAAGGCGTGAACAGAGATTTTATTGCCAGCTTCGCCAAGACCCACAGCACACCAGGGAGCGCTGGCAAATACAGGACCCCCCAGTCCGGCAGCAGGTCCAACACGACCACGCCCAAGACCTCTGGCAAAGATAAGACACCATCGAATACACCGAGGTAAGTCACCCCATCATGCTGATATTAATGATTAAATTATAACTTATGGTTCTGTTTTCTGTTTTCATGAATCTCAACTCATTTTATTTGAACTTTTTCTTCTGTCTCCTCCCTCTAGGTCCTCCATTACTTCCACCATTTCAGGGTCAAGTTCTTCTTCCTCCAAGTCTTCTTCTAAATCCAAAAACTGGGTCGTTCAGCGTCTCAGCAAGATCCTCACGCGCGACGACAGCCAGGGCAAAAAGAAGGGGGGCTTGAAGGACTTCCTCTCCTCACTTTGAGGGCCTCGCCTCACGTTCCGTCTCTACTCGCGATCTTAAACACAAGAGGGACCAAAGTTCCGACCTGCACCAGAGGAACTTCGCTGGTTTCAGCTCCCGAACCGGCGTGGCAAGGGTCAGCGTTGCTGGGCTGATTGGGCGGCCGCTCCCGAACGTCCCGACATTCGTAACTGGGAGCATTGAGCTTTTAATCGGTTCCCGCACATTCTGCTGCGTCAGGCGAAGGGGAAATGCTTCTTGGAAACTCCTAAAGTGGAGTTGGTTCTCTTACAATGCCTCTACTATTTTAAGGGCATGTCCAGCATAACAAGCTGGTTTACACTCCAATTTCCTTTTGATTTTTCTACACAAGACACATGTACGACATAAATCAGTTATTGATAAACTCTTAGCTTTTGTCCCCCGGTTAGGGAGATGATGGCATAAAAGCATTTGTAATGGCATAGCCAGGCTGATGGGTCATGTCTGTGTCTCTGTGTATCTTGCCAAGGCAGTTTTTTTAAATGTATATACATTTTTGAAAAGTGTAAGTCACCAAAGACAATATTCATAACTTTAACTGAGAAAGAGGTCTACTGCTTGTTTACGTATTTCAGGCACACCGGCCTATAATCTGTACAGAAAACTGTTGTTTTATCTTCTGAACTGAATATTATTGAGACTCTTTGATAACTTCTTTGACTAAATGCATTAAGTTACTCTTCTGAAGGTTTTCAGTGAATCTCGTTCAGTTTTGTGCTGACTGACGGATTTCTTACTCTATTGTGGAAATAGTTTCTGAAATACCTCACATTTATATTCAAGTTTTGATTCTGAAATTAAACCTGTCCAATATTAAAAGAAGCTGTTTTGTCCATTCTTGCTCTTTATTTGTTTTTTTATGGGGGGGTTATTCACCCAATCTTGCATATCTGAATACAGAGAAGGTCTTGGTTTAAGGTACTATGTCTTTTTGTGTTATACTAACGCAAAGCTAAATCCAGTTATGATGATCAGTTGAATAGCAACCCACAAGACCTTTGAAGCTTAGTGGTGTTTTTTCCCCCCACTAACCCTGGTTTAGACTTGTCCCTAAGCTGTTGCTTGTTTCTTGGTTTCGAAGAAGCAGTTAGTTTACTGATGTCTTAAAAATCCTGCAAGTCCTTCACAATGCTGTAAGTATAATGAGATTAAATCACACACAGCTTGAGTCTGTTTACTAATTGGGAATATTCTGAAGGCAATTTGTTACAAAGGATTTTATTTAGACTAAAGAGTTCAGCTTTAGGCTCACAGATATGTATTGTGAACCATATCATGTTCCTTCCTTCCTTCAAAATATGCGATATATTGTGTTAATAAAACATAAAGAAACAAATTAAAATGGATTGTATTCTGGTTCTGACTTGCCAAAATAAATAAGTATTTCAAAGGGTATGAAACATTTTTAAGGTACTGTACATTTCAAAAGTAAGATCACAAAGGGATTTATGTTAACCAAACATGGTTCCAGAATTAATTTAATAATAAATGATCACAGTGTAAAACAGTTAGACTCTGTAATGTAAACACTTAAACCTGTATAAACATATTTTATATATAAATTGTTTTATCTTAAAACATTAGTAGTACAAAAGGAATCGTGTTGTTTTCAGCAAAGCTGCTGTTTTGCTGGGGGAAACACGTTTTACCAGCCGCGTCCTGCAGATGGCGCTAAGCTTTCAACAACCGGCCCGACCTGACAGGAAGTAGAGAAACTGCAGCAAAGCTTCGAGTTAGCAACTCGCTAGCGCCCTAAACCGACGGGTTCGCATTTAAAAACTCCCCTAAAAATGCTTTACACGCATCATAAAGTACAGTTACGTTGAATTTCGTGGGAATACCGGCCTGTTATTGCTACAACCATGTCGAAAAGGAAGCGAAGAGAGAGCGAGGACAGACGGGAGCACAAGAAACCCAAGACGTCCAAAAATGATATGGAGAAACTGAAGACACAAACGAAGAAACTCAACCAGGAGGTGCAAAAACTGAAACACATCGAGACTTTGTGAGTCACTTTAGATAATACTTCGTTTTTACGACAAATAGTTTCTAATAGTTACACGAGAACTAACACAAAACAATGTATTTTTCGTGTGCAGCTATGAGAAGCCTCCACCAGGGTTCATTAAGGTACCGTAGAGAAATGCATGCGAACTCAGAGAAGCTGCTTGTCGTTAAGGCTTTTCTTTGAACGTTTTCCAGTACTGGCCACAGTTTGTGTTTGCAGGAGCACGAAGAGAAACCAGAGGACTGTATTCCTGCCGATCCTGGAAATGAAGACGCCAGAAACTTCCTGGCAAACGCCCCCACCAAGGGGCTGTGGATGCCTCTGGGGAAGGAGGTGAAGGTGATGCAGTGTGAGTGCATTCAGTTATCCTGCCCTGAGCTTATTCTGGTGAGAACAACCACAAAACAGAGCCCTGCTGTTGTTTAACGGGATTCCCCACAGAGCAGAAAGGGCAGGTAATAGTTAATTATCTATTTAGAGACATTTTGGCTCTGGCTGTCAGAGCAGGAAGAGTCAGACACATTCTGCTCTGAGGAGCTAAACTCACAATACAACACTATATTTACATATAAAAGTGTTGTGCTCAGAGTCCCGTTGCCTGTCCTTGGTCATGCTAGGACTGCGCAATCACAAATACCTTGTCATCATATCGGTGCAAAGTATTTTCACAAAGGACTTTTTTGGGTTGCAATATTTGTTGAGGTTTAGATTCAAAGAATCGTGGATTTACTCGTTGCATCCCAATAATATGTATCCCTTCTGTTAGATGTCTCGACAGTAGATCCCCACACAGTCAATGGTGCCTTAACATGCTAAATCAAGCATCATGATGATTAAAAAAAAGACAGCTGGAAAAGTGGAATCATTATTGCGCTATTCAACAATATCGCAATCACCCAATTAACTATTATCATGCAACCCTGTGTGGAACAGTGTGAAGTTTAAAACGTTTTCAGGTTTTGGAAAAGGATAAATTAGGGCTGCACAATTAATCACATTTGCAATATAATCGCAATTTTAATAAACGCAATTTCCAAATCTCAGAGGTAAATTTTTGGCTATGTAACAATTAGTTAATCAGACACGTCCTTTAGGTGACGGTAATATTTTTAAAGTGGGTTTGCCTCCACATGGAAGGGAAGACAGTTGCAGCAGTGAGATAATCTAAATTTATTACTTCTTTTAGAGTTTATATAATCATACTGTTTTACCAGAAACTTTCAGGAATCTCACCATAGCATTAAGTACTGGTCAATAAGTTTAATACATAGACTTGCTTGTTTGTTGCACTTTATGTTCAACAAGGATCGATGTCCAAATCAATTAAAAGCTGTTCTCTTGAATAATATTCTGATTAATAAAAACATTAAGTTATTTTTTTAAATAGTCCCTGTTTACAAACATCTTTATCTAGAGGCCATTTTTGTTGCTTGTGGTTAATGCAGAGAAAAGTCAAAATCAAATCGCAATTTTGGTTGAAATATATCGTAGTCAGAACGCAATCATTTCTGCTCCGAGTTGAGACGCAGTGGCTCTTTTAGCACCTAATCTGCACAGCGATGAAACGGATTGATTTGTTGTTTGTATATGTTTAAAAAGACATGATAAATTAAACTGAAAAAAAAATTGTATTAAATCGCAATATTGAGATAAAAAAAATCGCAATTAGATTATTTTCCAAAATCGTTCAGCCCTAGTATAAATGCAAATAAATTATTGAAATGTTTTATTTCTAGACTTTTTTCTGTCTCCCATTGCTTGTAAATTGCATCGCTTATATGTCAATATATTCTGCGATCAATCTATAATCCGTCTTCCTTACTATCCATCCATCTATAGACCTACCTAGTTATTCCTTTACCTTGGGGTCCATTCGTACCTCCCGCTCATCTTCGCACTGTCCAATCCATTCATTAATTTGTCAATCCAGTCCTCCCTCCGTTCTCCTTTCAGTCCATCCATCTTCTATACTGTCCATCTATCCATTTATTAATTCATTTGTTTGTTGATCCATCCCTCTTTTTTTTCCATCCATCCATATTTAAATACTGGCCACTGTTAAAGTATCTACCATAAATTCATAGTGAGCTTTTGCATTGAAACCTAAATTTGTGTTGTTAAAAAAAGCACTGTGAAGTTAAATCTGCAAAAGTATGGGATTTTGACATAGACTTATCAGAACTATGGTGTCAGAATAACTTTGGAGAATGGTTGTCGACAGTCGGAGTGAACCATAAAACCAGAAAAGGAGCCCATATAAAGGAAAGCTGCCATGTAATAGATGCTACAGATTTAGCGGAAGTTCTCAGCTGTCTCTTTACATTTTCATAGACAACTAGACTCTCGGATCAGGCGTCATAGTAACTTCACTTTGTTAGTTTTATTCAGTAAAGCGTCCTATTTGACAAAATTTTAGTAAGATGTGGACGACATCCACCCTTTTATGAACTCATTCACCGTCTGTGTGTAGCATATTTGATCTCGGCTATGACCGAAGGTAAGCTGGTAACTTGTACAAACTTGTGGAAGTCTCTGGTCTCCTGAGCTGTGCCACTGATGGTAATATATAATTTAATCAGGGCACAAAGTCTCAGCAAGGAATTATTTGTATGAACCATTTACCAGCAACCAGAATTTCCAAAGCCTGAAATTTTGAATCTCCTTCATGATTTTAACTCAGACCAAGCATTCAGGTTTAAACCTGTAAATATCACATATAATTCACACTAGGGCTGGACAATATGGCTTAAGAATAAAATTCCGTTTTTTTTTTATCAAATCCGATTAATTGATTTTCTTTTTGTTTCATAAAAACAAATTGCTGAAATTATTTTTAAAAAGATACTTTTATTTCAATAATTTCATCTGGGAGCTGACGTGAATTAAAAGTGCAACTTATAAAGTTTCATGGAAGCCCAGAAGAGTACATTGGCAAAAAAAACTTCTTTTTTTTCCAAAATTAAATCTTCAAGAGTAAGTTGCAAAGATCCCTGTGTGCTTAATTTATAAAAGGACTCACTCGTACTCTAGATCAGTAGGAGCCATTTTGAACATTTTGCTACTAAGAGGAGCATAAAACGTCACGCAACTACATGATTTCATTAGAGAGGTTATGCAGAAAACATGTATGTATTTGTGGGAAAGCCAATATTGAGCTTGCCTTAAAATGTCCTAAACTGTGCAAAATCAGAGCAACTGTAAGCTTTAAAGACAGAAAACCATAAAAATATTCATCGTAATCAAAGTATTTGTTTGTTGATATTTAATAAGGTTACAGACATATTTCATTTTTTTTTATTAAACCTTTATTTAACCAGGAAAGTCACCATTGAGATTAACAATCTCTTTTTCAGGGGAGACCTTTCAGGGAGATATTTACAGTACATGTAAAATATCTCATATAAATAGCATTCACAAAGACTATTTAGGAAAAAAAGAAGACTGTAAAATGTTACATAAGACAATAAAAGTATATGTTGCACATGGCATTTACACGTTTTTTTTTTTTTTTAAGAGTTTCATCTTTTTCTACGTCATGTTTAGTTGCGCAGCAACTAAAGCATGTCTGGAAAAGCAGGCGAAGCTAAATCCTCTCCAGTGACTCTGCAGAAATCTTGTGAGACGATAAAAACGTTACATATCAACATGAAGTGATTGATTCCCTGGCAAACAGGACAGAGGCTAGTAATGGTGTTGTAGAGATAACATTCTGCCGTTATGCGCTGTGTCCATTCATTCCTTCATCCCACACATTGTCATGCTGCTGGAACAGCCGGGGATTATGAGAGCACACAGAGGACCCGTCCACAAAACTGGCATTTGCTCAGAAGAATCACTGAGCGTGACTCGCCTCGCTTAATCCTTTGTCTAAATGTTGATTAATTTTTCTCTGTTTTAACTCATGAAATGAACAGGAACTTTATTGTTAAGTGTTCTGTTAAAACTGGTGTAGATTCTCAGTCAACCAGGATGTAAAAATTCTAAGTAATAAACGAACTGGACTTCTACTCATGTTCCTTAAAGACGGTTCACTTTTTATCTAATAAAGGTTGAAAGTAATGGGCTTATAAAATGTAAACTGAACAATCACACCAAAAGGACTCTTAAAATCTTCATTTTAATGACTCTTAGTGTTTTTTATCTCTTAAAGAAAGGTAAAATATATTTATCTCGACAATTTAGCCACAGATCCACAAAGGTCTCTCTGCAAGGAGTTTGCATGTTCTCTCTGGGCTTTCTCCCACAGTCTAAGAACATGACTGTTAGGTTAATTGGTCTCTGTAAATTGGCCTTAGGTGTGTGTGTGTGTGTGTGTGTGTGTGTGTGTGTGTGTGTGTGTGTGTGTGTGTGTGTGTGTGTGTGTGTGTGTGTGTGTGTGTGTGTGTGTGTGTTTAGACGATGGATGGATAGCAAAGCCATTTTAAGTCTATAAAAAATTAAAGACAGCTTCAGCATGAGGTTTTATGCACTTTATGATAGTCAAGTAAAGGTTAGGGATAGATGTTTAAATAGGTAAATGGGATGATTTAGTTTTTTTTTTTTTTTTTTTTTAGTTTTTTTTTTTTTTTTCTGTTCGATTCACATCTACTACTTCTATCAAAGTAAACCTCAGTAAAAATAAAACAGCACCGTGTAAGTTTTGACCCAAGTTCTAGCTCAATTTCAGGTATATTTGATTATCTTTCAGGTCAACATGCAGCAATTGGCTTTTTGTGCAGGCTGCCCTTCTCAAAAACTGGCCTATGTAACTTGGTCGGGTCGGCTCCGTTGTTGAATGGGTCATGTGACCTAAAGCGATGCTCTAGGTCACATGACCTATTGTAGGTTACTGCAGTAACAACAAAACAAAACAGATATGACTCTTACCTGACCAGACATATTTTTGGTTCTCTGATGTAGGATTTAATCTAGAGGGGTGAATGTGGCCTTGACTTTACAAATAACTCCATAACTTCTCAATCTGCTGGTCCAAACTGGTCTGCTGCCAGATTCCAAAACACGGAGGGAGACTGTTTAATTATGCGACAGCGCAGTTGTTTCCTGTGGCCTTCAGGGGCGCTAAACCTGGAAGTTACAAGTCTAGCGCTCCTAGTAGCTAGAAGTTATACAGCGCTGCTTTAAAGAATACCCAAAATTATTATCGGCCTGGAAAAGCCTGATCAGTGTACCTCTGGCTCAGTTGTCAAGAAGTGCAACAGTTTAATCTCGTGTTCCAGAACTGTGTTTACATATGTGGGGAAAGTTAAAATCTGACTTCAAACCTTAACAATTGACAATGTTTAGTCACTGTTCTAAGCAGTGAGACGTCTAAAGGCCAAGACGATCATATTCGTATAACCTTTTTAGAAGGTCTTTTTATTTATTATTATTATTACTTGTCTTAATGCAGGTTGGAGATGCAAGCGCTATGGTCACAGAACGGGAGACAGGGAGTGTCCTTTCTTCATCAAAGGCAACCAGAAACTGGAGCAATTCCGAGTTGTGAGTTTGTTTAACTCTTATTAACGCTCTCTGACCAAAGCAGAGGTTCATAGGAGATAAATTCACCAATGTTCTGCAGCAGACTTGATGCTGCTTGGCTCCATTTTGCATGTGATGGAAGAGCACGGTTTGCAGAAAAACTCAGCCTCTGCAATGATTACCATAAATGCTGTATTGTCATTTTTTTTCATTTCTCTTGTTACCGTCTAAGTCTCTCTAAAAGTGCTCACAAAACGCTGTTTAGAATTTGCAGGGGTAGCCTTTTTTTTTTTATCAGATTAATGGTAGCAACTCGTCTCCTTTTCTTCCTTATAATCATACATTTTTATTTTTCAGGCTCACGAAGATCCCATGTATGACTTAATCCGAGAAAACAAAAGAAATGAAAAAGAAACCAGGTATGCCCATGATTTTGTTTGTTTTTAAATACATAATTATGACACAAATGGATATAATAATCGCTTAAAAAAACATCTGTTTTAAACAGGAAAGGTTTTTTTTCCAGATGCAGTCAGATAAAGATCTCTAGAGTTAAGACCTCGCAGTTGTGTTTGTTGCTCCTCCAGGACGTTTTGGCCAATCTCACATGACCTGGAAATAATGTCACAGTGGCTGGTTCCCTGTGCTTTTCGCTAACAAATAGGGTTTGACACCAGGATGTGAGGTTAGTTCACCATGAAAACGCGCTGTGGGGAGTGCTTGAGTGCATGCAGAGCAGCAGCAGCACGCTCATGTGTGCGTCTCAGCTTGCATTACAAAAAGGTTACTTAAAGGCCAGAAGCATTTTAAAGTTTGAGCTACGGCAGCTCTCTGCCACATTCATGTCGGCGTTTTCTTTGAAACCAAGGTGAGAAAAGCCAACCTGATCCGGCGTGTCTTGTGCTTGCGTGGACAGCGTTGTCTCTGGTCACTTGTACACCTTCACCAGGGTTCATAGACATCCAGACTTCTCCAGGATAGTCACAATGTTGCAGGTGACCCTACATGTTTTCTAATCACTGTCCTCATCTTTTATTTTTCCCTAAATTTGGTGTTCCCTGTCATTTCTATTCATCTGGTTTTATTTAATTATTTTTGTCCCATTTTTAAGCTTAGGTACATCCGGTCTATGTTAAATATTTCCTTCTTTTGTTAGTTAATATATGGCTTTTTACATTTTTGTTTTTGTTTTTGTTGTTGCAAATTAAATTTAGGATTTTTTTTTTTATTTTAAACTGAAGTGACATGAATTAAAAACACCTTAATGTAAAATATGTAATGACCTTAAGTTAAATAAACTGTCTTAAACTTTGTCAAGACTGAAAGTTGACAGATGCAAATAACAGTCACATTATATCGGAAATTGTTTGTCATAAAAGTCATCAAACAAGTTTTAATATTTGACAAAGAAACTGTAAATACAAAGTTCAGCTTTCAAATCCATTTTTTAATTTTTTCTTATTAACGTGTCTTTTCTGGCAGTCTAGCACTAAGATTTGCTGTCTTGATGCCAAAGTGAGGCCAACAGATTTACTTTCACAAGTGGAGCGTTACTGCTTTTGCTATAGTGCTCCGCTTGATATGTGTGCAAGAAACTTTATTGGATATTATCTTGGGATTATTTCAAATTTAATGGACACAGAAACGGAAAGGTAGAAGAGAAAGAAAGGAAGAGAGAAAGACGAGGCAAAACCTTAAAAGAGAGAAAAGGTGACAAAAAGAGCGTAGAGGAAAAAGGGAGTAAAGGTAACATCCTTGGAGTCTGCTCCTACACCTGCAGAGAGATGCATAAAAAGAACAGCAAAACCAATCAAAAGTATCACAAGTATTTGGAACAACTCCAAATATTTATTAAAGAAAAAGCCTTCCTGCTGTACAAACCCTAGCTCACTAATGACTAAACTGCTTTATTTTGAAGTCCCTTGAAGGACTCTTCAATAAGTAGCCAAGGAATGGCACCACTGAGCAGAAGTTTGGCAAGGGGCCGGCTTTCTCTAGCATTTATGTTTACAAGTTCAGAAACAAAGTCCACGAAGTAACTTCAGTTGGGTTCTCTTGAAACCTTTCAACATCTTTAAAAATAGTAAAGGGAAATTCCCTAAAGGAAAGAAAAGCACTGCATGCCTCCAGTGTGCAGAAACATTTAAAAGTTCTGTGTATCACCTAAATCAGGACTAAAGGCTACTACACAAGTGTGGAGCCATAAACGAGTATTGATTGCCTCTGTGATGTAAGGACAGGTCGAGTTTGTCGGTCTTTAAAGAAAATCTTTAAACTGAATGCCGCTTCAGCCTGATTTGCCCTTCCTTAGTTAAATTGCCAAAGGTCCGTCTCTCTGTGCACTTCCTCCTTTTTAAAACTTAATTACTCGGTTTTCTACTGGGATTTAAAGACGTGATCTTTTAGCTCAAGCTAGTTTAATAAACTCAGTGTTTACGGTAACCATGGTGCGTTGGGGTTTTTACCATGTCTGAAAGTTAAGCTCAAGGCCATTATGTGTGCTTTTTTAGGGACTTCACTCCGAGGACACTTAAAGCTGGGGCTTAACATTACAAGTGTTCTGCTTAAGGATTTCCAAAGGATCACTTTAAGACCATTTCTGGCTTTTCTTGCAGAATCTCTTGATACCGTGTCTTCCAATCGACTCTTGCATGTCTCTCTCTAATTTCTGATGGATGCGGTACTTTGTCCGTCCTTTTCTAACATAGAATTGGATGGCGATGTTTGTTTTGTCTACAAGACCTAGATGGAAAGCTGTTGGTGTCACATGTTCTGCTCTGCTCTGGGATATTAGGTGGTGGCAGCGTCATGCTGTGGGCTGAATGTGTTGACAGTTTCGCTATTAGTTGTTTATTCCACAGCTCTGGCCTTTAAGGGTGAGTGGCATCAAGGAGGCCACCCTGCAAAAAGGGAACTAAAACCAAGTAAAATTGTCTTGAAATGAGTGTGTTTGTTAATGATTTGAGCAGGTAAATAAGATTATCTGCCAATGAAATTAGTATTTTGACCCCTGAAATAAGATAATTAGATATGCTGCACTTGAAATAAGACTATGGAGACGAGCTGTTCCTATTTTAAGTGCAAAAATCTTGCCAGCTCAAATCAGGGACAAATGCTCTAATTTCAAGAAAACTTTATTTATTTTTTGCTCCCTTTTTGCAGCGCATTATTGAGTGAAGACCATAAGAAGTACCCTTAGCTGTTAGCTGCAAACATGTTGGAGAAGGACGTCTGTTTTGGTTAGATGAGACCAAAAAAAATTACTTTTGAGCTCATGTTATGTGGAAAAACCTAGTAATGACTCATGGCCCAAAAGCATGGTTGTGGCAGCCTTGTGCTCTGGGGCGGGGGTGCTTTTATTTTAAGCAGGGACTGGAATGTTGGTCAGAGTTGAGCGAAAGAAGGACGCAGCCAACCACAGGCCGATGCTGGCAGGAAACCTTGTCATAGGCTGCAAAACACTTGAGACTGGCAACATAACGCTAGAGTAACAGCCAGTAGCTAAAATCGAATCATATATATCAAAATGTATTCATTGTGATTATCTTAACAAGTCTCTGTCATATACAAAATTCATATCCCAGTACCTGTTTAATAACTGCCACCTCCTTTCATCCTCTCTTCTTTGCAGAATCCAGCAGCTGCAGCAGCTCCTCCAGGACACCACCTCCTCCTCTTCATCCTCAGACTCAGACAGCTCTTCCTCGTCGTCGTCCTCAGACCATCATCGCAAGAAGAGGAAAAAAAGGAAGGACAAGAAGAAGAAGGAGAAGAAAAAGAAGAAAAGGAAGCGAAAGCACAAGTCATCCAAAACTACTGACAGCTCAGAGTCAGACTGAGGCTCTGAGATTCTGTGCTCTCAGCATCAAAACGACGGTCTGTGATGTCAGGAAGAGACTTGAACAGCAGCAGCTGTAGATCTTGGACTGTAAAATCCAGTTTGTCCTGCAGAGTGCACTGAGGAGACTCATTTTGAGCCTCTCTCAGCCGGTTCTCTCTGTAAAACTGTATATTCGCTGTGCATGACCTCTCTCAGATGTTTCCCCCCACCGGCTTGGCCAGATCTGCATGACGACAGTCGAAATATCCTGTTACGACAAAATAACAAAGCGTCATACAAGATTGTAATGTTTCTTTTATGTTAGCCTGGTCATTTAATCAAATAGCGATTGTAATGAGTTAAATTCAAGGAGGTGGGAAAAAAAAGCTGCAGTTGGTTCATGTTTTCCACTGAAACCAGAATGTTTGTAACGGCCCAGAAATGTTCGGAATGATTTGAGGTTGGAATATGCTTATTTGCTCTTTAAAATGGCCACAGAAAGAAGAAAAGATTGTATGTGAATAAAGTTTCTGTACCAGAAGGATAACGAAGCCTCTTTTTTTTTATTCCTTCTAAGTTTATCCAGCAATTAGCTTTAAAAATGTTTGCTATATCTGGCCTTGATTTCATAGGTTTGACGTTTTTATAGTTTTTTTTGTTTTTGTTTTTTTGTGGGAGACTTGATGTTTTGAAGGTGGTGTTGCAAAGCTGCATGGAATTAAATTAATTAAAAAGCAACTGGTGAGCATTCTAAAAAAAAGACATTTTCTCCTCCATTCAGCTGTGGTTTGTGAGAATACTTTTGTGTTTCTTCCTCTTTAATCCCAACAATGTAGAACGTTCCAGCACTAACAATCTGTCAAATCGTCTTAAAGAGCAAACGGTTCACCTGCAGTCTCTTGTCTCCTTTTCACTTTTTGTCGCATGACACGAATACTACTGAGTAAAAAAAAAAGATGTATATATTTTTAAATAAATGTTTTGCATTTTAGTCAGCTCTACTGAGTATTTTGGAGAATTACTGTGAACAAATTTCAAGTCGCCACAGATTCTCTATTGGATTTAGATCTGGGATTTGACTGGACCATTATAGATATCCTTTAATCTAAGCCACTTCCTTAAAGTACTGGTAGTAACTATATTAAGGGTCCTTGTCCTGCTGCAAGGGAACCTCCATCTAACAGGTTTTCTCCAAGATTTTCTATACTTGGTTACATCCATCTTACCTTCAATGTTATGAAGCTTCCATGTACCCTCCCACCCCCAATCCTGGTCTTATTTGAGTAGAGCACCTTCTTCCACACGTCTCCTCTAAAGACAAGGCAAGTTTATTTATAAAGCACTTTTCAGTAACTACACGATTCAAAGGACTTGTGCCAGACTCCAAACAGGACAGCGTTGGCTCTCTTTGAGCAATGCCTTTCCTTTTGCCACTCTTCTGTTCAGGTCTTGGTATGGTTGCTGATTTGCCATGCTCTTCATTTTAGGGGTATGTATTGAACAGTGCTCTGTGAGATGTTTATACTGGTGGTTCTTGCTAAGAGTGTCCAGAACTGACTTCTTGGGATGTGTATCATAGCCCAACCCCAGGGTTAACCTTCTCCTAAATTTTATCCGATTCAGTTCAGTTCATTTATATGGCACCAGTTCACAACGCGTCATCCTAAGGCACTTTACAAACTCAGTTCTGATTAAAGTTTCCTGTCTAAGGAAACGCAGCAGATTGCATCAAGTCATTGACCTGCAGTCAGCATTCACTCCTCCTGGATGAGCATGTAGCCACAGTGGACATTCGTTTGTATTTTCGTTGACTTTGCAGCAATCCCTCATACCGAGCATGCATGTAGCGACAGTGGAGAGGAAAACTCCCCTTTAACAGGAAGAAACCTCCAGAAGACCCAGGCTCAGTGTGAACGGCCAGCTCCCACAGTGGGAAATTAAGTCACACAAAGGTGCACTGAAGGCAAATAGTTAGTCCTAATTTTATTTAAGAGCACAAAATATAGGGGGTTAAATACAAATGGATGCCCAACTTTCTAGAGTTTTATTTGTTCAGATTTTCCTTCCACTTCAAAGTAACTTTGTGTTGGTTGTGTTGATGACATAACAATAATGATAAAAAAAAATACTATTGAAGTTTGTGGTTAAAATGAGACAAAATGTGAAAAACTTCAAGGAATAAGAGTACTTCTGTGAGGCAGCGTCTGCATCGAAACCAGCAAAGATAGATGTTTTAGGCAAACTTCGAGGAAGTCAGATGATTCCTTCCTTCCTTCCCTTCCAACATGTGTCCCCGTGGAAATAAGCTGGAAACATTCCCTCTTCCTAATGGCCCTGATAGTGAGACAATTACAGCAGACCAACAGGGACCAGCCAAACCAGATTTCCATTTAGATTCGAGTCTGGAGCCTTGTGAGCCGTTCCATCGGCTGTCGGGAAAATACGTGCGTTTCTGTGAGGAATTTCATCAAAGCATGTCGGATCATACAGCCAGGAGAGCAATTTTGGCAGCTGATTCTCTGAGCAACATGGCTTGAGTTTATCCTTTCATCTCACTCTCCTCTTTGCTCACGTACCTCCTGTGGCAGCCGTTTCCTGTCGTATTTTTTGTTTTATTTTATTTTTTTGTGTGCTCTCATTGATATGCTGAGATAAATCCGCTTCAGTGGAACCCTCCCCCGTCTGTTTGGGGCGGTGTATCTCTCAGATGAGATCTGCTCACAGGGAGGCTGTCGCCACAGAGAGAGCCTTCGGTCAGTGGGATCGTTTTATTAAAGCAGTTTGTCATTTTGGACAAAGAGGCAGGTCGGACTCACTGTCCTGCTTGTCTTTGAGCTCCAACACACAGCACAGCCTGGTTCCGGGCCGCAGAAGATCTCTTTATGATTACAAAATCTTTATAGAAATTACATTTGGGAAGGTAACTGATGATAAAGCCAGAAGAAACGAGTTTTTCCTCCATGAAAGCATGAAAACCTCTCAGGAGTGGATTGAAGAGAAGTTATCCTAACCAGAAACTTCCAAGACTCACCACAAGATGTTAATCTCCAGATATGCCCGCCAAAATGGGGAATTAAAAACTTCCCAAAATAAGCGGGTAGTCTTCTCCAACCGCTTTATAGCCATAAAACTAATATGTCCCGCAAACGATGGAAAGAAGAGAGTGGAGAGGAGAACAGCTCAGTCCGTAAAGCTCCTGCTTCATCTGTTAAACCTGGCCTTGCCTCTGTCATGGCTGGAGCCAGTCTCTCTGATAATAGAACTGGCACGGTGGGGTTTAATGTTTTGCTGCTAGCAGAATGCTAACAGGATGGTATGGAAGAGCCTTCTGTGTGCAAAGCTTCAGCCAAGTGTGTCACAATTCTCCAATCTTAGCAGAAAAACCCTCAAAGAGCTGAAGCTGAACCAGTCGGCAACCCCTGAACACGAAAGCCTTTCCCTTTGGACTGCTTTATCTCAAAGTAAATGTGATACAAAGCACACACGGCCCTGCAAATGTGCTTATTGTTTGTTACACCGTAAAGCACAACATTCAATGTATCTTATGTGGATTTTATGTGATAATTAACATAAGGTAGCGCATCATTGTGAAGTGGAAGGGAAACGATTCACCGTTTTCACATTGTTCTGCAAACAAAAGAGTGGAAGGTGTGGCATGTCTTTGTATTCAGTACTCAGACACTCCTACTTAAAACCCTAAATTGTAAATAAAGTTTAATTGAATCTCATATGAATGCATGTGTTCTATGAAGGCCTCATAGGTTTAAACTGTGGAAGAGCTTGGTGGCCCCGATAACCATGAGCATACAAGTGTTTCTGGTAGGCCGCGCCACAAACCGCATCGACAGCCAATATATTGCAAGTCACCGTGTTAGTGAATATTAGTGATTAAAAGGCACCATGAAAGCAAAACTCATAGGAGAGGGTGCCCTGGTATTAACTCAGGGGGCAAAACTTACATTTTTTAAACCTATTTTTATACATTTTGCACACCATGTGTTATTTTCCTCCCACTTTAGAATCATGGGCTACCTTGTGCTGGTCTATCACATTAAAGAAATACTCTGACTTGTGGTTAAATGACAAAATGTAAAATGGTTAAAAGGGGAATGACAACTTTGTTTAAGAATTCTAAAATTGGGAAACAATAGTGACTGTACGTGTTCTTTCTGCTTGAGGAGTCAACGCTTTGCTGAATGCATTAGCCAGCTCTTTTTTCTTACATTTTGGGCGTATCTTAAAAAAAACAAGTAGTCTGCCTCTTTAAAATCTCAGGTAAAATGACAACTTAGTAATATCAAAGATCTCGTTTCCCAAACTGTCACAAAACTGGAGGTCGCATTGACTCCGTGAAATGTCGGAACGGCTTTGTTTTGGTGAAAACTTTCTTTCTTTAAGGCAGTTTGATATACTCTTTGAATTGTTTATGGCTGAACTAGATTACAGAACATTCTCATTTCCCCCCCTTTATCATTGGATCCCTCCGCCCTCCCCACTTAGTGCATGCAGCCAAATTAACAGTTTAGCCGAGGACACAGGCTGTCATTAAAATAAAGCCGAGCTTTTTGCATCCTGTGCTTTTCAGAGAGCAAAGCACAGACAGCAAGAGGGGGGTGGGGGGGGGGGGGGGGGACGGGGAGGGGGACTGGGTGCTCTCTGCTGGGTGTGTCGCTCCTGATTATTTAGCAGGAGGAGCAGGCTCCAGTATAATCCTCCTCCTGCTGCTCCTGCTGCGTGGAAGCAAAGATAAGCACCACTACTGTCTGCGATACACCACTTCTTTATCCCCCCTGCATAAACACACCTAAATACCAAGGGTTCAATACAGCAAACAGCAGGTAATTACTGGAAAAAATTAACGACAAGTGGCCCCATATGGCCAGGCAATGCTGTTGCCTGTGATACACAGGGGCTCGTGGGTCTGTCCTCTGATGGAGCTGCAGAGTAAAGGGGGACGTGTCCCTCAGTGAGCTGTACCAGGATTGTTTCCAGCGTAATGTAACATTAGAAGGTCATAATCTCCCCCTCCAAACAGGAGGCCAGCGAACACTCAATAGTCATGAATTATTGAAACCATCGGCCCCGTTTGCTTTTCCTCGCCTGCAGGAATGGACGTGGGAATGTTTTTGTCGGATCCATCAAAACTAAAAAAAAAATAAAGAGAAATGTCACACACAATGTTTTGACTTGAATTCTTTCATGCCGTCCTAAGCATTTGTCGTGGGCAGGATGGCGTGTTGTTTGTGAGCGTTAAACCTATTCATGTGACTCTATGTTACCTATACTTTAATGTGGTTAAAAATGTAACTTTCAGTCTCAGATTTATACAGTTCAATATTACAGAAAGGGAGAGTAATCGTTGATAAAGCCTCTTGTGCGCTGGCACAGGAAGTCTTTGCATGTCTTTCTTGCACTCCTGTACACCCTCTCCGTCAGTAAAGGCAGATCTCTGTCCACCCGGAGCCTGGTTCTGTTGGACATTTCTTCCTGTTAAAGGAGAGCTGTTCCTCTCCACTATCCCCCTGTGCTTGCTTGGGATGATGGGCTTTTACTAGAAGTAACCATTCAATTTAATGTCCTTGTTTTTTTGATTTGACAACTTTTTTGTTAATTGGAATTATCTGATTCAATTCAATTTTATTTATATAGCACCAATAATGAAACATGTCATCTAAAGGCACTTTCCAAAGCCAAATTCAATCAGATTATACAGATTAGTCAAAAAAATTCCTGTATAAGGGAACCAAGTTGATTGCATCAAAGTCTTGACAAGCAGAATTCACTCCTGAAGAAGCTTAGAGCCACAGGGAGAGTCGTCTGCATTGTCCATGGCTTTGCAGCAATCCCTCATACCAAGCAAGCATGAAGCGACATGCGACACTGATGTATGATTGTATGTCTGCAAAGGGAATTTCTGTGTTGCTCTGAGATGGACTGATGGCTAGTCAGGGTGTGTCCCACCTCTTGCTTACTGACCGCCGCAGATCAGCACCTGGTCCCCTGAGAAGAATATCTCACGATTCTTGAACAAAGGTCTTGTAAATAGCTTAAAAGCAAATATTGCCTTACCCAAAGTAAAATCCCTTCATTTTGGTAACATTTTCAAGTTGATATTGAAATAATTTTGTAACAGATTTTAAGTGGTTGTTGAAATTTTGATCTATCTATAAAAAAAGGAACCCATCAAAGTTCCTTGCATGCTTTGTGGTCTTTGGCCACATTGTGATAACTTCTTTGTTTTTATTAATCTGAAGAATATTCTCACCCAACCATTAATTAACTTCATGAGCACATTAGCTATGTTTACATGCGCAAAACTCCTTGATCAGACTGAAACGTGTTTGGATCGAAAAACAAAAAAATAGTCAGAATACATTGTTGGGCACACAATCAATGAATCCAATCATGACGTGTGTTTAAATGCTCCAGGCTTCTTTAGAATAGAAGTTCTCTGACACCTGCAGAGGTGTCACATTTCCCTAAAAAAAAAACCCAAAAAACAAAGTTCCATCTGTTTTATTTAACATAGTTAAATAAAATTGATAAAAATAAAAGCAGTTTGGTATGCTCCAGTACAGGCCAGCTGACAGCTTTGCTAGGGCCCGGGACAACACGGTCTTTTTGGGCCCCCCCTCTACACCTGCCACCACACACACACACACACACACACACACACACACACACACACACACACACACACACACACACACACACACACACACACACACACACACACCAAAAAAAAGTCAACTGTGTACTTCAAGCCCTGGAAATGTCTGGATTTTATATTGGATATTTTCAACTCAAATATTTTAGTCTAAATATTTTAGCCTAAATATGTTAGGCTAAAATATTAAACTGTTTTTTTTTGTTTTTCTTTTTTTCTTAAATCACACCGTTATGTTTAGTAATTTCTGCCAAAAGCTGCAGCATTTTGATTTAATCCATCTGAATGCAGTATTTTCAAGCCATACTCTGATTGGATGGAAAGAAACCTGTCTGTGATTGGCTGGTGGAGTGGACAGTTTTTGAAGTCGCGAGCGCAGAAACAGCCGAGCGAGCGCACAGCTGGCGTTGAGTGTGGAAGGAAAAGGTCGAGCGCGCGAGCAGAGATGGAACTGAGCGTGAGGTCAGTGGGTTGAGAAGAGTTTTTCAGAGTTTTGTGTTTACGCCAGACCGGTTTTGAGCGCGCTTGTGTTGTCTCACTGCGCGCTCGGATTGGTTCCTGCGCGCTCAATCAGAAGGCAGAAATATCGCTCCATACCCCCCCAGCTCCCCGCCTCAGCTGGCTTCTGCTCCGCTCTGTCTTTCAGATTGTACCTGGACCTCTGCCCTCTCTCTGCTTTCTGCTCTTTTGGCGCTAAGCTCAAGTATTTCTGTAAAAGAAAAGGTGCCCCCCCCCCCTTACACTAGCCAGCGGATGCTATACTTTAAAATCACATTGATAATCGCATTGCTTCTTACCTGGCTCTAGATGGGCATCATTCCTCTGCAATTCCGTTCCTAGGCCTGTTCCTGACTCATCCTTAGTTTTTAAAAAATATTTACTAATAAAATACCTCAAGCCTTTGGTGTCATTTTCTCTTTTTCTCTTCTGTGCACCTGTGATTCTTAGTTTGCAGCGGAACGAACTTTCAAAGTTGCAGCCAGCCGTTGTCCTAATGGTCAAACCATTTTATGTTGGGGTGGGGGGAGTTCTAATGGCCCCTTATTTAAAGAAAACATATTACATATACCTAATGCAGAAATATATATATATTTAGTTACTCTAATATTAAATATTTTTCACACAAATATTTTCTGAAAAATTACCTCTGCCTGTATTTTAATGATCAGAGTGTCAGTTTTGGGCCCCCCCTCTGTCCTGGGCCCAGGACAATTGACCCGTTTGTCCCCCCCCCAAGGTGTTCAAGGTGCCACTGCCAGGTCTATTTTATTTATTTCATTTATTTCAGTCTTGTTCTTGTCACCCCCCCCCCCCCCCCTTTCTGTTGTCCCCCTGGGCATCCGCCCATAACGCCTTTATCAAAAAAAAACTTTCAATTAATAAAATATAAGATTTTGATGTATAAATAATTAATATTTTAAATGGGTTGTAGTTTTACTGCGTTGTCCAGTTTTTTTCTTTGTTGGTTTTTCACACTGCAATGTGCCCCTTCCTTCCCTCTGTCGCTCCTTCCTTGGTGAGTCCCGCATGTCTGGCAGCGCAGAGGCAGCCAGCAGACGGCAGGAGAAAGGAGGAAGTGGAAACATCAGCACTATCTCTTCAGGGTGGGAGGAAACGCCAAAGAGCGGCACACACGCAGAGAGTCGCAGCGCACACACCGACTCCGGACATCAGCACCGTGGCGGCAGAAGTGCCCTCCTCGACTCGACAGGTTTGTTCAGTCGCCTTTTGCCGCTTCCATTCGCTGCCTAAATTCCCTTCAGCTTTGTGTTCTGCGCTAATTGTTGATGAACCGCGATGTTTTGGTTCTGCTTGGTGCTGCTTCAACAGTAGCGGGTGATTCCCGTGTTTCCTGTCGGCTCTCTGTCCAGCCTTCATCCGCTGCGTGCCGCTTACTTTGTGAAGTGGCCTTTGGCGGCTTTTGGGCGCCGTCTCCCCCTCCTATTGCTCTGTTTTTGTATTGACACGCATGTCTTGTTGTCGTCCGGAGAGCACACCATCAGCGCTGTTCGCCGCAGCTTGGAGAGCCAAAGGCGGCGAATGAATTAAAGTGGTGGCGGATTGGCTCCCTGCGCTTCTTTTAGTTCGTGTTTTGGGAAACAAGTGCGCAGCGGCCGTGGAAGTTGCGTGTTTGCAGCACGTCTGCAGCGAGGGAGATGATGTTCCCGCTGCCTTCCTCCGGCTCGTTTGCTACAGAAGTGCGTGTTTTTTGTTGCCCTGGACTCAGAAATGTACAGCATAGATCCCTCCTTAATGGCATTTAAATCCTGTCCCGCAGGCGGCCCGAGCTCTGGGCCAAGAAGAGAGCTGATGACCAGACCCAAATGTGCATTGCAGTTGCCTTCCATGCATTTTTATGAATCTCCTTCACATCCTTGCACGATAACTTTCCACAAGCTTCCGTTCGTCTTCTTTTTTTGTTTTGTTTTATGCATCAGATTAGTATGTCAGGAACTTTTGAGCAGCTATGCGCTTCTACTGGGGCAAAGAAACACCATCACTAATTGTGTATGTAAAAGAGTGGATTTCTTCATATCATTTGATCTTGAGTGTAAAAGCAGGCCGTGTTAAGGAAAAATATATAGTTCTCTACCTTTTTGAACGTTTGTAATGATTGTTAACCACCATTACAACATTCAACGTGGACGAATGGGTGGCCGATGAGTCTATTATGACTTAGAAGCGCATTTTAATGGCAAAAGTATCAGTCTGTCTTAACACACATATGCACTTCATCCCATTCTTAATCCTCGAGGTTCATTGTGGCACAGGTCCGCACCTGGGAGCTGTGACGGCTCCACCTCTTCTTGGAAGGCTTTTGACAAGGTTTAGGAATGTGTTTATGGAAAACATTGAATCTTTTTTCAAGAAGTGCATTTGTGAGGTCAGACCCTGATGTTGGGACTCTGTCCTGATTCCTCCCAAAAGGGTTCTGTCAGACTGAGTTTCCAAAATTGCTGCTGCACAAATGGTTTAAACTGGGCAGCGGCTTCTTTAATTCTCTTATGTGTTAGGAGCCAGCTCAATGTACAGGCTTTAACCATTGACTTCATCTTACATACCATGAGTTTTGAACTTGGAGGGGTGAGGTGACAAGCTCAAAACACTCACCGTCATAACATTATAATATCTTAAAGTAAAACAATCCAGTTTTAAAACAAGTGAGGTCTGCAACGCTTTTCTTGGTTCTTCTGCGATGTCCTGGATGAGTTGCCAATAGTCCCTTGGAGTAATTTTAGTAGGTTGCCCCTCCTTTGTTTTGTTTTTTTCTCCATTGGCGGTTTGCAGGAAACCAAAAGCCTAAGAAATGGCTGTGTAATCCTTTTCTGGCTGAAAGATCTCATGAACTTTGTTTCTCCTCTGTTCTTGAATTTCTTCATATCAGTGGATGATGTGCCGCTTGTTTAGAACTTCTAGCCTTTTTTGTTTAGTCATACATGATCTGTTTGGGTGCAGCTCCCTCCTATGGTGGCTAAAGACATAGCGCTTTAACCAAATACTGACCGTATGTATTTGATTTATCATCAGAAGGTCAAAGTCAGAACAGAGCATAGGATAACCCATGAAGTCTGATTGTGACTTGGCAAGTCTGAGATTTCTGAACACCCTCCTGTTGAAATATGGTTGCCATACACCTAAGGTACGGGTTTAATTTGCAAGTTTATTATTAATTTGCCTTTCAGGCGCTTCAGTGTTTGAAAGTTTAAAACTGAGAAATGCATTATTTTTTTCTGTTGTATCTGTAATAGTAAATAGGCTGCAAAACTGATCAGAATAGTTTGTTTTTTGGCTTTCAACGAGAAAGGATTAAACCAAAAGACAAATTAAAAGAAGTCTTGCACAACACATTCTTCAAAGGCAGGGATCTTATTGCAGGGTTACAATAAAACTGAAATAAAAGACGCACACAGCTGGGACTGAATCTCCTCGCGTTGTTTCTGTACATGTAAGCCAGCATTAGCGATGTAGCACAGCTAGCTGTTTCAGAACGTGTGGAAAATGACGATTTGAAACCCTCTGAGCGATCGCTTCAACGTTCGTGGGGTTGGTGATGATGTGTTTAGTGACTGTTGCACTTTGCTAACCGTTCAGATTGATGGTGATTGCAATGAGCGTGTTCCGTGGTTTGCTATAGTTGTTACTGAGGACATTCCTGTTAATACTTTCAACGTTGCTGTGATACAAGTTCATCTGCCGCTGAGTCATCAGCTGATGCCTCAGCTGTGAAAAACTGAAGATATTGCCCTTTGCTACAGACATATGCATAAAATGGAATTTATCCAAGCGGTGGAGCATTTGTCCTGACTTTGAGCCAAGTTCCTAGAAGAAAAAAACAAAACCTTGTTTCCGTATTTCACTCCTCTGTTGGGCATCGAATGCAGACTAACCCCCCATTCCTTTATTTTCTTATAACAGAAGAATTTAAAACAAGATTCTTTGTTTTATTTAAAAGCTTACAGTACTTTACTTCCTTTACATCACCACTCTTTCTCGAGTCTTGTCTCGTACATTATGCCTGAGTGCCATGGAAATAAAGCTGTGCATCTGTTCACAGAGCATAGACAACTTTCCTTTCCTGTCGCTCTTAATTAAAAAGAAGCCAAACACACCAAACTAACTAGTTAATCCTACACCGTTTTCCAAGACACGTATCTACTTATTTGTCAATGAAGGGACGATAAACAGGCAAAAACAGATAAAAAAAAAAAAAAAAACACCACGACAGCCGGCATTGGCACGCTGTGTTTCTCTGCTTTCTCCTCTTCGCACTCCATTCTCTTTTGTCCCTCTGCTCATCTCCAGCAACTTTTGATGGAGTTATAGTCTGTTTACATGCCCTCTGAGACACAGATGAGGATCTTACTCTGATCTCTCCTCATGCATGTCCTCCGTGTCAAACTAGTCTAACAGCTAACACAAGTAAACGTATAGACTGGGATGAACAGCACAGGAATGTGCGTAGTCACGTCTCCGTTCTTGGGAGCTTGACTCCATGGGGGCCATCATGAGGATTTCATCATAGAAAGTTATCGCTCTCTTCTTCATTTGAGTAGCAGACCAGGTTAAAGTGTCAATTGCTGCTGTGACTTTCTATCAGGCACATGCTTGAGTGATTAAATGGTGGCCCTGAGGGATGAACTGTGAAGGGAGATTAATTGTAAGGTCAGTGTCATGTGGGTAGCTCTCATTTCACCCAGCCTGATTACCTTCGTTCTGCACGATTGTGATTCTCTTCTGAGGTAGCATATTGAACTTGCACCTGTTTCGGAGCGGTTCCTTATGAGTACCACTGAGCGAGCCCGTTGAGATGAAGCAGCACAAACTGCATCAGTGCCATTGCTATGGGAACATAAGCTGCATGTCTATTCAGTTTGTGATGCAGAAACTACTTTAGCTAAATATGTTTTCTTTCTTTGTCCCGATTGTTGCCATGTTGGGTTTAATCTCCACATAACAGAATATTTCCCCAGAGAAAATTCTCCTCTTGTTATTTTCGTTCTGGTTCGATTACAATTTGAATTGATTTCCCATGTTAGCTCTTTAAAAACAGTACTTACTAGCCTGCTCTTGTAGCGATGCTACAATTGCATACAAACATTCAAACTAATGCCAATGCAAGTGTTCCAGGGCACCTGTGAAGGTGGTCTGAAGAAAACCGCTCTCGATGAGTCTGGAGGGCATTCACTCCAATATTTGGCAATGTCGAGGAATGATCGGATCAGTCAGGATGCATGTTACTGCTAGATGTGAACGGGGCCTTTCACTCTTGGATGTCAAGCAGATGTTTACGGCGAAGGGCTAATTTGGAGTTTTATGACCCATTTCAAAGCTAAATGGGGAGATTTTAAGACCCGCACCAGGACTTAATAGCTGAGTAAATGCTTAGAAGAAATCAATGCATGGATGTGCCAAAATTTTCTTCAACTGAATAAAAACAAAACTGAAGTAATAATTATTGGACCAATAGAGGAGCGATCAAAAGTTAGTGCACAGCTTCAGCTAGTAACCACTGATCAGACCCAAAATCTGGGAGTAGTGATGGACTCAGACCTGAACCTCCAAAAGCATCTAAAGACAATTACAAGGTCGGCTTTCTATCACCTGAAGAACATTTCCAGGATTAAAGGACTAATGTCTCAGCAGGATCTGGAAAAACTAATCCATGCGTTTATTTTTAGTCAAATTAATTACTGCAACGGTGTTTTCACAGGTCTGCCTAAAAAGTGGATCAGACAGCTGCAGCTGATCCAGAACGCTGCTGCCCGCGTCCTCACTAAGACTAAGAAAGTAGAGCACATCACCCCAGTTCTAAAGTCCTTACACTGGCTCCCTGTATCTCAGAGAATAGACTTTAAAATCCTTCTGTTAGTCTATAAATCCCTGAATCACTGGCTTAGTACCTAAATACATCACAGACTTGTCATCAGTGTATCAACCCTCCAGACCAGGTCTTCTGGCTCAAGTCTACTCTGCATTCCCAGCATTTAGTTCTTTAGTTCTTATGTTATTTAGTTCTTTAGTTCTCACTTATCTGGAACAAACTCTTTGTTCCAGATAAGTGGAACTGTAAACGTGCTGAAACCCTGGGCTCTTTTAAATCAAGGTCAAAAAACCTATTTGTTTAGAGTTGCCTTTAAATGTTAATGTTCAGTTCAAACTGTTGTAGTTCACTGAAACATTATTAGATTTAGCTTGTAGTACAAATTATCTTGAGCTGTTGCTATTATTTTTGTGCTATGTACATTCCTCTGTTTTTTTTCTTATGTTCTGTTGATGTACTGCACTTTGAATTGTCTTTTTACTAAAACGTGCTACAGATAAACAGGCCTTGCCTCATATGATTCCAGCCAATAAGTGAGAGGGAATTTAAAGTTTTCTTATTTAAAATATATCTAACTTTGTGCTGCCGAGGAGCCTCACAGATGTTAAGACTACCACTCACAATATTTCATTTTAACTAATGTCTCTGCTAAGTGTTGTTTTGCACATTCAAGATATTTTAGACGTATAATCATTCTGCTCAATCAAAGCAGTTTCACATCTAGAATTTTGATAAGTATTCAGTATTGAACCTGACAAAGATCTGTTACTCACTATTTTAATTAAAAGAAAATAAGATGGTTAAGCTTCATAATCTCTTGTTTTTTACTCAAATCTGAGAGTTCAATGCAATTGGACAGCAACAATTTAGAATGTCATAAAATCATTGTTAATTTAGAGGGACTGGCTTGCTATTTTGAGAAAGAAACTAGTTATTTTTTTATTTTTGTCCAACTCGTAACATTTGACTGTTAAGCTGCAGTGGGCAGAAGAGTAAGAATTCATGAGTTTAGAGGTCAAAAAACATCGGTTGGCTCTTGCCACATTACCACGTTTAAAGTTTTAGGCCTCTTTGCTACTATTAGATTATACATATGGCAGACATTAACAGTTCACTGAGTCGTAAAATAAACGTCATCTCACAGATGTGCTCGATTGAGCATTCACAGCCTGAAGTCCTCCTGCTTTACTGACAGGTTTTATTTTTGCCACATAATTGTCTTTAAGATTCTTCACAGCTCTTTATTACTTCAGAAGAAGGCAAATGGTGCAGCAAATGCACCTTTTATAGAGGAGAACACGCAGAGTATGAAGAGAAAAACTTTCCTCAGCAAAGAGATGAGACCAATAAAAGTAAAAACACTTCAATAACTCAAAGTATTTATTCATTTCAGGAAACTGCTTCATTCACTCTCTTTATTTTTTTTGGTATGGTTGTGTTTTTCCGTTCAGATATTTCAGTTTTCCGTTATTATGTTTGTTGTGTTTTTACAGGTTATGTCTTCTGAAATGTTCTGGTTTCCATTTTCTCTGTGTTGTATGTGCAATTAATTGGAAAAGTATAGTATTTTTTAGATCTCATTAGAATCAGAATCAAGTTTATTGCGAAGTAGGTTTGCACTTACAAGGAATTTGACTTGGTGTTGATGGTGCAGACAAAACAAAATGGATATATATACATAAAGCTATTAAAGGATCAAATCAAAGGATAATTGTGAAGCAGAAGGAAAATTATTCACGGTTTTCAAAACTGTGTTTAGATTAGAATCTGAAAAGTGTGGAGTGCATTTGTATATAGCCCCACTAAGACCATTCCTTGAAGAACCACATTTTCCTGCATTTTAAGTGTAGCATGTTAAGGCACAGCATCTCTAACAGCTTCTCAAAATGACATTTTTTCTTGTCTCCCAAAAATCAACTCTGTACATCTTCAATGTCTAATCTGAAGAGAAGCGTGATGCTGGCTCCACCATGCTTCACCGTAGACGTGCCGTTTTCAACATCAGTATTCTGCCGCTCATAGCATCTAAAACTTTGGCCTCAACACACCAGACTACCTCGTTCCACGCGTTTGGTATGTCCCCTAACCCCAGAATCAGTTGTCCTGTGGTCTTTGCAGCTTTTCTAGAGTTAGCATTTCACTTGATTTCATTTAGGCATTTAGGATTTTAGAGTAAAAGGATCGGATTAAAATGCACACCTTTTTTATTGTAAAAATATTGAAGAGCATACACAATTTCTTTTCTACTTAACAGTTATGTGCTTGTTTGTGAGGCTCTTTTCACATGAAATCCTATGTAAAATGAGCAGACATTTGTTTGTTCTTGAACAAAATGTGAAAAGATTTTAAAACGCATGAAAACGTTTTCAAGGTGCCGTGCTTTAAAGTTTGCAAGTTTTACCTCACTCTTCAGCAAGGAAAGGTTTTCTGTCCAACTTCAAAAACGAAGTGTGCCAGAAGCATCACATTATCCTTTACTAGCCACCTGAGGGACTTGTATGTCAGAAAGAATGCACACCCATGCAAATAGTAGTTTTATTAGTCGTAGCGACGCTTGCTTTCTTGTTAACTGGCTTGCCTGAACAAATATTTCCTTACCTCTGCAGTGTTACAGTCCCAACAACGTGAACTGCCTGAGATTTAAAGAAAAGAGGGAAACACAACGGCCTTGACTCTCATCATCAGTTAAAAGCCAAATAAATGAAAATAAATCAAACTGAGCAGTTTGCTCCTTTGTTTTTGATACTCAGTCAGCTCTAATCCAAAAAATCTGATTAATAGAAAGCAATGGAGTGGCGTGGAGGAGTTTTTGAAGAAAGAATGCTTGCATGCATTTGCTTAATGAGTAGTAGCACATGTTAGATTTAAATGTGTATCTGTCTGACTCAGCCCTACTGTTTGGCATCATCTCACCACCTCCCGAAGTGCAATCTCGCCAATTTCTTCCTCCTCTCATCATATCCCCTCCCCATTCTGCCCTTGAAGGAGGTTGTTATCTTTCTCTCATTAGCTTCCTCTCCTTTTTGCACACGGTTTCCATCGGTTTTAACCTTTTTCTCCCTTCATCTCTTGCACTCTCTTCTTATTTGCTATTGCACCAGTGCCACCCCCCCTACACTTTCTCCATCTCAGTTGTCACTCCCAAGGGGAAGTGGAGGTATGTAAATTGTTTTCTCATTCATTTATGCTTCGCTTGCTATCTGTCCATCTTACTGAACTAACAGCCTTCCCCCTTTCCCACCTAAAAGCTCAGAATTGCAGCATTGAAGAAATGACGCAAAACTTCCTGAAGTCTTTTTTTTTTTCTGCAGCAGTTAAGATTGCGTATTAAATAATAAATCTTTGCTCTAAAGTCTTGTGGTATCTTCTATTTCTGAACACATTGAAGCCCCTGTCGCTTTGTAGCTAGAAGGTATATTAATTTGCAGTTCCAAATTGGATGAATGTTTCCTTGCATAATTGCTCCCTGTGGTATGAAGTTAATTAAAACAGCGTGTAGGTACTAAAGGTGCAATGGGACGGCGCTAGACAGGCGAACAGACAAAAGTAGGTGAGAAGAGATCTCAAAGGCAACATTGTCATGTTCTGCTCTCCACTTTGCCTCTGGTAATATTCATGTAAATCCCTGCATATCCGGAGTCCTGGGTCTTCGCTTGTGCTTGCTTCTTCTCGGCACACCCCACGGGTTTTCTGTTTGACGTTGAAGGGGACAAATATTATTTGTCGTGAATAATTTCAGTCTCAATGTGACCATACATTTAAGATCATTATCCTGCTGCAAGACTCAATGTTGGTCCAGTGTTAATGGTCAGGCTTTTTCTGGCCAATACCGATTTGTTTGAAAGTGACCTGGTTCCAATAATTTAGTGCATCTTTAACTTTGTTTTAAGGCACATTTTTAAAATAATCTTCTGCTATTTATAATAGGTCCTGATCCAGTTCACCAGAATAAAATTCCCAGTGCCCTTTGAAGAAAAACAGGCCCACAGCATTACAGGATTACTTCCATCAACAGTGGGCACAAGGTCCGTTCCCACATATTTATACTTAGTCAAGATCTAATTGGATGTCGGCTGCCAAACAATCTCAACCATGACTCTATCTAACGAAAGCACAGTTCCAATTAAAGCCCTGTGGCATTTAGCAAACTTCATGATTATGAATGAATGAGTGAATGAATGACTTTGTTAATGTAAAGTAATATAATACAATAAAATTAGGAGTGTCACCCATATAGGGAGCAATCATTAAAAGTTATAAAACTACATCACCCACACTACTATATACAAACATAACCATAAAATGAGTACCATGCATACATCATTTGAACAATACCCAAGTGAAATGTGATCAAAAAGAACAAGTAAAAACCAGGAGAAAAAGTCACATTGTTCCAACCTATTACACGAACAGATAAAAAAACGATAAAATCAAACAAAACCAGAAAAATGAGGGAAGCTACAACAGTTGAAATGTGTTCATTCATATTACATCATATGTGATAGGACATATTAATGTTCATTTCTCCCTGCAGTGAGAAATAAACTGTTATTAAAGTCTTTGATTTGATAGATCTGAAACGTCTGCCAGTGGTTACCAGTTCAAACAGATGATGGTGGCAACAGTCCTTTAAGAATAATATTGGCTCTGTCTAGAGAGTGTACGACTGTTGGCCATGTCTGTAATGGAGGGGAGAGAACATCCAGTAATTATTTGTTCAACAGTCTTTGTTTCTCTGGAGAGCTTTTTTGTCACCAGCAGAACATTCAGTAGACCAAACAGTAATGCAGTGCGATAGAATGCTCTCAATGGTGGCTCTGTAAAAGGACAGCAGCAGCTCATCACTGACGTTCTTTCTGAGGACCCTCAGAAAATCGGTTCTGTCGGCAGACTCATCATCTTGAGAAATGAGTCCCACTACAGTGGTTTCATCAGCAAACTTCCTGATATGATTTCCTGGGAATGCTGGAATGCAGTCTTGAGTGTATGAGCAAAGAAGGGAGCTCAGCACGCAGCCATGTGGAACGCCGGTACTGAGACTGATGGAGGAGAAATGGGAGCTGATCATGACAGACTGATCGATCTTGTGGTCAGGAAGTTCTTTACCCATCTGCAAGTTGTTGAGGGTTTTTCCAAGGGTAGCTGTTTTTGATTAGAAGGTTAGGGAGGATAATATTGAAAGCAGAGCTGAAATCTACAAGTAACTATTCCAGGGTTCCAGATGAGCTGGGTGAAGCGTGGTGGAAATATCAATTTCTGTAGACCTGTATGCAAACTGCTGAGTCGAAGGAGGAAAGAAGGTTTAGCTTAATGTGTTTTAGCACCAGTTTTTTAAAACCCTTCAACATGAGTGAGGTAGATTGTGGATGATATTTTGGTGAACAGGAATGGTTGTTTTAAAACAAAACAAAAAAAAAAAAAAAACAAGAGGGCACTGTTGATCGATTGAAGATGCCGGTGAAAACTGCGTAGAGTTCATGATGACAAGCCCCTACTACCTTCCCCAGGTACCCCATCAGGGCCTGTTGCTTTCCTCAGTACCCTGAGCACATGTCTCACTTTAGGTTGTTTGAGGGTGATCACTGGTGTGTCAGTACCTGGGAAGTGCGATGTGGTACGTTTGTTTATCTCAAAGTGGGCAAAAATGTTGTTGAGCACCTTGGCCAGTGAGATAATGTCTCTTGTAGTAGTAGAGGGAAACCTGTTTCCTCGATAGTTGGTGAGATATTGCAATCCTTGCCACACCTTCCTTGGATTATTGTCGCCAAGGTGGTTCTCAATTTTGTCTTTATAGATAATTTAGCAGGTTTAATCTCCCTTCTCAAATTACCACTGGCTTTGGTTTATTGAGCCCTGTCCCCAGACTTGAATAACCCTTTTTGCTCCGTTTCAAGTTTCTGAACTTCCGAGGTTATCAACGGTTTTGCATTTGGAAAGACTCTGATGTGTTTCCCTACTGTCTCATTGCTAATACAGGTTTTAATGTAAACAAGCACAGTTTATGTGTACTTGTGAAAAACATGAGTTTGCATTTCTGGTGGTAAAGGTTAACAAACCCTTATGGCATTGAGATGACATCTAGCTCTGTAACAGTGAGCTTTGGAAATAATTTTTACATTCCTTAAAATAACTGGGTGATATGGACTTGAAATATTGTCAGTAAATGTTGTGGTACTTAATGTGATGATAATAAAGTTGACACACTTTCTTTTTGGTTATAAATCTATGATTGCATGCAGTCAGCAACCGCAAAAATCACAGATTCTGTTTTAAAAATAAAATTTACACATTATCAAATAGGTGTCTTCCACACACAAATTACACTGAATTGTGCAATTATATAAGTTGCATAATAGCAAATTTAATTCATATTTAAGAAATATTTTGATACCTAATGATGTAGTAATGGCACCAACAGTGGAAAGAGTTGTTCAGACAGCAAAAGTAACAATGCCAAAAGGCTTTCAGCTATTGGAGTTTGCTAACATCAGTTACAGATCATCAGTAAGAAGATAAATATACATTTTATCCGGATGATCATTTTCCCCCAATAATGATAAACAATATAATAAGTATTCCTACTTTGCAATCCTCCTCCTTGTGTATCATGAGCTTGGATTCTGACCAAGCCTTGTCTTTTTTTTGATCAAGGGTGCCACTTTAAATCTGGATTTCTACAAATAAAACCTGTTCATCTATAGCTCTAGATGTGCTTTTCCCTGGGTGATCGGAATATAAGTCAGTTTGAGCATCCTGAAGGGAGATTTTCTGCAGCGTGAAGATGGCCTCAAACCTAGACCCAGAAACTGATACGTATCCCTTTTGTGTGCTCGCCCCGGCCGCTGCATTCCAGCTGCGGTGCTGCTGCGGCGCTCGGTAAACACAGAGGGAGAGCTTTCGAACAGTGTATCTCTATGTTTGTGGTATTTAGGCTCTCCCAGCCAAAAGCCTTTCAGCCTCAAACCCTACTGACCCACAATGATAAACGGTTACAGAATGGATGAGTTTTCCCTCAAACAGTCTGGGATGTTTGGGGTGTTTTGAAGCACAGCCGAGGTTATAAGGGTCTACCTGGCGTGTGCATGATCCCTTTTTTGAGATTGTTCTTGTGTCATGACATTCGCACGTTGTGTGATTTATGGCATTTCTGCACATGTGCAGCAGATAGTAGCAGAATTTCTCTGCTGTGTTGCTGTGTCAGTTTTTATTGGGGGCCTGCGTCACTGTAGGTGCATGCTTGTGTGTTAGAAGGAGCTAATCACAGGTTTTCTGCAGCCATAACCCACCAAGCGATTCTCTCCTTGTTACTTTTTTTTTTTTTAAATAGATGCTTCTTTAGGCCATCTGAGCACTGTTCAGTAGTATGGTTCATGGCTCGGTGAGTTATTTTCCATCGACAACCTTCTTTGTGTGTAATTTTATAACTTTCCCACTTCAAACATCAATTGCCTTGTCTGCCTTTTTTCTGGGTTCCTGAAAATGTAGATGCTCAGTCACACAGGCAGCTCATGGGTCCTGATTTCTGCCACCTGAAAGAGGTCAAAGAATGTTAGCAACAATCCCTTTAACCAACAGGACCTTAGGAAAAGGGAGACCCTGGCAGTTCAGACTGAGAAGCTACAAGAGATCTGATGATTTACTCAGAATTAAGATAAGCGCTGCTGTATTCCCAAGTTGTTTCTGCTTTGAAATTGATCCAATGTTTATTAGACCCTTGCATCTTCACACTGTTGAAGCTGCTATCTTTTCAGAATCGAACCTGCAGATTGATAATAGAGAGATGCACCCTGCCGAGTGCCTTTCCCACTGGAAGCTTCAAAGGGTTGCAGTATTGTCCCATTTCCCTCCTGTTCTGTGTGTTCAGAACGAGCGATTAAAGGATTAGATGGAAGGATAGAAAAACATTCCCAAGGTTTAAAGGATTTCCTCGTGTTAAAATCAACAGGTGCTTGAAGGCTCCCGCTCACTTTAAGAACTTTTAACCCCTTTCTGCAAACACTGCAGACTTGAAGAAACTACCAACTTCCAATTGCCGCCATCAAAGGGGATAACTGCAATATCTTTCATTGTTTTAGAACTACTTTATTATGGGACACCAGTTGGGATCCTGCAACATATGAACTCCTTTGGAAAACAACAAAAAAATTGACTTTCTTTTAAACAATCATTTGAATGGCCCTAAATGCCTCATTTGCCGAGGACCTTTTAATAAACTGTAAACTCTGAAAGGCATTGGTTAAAGCACAGTCGAGTGACTCGGTATATCAGAGCTGCCATAGTTGACGGCTGTCACATCGTAAATGTGTCCCCCGCTGCCAAATTGAAGTGAACATTTGTCTTTGGACCAGAAAATGCGAGCTTGAAGTGAAGCCTGGCAAGCTTGGGGTTCTTTTTGTTCAGAGGGAAATGGAAACCCTGCCATGAGAATGTTGACTTATATCGGTTGAGTTGTTAAACATACCACAAATTGAAGCCTAATGCAGCAGTGGGCTTATAAGGAGAAGTAAGAACGGTCTGTTGTTTTTTTTTTTTTGTTTTGTTTTTTTAAATCATCTCGCTCAGTCGCACATTCTCTCTCACCAGCGCAGAAGGTTTTCAGCTATAAAGTTGTCCTGAGGATGTTACTGCACTTTTCAGTGACCTGCTTAAGTAAAACTAAAGCTAGGAAAACCAATGCAAGCGCTTCTATGTAGATATGTAAGAATAATCCCAATGATATGATCCTAGGCCCGAGACAAGAGACAAAAGGGGACCTTTTTACTGTTTGAAATACGAGGAGTCATCAAATGCTGTATGTTAAATGAACTGCGTAGTTCTTTTCTGCAGTGGCTCATTCATCGTGCGCCTAGGATTGTGATTAGGATTGTGTTTTGTTTTTGTCTTTTGCAATTTTCTTTATTTTACTGTACTTTTTTTTGCAATTTTTAGATTTTATTGTATTTGTGTGTAATTTTTCTTAACAGCTGCATTGAAGAAAAAAAAATGCCTGAATAAACACTACACCCAGCACGTGGACCTTTGTGTTTTAGCAGGCTAAAGAGTTTGTGTAAAATGTTTTTATTAGCTTAAATATGTCTTATTTCAAGTTTAGATATAATTCATCAATGTTGTTGATGTGAACATTTTATATCAGTTGCATCCTGGTCCATCTGTAATATTGACAATATTAAAGAAATGCTTCTTTATTTGCTTCAGGGGACTTTTAGCTGTCTTGATGAGTACAAGCAGATCATCAGCTATAACCTAGCTATAACCTAGGTAGTCCAAAAACTACCTAAAGATTTAAACAGAGAAAATATACAATTATAGATAATGCACACGTCCGGCTAAAAGTTACTTATTTACTTAGCATTAGACCCTAATCTGCTGTAGGCAGTGGACGACTTGTGATTTTTCATTCTCCAAGGTGTTGAGGACAAAGATGTCTTTAAAGACCATTCCTTTCATAGACCTCTTGGTTCCTCCCTCTACCTACCTACCTACCTACCTACCTACCTACCTACCTACCTACCTACCTACCTACCTACCTACCTACCTACCTACCTACCTACCTACCTACCTACCTACCTACCTACCTAATTCAAAACATATTTTTGGAGCAATGAAGCAACATTTTCAATTTATTTGCTCAAAAGCCTTTCATAAAGAACACTTACACCTGAATAAACTAGACTCTAGTGTATAGAGGGAAAGAATTGCAAGTTGCTGCAAGCTTTTTTTGGTCTTTGTTTTGACTGATTTAGTCGACGACTTGGTGGTTTTGTAAAGTTGCGTATTATCTTTTAAAGTTAATGGAGGTTATGGGGAACTAAAAGTTAAATGCAATTTTACCAAATCGCCCCAAAGTCAAATAATTTTTTTTTTTTACCTAGTCTTTTAATTAACATGATCGCATCTCAGTTTGCTTCATCTCTTCTTAACCGCTGTCTTATAAATCCTCTGTTTTTCTTTGATTTCCTCTCCATTATTTAGAGTCAACTGGGGCAACAATTACAGTCTCATTGCTTTATGCTCTGGGTGAAAGAGGTCTCTGCTAGGATTTAATGTCCCACTTGCTCTGACTGAAAGGGAAGCTAAGCTCTAGTTTTCAGTGGCAAATTTCAAAGTTTTCTATAAACCTTTTTGAGTAGAGTTTAACAGAGAGGTATGACAAAATATGTCTAAAACTAGTTTAGAATCAATAGAATCAATGATTTCAACCAATTCTGTCACAACTCGAAGCCTGCCATATGATGCTGCAGCTTTTTCCAGTAAAGAGAGAGAAAGAGATTGAGGAGGAGTGGAGCGTGTCTCACTACGTGCCAAGGTCACCAGCTCGCCTGTTCTTTTTTGCTGGGAAACTGTAAGCCTTGGACTAAAGATGCGTTGCATTATGCTGGAGCTGCTTACAAGTCTGAATAAATCCAAACACAGAAGGACGTCCATAGCACTTTGTTATGAATCTCTTTTGCTCTCACGTCTTTAATTCTTTCTTTTAATCAAATTATTCAAAGGCCAGTTTCCATTCAGTTTGGCTGATTGATAGTCTGCACATATTTTGTAGTTTTCCGTAACTATATCGAGCAATCAAAGGGCATTTACACTAGAACCACATTCACCCAGAGGCACTCGCAATGAATACACATTTGTACATTGGTATTCAGATTCATGAGCAAGTTGGGGTTAAGTGCAACATGTGATAGCAGAGGAAGCTGGAATTGAACCCACAACTTGATTTGCTCTTTATTTTAAGGCGTGGCGTTTAGGTTAAAAGTATTTCCATATGAAATGGGATGTTCAAATAGTTTCTTTTGAGTAAGCAATGTGTTTTTAGTCAAGATGCAGCACTCAGAGAGGCAGGATGTGACAGAATCAGCAGTTTTCGTAAAGCTCACACCTGCTGAATCCAGCAGCGGGTGACGTCTCTTCCGACTGGAAGTAACTAATATTTAGTGGAGGCCGTGCTGGAGTACCAATCTCAACGCTGTTAGAAAATCTGTGGAGGGAGCTAAAGATAAATTGTTTCATTTCATTTTCAGTCAGGCTGTCTTACATAATATTTTGTTAGAAACACACTAAAAGTATTCAGGTTTAAGTCTTTCAGGGTTGTGAATAATTTTATGGCTTACCACTGGAGCCATACCTTAAGTCTTAAGATTACTGCTCTCAAAATGTACAGATCTGATATATTCTAATAAAGGAAGAGGTGTAAATCTCAAAATAATTAAGACAAAAGCCGACGCCGCCAAAAGTCATCCACCTCAACCCTCACCTACCCGGTCAAGCTCTCTCTGGCAGCTTGAATGAACTACATAAATATCTCCACATATCATAGAAAATACACTTAAGTAACTTCTTAAAGCTTTATTGCTCCCTATGGCTTTACTTCCTAATTACTTCACTAACAGCTAAGTCTTCTTCCCTCAACTTCCACACTGAAGAGTGTTATGAGTGGACAATGACTCAGCCCATTTCCTCCCTGGAGCTGCTCTCATGACCCAAATAATGAGTTGCTGCTGGAAGTGTTAAAGTATGCTAACATGTGGACAGGAGCCAGAAGAAAACCTGTGACCCTCTTTGTAGACAAGAGAAACATAAAAGTGTTGTTCAGAGGAACTTTCTCAAGCAGACGGACAAGAAAAACAATATACTGAATGGTGCTACATGCTAAGCTAACAGTATGGCGCGGATGTTTGAGAGCAACATAAAGACCAGTAAAGGTCCTCAGCGACAGTGAAGCTCTAAACCTCCTGCACAACATAAGCTAATGCTAGCTGTTATTAGCTTGATGGACTTGGACAGCACACTGGCCGGGTTCTGTTGGTCTGAGCTCCCCCTTTGAGCTGTTCAGTGCTCCACCACGCAACGCTCCATTGTGTCGTTGAACAATAAATAGTGAAGCAACAAAACAAACTAGTGCTGCAGCGCTAAATGGTGACATAGGAGTGCTAGGATTCAAACCAATGACTTTTGTACTGTGAGGCAACAGAGTTAACAACTATTCCATCCTGCAGTGAATGGGACTCTCAACCCTTCTGTTGATTTCTAGTCATGGCTTTGTTTTTACTATACTACCTCTTCATTTTCAGATTAGAGTTTTTAACATCACAAGACAACATAAATGTTGGCCAGTTACTTATCCTGAGTGCCCACACATTGACCAGCAGTAGCAGCAGCATTAGTATCTAGGATAGATACCAATGCTCAAAGCTTCATCAGTTGTCTTTCTTGCTCTCTCCGTTGAGCTGAATAGAAGCCTGAAGTTTTTCGTTGATGTTAAAGTTCAGGTAAATTGAAACTATAGTACTCCTCAAGCCTTTCCTGGAGGTGCTTTGTTGGCAACAAAAAGCGTTCTGTTGATCAGTGTCTCATCTGGGATACAGCCACAGCCCGGATGATTCTTCTTTTAGCTTTGCCAAACATTTGCTCAAGGTCGTGTTGATCTCTTGACCAGCGCGGAGCAACAGATCAGCTAGTGAAAACCTTCGAGAAGCTCAACCAATATGCTAATGGTTTGGTCATATTTTCTTTTCCTCTCGGCAGGGTCACGTCTCAGTGCATCTTTTCATTTCGCCTAGTGTTTACTTTCTGTCCTCAAGAGTTTGTGGTTGTGAGAAAATGGATTTTAAATTTGTTACTGGACATTTTCACAGTTGTTTTGCTTTTAAGGGGTGTCCAAAATGCAAACACGAGCTAATCTTTTTGTTAAATGTTTACATGTTTGCTTGAAGAGGTTGGACACTGCATGCTTCAAATAAGGCTGTTGGCAGAGCAAATACAGCAATGCAGAAAAATTAAACAGATTTGTGAACGTAACCATCGAGGATACAGGTTTCTTCTTTCTGTTTGTATTTATCAGTGTTTGTGCTTCTTATCGCTCCTGCCTGCTGTTGTTGTGCGCAGAGCTGTAGGTTTTTCCTGCCATCTGAGACTAAACATCAGTGATTGTTTTGGCTCTGTCAGCCTCGGCTGAGGCGCTGTTGTTTGGGGCCCGAGCAGATCCTCCATCTGTGAGCCACCTGCTTTACCTCGTGTCACCCTGGACGCTCTGCGCTGTCCACACATCAGAGTTTTCTCCATTTCCTGCAGATGTTGCAGACTGCCAGCGAGCCTGGCCCTTATCTCATACCCCCCTGCAGTGCTGCAACTGAAGAATAACACGGCTGCATCTCAGCCCACTGTGGCTCTCCGCATGGAGAACGGAGGTATTGTGACGGCAGACGAGCAGGGTTTAACGTTGCCTCAGGGCCTGTGGCTGTTTGTTCGTTTAGCTGGCTGGGAGGCTTAGTTCCCTGCGTTTGTATTTTTGTGTCTGACTTGTTTGACTGCATTTTCCAACAACGGCAGTACTGCGACAAGAAAGGCTCGGCAAGGAAAGGGAAGTTTTACAACAATGGTAGTGAGACCTGTTTTGAGCACAGAGTATATTTGGTACTTTTACAGGAGTCCTTTGTTTATTTCTTTATTTTGGGCCACTGATGGTCTTCATTTGACAGCAAGCTGACAGGAAATGGAGTTGAAAGAGAGGGGGTGAAGACAAGTGACAAAGGTCCATGGGCTGGTTCTCAAACCCAGAATAGCTGTGAAAACTGAGGCCCTCCAAACATGGGTCGCGTATTCTACACCTGCACCACTACCGCGGCCTGGAGCAGTGCTTTTGCTTTAAAGGTGTGTTTCAGCATCAGTGATGGGCCTCTTCTGAACTGTGGGTAGAAGGTGACCCACTTCCTGCTTCTGTCTGCATTAGTGCCAGTTCATATCCTGTTGACAGAAAGCATAAGCAGAAAGGTCAGGAGATACATGCAGAGCCCACTTTTATATAAGTTGTTGATGGTTTTAGCAAGATTACAGTGAAATGTGTTTCTCTTTCTCGCAGAGATGAGATTTTCATAATATGAAAACCCCCCGAGTAAAATATCGCGAGTTCACCATATTAACACACAAATTGTTGAACAAAAACCTCTAGCAGGTTCTGATTGTTTTTATGAGATATTCCTGCTGGTGCAAAATCATTACACTAGCTATTACAGTTGTAATAAATTTCCTGAAATCTGGAAAAGTTATTTAAATTCATAGGCTGTGGATCATTTTTTTTTCCAAACCATAGTACATTTTAATTGGGCTGTTATTTAGACAAAGGAGAGTGATTACTTACAAAGCAATCTGATGTTTGAGGTGGTGCGCCACCAATTATCTTCCTGTGGGGAAAAACACACCGAGAAGGGAACATTCAGAGCCTTTCTAGTCAGAGTAACCGTCTGACACGAAAGGAAAAATTGTGTAAAGAGGTAATAGTTTTAAGTGAACACTATTTTATATTTACTTTTTTTCTATGGTTGTTAGTCTGACTGAAAAAGGTTTGCATGTTCGGTTTTAATCATTGGTGGTCCTACCTCAGTTTCCCCCACAAAAAAATCATTGACTTCAGTTTAAATAAGCAGCAGAAATTAAAAGTGGCATTTACAAGTCGCAAACCCGAGGAGGTTATCAGGCCACTCTGCACACATTACTGTCCGTCATGAGTCATGGATAATCAGAAAGATATTCATTCCTATTGAATAAAAAGGATGCAGAATCCACATCGGAATCCGTTAAAAGTCGCACGTCCAGAATTGTGTTTGCCGAAGCCGAAAAGTCCTCCTGAAACTCAGATCTTTGAGTCAGCCATCTTTGTTTACAATTCTTCTAGCAATCTATTACCAAACCTTAGAAGAGTACGGTATCTGGTGATCCGGATGTTCAATATGCAGAAACATTTTTTTTTTAAAACACTTTTAATCATTCCCATTTTGGTGACATCCTGCTCTGACAATTACGTTTTCTTTATTCTGCTTTTTAATATTAATTGTATAGCTGTAACACAGATTTCCAAAGCTAATATTACCTAGTTAACTAGTCGGATTATCATCTTTGACAGCTAACCTGCAGTCGGCTGCTCAACACACGTGCTGCACCAGATCGTACCTCTTCCATATCCACATTTTCACTTTACTTAGGATTACATAATTTCAGGGGAATCCTACCCACAGAAAAACAAAAACTAAACAGATTTGAGTAATGCCCATCCTTGCTTCTCTTCTTCCTCTTCCCTTCTGTTTCTATGTTGCACATAAATGTGTACTATGCCTAATTAGCTCATAAAAGGCAAAAATAATTTCTTTGTAACTTCAGCTCCTGTCCAAAAATAGTCAGTCTCCGGCCTCATTTCAGTTCTCTGCCACTAGCATAGCCCCCACCCACAGTCGTGCTATTTAACTTGACAATAATAGGCCAGGCACAAGCAAAGCTCAAACGAGTGGTTCTTGATCTCACTGCAGAAGGGATGAAAGGGTTTTTAGCTGTAGCCAGTCACCGCACTGTTTGGGTGGAGAAGAGCTGGCACCTGCGTATGACTGACCACTGGGTATGAACCCTCTCAGTCGGTCGGTAAATATAGGGAAGGGAAGGTATGGGTGGTGCAAATGTTTTTCTATTTCTTTCTTTAAAGAATTAAAATTAATAGAAAAAGCGGCAGGGAGTTGAAAGTTGTGGGTTTGTAAATTAAAGGGCGAGGCCAGAGATGGGGGCATCTGTCAGGCGAAGGGAGGGCTGTGTGGTGAGCCTGTGCACCGTGCGTGACATGGAAGAAAAGAGAAAAAGAAAAAAAAAACAAGCATCTCTGAGACAGCATTTAAAAAAAAAAAAAGAAGGAAAACAGCATGGATGGAAAATATTTAGAAAACCAGCCCCACCATATTATTCAGAGTGAATGAGCTCATGTGTGGCTGTGTGCATCTGGCTGGTACTGATGAGCCGTTGGGAGCGGGTGAAAAACACTGTGCCCCCAACAGAGCAGGCAGTCAGTCATTCGCCGTGGCAGATAGGCAAAGAGCAAGCACCAGCGGGGTGAGGAGCAGCGTTCTGGTCTAACTGGGTTCTGGAGCCGCGGAGGGCAGGTCGACTTGTGTGTGTGTGTGCACAGTGAATTAAGGGACTGCTTGATGTATAGCCACAGCTGGGGTTGTGGGGAGGGGTGAGGCTGTGCGTGGACATGGAAGAGATGGAAGGGATGGAGAGACAGCTGGCCGGCCAAAGGGGACGTGTAACGAGACGTGTGTGTGGCAGCCACAGTGACTCCTTTGTTCCTACTCACTTGTGCCAGTCACAGCGAGTAGATGGCCTATCTGTGAAGTGACTGAACCCTTTCATTGCACCTAGACCAGATACACAGTCCAGCTTCACACTCAGCCTGTGCTTGTATGCAGAGGAGAGTGTAACAACACATGCGGCCCGAGGGACGAGACAATACACAACTCAAAGTTCAGGAGAATTCACAAGCTGAGACGAGGTTTTTACAATATTTGGGGGAAAGTAGAAAGGTTTCACAAATCACATTTTTTTTTTTTATTTTATTTTATTGTAAGCAGTGAATCCCAACATCTGATAAATCAGTTTTATATACTCAGATGTACTATTTTTATTTCTTGCAGCATTTAAAGTATAAATATGTTCATTTAATATAAACTACATTGTAAGAGAGATTCAAAGATCCAACAGGTGTTGATTTGAATCCTGTGGGGGTCCTGGACCCAACTTTAAAGGGGACCTATAATGCAAAATTCACTTTTTGCATGTTTTTTTTTTTTTTGTACTTTTTATATGGGTATCTACTGCTTCTAGAAACAGTCCAAGTGTTTAACCAAAAACATCCAGACATTTTTTGGCAATAAGTAAATGTATCGCTGGTGTCTGGAAATTGAGCCGTTATAAAAAAACAAACTCCAAATTACATCACAATCGGCGGGCACTGACCCTCACCTAGCAACTCCAGCCGAGCCCCACCTTTCACCTAGCAACCCAAGCGGAGCTCCGCCCACTTCATTATTTGAAGAGGAGCACGTTTGATCAGCTGGTTTTACCGGTGTACGTGCTGCACAATGGCCGTAGGAAAGGACCGATGTTTTGTTGTTGGCTGCGATAAACGACGTGTCCAAGCATGTTCTCCCTGTCACGGAGAACAGAGCCTGGTGGCTTCATTTTATTTTTGATGGCAGTGTCCCAGCCACATTGGGGAAGAAAGTGTGAGTGTAAACATTGGGTTGGGGTGCAGCTACAGCTTATTTGCTTTACAAAAACTGCAGAAAATGGGCACAACTGAGGAGGTGAAATCTCATTATCTGAGAATGATTTTGTGTAAACAAATGTAATGAACATGTTTTGTCCAGCCCATAGACCTATCCTAACTTGTTTTAAAGAAAGCATAATAGGTCCCCTGTTTAAAAAAATGAAAATAAAAAAAGTTAAAAACAATGCTTCAACTAAACTGAATGGGGCCACAGCTACACCGCTCAAATTATTTGAGTTTATTAAGTTAGGTTGGCTTCCGAGGTACCCTGCAAACATGGTGAACGTGGAAGAAATGGTGAGACTGTGCATACTCAGGAAGAGAGTTGGCCTGTGCATCAATCAAATATATCAAGGCATGTGGATGGAGAGCTTCCACCATTTCTGTTTTCGTATTTTTCTTTTTTTTCCCCTTCCTTTTTCTGGTCGCACGTTAGCTGTACGACGCCACATAGACATCACGGTTACCGATGTCGGTGCTTCAGTTGGTTTCGTTTAAATATGAATCTGAAGGCTCCCTGACGATGGACTAAAAGTACACAAGGAACGGCATCTGCATATTTAACCTTGAGCATAAATGGCCCTTAAAGTGATGAGGCCTTTTTTACTTAACTCACTTTCAGTTGACTGTCAGCACAAAAGTGCAACTGAAGAACTACTTCCTTCCTGACTTCAGAATAAGATGACATAGAAAAAAATGTGTATCGCACTTGAAACACTCAGCTTTACACCCTGAGCCAATACAATGATAGCTCACATGTTTTTCCTCTTGGCGAAGTCATACTGACCGACGGCAATTCCTCTTTTAAAAGAAATATTGTGGAGCTTTAATTTGACGAGGCCACACAATCTCGACATCTGCATGTTTGCCTTAGCCCAGGGAGTTTGCTAATAATGATGTTTTTCACAATAGGTCCAATAACCATTCATTCCATAATGTTAGTGCCCCCATTGAGCGCTTATTACGCTTGTGATGATAGTCATCGGCGCTAACGTAATTGCAGCACCAGTAGCCTCTGTCCTATCCTAATTTAATGAGTGTTGTTTGTGCAGCCTCAGGAGTTACAGTCTTATACAGTTGTGCTTTTCTTGTGCACATGTGCACCATTTCAGTGTTGGTTCAGGAGATGATGTTGTTACTCCCTAAATTGGGTTCATCAGGGTGTAAGGTCACATGAGACCTATTATTTGATCTCTCTTATATTAAAACAGCTCTGTGAGTGTGTATCTGTGTATGTGTGTGTTGATGTAGGCATTTATCTTTCTCTGCTTAATAATGTTCTTTGGATTACCAGGAGTCTTTTAAAACCGCACACTAATGGAGGAAGGATTTGCTTAATAGCTTATTTCTCTCTCCTTATAAAAGTTTAACCCTACAGCACCCAGTTTGCCTCCACCAACTGGCTTTTAAAATGATTTTTTTTTCTTGTCCTTTCTAGAAGTTCAATAAGCTTTGGCGGTGCTTGACTTTTTTTCTTTTGAGAAACTGCTACATTAAATTCAAGTAGGACAAGTAAAAATAGCCATGAATCTTTGCACATCTCAATCTGGGCTATCTCGAGCCAACAGGGGACAGAGCATTCAAAGCTGGGCAGAATGACTGTCAAGCTGGCACTTAAGCAGAGTGAATGTTCTCCAAAATGTGCCGAGTGGCAGAAGTTTAGGTCTTGACACATTTTAAAGCCATTAAAGAGGCAGCAGCGGATTATAAATGGGTGAGTTATGATTATGGCATGACCTTTTGGCTATTATATGCTTCAGTGGAGATGCAATTGAATTTAGCTATGGGATGACCATGTTTCCACGCAGAGATATATATAATGTGTGCTGGTGTGAGCAGTTTATGGCGGACACAAATAAACAAAAATTTTTTGTTTTTGTTTGTTCTATATCTAAGAACCCTGGACAACCCTGAAAAAGACTTCTATGACAAGCCTTGCCTTACATTTATAAAAAAAACATTTAATTAATTAATTAATTTATTTATTATTTTTTAATTATCTTTTTTCCAAACAACACCTCAAAGTGTTGTCCTTTAGCATTACACAAGATTGGAGAATCCACAGGATGGGATCTTTGACAATTCCACTTTGCAAAATCTGTCTAGATTGTCAAGAGTCATGGGTTCTCTCTTCTGCTCTCCTCACATGTTTTCTATAGGATTTAAGCCCGTGTACAGCGATAGTGATGGTAGACGGTTGATTTTGTGTCCAATAGGAATGAGCAGTTATCGTACCATTTATTTTCAATGTGAATTTTCTTTTATGAACAAAATAATTTATATTTCATCTTGCCAGCACTAAACCTTACATGACGATGTTGACTCGCCTCAAAAACTTGCATTGTTGAAATTATTTAATTTTTTTCAGTATTGGTTTCATGAGAGCAGCAATGTCTATCAAATTTTTCAAAAAATATGAACAATCCCAGTTACTGTGGGCTTTTGGGTGACAAAATTGCACCCCTTAAAGCGGCCTATCATGGGGCCATGACTTCAGGAATATCACCGCCAGTAGGTCATTCTGGTTGCATAAAAAGATTTTCAGATTAAGTTATCACACCCTGTTGGCGTAATCCATTTTATTTTTGTGTTTTATACTTTGTTTTGGCTCTATCTTGTTAGTAAACGAAGTGCTCTTGAGTATATTTACCTTGACAAGACCACGTAACCGGAAGTACGATATCGCACATGTGCGCAATGAGTAAATAAAGAGAAGCAATGGAGCTGGACGAGTCATCAACACCCAGCGGGTGAACGAAAACAAAGAGGGTAAGTAACCCTAATCCTGTAGATGGAGTTTATTTAGACCAGGCTGAGCTGTCACTTTACTGCGAGACATTGCAGGACAGTCTGCTGTCTCTTTTTAAAAATTTGTATTTGTGGGGCATTGATTGTAACAACATGCATTCTCAGACATACAATCCATTGCCAAAAGAGTGCACACATTTAAAAATGCTTTTTATAATCACTTTTATTGTTATCACAATAAATACAGCAAAATGTTGTGTTCAACTTTTAAGTTCAAATCGTCCATCCCTAGTGTCTGGTGAACCATTCCTCTATTGACACCAGAGTTTATTTAAAGGAGCTACACCTGATTTTGCACAAATTCGAACTATAAATAAGTAGAACGTTTAGTTTGAACTGTAAGCCCCGCCCCCAACTGTTTTTTGTTTTTATTTAGCAATGAGAAAGCCTTAACATGCACGAGACGTGCTTCAATCTCGTTCTCAATTCTCACAAGGCTTCTTACATACATGCTATACTATTCTGTTTACATACCCTGTCATGCACTGAGCTGGAGAAGCAGCTGCTTAGCAATGGCTCCACACCTCTTTGTGTCATTGGCACAGAAAAGTTGTCCCAGGTTGTCCTCATTTCGCTGCTTATTCCTTCTGAAAAAAAAAAAAAAAAAAAACATGGATCAATTAGCCAACTGTTATTATGAACTTACGTCTTTTAACTCATATTACATAGCATAAAAAGCAGTTTTCTTAAAGAGACAATAAAATCAGGTTTAGGTCCTTAAATACATCCTGGTATTTCAAAAAATTCCAGATCCCATACATGCTTAAAAGCTTCCATGGGGCCTTTGGAACAGAAACAGACCAAGTGCATCACAGATACTCCACCATGCACTCTTAAACTCTTAAGTATCCTTGGACAAATAATTAAACAAATAATTATAAAACAAATACTGAAATGGCAATTTAAAAAAGCACTGCTGTGGCCCCTGTGCCTTTATTCAGACCTATTCCTATCCAAGACCTAGATTGGATAACCTGCAGGTTCATTCTTATCACAGAAATATGAGATGAAAAAAGCATTTATATATAAAATATTTTTATGTTGTCTAAAATGCTAAACAAAATGATGGCCTGGACGTGGTCTTTCAGCAATTTGCCATGGAAACTCCCTTACCTGGGATGCTCAGTCCTTCACATTCCATTTATCTCAGTGTAACACATACCATCCTTGCTTTTGCAATGAGCAAAAGGATTTAAGTTCCGGTAATCCTACAAAGAAGATCTGAAAAACAGCTCTCTGAACATCATCTTACTGGTAACCTTTTAGTTTAAAACCCAAAGACTGAACCCATAATTTCTCTGCGTTTTATAACCAACTTTTAGTGTCTCATAACATTTTATGCTTGCAGTATAACTATGTTTTATGGTCCCAAATCTGCTCTCTGAAGTCAGTCTTTTCTTATGGTATTACAATTACAATAAGGTTGGAAAACTTCATGATTAACTGTTTTTTTGTTTTTATTTTTTACTTATGTGTTATTTGAAATTGTACTTATTGCTTGAGGATTGCAGATGAGTTTTGTGCTGAAAGAGTGTTTTCACTTTTGGCTGCGTTAAGCCTCCTCAAAGTTCTCCTAAACTCAAAGATTAAAAGGTCTTTGTAAAAGCTGAAGATTTGTTTTATTTTCTACCACCTGTGCACATCTAGAGATGGAAAAATGTGCCCATCCCCCCCTTTGCAAAACAGCTTAACCTCAATCTGATTGAATGAAGAATGCATCGATTTCCCAGTCAGATCTAGGCCTGGACATCCATACACATCTCATGTGCGTCCTCCGGCTAGTTGTTTTTTTCTTGGCTTGGCCTTTGCAGACTCCCCAACATTGATCATCGAAAACTAGCAATGGAAATTCTTGTTTTTCAAGAATGGCTTTCTTCTCTCTGCTGTTTCAGATTCTCCCACCTAAACCGTGGAGCTCTGCAGCTTATCCAGGGATAACCTAGACCTCATGGCTGTTTGTCATCTTAATGTTCGTACTGTCTAGCTTGCCAGTTTAGGTGGATTGCCATGTTATGGTAGCTTTGTTTGTTTTTTTACCAGGGGTGTCTATCTCCAGTCCTTGAGGACGGGTGTCCTTCACCTTTTGTTTGTGTTCCTGGTTCAACACACCAGAAAAAATGACTGAATTACCTCCTTAGCGGTCTACAGGGTCCAGCTAATACTGCAGTAATTATTTGATTCAGGTTAAAGCAGAGACGCATCTAAAAGATACAGGACACTGGCTTTCAGGGACTGGAGACTCTATATTTATACTGAGAAACATAGGTGGACTCTAGTTACTAATTAAGTGAGTTCTTACACATTTAGTGGCACTGAATGTTATTTAGTCGTATCAGATCATAATAAATATGAACATCACAGTTGTCAGATATTTGTAAGCTGCTTTGGTTTGTCCATCACATAAAATCCCAATATGATGCTGTGAGCTTTGTGACAAAATGTGGAAAAAATACAAGGCTGTGTTTTTTTTTTTTTTTTTTTTTTTTTTTACCTTTTTACTGCACTGATGTATCATTCCAACAAGACACATGCCTTCAGCATGGAATATGGTTCTACAAAGTTGTGTTAAACACCCTCTTTTGAGGTCATGTTGACAATGTGGTGCGAAGCCAAACGCTAATTAGTTTCCTTTGCTGTCGGGCATTGTAGAGTCATGCTTTCCCTCTAAAATGAGTGAAACTAAACCTTCACTTCCAGCATTGTTCTTGCATAATCCTCACATCTCTATTCTGAGATTCACTGCCTGCTCGGAAGACAGGGCGCAGCTCATTTTGCAGTCTGGTTTATCTTTCCCGTAGCGCCGGGGCTTTTTGTTTTCATTGATCAGCTGTGCCAACGCCGTATTCCCGATGAGCAGGGTTTATTCAGTTAAAGGAATATCCCTCAAGAGCAGTGTTGTTTGCTAGGAAGAGAGCTTTGTAGATTGTGTGCATCTTTCCCTTTTGTCTGGAACATTCTTCTTCCCCTGACGTCTGGGTTGTAATTTTAGCCTTTTTTTTGAGGATGTGGAACTTCAGGGCTTTTTTTTTTTTTGGACTTGGAGGGTTGTTGCACTTGACCTTACTGAATTGAATGATCTGCGCCAGTTAAAGCAGACTGAATGGAAGTCTGTTTTTCAGGAATTTCTGCCTATTTTAAGGAGCAGCCAAAAAGCGATTATGATTACACAATCGCTGCGTTTGTAGGGAAGATATTTTTGTTGCTGTGGGAGAGAGTTTGTATGAGCCAGAGTAGCCGGCATATAGAGGTGGAGAGGTATTGATTTGCCTGGCGGGAACATAGTTTGATTGGTCACACAAGGTAGCGTGGGACTGTAGCTCATCATAACTTAATGCCGGTCCTGATGGCTTTTTTTTTCTTTCTCCCATCCAGTTTCATAATCTGAGCTGTATAGCGATGGAAAGAAACAGGGTCTATGTTTAAAAAGGTGTTTCTGAAAGGCACCCACTTGGACTTTGAGGGGGTGTAAGGGAGATGCTCTGATGCGCTGCCTGTTCTGTGAAAGTAGTCAAGGTCACTTCATGATGGAGGCGTTTTTTTTTTTTTCTTTCCTTTTTTGCCTGGTTGTGAATGAACAATGCTTCGGTGGTCTTTCCTGAGGATACAACACTCCACCTCCTCCAACACAGCCACACATACACATGCATATACATACTTACAGGCCTCACAGAGAAACAATGGCACTACAGACTTGTTTCCATGACTTTCTTCTCTAACCAACCGAAATGTGCCATCTATCCCCTCCTCAGTCACATGACCTGACAGGGGTTTTTTGTTTGGTTCCTAGCATTCCCCACCATATTTACCGCCTTTCACCCTAACACACACAGATGAAAGGGTGCGATGGAACTTTTTCAGGATGACTTGTTCCTTGAAACGTGGCCCCAGAGGCTTTAATCACTATTGTCCGTGGTGATCACCCAGAAACTTTCCCCCCTCTACCCTTGCTCTCTGCTGCTTTTGAAGCACTTTCCTGTTTTCTTCAAGTTTCAGAACAACAGAGACATGTTTGACTAAGTTTTAGGTTTGTTAGAGTAAATAGATTCTGTGTCCTTGGGTGGTGAAAGTAGAGGCTGCAGTTTATGTAGGAGTTGGTGCAACTTCTTGGATGTTCGGTGCGAAACAACTTTTTCTTTTCTTTTTTTTTCTTTTTTACATGCTTCAACATCATGCTAGATGATACAAACAATAACATAGCTCTTTGTCACTGATTTACAGAGATTCACAGAAAAACCTTTAAGATGAGAGACCTTTGTTTAGGTGAAAGAGTTTTTGTCAAGACACTTTGTTCTTCATTATTTTGTTAAACATCAGCAGACAGAGGCAAAATCAATCTTGGTTCCGGTCTGCACACAGCACCGAAACAGCACCGGTCAAAGCAATGAATGACCTGATGATGGCAGCAGATTCCAGTTCACCCTCCACCCTCATCATCCTTGCCTGCAGCTTTTGGATCCTCGTAAGCCAGCTCTTTTATATCATTGGCCCTGGTCACACTGCTCTGTACTGGTTCATATGTTATTACACCAACCGGACAGAATACAGGACTCACACTGTCGCATATGGAGTTCTCCAAGGATGCTTCCTTGGTCCCACCCTCTTCAACATCTTCATGATTTCCTCAGTCCAAGTCCTCTGTCACTATGGAGTATCAAACCATTGTTACCCAGATGACGCTTAACTTTACACAAAAATTTACTTCTGCCCTTCTCCTCTTTCATCAACCAATGGCACCCCTGCTATCACTGTCCACACTGCAAGGAACAGACAAAAACATGGATAAACCATACCTTCCTGAAACTGGACAGCTCCAAAATTCTAATCGGCGCTCCAATCATAACCACCATCATTTTCTCTGGTCAGAACATCCCTCTGTCCTCTTCTGTCACCAGCCTTGGTGTCCAGTTTGATCCCCATCTCACTTTTGACTTCCACATTAAGCACTTCTGCAAGACCTCATTACTCTACCTCAAAAATATTGCAAGCCCTCACTTGACGGTGAAAAAACTTGTCCATGCCTTCATCCCCTCCATGCTGGACTACGTTAACGCTCTCATTTTTGGTATCTCAAACAAAAATCTCCATAAGATTCAATCTGTTCAGAGCAGTGAAGCCAAAATTCTCCCAAAAAAACTAAAAAACATGACAGCATTACTCCAGTCCTCCATTTCCTCTATTGGCTGTAAAGCTGTAGAACAGCCGCTTAACAAAGACGCTTAATCAGATTCCAGATTCAGCAAAATTGTTGTTTCAGGATTTCTGGAACATATAATTCATAAAACATAAAATAATAGATGTTATGTACTTAAATGGTCAAAATGTGGTGAATAGTTATAAATGCAAAATTCATAGTACCTTTGTAATAACTACATTTTGGGAAGAATATTTGAGCCACTCAAAGTAATTCTCAGTCCAAATACCATTTCTGTATCCATGGTTCTCCATCCAGCATCATTCTTATGGACTAGCTGATGTACACCAAAAGCTTCAGTGGGGTAGTTGGGGTAATTTAAGGTTGGGAACTATCTGACATGTCTTTGGAGGAAGACTGTAGTCACACTCCTCCCTCTGCAAAAAGTATTCATGTTAGTTCTGTTTATACTGTAAATATGCATTGTTTGACTTCATGAACCCAACTCTACAACAGCTATTTCATTTCTCTTTGCTGATAACATTCATCTTTATTGGTTATAAGGCTGCTGACAGAGTTTCTACACATTTTTCATGTTAGATCTCTGCACATCTTCAGATTAAAATTTCCAAACAACTCAGCCCTTTCTTAAATCCAAAAGTTCACTTTGGATTCAAAGCAAATGGTAATATTGTATTGATGCTTTTAATATGGAGCCTCAAAAAACTGAATGGATGGATGATGCACAGATGATGGCAAAAAAGGTAATGGGACAAATAGATGATTGGGTGGACAGGTGGATGGACAAAGAGATGGACACAGGAATAAGAAACAGCAAGACGGATTGGTTGGTGGAAGATCAGGTGACGTGATGGACAAATGGATTGATGGAGGAGTGGCTGAACAGATGAAAAGATGATGGACAAATGGATAGATACACGTATGCATGGATGGCTGGGCAAACATATGAATGATTGATTAGATGGACAAATAATTAAGGGATTGATGGATGAACAGATGGACAAACCAATGCATAAAAAAACAGATGGACCTAGGATGAAGAAACATGAATGAATGAATGAATGAATAAAACACCGACAAAATAACAGGCTGACAGATGGATGGATGGATAAACACATGGACAAACCAATGAATGCACAAACATAGATTTAGGATGGACAAAAGGATTGCTGATGTCATGGAAGGACAAACAGATGGGCAGAAAATGGATAAATGTCTGGATGGATAAATGAATCAATAGACAACCTGCTGGATGGAAGGTCAGATGAATGAATTGATTCATTTTGTTTTGTTTCTTTTTCCACACATATCTAGACCTGGAAAAGGCTTAAATCAAAGTATATAGTGTTCCTGTCATCTCAGGAAGTCTGTGTGTCTTTGTTTCCTGCTGTTATAAAAGCTTCCTGTTCCAGATCAGCTTTCTTGGCCACTGTTTAAACATTTCCCCTAAGTCAGTCCTACTATATTCTCCAGCTTGACAGGAATACACTGTGGAGATAGTGGGCGTTTGACCTGATTATGCTTTTTCCAAACGGCATAGAGCACCGGGTCATATCGTCAGTGACTCACGAACCCTGTGGGCTCCCCCACTATTTCACACTCGCGCTCATTCTCCCTTTTCCCTCACTGACGGTGAAAAGGCTTCCAGGGTAAACACCTAATTGCGCGCCTCGTTTTGGTTTTAAAGCTCTCATTGCCACCCTCGATGCTGACTGATATTGAGTTATGCAATGTGGGAGGATGGCATGTTATTTTTACATCCAAAGAGGAAAGACATTGGGTTTGAACAGAGCACATGGCCTATTGTTTTTCTGCTAGCAGGGGAATAGAGGGAAAAACAACATGTATAACAGTCACCTTACGCAACGCTCTTAAATTATCCACACTGGAAAGTGGACAGACGTTTAAATCTACACGTTAGGCATAATGGTGCAGATTACGTTTTATAAGCGCTGAAACATCTAAAATAATCATGCGCAGAGATGAATCAGTGGGGGATAACGAGACCTAGTGGCTCGTTGTTCATTCATTAAAATTGCTGTCCAGATGGTTGTTATTAACCACTTTAACGTCTAGTTGTTTTGATTACCCAAATAATGTTGTCTAGAAGTTATAGCTCAACCCTTAACCCACATTCTGAGCCCTAACCCCACTGTCCGCAGATTGATCTTGATATGATGTAATGTGAGGGTAGGGTTACAAAGTTTTATAGGCTGTACATTTGGGGATTTTGTAGGGGTACATTCATAATAGGAAGCATATGAGCTGTGTTTGCAGGTAGACTCAATAATTTAATTATCGTCTTTGATAAATCATTTTTACTGACTGATAAATAAATCCTATTTGTAGTCTCCTGTTTGATTTTTCTCCATGTTGCTTTTGTTTTCATTTTAAGTAGCAAAAATAGTGTTGGATCATTTCAATATTTCCCGCAACACATAATAATGTTTAGTTCTGCCATGTGCCGATCACTTTCAGCGGACAAAATACGCAACATATGATTACATTTCTTGTCATCAGAAAAATTAGAATTTCGCAACGGTAGAAACACAAAAAAGACAGCAACACACAGGTTTGGTGTATTGTGATGTCCGAGGTTTGGTGTTTACATGCTCCCGTCTGCTCCTCATTTGGTAACTGTTTACTTTACATATGGGCATGTTGAGGTTCTGGCTAATTATTTTCATTGAATCTGCAATACTTCATGCTTATTAATGCAGCATTCTGCTTCATAGCTAGGTACTTGAACCACTTTGTCGTTTTAGGGCAACAGAATATGTGTAGATGCTTGGGTAACAATGGGAACATAGGTTTTGATCTTCCGATGTCTCTTTTACTTTTGATTTGAACATTTTCTGCTATGAAATGGGACTTTTATTTAACAACTTGTTAGACACCCAGTACTTGATGTCTGGGTGTCTATCAAGTATATAATAGTGTTATTGCTTACTTTTTGGTTTGAAAAATTACAGATTTACATGAAATTACATATTGCATACTACAAACATCTTTCCATTTTCTAAATGTATCAATTAAAATCTTTACAAAGTCACTTATTTACTGTTTGGTCCCCGCACAATCGGATATAACCTTCTTTCTTAGTTTTCCCTTAGTTTATTAATGAGGAAGATTTGCAGTTTCACCAATCTCAAAACAGCGGAAGGGGCCAGCATGAGATTCTTACAGTATGATGGCCTTGAGTACAGATAGCACAGTTTTACAGTGTTCACACAAATATGCTATAAAGTAAACTAAAACATGATCATATTCCTTTTAAAAGAAAAGCAATGGTTATTCAAACTTGTAGTAAATTACTGTAACATCTTACTTATTACAGGAATGATATTATCTATGACCGTTATGTTATTTTAAGCTTGATACATAAATTAAAGGGGAAAAAAGGGGATGTCCGCTAAATGGTGTTGTTTTCCAGTACTTATTGTCAAAGATGTGAGACCTCTTTGGTGTTCTGCTCCTCATAGACTAACATAAGCGTTACAAACCGAAATAAGCTGGTTAGTCAGGCTGTCTGCTCTGGCAGCCAACCTGCCGCCAACACAAATGGTCCGTAGCTTGATAATTTTATTTTTAAAATAGGGTTATGCTAGTAAAGGTTATGGGTGTTGCACGTTTAGTATCCACATTTCCTTTCCTGTAAATATTTCCAAACAGCTGAGTTTGTTATTCTGTAAATGAGGTAAAAGTAAACTGCTCTTCTTTTAGCAATCCAGCAGCAACATGTGGGGGAAGAGCAACATTTAATTGCTGCGATTTGTACTGCTGGAAAAAAACAAACTTGACGCTGGTCACTTTTACTGGCATTCTCATTAAGAGCACAATAAACCAAAAAAGATATTATTCCGGCAATAAATATTTTTTTACCTTTTTTAAATAAGAAATATAACTATGTATGTATGTGATACAATTAAATATAACAAAATAGCCAATTTATTTATTGGTGTGACAGTGTTGGGTTTTTTTACCAGGAGAAATAATGCTCATGTTTCCATCTTGCTCACTGACTTTCACGTGTTTATAGTTTATGTTAGTAAGTGTACATTGACATTAATGACTCCCCCTCTGAATTATAGACACTGACTTCCATAATTTTCCTCTACCCTGACATTTGCATAATTTCCATATTAGTTTTCGGCTTTTCCTTCGTACTACAGAGAGAGAAACAAGAAAATGAAAATGTCTAGGTGACTGAACTAAGTGAAGCTGACTGGAGCTGTGAGCGTGTAATTTACAGGTAATTGAGGAGAAAGGAGGGGATCACAACAGCCAAGAGAAGATGCATAGAGAAGTTAAAGTGCAGCTTCTCACCTAAGGATCCTACTTTAGATTGGAGGACCTTGGAAAGCATTACAAGCTGTAGCTGGTCCCCCTCATGCTGTGGTGACCCAAAGAAACGCATCACATGGGCTTAAATGACTAGAGACCTGTCGTCCTGATGTCTGTGGTCATGAAATCTTTTGAGCAACTGGTGTTGAAGCGTCTCACATATTCCAGGATCCTGTTTGTGGACCTCACCTCGGCCTTTAAGCATCATTAACCCAGTCATCCTCCGCCACACGCCCTCCCGGCTCACATTACCAGCTTCCATCTGTAGGCGGATCACCAGCTTCCTGTGGAGCATCTTCTTCCACACAAGAACCAACATCACCAACACACCTCAACGGTGTGTTCTCCTCTTCTCCTTGTACATAAACGACTGCTCCTCACCAGACCCATCTGTGAAAGTCCTGAAGTCTGGATTTGACACCACTGTCATTGGTCTGATCCAGGATGGTGATAAGTTCAGTACAATCAGAACCACCTGAGGCTCAACCCGCTCAAGACTCTGCAGATAGTGGAGTCCACCCCTGTGAATCACTTCCGGTTCAAAGAAACCGCCCTATTCTTGGGACCTGAGCTGGTCCTCACACATGGACAGTGTTAAAAAAAGGTCCGGCAGAGATTGTATTTCCTGCAGCAACTTTAGAAGTGAAACCTTCCTCCGGACATGCTGGTCATTTTCTATACTGCCATCATTCCTGGTCCTGTATTTGTCCATTACCGTTTGGCTCATCCACAATCAGGACAGGTCCAACCTGCAACGAACAATTAGGTCCGCGGAGAAGATCACCGGGGCTGACCCTCGCTCCATCCTTTCCAGGACTTGTACAGGTCTAGGGTCAGGAAAAGGGCTGCCATGCTATGCTGTCAGTGCTACAGCGATCTAGTTGAAAAAACCAGTTGCCACAGTGACATTTTCCTCAGACTGTCAATCTGATGAACACATTGGACACCTTACAGCTACACTGCTGTGAAACAAAAAAAGTATGTGGCACGTTCACAACTCCTAACCTCTCCTTTTTTCTCTACATAAAAAAAACACGCTGTTCTTATGTATACCAAATGTCTAAATTGTGAGCGCTGTAACCAAAGTCAAATTCCTTGATTGTACACACAATCGTGGGCGACTTAAGATGATTCTGATTCCTACTCCCTTTGAAATGGCAAACCTAGGAAATAAAGGTATAAAACACCCAGCAGATGGTACCCACTAGGTATTTAATAGAGGAACAAGTATTGCACCTATAAAAAGTGACTGCACACCTCGCTGTAACCCTGCTAGTTACGGAAGGTGGTGTTTTGCACGTTGTCTAGATTAATGCATTTTTCATGAAACCTGCATTCTACTAATGACAGTGTTAGACAAGCTCGAAATCATCAGCCACACACAAGCTCTTGTGAAGACATTGCAGTCATTATTTTTGGATAATAGAAGGACACTTAAACAATTCGTGGGCAGTGAGACCCTGGCAAAAACACCGTGCTTGACATTTAATGCCGTAAGATACACCCAGGAGTGTTTGGCCCAATTAAGAAGGTGCTGGAGCTACCAGTTTGGGTGCCTGTTAGGACTGGCTCTTTGCTTTCCCTTTCACACTACTGCTGTTAACGTCAAATAAAAAGTGGAATTCGGAGAATGTTTTGCCCAATTTTTTTGCAAAAGAAATAAAAGAGTAAAACTATGGCACTAATGCAGACGCTGTCGTCAAATTGGCATCCAGTGCAGTGGAATGCAGTCGTACATTAACACTGGTAGACGGAGGTTTGCTGCTGCTGACGATGACCTTGTATCCTTGTGTGGATGTTATGCAGCGGGTTTACCGTAGTCTCCTGGCCCATGTGGTTCTGGAAATTCTAATCCCACCTCCGGTCTCAGTATAACTAATTTTAGGGGTTTTTGGTGCCTGTTTAAGTTTTGCTGGTACTGTTGTCAGCTACATTGTTTTGCAAAGGAAAGGCATTCATAATCCTTGAACTTTTGCACAATTTGTCATGCTACAACAACAAATGTAAACTTGTTCATGTGGATTGTGTGTGATGAGACCAACTATGATGGTGAAAAGGAAATTATGAATGGATTTCAAATACTTTCAGACGTTCGGAAAGGTTTTGAGCACCCATTGCTGCGATGACGACTGTCACAAAAATGTTTGGATAGAAAGTCCGTATACCTGCTTTTCACTTCAAAAGACTAAATAGTTTTTTCACTTCTTCATGATTTTATTCACTTCTTATCAGTTTTCAGATATCCCCACAAGATTCTCAACTGATTTGTATATGAATATGTATGCATGCTTCATATTTCAGGAATTCAGTTTGGGAAAATTTAGAAAACGATCAAAAGCTTGGGCTTGTCACATAAAATCCTAATAAAATGCGTAATTATGTGGTTGTAAAATGGCAAATATCAAAGTTCAGAGGGTCTGGACGCTTTTGCAAGCTATTGCACATGGGGTAAGGTTGATGTGAATAACGCTCTGGTCTCATTGCCCAGGTGTAATTCAGTGAAATTACAGCAATCTGATGTTACATGTCTTGCTCCATAATTTAATCCCAGTATGTGCCTCAGTAAATATTGTCTCGTTCAGACTTTTTCAATGGTCCTCATTGTTGTGACTGCGTAATCACTTGTATGTTAATTTTGTATGAGAGAGCAATTATAGTCAGATGCAGTTAAAGTTATGTTTTTCTAGCCTTATTTGCTATGAGGTGCAGGGTAATATGTGGTCGCCTTCAATTGGGACACGTACAGTTTAATGTGCAGTTTGGAAACAAAAGAAAAGTTCAATTTCTTTGTTCTTCTAAGTCAACATAAGAATTTATTGCCAGCTTCTGTATGTTGCTGGAATACTTATTGAGAGCTTTTGAAAGTGCTCTTAAGTGTAATACATTCAGATATGGTTTTAAATAACAGAGGCTTAGCACACATATAATTTCCATGTATCGTATAACAAAAAATAAAAACAGGGCAGATGTACCGATTAATTTAATGTAAAGAATATAAACTAAAAAGAGAGATTAAATAAGGAAAAAGCGGTTACGAAACCTAACAAACCATCAGCCTACTGACGTCAGATTCTGTCTGATATTTTTTCTGTGACACGCATTTGTGTTTTACATTTTCGTCTCTCCGCCGTCACTGTCATCTGGAGCCATTTTGGGGCGAGTGCAACCATAAGCTGGCATTCCTGAAATACCAACATTACAAACAAGCAGTCATAATGTGGGCTGCAGGCAGAGCCACGGCTCCCTGGTAATAGCTTCTCTTCAGTGAATCAAACAAAAATAACAGATAATTGTTCTGGTTATTACTGAGGTTGTATTTTATGGTTTGTGATAATAAGTAAACTGTTTGTTAGTATGCATCGAACGTTGAAAGCTGAGATACTCTTAAAATGAGTCATTACTCTTGTTCAATTGCCTAATTGCCAGAAAATAAGGCTAATCCTTATAGCATCAGTGCAGAACTATTGTTGTTTTTGTGCCGTTGCACAAACATGGATTTTACGAGGATTGTAAACTTAATGGTCCGCATCAAATTTATGAATGATGCACCATGTCTTTTTCAAAGAACAAATTGCCAAGGTGACACACCTAACCAAGGCAAAACGAAGCCAAGCCAAAAGTTTAAATCCTTGCTAATCCCTGGAGCTGCCAGATATAGACTGGTGAAAAATGAATCCAGATGTTGCGAGGAAGCATCTGGATTGCCAACTACTCGCAGCTCAGACACAGACAGGTCATCACTAGAAATTACAGCAAATATACAGGGACTGTAATGGAAAGATACAGATAGTTAATCTTGTCTCTAACATTTAAAGGGAAAGGCCGACTGTGACTGAGTTCACTGATTTGTCGATTCCTACCTCTGTTCGTAGTCCCACGTTACCATTTCATCTCGCCTTTATCATTTCATACCTGTAGGTAAACAATTTTGGACCCATTTTCCTTCTCATGTTAGTAATATTAAATAACTATTGACCTAACTAATTTTCAATTAACAGTATATTACCTACTAGTAATTTTATATTGCACCCTGTTTTTAACTGTTGTTCTGCTCCCGTTTGGGTCATTTGATTCTAAAAAATAAAAAAAAGAGACGATGAACCCTAAATTTTTCAGACTAAAATTTTTGTTAGTGTCCTCCTGCTGGTAGATGATATCTATTAGAGCACCTACTGTAACCCTTGAGCAAATTAGTGGAAAGGACATGAAATAATTGCCTTTCGATCTCAACTGAAAAACTTGGGTATGAAACGACCAAACGACACAAGTACCTAGATTTAACTGATGAAAAATGACCAGCATCTCTCAAGGACGAAGCACCAAAACAAAAGCCTCTCGTTTACCTGTCTCAGCGAGTGTAAACCGACATGTTTGGGGACAACGGCGAGAGCAACGTGAAAAACAAAACAAACCAAAGAAATAAACCTTGACTCATTCTGCAGGAGTAAACGATGGCAAGCAAACAAGGCGCCGTTTAACTGAGTCTCCGATGACTAATGAACGGTCCTTGTGCTGCGACACTATTTTACACGCTGAAATAATGAGCCATTATGAACAAAGCTATGACACATAGCACACCTACAAGGCTGAGCAGCTTGCAGTAAATCCCAGACGCGCCGAGACCGTTTGTGTTTTGTGACACTTTCAGGCTTGAGACACCTTATCCACATTTCATAGATGTAAGGGACTAAGGGTCATCTGTTCCCCCTTGGGAGGTTGAGCACTTGCTTCCTCACCCCACCACCCTATGTTGGGATTGGCACTTAACACCATCTTTCCCAAAATGCATAAGAGCATATGTCACTGAGTGAATATGACTTTTAATTTTAAATTGAGTTGATGGTAAGTCCGTAAAAGCACTACAAGGCTAACAGCTGGTGGAAGTGGACAAGATATGAAGGGTTAAGATGTCTTTTAGAGAGGTTCATCTCCATGGCTGCGCTGTTGTTGGACAGCTTTCCAACTACGTAGATGATCCAGTGGTCTTTTGCCTTTAATACACAGGCTCAGACACTAGTTGTGTATGTGGGTTGAATAACGAGTAAGAATCAGAACTAGGTAGCTGTCACGTCCATGCACCAGTCATGAGTAAGCTCTCAGACATTAGTGTCAAGGTTAGCATGAGCTGTTTAAGGTGGCTCAGTACAGTAATTGAGAGTTTGAGAGAGTAGAGAATGTCTTTGCAGTTAAACAGGTTTTACAATTTGGACAAACAGCAAGGTGAGGGAATCTTAAGGGAATCTAACAGGTAGAGCATTTAAAAAAAAACAACCAAGTAGCTTGGACATTGCCATTGACTCCACTGTTGTGGAGATTTGCTCTTTGTGGAGAAGAGCATCTCTGCGAGGATGAGAATGCCTGGATTAAAAAAGTACCCCTGCCAGGGCAGTGGGTGGATAAATGAATACAAAGCTAGACAGTTCTGCGTAGGAATCATCCATCACAATTGCAGTTTCCTTTCCGTGCTTCACGTTTCCTCACAGTACTAAACGTTTTCAACCCACAACTGAAGAAAAATGGCATATGAGGGCGCCAGCTTCATCGAGCTCTACACCTGCGGGCATTGCTGCCAGTGTTTTATTGGTGGCCTAGTGAGCAGGGCGCTCGCATCTTCGAAAGGCTGCAAGATCCCTCGGTTCAAATCCCACACACTGCCACTCTGGGTCCTTGAGCAAATCCCTTAGTCCCAGATTGCTCCCCAGGCGCCGCACAGTGGCAGCCTGCTGCTCCCTAACGGATGGGTCAAATTTCATTGAAATGTAAAAAAGTTTCAATGGCAAATAAAGATGATCATTATTAAAATTGATGCCATTGTTGTGGTCTCTAGTGCAAGCTTCAATAGCAAAATAGCAGTGGACATAAAATAAAGGGGCATGATGTCTTCACACATCTCCTTTTTTTTTGCTGCTGTTGTTTGTTGATGAGAGGTAAAGGTAGAGAATATCCACTTCAGTAGTGTTTGCCTGATTGGACAGAGCCCAATGTTAGTAAAGATACCATGGTTGGGTGTTATCTACACAAAATGAAACTAAAATATATTAAATGATCCATATGCTTCCCTGCTGCTAAAATAACTAGCTGTTTATTAAATAATTTCTTAATGTGTTGTCATTTTGAATCAAGACCTGCTATGTTTATAGTAGTTTAGTTCTGCTATGTGCTGGGGTAGCTAGCCTGCAGTTAGCTGCTATCAGCGATGCTGGAGATCTTCGGAGCTTATTTGCTAAGGTCAGGATAGCGTTTAAGTTTGCTTCTGCTGAAAATAATGACTGCAGCCCTGCTCCACTCTCATTATGCTCTGTTTGCTCTCTGATATTTTTTTCAGTTGACTCAAAACCTTAGTGGGGCTATAATTTTCTTCCTCTGGCTTGTTTGTTTTCCCTGGTGTTGCTGTAGTTGAAGGAAGGGGGGGAAAAAGATTCTCCCTGGGAATGTAAGTTGGAAGCAAATATCTTGAATGTTTGCATTTTTGGGGCTTGCAGGAACTAAAGCTGACCTCATCCTGGGTGGAGTAAACATCTGTTTTTTTTTTCTTTCACCATCTCTTTCACAGAGGAATAGCTGAGCGCTGAGTCTGATATAGCTGTCGGTTTTGACTCCAAGTAAAAGTGATCATTGCGACAGAATAAAACCATCTTCATGGAGATGCTTCAGACTGTTCAGATTCTGGTATCTCAGAAAGGACAGAGGTGGAAGTGTGAGCTGTGTTGATTGAATGCAAGATTAAAATCTTCGCATAAAGACATGTTTTGCTGCATGCATTTCACAAGTTTCACGAGTTAAACGTAGTATTTAATTTCTATGGACGAATAGATACTGTGGGGTTCTTTTTTGATATATAATGGGAATTAGAAATTTTACTCTGTCAGCGTCTTCTTTAAGTCACTTCTTCTTTAAACTTTACCGCCTTTTCACCGACAAACCTGTTTCCTCTTTCTCGACAAACGCCTATTTCCTCCTTCTGTGTCTCTCAGAACCCACTTAGCGTCTCTTTTCCTCTACCCGGAGCGCTGCACAAACCGTTGTGGAGCGCTCCTCTTTGGCTTATGATGCTAAAAGCTCTTAGTCAGGCTGAAGTTTCTTAAAGAAATCGGCCTTTCTTTGTTTTCTGTCGCAGCGCGGTCACATCCTCGAACAGCAGGTTGATCGTGGAGGAGAACTCGCTGTGCTGTTGGTTGTCAGGTTTGGCGGGGTGAGTTTTCACATCAATGCTGAGTGTTCTCTTCACCGACACAGGATGCAGTAGGCCTCAGGGTGTGGTGGTTCGGTTTGTGCTACTTTCTTCAACAGTGTTCAACCAATGTTATGTTTAGACGCATATTCTAGAGTAGTTCTAGTCTGTAAGTGCACTCTATATGCTTTTTGACTGATCCAATAGGTTAGTTTCCCATATTTTGAGTGTAGAAGTATTTTATCTTAAGGACACATGCGAGTTTAGAGGTTTGAGCTTTCAAGAATCATGATTTGAAAGATGGAACCATACTGAGTGTGGTTTGTAAAAGATGGGCCGTACTTATTGGAAAGTACTTAGTAGGCATTATGAGGATCCACTCAAATGCTCTTCATGGATTGCATGTTTTCCTGTAGGCCTAATTTTTGACTTGCATGTTTTTGCTTTTGTTAAGTATCTTTTTTCCCCTACCTTTTAATTCTTATAGCTTCCACTGTTGTGATTAACTGCGTTTTGCATAACGTCATCCAAGGACCTCGAATTGATTCTGACTCACTTGTTTACCTCAGTCTGCTTGCTTTCCCTGATCCCATCAGCGTGCTCAGGGCTTGCTTGTACCTTGTTCAGCAGCTTGTTCTCTCTCTCTCTCTCTTTCATCCATTGTGCAGATCTGTTGGAGGGATACAGTAAATTCAGCCTGGTGTGTGCTCACCGGGAGCGCTAAAGCTGCTTTGTCACCTCGGTGTGGCTCAGACTTCTGCAAGAGGTCGGCTGACTGCGTGTTAGAGCTGTTACATGCTGCTGGCAAAGTCGTTTCACAGGATATCCTGGCTGTGGTGTTGTTGTGAGAATTTAGGTCTGGTTTCTGACGCAAAGAGGCCCGGCAAGAGTGACCGATATGTTGTAAGGCTTGTGTTAGTTTAACCTCCAAACTTCAGAAAATGGAACCTATCTGGTTCAATGTTATTTTGGGGGGGACTAATTTAGTCCCAGTCCTTTTAAAGTTGTTGCCAGTCATGCGTATTTTTGATTTCGCTGAGGATTGTACTTCCTCTTTTGGTTGAATGCCATGTTCCTTAAGTATGACCCGAGACGTGGCCCCTTTCTCTTTGTCTTCTGTGTGGTCCCCATAGTTTTTCCCCATTCTTGTTTTTAGAAATGTTTGCAGGGAGGAACTACAGCTTTAAACAATCCTGTTTAAAAATAAAAATTATTTCAGATTTTCAGTATTTTTTTATTTACAGTGTTTAGATTTTCACATAACTGATTCCCATCCAGAATTTTTTTTTTTATGTTTTTGTTAAAGGTAGTTTTGCTTATTTATAAATGAGCAAAACATGCAGGCATTAATGGGTGTAGTCTGAGATTCACTTTGTATCATACCCTTGAGTAAATTACCCGTATATTCACCAAATTGTAACACTTAAATGTGTAATATTGTCCAGAAAAGCAGTGCACTGCTTGCAATATCTATCATCACAGTTATAATAGTAATATCTCTAATTTATTTACCCATAGATTTTGATAGTTAGCAAAAATAGATAATTTTGTGAGTAGTTAAGTGCCTATAGTGCAGAATATGATATGGTTTGTTCATTGTATTGTTTTGCTTTAGGATTAGCTGGTTGTCTAACCAGCTGATATTACTTTTATAGTCAGGCTACGTCGCTTGGAAGAGCCTGCGGTTAGCTGTGCATGTAACTTGCCAACTTTAGTTTTGATTTAGTGTTAACCTAATAAGAGTGATTTTTCAGATTCGTTTAGCTTTTAAACCATAATTATGTGTTTTAGTGTGAATGATGAAGGGAAATGTCATTAAACGGAAACCATAGGAAATGTGTGATGGGAAACTAATTTTCTTTTAACCAACAACCCCCCCCCCAAAAAAATATATATATATATATATGTTTTATTTAAAAAAAAAAAAAAAATGAAAAAAAAATTGACTGACACGTTTCACTGGTGATTAATAGCATTTGTACAGTTAGCATTGCTGCTAAAAGTAACGGGACTGTCGCTGCGTGGTTAATATTTGTACCTCGTGTCAAGTTCCCAGTGTTCCACTGCTGCTAGACGTTGAGAGTAGCAATAGGCAATATGAGCATCCCATTTTTTCACAATATATTTTGGTATTTCTTTGATAACAAAACGTAAACCTTTTTCAAATTAAGAGGCGATCAACAGTATAACAGCTAATCCTGAACTGAGAGTGAAAAAAACACAAATTTATGTTTTCAAGTTAGTCTTCCCTGTTGCTTCTCTCCGACTGTAACAGCGTAATAAATCTAAACGTTTGCTCAAAAGACAGGAAACAGCTGTCATGTGCTTTCTCCTTTTCTAAAATATTTCACTATGAGATGATGCCGACCAACAGAGTGCTGACTTGATAAACGCCATTTATCACGGCTGTCATCAATCTGGCTTGGCATATATTTGCTTTATGCTGCCACCCAAAACCACAAATGCTGTGTTGCAGAAGATTTGTTATTTATGTTATTGCCTTTTTCTGTTTTTTTTTATCCCCCAGATAGTCCACTAATAGCAGGTGGCACGAGAAGGGGCACCTATATCTTTAATCTACATATACATTTAAAACATCTGTTCTTAGTTATTTAGAATTCCTGTTGATTTTTAAATATTGAAATCTATAAGCCTTAATCTTTTAAAGTAAAATATATTAGAATATGACCTTCACAAAAACGGGACCATGCTCTTTGGCTCTACCGCCTCAGCAGATAAAAAAAAAAAAAAAACGGTATCAGGTGCAATGCAGGTATTGGACTGGATCTGCATCATTTATTCAGTCATTATTTATGCAACTAAATTCAGCTGCAGTGTGGAACAAGTAATCCTCCTGGATTAGGAGCAAGGTAGCAGCAAGGTGAGGAACTCGATTAAGTGGTCCTGAAGCGCAAGCAGCTCTATGTCGGCAGAAACCTCAGTGGTTAGCAGGCCCGGAGCACTTCATGTGTGTGCTTAACAGGGCGCTAAGACAACAGCAATGACCTCAAAGAGGCAGCTGCAGCTTCTCTAAACTAGTTGCTGATGTCTTCAATGTCAAAAGAGCTGTAAGACTTTTTACTAACAATTTAGAGATTATCAACCTAAAGTAAAAGAGGTCATTACTGAGTGGATAACACTAAAGATAGTTACCAATGATCCCAGGAGTGGATGTTTGACTAAATTCACCCTGAGGTCAGGCTATGCAATCTTCAGGGAAACTGCTAAATCAGAGCTACATCTAAGACTTTAGAGTCCTCAGATAGTAACTGTTAATGTTTTTGACACCATTACAAGGACTGAAGCACTTTGAATCTTGCCAAATATCAGAATTGCGATATATTTTAACCATAATTGCGTTTTAATTTTGACTTTTCTCTGCATTAACCGCAAGCAACAACAATGGCCCGTAGATAAAGATGTTTGTAAACAAGGACTATTTAAAACAAGAAATGTAACTGTTTTTATTAATCGTAATATTAGTATTAAAGAGAATAGCTTTGTGAGTTGTAAATGAATCCTTGTTGAACATAAAGTGCAACCAACAAACAAGTCTATGTATTAAACTGATTGACCAGTACTTAATGCTATGGTGAGATTTCTGAAAGTTTCTGGTAAAAAGTATGATTATGTAAACTCTAAAACAAACAATACAATTAGATTATCTCACTGCTGCAACTCTATTCCCTTCCATGTGGAGGCAACCCCACTTTAAACATATTACCAACACCTAAAGGACGCGTCTTGTCCATTAATTGTTACATAACCAAAAATTGCAGACCTCTACGATTTGGGGATTGCATTTTTTAAAATTGTGATTGTATTGCAAATGCGATTAATTGTCCAGCCCTACTTTAAATCGTCTTGTTACTGAAAAGTGCTTCATAAATAAACGTGTCTTGCCTTGCCTTGAGGAAATGTGATTTGTTTGAAAGGGTTGCTGTAAAAATCAACAAGCATCAACTGCAGCGTAGCATCTGAACAAACCATCCCTGGAAGTTCTTCCTTTCAACAATTGTTCAGTATCTTACCGTGTTTGTTTAAAACATAGCGTGTAAGTTCAGCGACAAGATCCGGTACCTACTGTCAAAACATTTCAATTCATCAATTTTATCAGTAATAGATTTACAGGCTATTAATTACTGAATGCATTTGGTCTATTTATATGAACTATTTCTATTTTAGTTCTTTTACGTCTTTGATGTAAATGACGAGGAGAGTGAATAACATTGTTTTTGTTTTAAGTAAAACCATGAAACTGTTTCGACCTCTAAACCTGTAGTACAGGTAACAACAACTCTTTTGCTCATGAAAGCATCTGAATTGTAATGATAGTTTGGAAACCTTTGATCTGCCATGCAGGTGCCAAAGGGTGTCTGGGTGTGTGAGATGCAAAAACATTAAGTGTAACATAATCATCTTATGTGTAATGAGTGTGTGCAGATGTTTAAAAGTGTCGTGATCAAAGCCGCAGCAGCTCTTAGCCCTCATGCACGGAGTCGGTGACCTTTTGTCTCGGTTTGCACATAAAGGTTGGAGCGCACATACCCGGAGCCCAGCAGCAAGCTGAGCCCTTTGTAGAGGCGTCAGATGGGAAGCTAGAGGGGACTCTTTTGATACCTACCCAGCTAAGAAACAGAATCTCTCTAGTCTGCATGAACATAAGCGATGTTTGTGCAAAAGCTTTACCAAAAAGACAGCAGCAGACAGCCATGCTGTTCACTTTTTGAAATGTTTTTTTTTTTTTTGCCCACTTTTATCTGTAATTGTGATAAAAGCTAAATCATAATGATAAATATGGGATACCAAACTCAATCAGTAAAAATAGTGCACTCAAACGATATGAAATGGTGCATACATTGTAAGAAATTAGCAATTTTGTCACATTTTTGTAATGCAGCTATCTTGACCAAACACCAGGGAGTTTTAAGTAAAACCTGTGAAAAAGTTCAAATGATGTAAACACATCATTTTATTTCCTTTTTTTTAATCAAGAGTGGATACAAATTTTCCATAGATGGTTATATTTGGTGTTATTTGAGGAAAAAAACATAAATATGTTCATATCTTTTTTAATTGGGGTTTAGAAAATAAATGAAAGCTAAAAGAGCATTTAATGTTTAACATTTACCATTGTTTTTTATTAAATTTTTTATCGTAAAGATCAACATATTTCAGTGAACAGTTAAAGGGAGTGGTTGAGTTAATGATAAAGACCATAATTAAGTCAGGAATGACTGGTTTTGCATGTATTAGGGCTTTCAGACTATGGCTGCTTAAATGTCAAAGAAATCTTGCAGGTCAACAACGGGTCATCTACAATTTCAACACTGACAAAATCTGCATGGGTGATGATGACACTTAACAAATGGCTGTTTACCGAGGCTTTTAGTTCCTCATGGTAGGGGGGATATATAACATTGTCATTGGACCTCATGTTCCCCCGCAGCATTACGGCTCCCCTTCTAAGGTCTTTGGTTAGGTTGGCACCTCTCAACACATTTTTTTTTTTCTTTTTCACTTTTTTTCCCCCTCCATCTTCGTCGTGAAGTCAATCAAAAGCTTCAGCGACTCTTGTACAATATGAACGATTTCCGTGTTGCTCTACTTTGTGTTACAAGTGACCTTTTCATAATTTATTTCTATTTTTAAATGTTTGGTTTTCAAAATCGGATCTGTTTTTGTTTGCATTTCTGTTATTCTTCTGCAATATTATTTGCTCCATTTTAACCACCCGCCTGGCAGCCTTTTTCCTTTTAATTTCATTTACTTTAGATGCCATGTTCTATCAGTGTCTATCTCCTTTTAAGCTTTATTGCCACTTACTTCCTTCCTTCTTCCATTTCCTCTCATGTTTCTTTGAGTCTCTCGCCCTCAACCCCTCCCCCTTTGCTCTTTTTGCTTTCCCTCCCTCCTCCCTCTACAGATGAGGTGACCCTCGCATAACACTGCATGAATTATTAAGGGGAAACCAAGCCCTGCCCATCCAGTCTGTGGCCGCCTCTCCTCTGTGTTTGCTTTGCTCTTTCCCGTTCCCCGTACGGTTTATGGATGGTTATGCTCTGAACCTCTGGCTTCAGATCACCGGTTTTTCATCAATCTCAAGGAAATACATGTGTTCTAATGCAGACTGATTGCACACATTGTCACTTGCAGTTTTAAACTTTTTTTTGTGTGTATGTATATATATATATATATATATATATATATATATATATATATATATATATATATAGAGAGAGAGAGAGAGAGAGAGGTTATGGTACAAGAATGCATTCTCAATTGAAATGAAAACAGCCAATCTTGATAGCTTGTATGTAGGGAAACTAAATCAAAGAAAAAATAAGGCCTGCAGGGAAGTTGGGCCGGATCCTGAGAACCAAAGCAGTCCACAGCAAATACAACCAGGAGATGTTTCTCTCCTTGAGCTTGTTTAACCTTCCGGCGGAGCGAAAAATAAACTTTCACTCGTTCCGCAGTCGACTAAACAAGGCTGGAATAAATCAACCTGCTCTGACGTGTTGAGCTCTGACAGCGGATAGCTCGGTATCAAACTTCAATTTACAATAAAGTGGCTGTGATGAGATGTCGGAGTGACAAAATGGGTATTGACACACAGATCCGTAGGCTTATTACAGACATGTGAATATATGGTCAGACACACAAGAACCTTGGTGCTTAGAAGTTTGTTTTCGGGAGCGGTAGAGGGAAGAAAAAACACATTAATCAAATGAGGCCTTCTTGTAACGCTGCTCATGGTGTGAAGGTGTGTTGCACCACTTTGTCTCTAAATTGGATATAAACTTGTTTTTTGTTGTTGCTTTTAAGAGATGCGCCCCTACTGCCAGCAATGAGAACAGTGTGTGTCTGCATGTTTGTGCGTATTTCCAACCAATAATCCCAGAGGGCTAACCATTCTTGCGTCATCCGAAGTCACTGTTAGATGACAAGATGCTTGGAATAATACACTCGTACACACGAAGCATAACCTCATTGTTTTTATTGGAGCCAGCCTTCTAGCTGCAGTGCAGCGCTCGTGTCAGGAGGAGAGCTTCTTGTCTGGGCTGAACGGACTAACAAGCCTCCCCTCGTCAGCTGCACGCAGAAACCCACAAATGCACCGCAAATGATCAATTTGAATTAGGTCTGAGCAGACCCATAGGTCTTTAAATACCAGTTTAAAAGGTAGGCTGCTGCATTTAAAAGGCAAAGAAGAGAAAGAAAGCAACGCAGCAAAAGCCTTGGAAGCTTAGCTTTCCCAATCAATAAAAACCCATATAGCTGCAAATCAGGAATGATATATTAGTTTTTGTTCTGCGACGTAAAGTTGCGTTCTGGTTTGAACTGAGAAGGTCAAATAGAAGACGTGTTTATTTCTGTGCTGTAGACACCAGGGTCATTCCAGACAGCTGATGTGTCTACCCACAATGCATTGCAGGGAGAAAAACTAGTGCTCTGCAGGTGAACGTTTTTTTCTCTGATAAAGAAACAGTAACACTGCATCTTTTAATCATTATTTATATTTTCACCCAATAGACATCATGCATATTTCTTTAAACAGATTACATTTTTTTATGTTCTCCATGGGATTGTTCACCAGGAAAACATATTAGCGGGTTTCTGTTTTAGTTTTCCATTTGTACTGACGTAGCCAGTGAGAACTGTGATTTCTGTGGTTGCATTGAGGACAAGAAGTCGTCAAGGATACCGTTTCAGGCAAAGTGCTCTCACAGTAACCTTGGGTTGGTTGTTGTTATCGTTACTATAACAGTTAAAATAGACAGTATGGGATTCTTGCAGTATTTGCTCAAATTGTTTGGTTCTAATTTGTTTTAAGCAGAAAAACATGTCCCATCTATTATAGTAATATATAATCATACAAAGATAACACGCTTATTTTAGTTGGTTTATTGGACTATCTGCTTGGGTATCTAGCCTGCAGTCAGATGCTTAACAGATAATCTGTATGATCTTCATAAACTGGAATTTACACACACATCCATCTCTTGGGTTTGCTCAGAATGGCCTGAAACGAAGAATATATCAAGTGAACAGCAGCCATCATGCAAAAAATATCTGGTTCATGTGAAATGTCAGAGGAGAGTGGGCAGACTGGTTTGAGAGGATTGAAAAGACAACCGTAGCGAAAACAAACAAAAAAAAACACTCATTACAACCAATGTACGCAGAACACCGTATCTGAATGGACAATACATAAAGATCATAAAGTGTTCCTCCAAAATCTCCATCCTATCCCATAGCTATGAAGACATTAAACCATGGCCCACAAAACAAATACCGTTTGATCTATTTGATTTATGCTCTTTATTTCTTGCATTTCTAAAGACGAGTTCTTAGCAATCCATTGATCTCCGTGCGGACCAAAGTGGTGAACCAGGCTTCAGATCGACGCCAGAATGGCTTGAAACTGGGCCGGCTTTGACAAAGGTTACAGCCTTCAGCCGTTGTCTCTTTGTCTTCAGTCTTTGTTTGGACAAAGACGTCTGCATATTGATGACTAACATGTTTTGTCTGCTGAAGATGAGTAAGTGAATCACACATGCTTAGTGTATATATATATGGTACCCTTTGAGTTTACCAGGATGTCTAGAGCCCTGAAAAGCATTTAGTCCTTTACACGTTTCTTTTGTTTTTACTTTTTCATCACTTTTTGTAATTTTTGTTACACTCACTACTAGTAAGACATTGTTGATTAAGACACAACAGTATACCCTACTTATAAATAAATCTGTCCACAGTCACTTTACTGCTGTCTGGCCAGTCTGGCCCAGATGCCTTTATGCGCTTTTTTTCCCTCCAGCAAGAGTTTTGTGAAATTATTATTTTGTAAATAAATAATAGTATTTTTTTGCGTTGTTGCTGTTCTCTCCTGTCTTGTCGCTGTTGTAGTCTGACTCTTATGTTTGCATTTGTACATTTGAGTGCCATATACACCAAGCAGTTTAGCTGCCAGGAGTGTGACACCTATCATGAATTAATCAGATTAGATGAACAATGATGCAAAGTGCTGATTGGCCACGGGCGCAGAGAGCTGCACCACAAGGAGATTCTTCAAGTGGCCAATTGGAACTTTAAAAACAAAAGTACAGACTCTTTTGCCTGCCGTCCATCATCATTGCAAAATATGAGTATAGACTTAAACATAATAACTGCAAACAAACCCAAAATGGGATAGGAATGCTGAGAAAACATCACTCATTATATGAGAGAGCAGATTTGCACCCCCTACTGACAAGCCGCCACTGTTTGCTGCTAGGAAAACACGAATAAACACAAAAATCCATTTTCAAATCTCGATTTCATTTGTTGAGGATAAAAAAGCTCTCTAAATCAGCCTGACCCTTTGTTATAAAGTGCAACCAAAAGTTTGCAGAATAGTTTTTAATTCAGCCACATTACACAATTTTCAACCATGAACGACTCTTTTTCAAACTAGGGCTGAACGATTTTGGAAAATAATCTAATTGCGATTGTTTTATCTTAATATTGCGATTTAATGCGATTTTTTTTCCTCCCAGTTTAATTTCTCATGTCTTTTTAAACATATACAAACAAATCTGTTTCATAATAAATCAGATTTATTTAAAGCACAGATTACAACAATAAACGAAACAAATCTGTGGCTTTACCTTGTTAACATATTTTCATGTTTCATGAAACATGATATATAAACATATGGGCTCCACTCCTTAAACACTGTCAGATTTTAACAGGACAGTCTTTAAATAAATAAATAAAATAAGATACGAAATTAATGACTGATCTCCAGTCAGTGGCATCAAACATACTAAAGTGCAGGATAGTATAGCGAACGAATGTCTTCTTGTTGACATTTTTATAGGTAAATCAAACTCTCAAATAAACAGAAAATAAATGAGTGTATGACCTTTTTAAATCCTAAGAATTTTTTTTAACAATCATATAAATTATATATTCACTCAGTAAGGGCAGCAAACAACCATTGTAAAGTGCAAAAAACGTATGGCACTGTCAGCCACAAAGATTTGTCTCTGTATCTTTTTAGAAGCTCACAGATTTTTTGCCAGGAAAATCAGCATGTCAACTTTTGCTGGTTTCAAAGAGGAGCGAGTGCAAGTCACTATATTCCCTCCAGCACTGAAAAGACGCTCTGAAGGAGCACTTGTGGCAGGGACACAAAGATACTTGCGGGCCATATTGCACAGTTGTGGAAAGTTAATTCTGTGCATCTTCCATCATACGGCCTTGTTTTTTCAAGTGTTGATAAAAGTTCGTCGTGTTACCTTGTGAGGTAGCAACAATAGCGAGGCATGTCCGGCACAACACCTAACTTTGCGCAGCGTCTTCTTTTTTAAACCCAAAATAATTCCACATAAGTGACGTGGCGCTCCTCTTTGCTAACATACCTTCAGTTGTGTCGGTTTTTGTCCAGTCTGAGGCCATTGTTCGGCAGGTAAGTCGCAGACGATATCGACTTTCCCTCCGTGTTACTTTGCTAGCGAGTCATCCCCGATCACGTGACCCGTCAAATCGCGTCCATTGCGGTTAGAAAATCGCGTCTTATCCTATTGCGATATTATTGCAAATGCAATTAATCTCCCTATTTCAAACCATACTATGTTATTTCAGTTTCAGCCAGGACATTGACATGATCATTTCTTTTCCCTTTTCATTTTTTCTCTTGCCATTCAAAGCTGGACTCAATATAGTGTTTTGGATCATACTCCTGCTGCACCCAATTGCGTAGAGCTCAAGACAGAGATGGCAACTTGAATTTGAGACACGGACTCCAGTTGCACTTCAATTGCAAAAATAAAAGACTTCAGACTTGACGTAGATGTGTGCCCTTAAGACTTAGAACCTGGCTTCGGAGTACTGGTGTGAAACTTGAGTCTTACTAACCTGCATGACAACTGAAAGGAAGCCAGTATGTGTGTCACAGACTGCAGCACCAACAGGCGATGTTTTACTCTGACATGATGCCCTTTTTTAATCGTTAGTGGTATTGCTGGATTATGGGCTCTTAATGGGTCAAAACAATCCGGTTATGTTAGCTGAGGCTTCACGATAACGACCACATGAATCTCTTTCCAGATAAACGCTTTATCCTCTGAACCATATCTAGTGCAATATATAATGGAGTGGACAATATGAAGACATGGGTAAACAGGTGTTCACTTAGTCATTACAGAGACAAAAGACACTTTCATCTCTTTAGAAATTCAGCATTAACAAGTATTAATCTCTTAGAGTACAAATGCCTATTTATGTGCAGAATTAGTCGTTAAAAGAAAAATATCTAATTGTTTATGAAAATGAATAGATTTAAAGACAATTATTAAATGTTCCTCTGGTAATTTAGGCCTACAGACAAACTGTTCTGGTTTGGATTCCTAACCTACAGCAATGCAGGGATAGAGGTGCACTAGATATTGAGGATTCAATGAGAAAATGTGTATTTCAGTCAGAAGAGAATCAAGACTTGACTTGGATTGGCCCCCCCAAAGACTTGTGACCTGCCTTGGAAAGACTGACATGTGAACATCTCTGGCCTAAGATCATAAACCTCATGGCTGGATTTTCTTGTAGAGTACAGATCTGGTTGATGCCCTGATCATGGCAAGTTTTTCAGGTCTCTGAGTCACAGAATCTCTCGTTAATTGAGGCAACAGAGGCCTCCCGTGCTTTAGATGTAGTTCCCCACTTAGCCACTTTATTTATATCTTTAAGACGATCACAACAAATACAAACAAGTCTGCAAGGGGTGAAAAACTTTTGTATGACAAGGTTTTATTTTTGGAGCAAAAATGTTTAACAAGGTTCATTTCTTTCAGCTATAATGGTGCAAAATCTACCAGTATGTTTTCATCATGCTGCAGTGACCTCTTTGGTTTTAGCCAAAAAAGCTTTCTTTTTTTTCTAATTTCTGCACAAGTTCATACAGGAAAGGGAGAAATAAAACCGTCCATATGGTGAGCATTTTTCAGAGCACAACGTCTCAGGAAGTATCTAACATACGTTATAAGACCAATCTGCTGTTGAATGGGCATAACTCATTCATATCTCAGCGGTGAAATTCAAAGAGGAAAGCTTGAATGACTCATTTTGGTCGAGTTGTGCAGATGTGACTTGAGTATGCTACTCGTTTTAGAAAGAGAATCGCATCGAGATCTCAAGCCATTGATGCAGCAGCTGCCATGACAACAGTCCCTTGAATTAAGGCTATGTGGATCATTATGGGGTGACTCACATACGAAGCCATGTGACTATTATTATGTATACTGCCTTTAGATTATTGTATATTTACAAAGAACTGTATAGATTGTTCAGTAGAGTTTAGACTCGAGATGGAGAGGACTCCTGTGTTGTTGTGTGTGTGATGAGTGGACACATTTCCCCATTCATTCTGTTCATACTCATGCATACATGATTTATACAACAGCATTCACAATATTCTGCTCAACGGTGCTCTCCCAGGAATTAGTCTCAGGCAGTTTTTATGCATTATGGATCGAGATGAAAAAGTAAACCAAGCTCTTTATCAGAAACTTGGATGTTGCAAGTTTTCCAGACAGGCGTAAATGATAAATAATTAATCATATCTGCTGTGTAAAACTTCCACTTCTCCACTGAAAAGCAGTGAGCAGCAGGAGGTTTCATTAGAGCTTCCCCTGCAAGCACACAGACTCTTTTACAAAGCCCCACTTGTGTGCTGCGGAGGGGCTGTGATTTGGCCGTTTCTCCACCGCTGGTCCTCTAACTGGCTTATCTTGGAAATCCGCCGGGTTTTTCAGGTCAGTCTGGCTGCCGGCGCCTCCGTCGCAAGTCCGGCTTCTTTATGCCCTCTTAAAAGTCCCAAATCACTTTGGAGGAACCCTGGATTAGGATTTCAGTGTTGTAGCAGTGAGGGTTATTGTGTTGGCTTTGCCACTCCTCTGCATGTGAATCCAGTGCGCACAGAACTGTAGTTTGGCAGGTTTTTGGAGCCCATTTGTGTTTTGACTGGTTAAACCCACGGGACATTTGATTTTGCTTACTGTAAAGTAAGTCATCTGCAGTGAAAATAGAAGTTGTTGAATTTCACTTGCAGGTTTTTTTTTTTTCTTTTTTTCTGTTACGCCATCAGCATTTAGGAAGCTATTTTTAAAGCCTTTGATCCCTCCGGGTCAGTTTTTACTTATGTCCTCCACCAGGAAGTGAGTGTTTGATGGCAGGTTTTGTTCAGTTTCATATTGCCATAGAAAAATCACCATCATCTTCAGATTTTCATCATGGGCAATGATGTCAACATAAATTTGTGCTTTTGTTCATGAATTTTTAACACTTATTTTCTTCTTTTTTTCCATTTTTTTGGAGGGTGGACCTATAATATATCATGCAATATAAATGATTTCTAATCCGAATAGGGTAAAATTTATACATATAGGCACAAATATATTGACCTCCACTAATATTTACCAGGCGTCTTGCATAATTCTGTTTGGACCACTCTTATTAGAATTTGCTGATTTAATTTAAATGATCTGCTTTCCTGACAAAGAGCGAGGTCTTTACGTTTTGTCGATGCATATTTATAAGGTTTGAGCTCAGGGTCAGCCGAGAAGATTATTGTTGGCTTCTGCTTTGCCCGTTTCAAATAGTTTAGTTTTTCCACTGTTTCACCCAAATGTGTCCAAGTTTCAACTGTTTCTCTGTTGAAATAAGTAAGGATGGCATTTATTGTATCGTTTATCATATCAGTGATCGTATTATTTATTGCTATTGTGGAAAATTACTTATGGTGATAAGAATTTTGATTTATGATGACGATGGTAATTCCAATTAATGAAGTCTGAAAACCCCAAAAAACAATATTGTAGGGATTGTTATTCCTGCTGTTTTCTCCACTGTTGTTTTCTTGACAGCATCAATAAATATCAATACATTTAAAAGTACCATCAATGAGGTTATTGTGTGCAGTTATAAATAAGTTTTTACTATTCTTTTTATATCAATATCACAACCAATACCACAAAATAATTTTGTAACATTTAAAGTTTCTTCCTGGATATGAGGTGAGGTTGAAGGAAAAAGTTGGTAGTCCTTGATTACTGCACCCACCCTTCTGCAACGATCTGGTGCTGACGCAAAACAGGCCCACAGCTTAATGCTGCCACCACCATGCCTTTAACTGTTACAGGATTCTTAGCATTGAAGGCCTAATCTTAGCTCTTCAAAACATTTTTTCCTGTAATTGTGGCTATATTGCTCACTCTTTGTCTACTCTATCAATTTTTCTTTTCCTAAAAAGGCATTTGTCTTTTCTATATGGGCAGCGTGTATCAAAAATAGTTTTGGAAAGCTTACATTAAGTTCCCTTAATGGCCTTCCTAAAAATCTGTCATAAACTTGATGACAAATTATTAGGCTATTGAACCAGAATTATGCCAGAAGCTTGTTGATGGACATTAAATGCAATCTACAATATTAAATGCAGAAGTCTACAATAAATTGAAAGTAGTGCCTTTAGTAAATTTTTTTATTAACTGAAATGGTGTGTAAAATAATTATTCTATCACAGATGCATAATTAAAAGTCCAAAATTGATGTGCATGCCTAAGATGACTGGATGTACAGCCTCTATGAATGTTTTAGCTCTGCGCTTGTCTGCATTTTCTCACTGCAAGTGTCTTTTAACCGCACCTTATATAACCGTCTACCCTCTTAACAAATGTGCTTCTCTTTCTGTTTGCAGGTTTGGATGAGCAATCTCTAGAAGTGTTTGACAGAGGTGTGCCGCAGCAAGACTCGCACCGAACTCTCTCCCGGCAGCCATGCCGCCACCGGCAGACATCGTCAAGGTGGCCATTGAGTGGCCGGGGGCCTTCCCTAAGCTCATGGAGATAGACCAGGTGGGTGTTTATCTTTGTTATATATATATATATATATATATAATATATATATATATATATATATATAGAGAGAGAGAGAGAGAGAGAGAGAGAGAGAGAGAGAGAGAATATATACATAATAAATACTCTACTCTTTACCAGTATGTTCACACTAGATGATCTATTTTTCTGATTAAAAAAAACCTCAGGGTCACAGGGAATATGAGTCCAGGGTATAATGCAGCCTTTGCATTGCTCTCCACAGTCAATCTAATTTCCAATGGTAGTGCTCCTTATGTAAAAGAAAAAAGTTTAATAGAGAAACGAAGCTACACAAAAGCTTGGAGGTCGGTAGACTGACTGCGACGGTCAAAGTATCTCTGTTAAAGTCATTCAAAGGTGTTCAAATTCTCATGTGGTGTGTCGGACAACTGTGCACCGGTTTACCTGATGGTTGAGTTTGGACCCAGTATAAAGTGTTTGTACGGTTTATTATTTCTAAGCAAGATGAGGTGATTGCCCATGTTAGATTCACAAGAGAAGTTTTTGAATAAAGGTTTCATACCTCTCCAACTTCGTTTAAAAGAAACTCCATTTTTAATGGGGTCTTATTTGGTTCCTGTTTGATCAATTTAAGTGATTTAAGATTTATGAACTGGAAATAATGCGTAATAATCAAAGACTTATTAAAAGCTTCGAAATAGCCCTTAAGCTTAGTGCAAATTTAAAACTCCCAACCAGATTTTTATTTTAATCTTCAGCTTCTTACAATTAGCAGTGGATATATTCTCACAGCGGTATTCTCACAGTGCTGCTCCCCGAGCTGCTATGAGATTCTACCAGTGTGACTGTCTTGAGTAAAAATAAATAGTATCATGGTATTAATTTAAAAATAAAAAAGTTATAACATAATTTTACTGCTTCAAGCCTTTATAAGAGTGTTAAGGAGTGCCAGTCTGGTTGCCATACCTTGATTGGCAGTATGTGCAATGATCAGAAATATTTTTCTCCAAGTAAGAAAAAGGCTTGCTGAAAAGCCGAGTGCAGCAACGGGTGGGGGAGGGGTAGAGTTGCCTTACTCTGTGCTCCACACAGCTGGAGAAAACTCATACACGTCCCCTGGCATCTTGTTAAAAGGAATTTAAACCGCAGGAAGCCATACGTTTTTAAAACATCTGTATACCTTGATGCCTATAAGTGGACTCTGTCTGTAGAGAAATCTAAGAGCACACATTGCAAATCGCACCAACCGCTGAGCTTCACCTAAACCTCTGCTTCATAGTTGCCTTTAATGCAATAAGTTCAGTGATGGCTGTCAGCCAAGTCCGACTGCTTGCCTTTGGTTCTTAATTTAATTTTAATGCACTTTTTTAATCACATTATTCTTGTAAATTCGATGTAAACGTTACACAACAGGTCTGAATAAACTACAATATCAAGTTGACATTTTTGAACGGTGGCAGCAAGGCAAAGATTCAAAAGTAAGAAACCCAAACTGACCTATAACCTGAATTGATGTAGTTAAACAAATGCATGCATTTCATTTTCCCTCATTATATTAATTGCAAAACTAAATATAATGCCACTGCGTCAGAGTACACCGATTTGATCAGTGCAGTGGCTGTTAATGTAAGATGAATATTTACCTCTTTTAAATTCTCATTACGGTCATTTAAGCTGCTCTGAATGTCAGCCGACGGCTGGTGTCTGACAAACGGAGACTAACATGCTAATAAAATAATTAGCCCAAATAATGACTACCTCGCATTAAAGGGACATGTTTGCTGTTTGATTTCACGTACAGTGTGTCATGTGGCCTTTTTCTCCGTGCCTGTGTGTGTGTGTGACTCACAGATGGGCTAATTACTGTACAAGCTATGAGTCACTGAGGCAACTGGAGCTACAAATTGCCCTTCTCATTGGATAATCCAATGAATGAAGCATTGAACTATGGAGTATGCTTGTGCTTTTTCTTTTGCTGTGACTCGTCTGACAGACTGGAGAGTGAGGATTGAGGGACGTGGCGAGATGTTTTATGAACTCCTTATCGGCCTTACTGTAAATTGGCTTTAGTAAAAGTTTTCATCTCAATCTCTTGAATCCACCTGCCTTCATTGGCCATTCCTACGCTTTTCTCCAGCTCTCTTATCTGTCATCTCTCTCTCTCTTGTTCCCCCTATCTCTTTCCCCCTCCTCCTTGTCGCTCTTTGCCTCTCCCTCTCATTCATTCCCCCGCTCACTCCTCCTCCCTTCTTTGTGTTGTGACTGTGAAACTTGCGCTGTTCCTCTTCTTCACTTGTCCTCCACCACCACCAGCCCTCCTCTCCCTGCCCCTCCTCCACCTCCTCCTGCATCTCCTCAGCATAATGGGGCCCGCAGTAGCATATGGCTGTCTGAGTCATGCGGTGAGGAGTGGGCTTCTGCTGCTTGAGTTGTCTGAACCAGAAAGATTGTTCATTTATAAGCGTGGGTGTGCATGAATGCAAATGTGTGTGTCTGTTTTTTGTTGCTATTGTTGTTCTGTTAATTGTTTAGGTGGGTACAGCCCCCCACTTACGTGACTTTATTATGTAGATGTGTTTGTTGCAGCGTTTGTGTGGATGCTGTATTTGTGGTTGGGGTATGCGAGTTCACCCCTAATAAGTGCTAGTTTTTCTTTCATTGCTCATGGGTCAAAGCTGAATGAATTCATATTCATAGTTCCCCACCTATAAATTCAGAATGAAATTCAGATTCAAGACTTCAGATACTTCGTTCATATTTTTTTCACTTTAAAATCACGTTAAAGCAGCACCGTTTAAAATTGACCCAAGTATTAGCTTAAAGGTGTAGTGGACAATCTATTTTCGGCTTCGAGTTCCCGGGGGATCATCTTATCTATTGGTTGTCCCACATGCCAATCATTGTGACGTGCTCGTTCCTAGCTAGTTTCCTCTTCCACTTCTAGTGTTTATGTATCCAGTGAGCTTCAGTTTCAGCCGTTCATTGTAGCGCCACTGCTCTCACTGTATACTTTGAAAATGGTTGAGAGTCGCAAGAAGCAAGCTGTCTTACATATTTATGAGAAGAGGAAGAAAGGCCTCAGAAGAAACGATTAAGACCAGAGTGTATTTAGGAGATTCTTTTTCACGCAATTCCCCTGAGGAGCAGAAGAGCAGGTTTGATTTTGTACGGTGACACTCAAGGTCACCGTACAAAAAAGATACACAGTCTGTGTAATAACAAAACAAAACAGATCTGACTCTTACCTAGTCAAACATATTTTTGGTTCTCTGATGTAGGATTTAATCTAGAGGGGTGAATGTGGCCTTTTCTTTACAAGTAACTCAATGACTTCTCAGTCTGCTGGTCCAAACTGGTCTGCTATCAGATTCCAAAACATGGAGGTAGGCTGTTTAATTTTGTGACAGCGCAGTATTGCCAGTGGCCTTCAGGTGAACTAAACCTGGGATTTACAGGTCTAGTGCCCCTAATTGCTAAAAGTTGCATTGTGCTGCTTTAAAAAAAAAAAATAGACCATAATGTAACTGGTCAATTAGCATGTTGAATATATCATCGGATACCATGGCAGCCTGTTTATCTATGCTTGATTCTCTTTTGTTCTTTTGAGCAATTCATAAAGTTGCTCTGTCTCATATTTTTCTGCTTAATTGGAATATACTTCTCATATTGTCAGTGTTGCTTTTAATATCATTGATATATAGGAAGACGCAATAGAAAAACAACCCTCCGACGTCTTTCTACTGCGCAAACCAGAATAAAGAGGCACGACAATGCAGATTTTGTTACAATATTGGTAATATCTAAGTAAAAGAGCATTTATGAAATATAGAGAAATGTAAAGCTTGCCAGAATAGAAAATTGCGTTGGTGTTGGTGAGATGGTAACAGGTTGTCTTCAAAAGACTCTGAGATTTGTTGCCCCGCAGTGCAGCATGCTGAAGTGTCCTTGAGGAAGATCATGTTCCCTGAGCTGCCCCCGAAATGCTTTCGGATGTATGAATGAGAACAATTGAAGACTTGCATATAAAGTGTAAATTTGCACAAACATCTACCAGACAGCACTCAGACAGTCTACATTAGAAACAGCTTGTAAGGCATTAGGCAGAATCTAGTTAAACAAAAAAAAAAACACAAGTTTATTGCCACTTAACATTGAAGAGTCTTCTCGCTGTTGTTGGACAAGGGCAGTCATCCCAATAAATGAACTAGTCATTTTTATAGGAAAGGTGTGTGTGTACATCCATGTAATGGAATGGATATCTGCATATATCTAATAATCTTAACCATCTGACTAAAAAAAGTTTGCAGTTGTGCAAAAATGCTGGAGAAGTAGTAAAAGTGCCAACAATTGTAGTGTTTTTGAAGTGTTCTGAAGGAAAAAAGTTATTCAGCCAAGAAGGGGTGGATTAACTCTGAAGCCTGCTGTTACTAATTGTCTGATAATTCAAGCATCTTTAATCTAAATGAAGATTCAGACTGGGTCAGTGAACTCTTTGTTCTTCGGTCGTTAACTGTTATATTGTTGGTTTTGTTTACACTTTTACACTCTGCCCAGCATTAGGGATCTACGATATATCGGTATTGACCAATGTTAACAATTCTTAAAACACATCATTATCGGTCTAAAAGGAAATCTGGGCCAATATTAAGAACCAATTTTTATCTTGTTGCAATTTGTGTATGTGGGGGGCTGTGACAGGGTAGGAAACTATATATAATATTGCTAAATATTGGATATTAATATTATCGCTTTTTGATATTGGCCCAAATTCTCACATCGGTGCATCTCTACAATATATCCGTATGTTGGTTTACTTCCTTGCAACGTCTGGCTGTATCTAAAGCCCGCAGGACACAAATGCATGTGTCACAAAGCAGAACTTTGTTGCATGATCATACATTGTGACAACTATGGGACGACATAACAGTGCAACCAATTTCTAAGCTGCACATCTATGCATAATGACACAAAGGCTCAATTATAGCCTGCTAAGTATATTGCCTTATTTAGTTTAGGGTTGTCAGAAAATGCTGTTTAAGTTTATAGGAATTTAAATTACTTGAACAATTTCAAGTAGAAACAAAATAATTTGGATTTATTAGGGATTGAAGAGGGGAACAAATGAAAAGACGGATGCATCATGGCAGCGATGACCGTCTCATGATCTTGAAGTCATGTAAGGTTGTGATTCTGAGACTCTATAACTGCATTAGTATCCATGCCATATATCTGTTTAAAAACCTCAGTAGCTTTCAAGTGCACAAAATTATCTCTAGACTGAATAGTAGACGGCTCTTAGCACGGTGTCAGAGTAGTTGCAAAGTGGTTGTAGGACATTAAAAGTCAGTATTTTGGCCATCACAAACCAGTCAATGTCAGTAATAATTTATAAAAACCTTACTTAGTTATACAAGTTCTGTGTCACAAAATTGTGCTGTTTTTAGTCAGTTTGCACATTTGTCTACAAATATGGGTCCTGATTTGCTACAGAGCCACCATGTGAGCTCTAAACTTTAAACTGGGATTGAATCATTGTGCAATAAGGAATTAAAAATATAAGTGAGAAGTTACCATATCTTATTGTAAATGGAACAATAGATGTTATTTAAGAGACTGAATTGTTTATTTAGCAGAATGAGATCCCACATTCACATTATGTAAACGCCTTCTAACACCTGATTGAGTTTTAAACATAATATCGGCATCACTGAGTCTCTCTTGAACACCTTCTCAAACATCTAATAATGTGTTGTTAATGTTTAATAAAAGTTGTTGTCTCTCCCCGCCCTGTAAGATTAAGTATGTTAATCTGCTTTGGCTTCTTTTGTTACTGTGCTGCAGTTCAAAATGGTTAAAAACTGCTTGGTTCACAAAGTCCCTTTGAAAACGCAAATATTTGTCCTGTTTTGTTTTTCCCAGACTGCAGACTTTTATTCCTGTGATTTTCACTAAATGTTATCCCACTGTCCTTATATCCTTCATTATTTTATCCTGTCCTTCCTTTTTTTGTCTTTCAAATGTATTTTCTACTGTCCTTTGTTCCTTTCCTTGTCCCTCATGCCCTTTCTTTCTTGTATATTTACTGTATTTACCTTATTTCTTTTTTAATGTCTTTCTTGAGTCCTTCCTTTCCTTCCATCCTTTCTTAGTCAATTTCCATGAATGTTTATTTGTTTCCATAACAAATATGTGGGAACCGTGGTTTCAGTAAAGTGTTGCACTGCAAAAAGGGAACTAAAAATACGTAATATTTTCTTGAAATTTGTCCTTGACTCGAGCAGGCAAGTTGAAACGATCTGCCAATGGAATAAGATTTTTGCACTTAAAATAGGAACAATTCATCTCCATCATCTTATTTTAAGTGCAGTATATCTAATTATCTTATTTTAGGGTTCAAAATACTCGTTCCATTGGCAGATAATCTTATTTATCTGCTCAAATGAAGGACAAATACTCATTTCAAGAAAATTCTACTTACCTTTAGGTCATTTTTGCAGTGTGACTGCCATGTACAAATCAGTATTCAGATTTGTAGCATGTGTGCACTGTCTCCTTATTTTGTAAAATGTTAGCAAATATACCTTAGATCAAAGTTGATCAGAGTTGATGATGTGGTTTGAAACACACTTGGGCTATACCGCAAACTATTAGAAACTAGAATTTAAGGCTTAATTATAATCTCTCTATTGTCCTCTCCTCTTCTTGTTCCCCCAACATTGCTTCCCTAATCTAAATTTAAGAAACATGTTTCACTTTTGATTATTTGTTTTACTTCACCAAGATCTGTGAGGAATTGAGAAGTTTCGCTGTGTTTCATTATAGTGGGAAGACCAGCTTAAAGCTGTGCTAATGTAATTTACAACGCTTCTCGTGCCGAAGTCTCTCACGCTGCAGCCTGAGAACTCCTTTAATACTGCAGTCATGAAAGAAATGGAGCAATAGAATACACATGGTTTCATAAACTCACACCAGCAGTAAGATAAACAAACAAGAGGAACAGTCTCTCGTTGTTGCAGCCCTGCAGTATGAAATAATTGCAGCCCACTCTGGACTGAGTGGAACTTCAGTCTGGACTGTGAACTTAATGTGTCCCTTTGTCCACAGAAAAAGCCTCTTTCGGCGATTATTAAAGAAGTGTGTGAGGGGTAAGTCTGCATTTATTCATAGAAAAGTGATTATTCTGCAATAACCGTCTTTTTCCTATCTTTATTTTGAAATCTTAGATTTATTTTAGATTTCCAGCACATCAGCTAAAGTGTTTTTTTGGTTTTTTATTTAATTGCCTTTTAGGTGGTCTTTGGGGAACCATGAAACCTTTGCTCTGCAGATTGCCGACGCGACAAATTTCTATATCACAGAAAAGGTTTGGTGATCGTTTTTTTCCCCCCCCCGTAATTTCCATCTGGCATGAAACAGAGGATATCCGTATATATGCTAATGTGTGCTTGCGTGTTGGAAATCCTTCACAGAATCGCAATGACATCAAAAACGGCTCCATCCTGCGCCTCACCACTTCTCCTGTATGTTTCGACTTCTCTAAAGAAAGTTTTGTCTGAGAAACCTAAAAAAAGAGTTTCAGTTCTCAATGTATGTATGCCTTATCTCCTCTAGTACCAGACGGCCCTCCAGCTTCATGAACGGATTCAGTCATCCAGCATGGATGCAAAGCTGGAGGCGCTGAAAGACCTGGCCAACGCATCCCGGGACATCACCTTCGCGCAGGAGTTCATCAACCTGGACGGCATCTCGCTGCTCACTCAGATGGTCGAGAGCGGGACTGAGTAAGTTCAACTTTCTGCCCATCTCTTTTGCTCAACTTATATAATGTTTTTCTTTTCTTTAGGATAATATTGCTCTCCTCTCATTGTGCTAAATGTATATTTTAAGTACTGACTCCATAAAAACGAACCATCAACATTTATTTATATTTCAAATTAAATGACCACTGAAGTAGAACTTTTAAGGAATCTGACTTAAATTAAACCTCAGTGCTCTTGATATATATTAGTTGTTTTAACATGTATTTTAAATCCGTGATTCTGTGATCTTCATTTATCAAGCATGCATACTGCAGAAACGTGTTTTAGATGCGCAGTTGTTTCGGTGAACTGGAGTGGCGAAGACTGCAGTAGAAGAAATCAAAACTGATTACACAAGCATTCCATATGCTGCACAAGTTATCATTGCAGTAGTCTAAAGGCATGCCCTTCATAAGCCAAAATTTAAATTTGCATTTAAATGTCTGCCTACAAAGTTATAACGGTGTATTGAGTCTCCTTGCTTGGATATTTGGACAACAGGTGCCAGGATATCATTGTTTTGTTGGAAGATGTCAACACATACCACTTCACGAGTGTCGCGGCTTTCACACGGTGTGCGTTCAACTGCAACTTAGAAATCGTAGCAATGACTCAACACCAACATTGCATTATGTCCTGCTAGACTATGCTGGCTGCACTGGCCAATATTCACTCACTTCAGCATGCTGGATGCTTAAACTCGGAAAGACACTGACGGGTTGATCTACTTAAAAGGGATAGTGTCAGTTTCACTGCTTGGTTGCATTTATAGAGCATTAAAATGCACTTCTCAAAAAAAAAAAGAAGATTAAATGTAAACGGTGACGCATAGCAAAAGTAACATGGCCCATCCTCTAAATTCAACGTTTTTGATTTCAATATAAGAATGGAAGCCCTTGAAAAACAACACCCAAAGATGTTTCAAGATCAGATGTTCCATAAAATCCCCTTTATTCTACTATTTTGTATTGATTTTCAATACACCAGCATACACGGCAAGTCAGGAGCTTTAGGTATCATCCAGGTGTAAACAAAAAAAGGAAGTATGGAGAAACTGTCATGTGAACTGGTTACTGCAGGTTGACCTGGTTAACCATGTTGTAAGCTTTTTACCCCAATAAAAGAGGACTTCTCTGCACTGGCTTTTTACTATTCTGCAGGTCTTTAAGGGTTGTGCGTAATATAGAGGAAGGGTGCCTCTTGAGACGAGCTGTAGGTTAGAGCAAGCGTTTGTTTCCTTTATTCTGCTGAGTTAGAATTTCTGTGTTTCAATGCTTCATGCGGTTCACACTATCCAACCCTTTGGTCTGTGAAGAAAATGTTGACATAAAAGATAGAAGCACAGTCGCACAATGTCAAACACATGCTTAATAGAGTGCTGCGAAAATCTGAAACTGCTGTGAACGTTCTGCAACACTCTGGGCAGTGAACGTTTCAAAGCGAGCAGTTTGTGCTGAATTTTTAAAGTGATGGTGTAATTTAGTTTGTTTTGTAGGTACACGGAGGTTCAAACTGCGGTCAGAACATTAAACGTCTTCCTTTCTGCTTAAACACCTTAATGGTCACTCATTTCTGGCTATCGGCCTTTTTTCTGTTGCGCAGAAAATCACTTCTCAGTTGAAAATTGTTCAAAATGATCAAATATTTGGCCTTATTTTCTGTTACTGCACAGAGCTTTACAGCAGCACAGAAAACTCCACTCTGCTACTGGCTCTTTGATTATACGTACTTTTTATGTAAATGACCACATTAGTTATTCAGATGCTAAGAGATGGTTTGAGAGGTGTATGTGTGTGTGTGTGTGTGTGTGTGTGTGTGTGTGTGTGTGTGAGAGAGAGAGTAAAGGAGAAGGAGCAGAGCAAGTGCTTCTGCCGCATTTTCATCTCAACAACAGGAGCTTATTAGACTGTAAATGGATATCAGAGACAGACACACTCATTAGTGCGCCTGGCAGCTAAGTTGGTGAACTGTATTTATTCAAGAGGCACAGTGCTCGAGACTCCTGAGGGCAGAGTTGCTGTTTGATCCGATGCTTCTCCCAAAGCACGATGCCCTGTATTCATGTGGAAATCAGCTGGGATGCTGTTGCTTTCCACCAGAGCAAGGTTAGGTACAAGGAGATGTCGCCCTCTACTGATAGCATGTGGAATAGCAAAAAGCAAAAACAAAAACTGGCGTGAACCATGACAAAACAAAAAGCATACTTTTTATTGTATGTGTTCAATGTAAATAGCTAGAGGGTGTCTAACTCAACCGGAGAAATTGCTGCGCATTTCAGTTCATCCCACCTCTTTATTACGTGACCCTCTTTTTTAAATTCATTGTAATTCTTGAAACTGCTAATAGCACAAATTATGAAGAGAGACTCCAAGAATATTAGAAAACTCGAACATCAAGTTCCTTTAGTAGTTTCTTTATTAGAAATATTGTATATTATCTGGTCGTGGTTTTAGTTATAGCCATTCTTAGATGATGTTGGATAGCTTTTTTGTACAAAGAGAAAGCGTTCCTATCCATTTGTTTGCTGGCATCAAAGGGTATTCCTGGCAAAATCCGCAAAATAACTCTCTAAATGTCTCAAATGACTTGCATAAAATGGAACTGGTGCTTTCAGAAAATACAGTGATAGTAGCCTTAACAGCATGAATGTGAGTAATTAGCTTCCTTTTCAGTTATTTATTTGTACTATTCATTTTCAAAGTCGACTGATTATATTACACTTCAATTATCTTTATAACCAAAAATGGTGCACAAGTTGGAATATATTTGGAGTTTTGTTTGATCGACTTGAAGTGAAAGTTACTTACACACACATTTAAACCCAAATGTGCACACAGACCCCACTAAACTTTGATTAAATATCTGTTAACCAGTTCCACTTCAACCATCTCCTTTTTGTAGCGGTCATTAAGCTTCTGTCATAGTTCTATAGATATTTGACCTCTCTTCCCAATTTAATTGTCAGTTAACTTAAAGTGGTTGATTTTCTGAAATAGAATCAGCTTTTCAGGACAGTCCATAACTTTTCAGTAGGTTTATGGTCAGGTAAGTCCAGAATCTCAACAGTTGCTTGCTTTATCCATTTTAAAATGCTCCAAAAATCTGGATGTGTCTGGATGGGACCACTGTCTTTTTGGAACACCCATTCGTGTTAAAGTTTTAATCATCTAGCTTTTGGTTTGAGGTGAGATTGAAGAATCTGCTCACTCTTTTAGAAAATCCCCAACGAATTCAAAATTGTCCACCCAGTTCTCGTTTCTGAAATTGTCAAAGCTGTGTGTTGTAAGATCAATCTACCTTGAAAAAAGAATCATTCATATGAGTCATTATTGGCCCCAAAAATTACTCTAAAATATTTTGCCTATAATGAATGGATGTAAAATTATGAACAGAACTGTATGTCTGTTTTCAGTCCATTGCAATTTTTCTTGTCTTGTTTTCCTTTTTGTAAGACATTTGCCGCACAATGTTGCTTTTAAGCTTGCTTTGTAAAAAATAAAGTTTACTCCAGACGGCCTTTTCATCTGATTTTTGCTTTGCACGCTTCCAATATCCCAGGAGGTTAACAGATCAGAGATGTTGTGTTCAGGTCTCAGAGTTTGAATTGGAAATGCTTCCGTTTTGATTTGTAAGAAGAGAACATGAAGAGTATCGCTGCCTGTCCGTTGCCAGCTTTAGCTTTTATTTCCTTGTTGTTTCCCCTCTTTGACACCAAAGTTTCTCAAATCTTTGCAGGCGCTATCAGAAACTTCAGAAGATTATGAAGCCATGGTAAGCCCCACTCCCTTTCCTGCTCCCCTTTTCGGCTGGGTAACATCGCTGGCTCTCTTCTCTTCCTAACCTTGCTGTTCGGCTCTGCATGATTAAGACTCTGGCCTTGGGGCGGGGCCTTAAGGGGCGTTTTAACACAGGCTTCCATTTGTTTTTTTGTTTTAATTGCTGCGTTGTATTTCCTGCATGGGGTTCGGGCATCCAGTTAAAAAAACTTTCACAGCAGATTAAAAGAAAACCAAGATGTGTTTCTAAAATCATACAACTCTTACCCAAAATTGAGGTTCACATGTTTGGTCTTTCCCTGAATTGTGTCTTGGTTCTCTTTACAAAATGGTGCTCAGGTTAAAGGGATTGTTCATGGGCTAACTTCAAATCCCTCATTCAGCTTCTTTTTGACTCTGATGCCAAAAGCTTTTATCACCACAGGACCATCATCCATCTCGCTACAAGGACTCTCTCTCTTGTTTGTCTTGAGTAGTCTTTAATGTCAGTATTCGATTATTTAATGTTTTTGTAACTGTTTGTCTCAGGCAAAAGCTGTTTCATTTTTCAGCCTTGAGTTACTAATTTACTAATTTTCCACCAGACTGTCTTCTAATCCTCTGCTGTGCAGCAGTACTGACCCATGACATTTACTGTTTGGGTAGAAATACTTGTGATAGCCCTGCCTGTCATTTTATATCTCTAAAGTAAAGAACAGTTTCCTCAGCTCTGCAAAAAAAACTAACTGAACAACTTATTTTTCTTACTAAATCAGCTCCAGATACTTTGTAATGAAACACTGCATTTGTTGAACTTTATTTCAAAAGCTATTTTATCTCCCGACTGCTTGCACATAAAAGTGAGCTGCCTGGATGTTCAGCGCTTCAGAAATGTTCTTTTCAGACTTGCCGACCAGTCTGCACATATCTTGATGGAGAATCACAGTTTTCACCAGCATCTCAATTAGTTACAATATTGTCGAAAGGATACTGGACAAGCTGAACGTAATTTAAACTCGACTGGGAAACACTATTTTAGAGAGCATTACAACAGTCGAGTTGGGAGCTAATAAAAGCATGAATGGCCTTCTCCACCTCAAAGCCCTAAATTTGACTAAAAGATGCAGTCGATAAAAGCTCAATCTGACCACAGAGTCAATTTGATTTTTAAATGTGAACTCCTTATCACAAATTACAAATTACCCCCAAAATAGTCAAACACTGATGTCTGGAGTGCTGTTGTCGGCAAATAAAATGCATTCATTTATTCAGTTCAAAAAGTGAAACTTTCATCGATTCGTTACACACAGTGATATATTTCAAGCCATTTATGCTGTTTATGCTGATGATTATGGGTTCCAGGTAATGAAACGTTGTGTAAAACCTACCGCACCCGGTCGGCAGTTGGACGCCTTGAACTCTTTTCCCTAGAAGCGATCACACTTGATAATAAAACTTCTTTTTTGAAGGAACGCCTCTCAAAACAGAAACTATACTTTAACGCTGTTAACCTAAACAAGCCAGAGAAATGTTCACAGAGATCAGCGCTGAGGCTCTTGGCAGATATCGACGCGAGATAAAGGAATGAAGAAGAGCCTGGAATGATGCTCACATTAGCTTGTTATAGATCACCAGGCACACGCCCCTGCAAAAGCGGTACACACCACACATGTTGACAGTAGAAATGTGTCACCACTCGGGTGCTATCGGATAGCTTGTGTAGTAGCATGATGTCTGAGACTAAGTATGCATGCTGCTCCTGCTACAGAAGCTGGCTGTATCCAACTCTGTTAATGAAAGCTGAGAAGAAGAAATTGTGCAAGCAACAAAGGATTGTGAAACAAACTGCCTGCAGACGTTTGGGGGAGATTAGCTGGCGTCAGAGCTTCGGGAGCCACCAGACACAGACATCTTCAGGCTAGGGGGTTGTATAGGACCCCAAATGAAGATGGGAAGATGGCCGTCTCATTTTGTAGTGAATTTAATGAAGGAAACGCTCATTTACAAAACAAAAATAAAGGCATCTCAGAACAACAGAAATCAGACAGAAGGATCTGAGCCAGGAGGGACCAGTGTTTAGGTTTCATGCTATTAAAGCAACCTGAGCCTTTTAAGCACAGCAGCAGAGCCTGAGGCTAAAATCTCAGGAGTTTTGCTTTTTGAAATGAGACACTGAAAGAAAAAAACCTTTTGATGATATTACAACATACTGAGATGCAGCTATCGCCACCTTTTGGTGTCCTTTGTGCCCCTACTACCCTTTAATAAAACCAGTTACTGTAAGGTGGCTAAGCCACCTTTAAGCAGCAGAGGTCAGCATTGATTCACTTTTGGTTTAACCAAATCATGTTCACAATTTGAACCTTTTACAGCAGATCACAGCAGTTACTATGTATGTTTTGTTTTTTACTACAAGAAGGGTGTAATGAATCCCTTATTTAATTGGGTTCTTTCTGCAGGTCCATAATAATCAGTTATTTCATGTGTTTGGCCTCCTTTCTCTCACAGCGTCATTGATTTGATTTGTCTCTCCTTATATTTGTGTAACTGCATGACTCTGTTAAGGCAGCTCTCTGGTCCTGAATGAACTCCATCCAGCTCCCGCTGACCTTCTGACAGCCCCTGCTGTTTGCTAACAGCCATTCTGTCTGCGCTAGATCTCAAAACTCGTTCTCATGTCTCCTGCTACGTCTGTTTTTATTTGTCTTTCTTCAGCAAGCCATTTTGCAGCCCGGGGCTTATTTCAAGCCCCACTCGCTTCCTCTCTTCCACTTTTCTTTTTCTCTCTGTTTCTCTGCCTTCTTTGCTGACCGCTTGCTTCTCGTTGCGTCCCGAGCCATCTGGGCTTTCCATCAAAATGCCATCTGGTGTAGAGACGTTTCCCATTGTTTTTTGTGTGTTTTTGATCCTGCAGTTTCGGTGACCTGCTGTCCTTCACCCTGACGGCCTTTGTGGAGTTGATGGACCATGGGATTGTCTCCTGGGACACGTTTTCTGTGGCCTTTATCAAAAAGGTCAGCCAGGAAAATGCCACATTAGGCCACATTAGGCAGACTGTAATTATGGGGCTTTTTCTAGTGGCTTTTATATATATATATATTAATATATATATATATATATATATATATATATATATATATATATATATATATATATTATACACACACACGTTTCTACAGTCTCATAGGTGATTATACTGTATATTTCAAAGAGCCACATCACACTACTGTTTCTTGTTATTAAAAGGTATAAATTTAATAGATATTATTTAATAGATAACATTCACACGTGCAATACCTTGCTTAAATATTCATGTCACTTGAACCTTTTCATATTTTGTCAGGCTACAACCACAAACCTCTGTGTATTTTAAGTGACAGACCAGCACATACAAACAAAATGCATAATTGTGACAGAGAATTGAATAGGTGACATGAGTTTTCAAGATGTTTTACAGCAAAAACTTCTATCACATAAAATCCTACTTAAATACTGAAATATTGTGGTTCCAATATGATCAAATTTATTTAAAAAATTATAGCGGTCTAAATACTTCATGTACTGAGGTCCATCGGATAAACTCAGAAATTATTCAACCTTTAAGTATTAGAGTTTGTTGATTAGTAAAGTAGACTTTAACTGCTTTACATCATTTAAAACCTTCGGTTCTCGAATGTTTCATAGATCGCCAGCTATGTGAACAAGACAGCCATGGACACCGCAGTGCTGCAGCGCTCCCTGGCCATCCTGGAGTCCATGGTGCTCAACAGTCAGGATCTTTACCACAAGGTGGCGCAAGAGATCACAATTGGACAGCTCATCCCACATCTTCAGGGGTATGAAATGTAGCTTGTTTTATTTTATAATTAATAACCTAGTCTTCATCAATTAGTTTGAATGAAGCATTTTCTTTTCTTTGATTCCAGGACTGATCAAGACATTCAGACCTACACCATCGCCGTTATCAACGCCCTGTTCCTTAAAGCTCCAGAGGAGAAGAGACAGGTGAGGCTTCAAACGGGGCTGCTTCTCCTGTGTCGCGTCATGTTGCAACCATCTGCGGTTTTTTTTGTGCTGTAACAGTAAAACTAATGAACGATTGTGACTCTGTGTGTTTGTTGTTTCCTCCGTGTAAGAAGATAGGAACATCTGTCTTTCCCTTCGTCTTTGCCAAAGTGATGTTCGTTCTCTCATCTCTCTCTCTCTCTCTCACCTGTAGCTTATTACAGGTTCATCACGTCAGCACCACAGGGCCCAGCCATGCTCTTTCTCATTAATTATGAACAATGCTAACTCGCAGCCCATTCTCGTGTGCAGACACGTTGGGCTAAACAGAGACTCGTACAAATGCAAGCAGATTCTAGTGCTGCAGTGGAGCCTTTTTTGGTACTTTTTTTTTGTTTGCTTGGTTTGCAGAAAGTTTTTCTGGGTCATCAGGCTCCATTTTTATGCATATACACACATATATATGGAGATTTCTGCAGACGAGCAGTTTTCACAACATGATGTTCTTTTAGCTCTTGGTGCTTATTTTAAGACACGTGAAAATCTAGTAGCATCTATCCGGCTCTTCATGGGTTGTATGTGTGCGTACAAAAGGACCTCAACCATTCGTTACTATAGTCTCCAATCCTACATCCCCAGCAGAACCACAACTGACACTGATAGCAATTAGACTCTTTTTTTTTTTTTTCTTTTTTTTTGTTAACCCACGCCGCATTCACTCACTCACCCTCTCTGTCTCTGTTTCTGACCTTGTTTCCTCACTGCACACGACACGGTAGTTTGATGAGAACATTGTGGACATCCTAAATTGTCCCCTGACAGTAAGTGCACCCTTGATTAGCACACTTTGTAGTTTGCACTGTAGAAGACATCAGCTACCACATCTACTATCCCCCCTTTTTAAGTTTCTGTCTGAATCTCCATTTACTTTTCATGTTAAAGCCTGTCACTGCATAAACTGCTATGAACTTTTTATTTTCATTTTTGCATAGAGAATCTTAAGATCAGAAGTTTTCTTTGATATGCCGTCTCACTTTTATCAATCCCAACTTTGTCTCTTCTTATATTCTTTTTGTCTCTATCCCTTTTACTCCCTCTTCTCCTTTCTTTTTTTGGTCTAAATCCACAGGAGATGGCCCACATTCTAGCTCAGAAGCAGCTACGCTCCATCATTCTCACTGTAAGTGTGTCTGAAACTCTGCAGTTTATCCCAACGTTTCCTTTTAGATTTTCTATGAATTAAAACTCTTTTTCCTTCTTTCCTTACTTTTTGCATTTGTCCCCATGCAGAATGTCATCCGGAGCCCCACACCCATTAATGATGAGATGGCACATCAGCTGTACGTGCTGCAGGTGCTCAACTTCAACCTGCTTGAGGACCGCATGATGACCAAGATGGATCCTCAGGACCAGGTTTGGACCCAAGAAAATCTTGGAATTAAGAGAATTTAAAACATTTGACTGTTTTTATAGAAGGAAAGTAAACTTTTGAGTTGAGCTCCAGAAACGGAATAAATGGCAATCATTGTTATCAAAAAATTATAAAAGAAAATTGAATCCTGAAATGTTAATAACGTTGAGATACATGCAGCAAGATTGTTCTAAAACAAAAGGTCTTTAATGAATGTTGTTTAGTTCTTCCCATGCTTGGAAGAAGAAACATTATCATTGCAGCAAATCTTAAATTATTCAGAGCGGTAGTTGCAACAGCTTGCAAAAAATTATTATACCTGTTAAACTTGTTGACATTTTATCACGTTGGAGCCACACATTTCAGTGTGTTTCATGCGATAGAGTATTATTTATTTTTGAATAATAGCTCTAACTCAATCAGACTGGATGGAAACATCAGTTTAAAATTTTGTCGCAGATTCTCAATTGGATTTAGGTCCGGCCTTTAACTAGGCCATTCTAACACATGAATGTTCCTTTGTAGCTCTGCGTGTGTGTTTAGTCATTATCTGGCTGAAAAAAGAAAGTCCAGTCACGTCTCAAGTATTTCGTAGCCTCCAACAGGTTTTCTTCCCAGCTTCCCCTTTAATTAGCATCATCCATATTCACTAACATGTTTGGATTTTGCATTGGGTTTAATCTACAATGTCACTAAAGGTTTTGTATATGGTGTCACAATTTTGATTACATCTGATCCGAGCATACAACTTGATACACTTTTCAGTTTTCTTTAATTTGTACAAAGTTTAGAAAACAATCCGTTTTCTTTGCATTTTCTCCCACTTTAAAATGATGCACAAGTTTCAGAGTTCAAGGAGTATAAATACTTATGTACAATATATTCTATATTTTATATACAATATATATTCAATGTATATATCCTATTTTATAGAATAAACTGATATATAGCATTGTAATATTGTAAAATAAATGGTGCCATTCCATCATCTGTACACATAGATAATAATTGCAGTTCTAATTCTTTAAAGAGGTATTTTAGACCTTAGTAAATGATGCTTTTGGTGGTGTACATTTCTTTGTCTATTCATCCAGCACAGGGACTGTGTGCTGTATTCAGTATTGACTGAAAATAAAATGATGTGCCTTTATTCATAGCAGCATGATGGTTTTTATTGATTTATGGACATCAGTGCCCTTTCATACCTATTAACCAGTGGGGAATTATGTCTTGGCCAATTGGATTTTAATGTGTACGATTATTTTTTTGGGAACGAGGACCCGCCTTGCTCGGGCACTAAAAAAGTTGGTTCACATCTGACCTTAGATCTTAAAACTAATGTTGGTAATAACATTGACTTGGCCTCATAATAAAACGGTGTGTTTTGGAAACTGCCAGACAGCTCAAATGAGGCTGCAGGGTTCCTACATTATAAAGCACTCAATGGAATAAGAGGGCCTATAGTTTGGAGCTGCTCTTTAATATATCTTTCTCTGTGTGTTCAGGCCCAGAGAGACATCATCTTTGAGCTCCGGAGAATTGCCTTCGACGTGGAGTGCGAGCCCAACAACGGCGGCAGCATCGAGAAACGCAAATCCATGTACACCCGAGACTACAAAAAGCTCGGCTTCATTGTAAGTTTGTGTAAGCCTGGAGCATTTTATTGAGGACGCCCCCTGTACTCCTTCACTAGTGTGTGCTCAGTACAGATAAGGCCAATTTGATGGCCGTGTCTTCACTGTGGCTCCTACCTTACAGCTTTTTATGCTTCACAGCTTCCATTCAGACACTTAGACTTTTTACATACAAAACACACAGTGCCCTCCTCACATTTACAAAAAGCCCTTAAATAAACTAACATTTCATTGCAGAACCCCATACTGAACAATTAATAGAAAAAAAATCATCTTTAATTTGAGCCCATTTATTCAAGACGAGAAAAAAAATAGGCAGTAAAATCACAGGTACTGCAATGGCTAGTACTCCTAAAAAGTCATTTAAAACAAATGTACCAGTATTATTCTTTTGAAATTCTTCTTTCTGCTTCTTCATGTTAATCAGAGTGTCCATGAGCTATTAATTAGAAATCCAGAACTGCCTGTTTACTCTATAAAGTAGAGACACTATAAAGTAGAGACAGACACTTGTCAAGTTGCCCATATTTACAGTCATAGCAACATTTAAAAAGAGTCTAGAGTTTACAGCAGCTGTAAATAATTAGCAAATATAAATAATTTTGATAATCCTAAAAAGTTTAGATTGATATTTGTCAGACAGTGTGGAGAAAAAAAATCTTGTGTTTTATTAGACAGCTGCTCAGTGTTTGTGGTGGCAAAACTAGCGTACGTCCTCATCCAGGCTTGTTTGTCACGGTTCCACTTATTTAATTATTATTTTTCATCATTATTGATCTGACTGTAGATATTGGCATGTTTAGGTGAAAAGTTACCTTTTTGTAGCTATTGCCTGACTTCTAAAGAGCCCTACACATCTGCCTTGTTTGAATGGCATGTATTCCTGTCTTTCCAATTTTGAAGAAACCAGTTTTCTAAATGTTTCAGCTCGAGGTTATGCTTCTACAACTAGAAATAACTTGCATGAATGGTGTTTCACCTTTATTAGCAGAGGTGGCTAGTAACTAGTTACACTTTCTCAGTTACATTTACTTGAGTAACGTTATTTTAGGAATAGTTCTACTCCACCGTACATTTTACTTTTACTTTATTATGAAGTAGTACTCATATATTGTGAAGAAGCTACTCTTGGTTGAGTACACCGTTTGTCTACTCTACCGCCTTTAGGTAGTTCACCGCATAAAGAGCAAATACGTTTTAGCCAAAATGCACCACAGTTTGGGTTAAAGGGAGACATCTTGTTCTTTGACATTGTTCTAATGTTATGGAACGTTTCCATGGACTCGGCTGGGCCGCACTCTACTCCACATCGCACGCTTTGAGTTTTTCAAAGGGATTTTTTCCCTTTTGTCGAGTGGAGTAGCCCTCTTACGTGGGCTGACTGCTAGTCAGTGATTGGTGATGGGCGTGGCCAGCCAGCCATCATTGATTGGATGTAGGCGTGGCCAGCCAGCCATCACTGATTGGGTGTAGGCGTGGCCAGCCAGCCATCACTGACTGGACGTAGGCATGGCCAGCCAGCCAACAGTGGAGAGGGGGGGGATAAGCTGTGGTTTGCCGACTTAATTCTACAGAGAGGGAAACACTGGATTTACTACACTGAAAGCTGTGAAGTTTTGTCTATAAAAACTTGTTCTTCATGGCCTCTGATCTAACCAGTGTTGTGTGTGCAGCAGAGGGCAGAGCTGCCTTCTGCAGGAGAGAGGAGGCTTAAGAGGCAGCGTGGACGAAGCCCAGGCGCCAGCCTCTCTGCAGCCTCTGCGTGGGGAGCCTGCTTTGCTCCTTGCCCCAGCGGCTGTCTTTGCTCCTCCACCTTTGTAACTCCACCAAATCAATCCTGTGCAAAGCGAATACTCAAAATCCAGCCTTTGAAAATAAAAGTCCTTAATTTTAACAGAATTCTACCAGTTTGGAACCGATCAGCCTTTCCTTCCCTCGCTGTTTCAATCCCTCTCCCTTTTTCTCTCTCCCTCTCTCGCTCTCTCTCTGACACATGTATGCACACATAGACACAGACATGTCAGAGCCTGATCTACGACCCAGATATTTATCCAGTGGATAAAAAACATTCAAGACATTCTTGCTTTATTAATATTTTTCGTTTTATGTTTTTATTTATAATGATTTCTTAAATTTTTTTATTCTGCTGTTTCTTACTATATGTCTTCAGAGTTAATGCCACACAGTAATGCTTAATAGCAGCAGGCTGCATAACGAAGGTGAGGCTTATAGCCACCTCGTTAACGGGTCTGTTGAAAAAGCGGTACAGTGGAGCAGATGGAAAAGTCACATTATTTACTATCTGCTGAGCCATTTGGTGGGCAAGTGAATATGCAGAAACACAGTATGTTGTCAGTGGAAGTACCCTACCCTTTTCCAACATAGACAAATAAGCTACTGTAAGTACTGGTTTCATAACTTTATTGTTGAAAAAATTTGATTTGGAAATTGTATTTTTTTTATATTTTAGCCTTTGTATATCTGTCTGACTGATCACATTGTTTTAAATATTAAATCAGATGTTATGATCAATCACTTAGTACCTGATAGTCTTCTCACCAAGCATCTTTTTTTAGTCTTACTTGACTCATTTCTTAGATGGCTACTTTTTCTGCTACTTGAGAAAAATTAAAATTAGTTGAACTAGTGCTGTTCTTGAGTAAAATGTATGGCTACTCCACCCGCCTCTGCTTATTAATATGCTGTAGTTCTTTCCGTTGCAACAGCTGCAGACTGAACTGGCTTCACTGTGCACACTTTGAGTGCCTCATTCATGTTTGGTTGACTGAGCCTAAAATAACAAAGGTTAAAAACGAGCATCAGTGCTGTGTGTTGAATGTCGCTCTGTGCTTGTGTTTTCTCAGAATCATGTCAATCCAGCCGTGGATTTTACCCAGATTCCTCCAGGCATGCTGGCTCTCGATAACATGCTTTACTTTGCCAAACACCACCAGGATGCTTACATCAGGGTAAACACACACACACACACACACACACACAAAGTGGAGTCATGTTGCTGCATACCAAGCCGCTAGATGTTTTTTCTTAGATGTTTTGCTTTTTTTTCTTATTGACTTCCTTTTTTCTTCCATCTCGGCCATTTATTGGTAATTCTGTGCTCCTTTAATTTTTTCCAGCCATTTAAAATTACAATTAAGTGTTGCTATAAATAATTTACATTTTGCTCGGGAGAATGTGATTCCAAATCTGTGCTCTGCAGAAGTCTGACGTATATTTCAATTTGCCAACACCCTACTTATAATAAAACCTTTTTTTTTTTTACAAATTTGCCACCGTCAGTGACTAATATAGTTTTTTTTTTTTATATTGATTTTTTTTAACAAGAGATATAAGATGAGACTATATCATTTACATCAAGATGGTCTATATTGCGCTAGAATTATACTTTTATGTGTTCAAGTAGGTGCTTTTCAGCTATTTCTCGTATTTATCTACAGCTGTTTGTTAAAAAATGTTAAAGCTTTGATTCAGAGATGCCTTTTTATAATTACAATATGAAAAGAAAAATATATTGAGATAAATATCGTATATAGGCATTCAGCCTAAAAAATATGGATATTATTTTTGGTCCATATTACCCAACCCTAATCCCACTATATATCCAGTAGTTCTCCGAATGCCTCAGAGTTTTTTAAATTAAAGATTAAAAGTGAACAAACTGCATAATGCAGGCCAGTTTAAAGCAGGTTAGGTTCTAAAATCTAATTCCAAGCTTTAGACATCTCTTGGACCTCTTCTTCACTCAATCCATCGTCTTAAAATGGAAATATTATGGCACTACTGCGAACCTACCAAGACAGGGCCATCCATTTATATTGAGAGACCAGGCAAAGAAACCAACAATCACAGAAGCAGCCAAGAGGCTCACGGTAACTCTGGAGGAGCTGCTGAGAACTACAGCTCAGGGGCAAGAATATTTTTACAGGAGACCTATTAGTGATGCACTCCACAAATTTAGCCCAAATTAGAGTGCCATGAGCAAAGTCATTGTTGAAAGAAAACCAGGAGAGGACTTCATTTCAGATTTAACCACAAGTCATGTAAACATAGAAGAAGTTGGTGTGGTCATGTGAAGCACGGTGGTGGTAGCATTGTACTGTGGAAATGCTTTCATTCAGGAAGCACAGAGAAGCTGCTCAGAGCTGATGGGAAGATGGATGGAGCAAAATAAAAGGAAGGAACTGTTTTAGAGGATGCCACCGACTTGCGATGGGTGCAGAAGTTCCCCTTCCAGCACTATAATCACCACAAGCATACAAACCCTATAGAAATCCATACATTTCACATTTTTATTGGGGAAAAAAAATATCCAACCCCTTAGGTACTTTTTCTCCCATTTCAAAATTATGTACTTCTCAATAAAAAAAATCCACTTAAATGTTTTGAAGTTGGTGTTTGTAACTTGACAAAATGTGAAAAACCTAAAGCGGTGTAAAGACCTTTACGAGGAACTGTACAAAACACTTTTTTTTTTTTTTTTTAAATAACAGCTAAAATAAGGGAACAGGAGGAAGTGGCAGTGGGTGAAGCACACTGGGTCAAAGTGTCTTCAGAATCACTTTAAGTAATTTCTTTTCCTTTTCTTTTCATGTTGTGTCTTTTTCCTTCTTCCAGATTGTTTTGGAGAACAGCAGCAGAGAAGACAAGCACGAATGTCCATTCGGCCGCAGCAGCATCGAACTGACAAAGATGCTCTGCGAGATCCTGAAAGTCGGCGAGCTCCGTAAGTCGTCACCAGCAAAAACAGACACTGTCCCCAGCTAATTGCTAGGCTTGATGTTTTCACATGCTGTACCTGCTCACAACTTTCAGGGAGAATGAAAATCAAAACTGATCAGAGATCGCTTTGCCCACAGAAAAACTATCGCACAAATTCCTCATTACAAGGGGACACTGAACCCCTCTGCCTGATGTCGCTGCCTCTGGATAGCAGGAAAGGAGGCTCTGTTCCTATTTTCAATCCAAGCAGACATTCCCTTTTCATTTGTCTTTACTTGTTTAAATGGACGATCTGTTCTCAGCTCTGCTCCAGACTGACCCCTTCTGCTCCCGTAGAAACTGAGGAGGCATTTTTAGCTTCCTTTTTAGGCTGACTGGCTCTTTTCCTCAGCTTGTGTTCAGGTTTTTTTTTCCAGAGTACTGCACTGCTGCTGGTTGGTGGTTCTCTAAAAAATGTACGAAATTCATTTTTAAAATTGTTAAGGAAGCCTTAATGCACCTCTGCCTACATCAACTTTTTTGGTCTGGCTTGACAAATGCACCAGTTATTACACATGCACTAACCTTGAGAGAATCTCTGGCTGAATAGAGAAGCATGGTACATTTTGTACATACTCATGTGCTTGGCAAATGCATTTTCTTCTTTTTCATGTTTTGCTCTTTCAGTCATCTAAGCTTCTTTTATCCTAATACTTCATTTATTTTTCCATGTTAGCCTTTGCTGCAGAGCTCTTGTTTTTTTTTTTTACTCTGCTTCTTTCATCCATTTTTTTCCTGTTTTTTTTTTTTCGAAAATGCTCCTGTGACTCTTCTCACAGACTGAAATGTCTTTCTTTCAGTCTTAAAAAAATGCTTTGTCCTCATTCATCCTATGGAAATATGTATTACCTTTGAAATAAGTATTTCTTTGTTTTTAAATGACTGCCCTAATTAAAACTGAAGATGCTGGGGAAAGTGTATGCTTTTTATTAAATGTACATGATGAGCATATGCAACTGGCTATTGACTATTTGCTTCAGAAGCTGAAAATGTTTTATTTTTTTTTCTCATATGCTGTTAGTACACTCTGCAAATGCCTCTCAGGGTTAGAAACCTCAACAGAATCACAGTCCTAACCTTGACTTATGAGTTTTCCCTTGTGGCTGCTCCCTTTACTGCGACTATTATTCAAGGACAATAAGGCCATACATAGTATTAATTATATGCTGCAACGTGTTTACATTTGTTGAACATAAGCTGATAGAAGATACAAGAAGAGGTCAGGGGAACCCATAACATCTAAAGAATGATTTGCATGAGTACATTATGTGCATTTATTGTGAAATCTGCACACTGAGTCGTGGAAATCCTATCGTTTGAAAAGAGAATATAATGAGTTTGTTTTGTTGCATGCCAAATCTTTAGCTGTTGATCCATTTCTGTCTCTGTTCAGTTAATATTTCTGCAGAATTGGACTCTCTGTGCCTTTCCTAAATGTTGTCCATCATTTTCTTTGCATGATGACAGTTATTGGGCCTTGGCGAAAGTAGAACATGTTCACATTCACAAATTGCTTAGTATTTGTTGTGATTTAATGTGATGAGTAATAGTGAGTAGTTGGTGGAAGGAAAGAGACGCGTGGTTTTTAAATAGCTTTACAGATATATATCTGAAAAGTGCGGCATGAATTTGCACTCCTTAAAATGAGTGGTTCGTCAAAGCGCCTTTCACTGCACTTACAGCTACAAGTCATTTTGGATAGGTTTGCATTTCTTAAGGCTGACATGTTTGCACATTGTTCTTTACAAATTAGCTCAAGCTGTGCCAGAGCAGATGGATAGTGTCCATGAACTTCACTTTTCAAGACTTGCCACAGATTTCCATTATACTTGTCGTCTAGACTTTGACTAGACTCTTTATACATATAAATCTTAAACTGGTTACCCTTCCTCTTAGTCTCGAGCTGCTTTGCAGCCTCTAACAGGATTTTTTCAAGGACTGCACCTGATGATGCCTCCACCTGGTGTCACTTTGGGGATGGTGTGTTCAGGGTGTTGTGCAGAGCAGCTTTAGTTTTCTACCACGCACAGCATGGACGAAGGCCATGGAGTTCAGTGGCAGTCGGCAGCTCAAAGGTTGCCATGAGCTTTTTGGCTGCCTCTCTGATTAATGTTCTCCTGCCTTGCATGCGGACAGCCTGTCTAGTTAGGTTTGTGTCATGCTGTGTCCGTTCTGGACGACGGTTTGAACAGGGCTCTGTGAAATGCGCAACGCTTGAGACATTGATTACAACGTAACCCTGCATCGGACTTCCGTTCAGCTTTATCCCTGTGTTCATTGATCCTCATGATGCTCTTTGTTCACTTAAACGGAGGCCTTCACAGAACAGCCGGATGCATACTGAAACGATATCACAACATGCCTTCGTTGATGCCTTTGCTCCTGTGCGTTTCTCTGTGAATATGCAGCATGTGTGCCGGCGCCTCGGAGTGCTCATCCCAGAGGGAAGATGACAGGGCAATGAGTCTCGGCTCCGCATCGAAACTGTCATCATTCAGTTGACCTTTCCGTGGGGAAACATAGGAACACCTGACACTAATGAGGATGTTGGAGGCTGTGTCTGTCTCTCTGTAGTGTTTTATCACTTCTGAAAGTGTCCTATTTAAGTCAGAGCACTCTTTCTCCAGTAAAGCACACAAATAACATCATGAGAGAGGTGCCTTTCTTTCCCTCTCATGTTCACCCTGCAGGGAATACGCTTTCTGTATTTTGTTGATGATAATGGCATTCCGGTATATTTCTTACCTGTGGCTAAGCCATTCGAGTGATACCGGTATTGGCTGGTAGGTGAAAATACTAGATTTTCTTCTTCACCTTTTCATTTCACAACAAGAAACAGAAAACAAAAATAAATGAATAAACTTTGACAATATATTTTCCTAGACATATATTATATGCTCTTTTCTTCATGGAAGCCCAATGAGAGCATTAGCAAAATAAAATCCAGATATTTCCAAAAATTAAATCTTAAAAAAAATTGTAAATTCAAATTAATCGATTAAATCGATTTATCGCCCAGCCTTAATTCTAACCGTTTCCTCTAAGTGGGGCTTTTTTTTTTTTTTTTGAGAGAAAAAAAATTCAGATAAAACAACTAGTGTTCACTTCATGTTAAACAAATATTTTCATACGTGGTCATTTGGTGGGCATTTTGATCTAAAGGGACTTGTGAAAGAGGTGCAGTTCTCAACCTTAATCAGAGGAAACACCCCCGAACATACTCTACTCTAGACCTTAAATCTGTCTCCTCCTACCTCCTTTTCAATTCAAATTCAATTCAAATGCAGAAATACTTTATTAATCCCAAAGGGAAATTAAATGCTGGTGTAACTCCTGTAACGGATCTGGAGAAGCCTCTGACTGAAGACACTCTGTTGTTGTACAACGGGATGCTCAGGGCTGTCCATAGTGTTCTTCATTTTATGAAGAATCCTTCTTTGCAAAGGGTCCCCACCACAGAGCCAGCCACGCTCATGAGCTTGTTGAGCTTCTTTAAGTCATTTGCTCTGATGCTGATACCCTAGCAGACGATGGCAGAGGAGATCACACTCTCCACAGCAGACTTATAGAAGATCTGCAGCATCTTGCAGCAAACCCTGAAGGACCTAAGCTTCCTCAGGAAGGAAAGTCTGCTCTGTCCCTTCTTGTAGACAGCTTCACATTAGCATCCCCAGTCCAGACTGTTGTCCAGGTGAACACCGAGGTAATTCTAACCTGTAAATGAACTATTTCATATCCATGAACTTAATACGTGGCATGTGAAGTCTTAGTTCCAGTAAAGTTAAGCATTCTATGCATTATAGAGGAATCCTCATGTATGATATAATTTACTTGTATATTCTAATCAGAAATCTTTATTTCACCCTATTCCCATTAATTTCTAGTCTGATCCCAGTTGGCACTAGTTGAACTCGTCCAACGTAGTTCAGATTTGTCAAAATCTGAAATGGCTCTCTACTCGAGCTACAATCTTGAAGTTAGCTTCAAGACCATTTTGCTGATAAAGCAATCAGAGTCCCAGACTGGAAAATTAGCATATCAATGTACTAAATCTTTTATAATGATTGCTATGTTTTGATATTCTGCAGCAGAAAGGAAAACTCTAAACACTTTCAAGTGTTAAGAAATGTAAAGCCCCAGAGTGAAGTCAGATGGATTGTATAAGGGCTTGCAAAGAGAAACGGTTAGAAAGTTTCCCCAGGACAGCTAAGAATCCATTTATGGGCAAAAAAAAAATCAAGATTCTTTTAAAGGTTTCTTATAAACTGAATGAAACCCTGGTGCCTAAAAATATATTTTTTTTCTGTGTTTCCGTTGAGGATGAAAGAGTTAACAGATAAATGTTGACGGCGGTTACGTCTTTCTGGCTCATTTGTGCAATTTGCTTACTTGACTCTGCAGCTCAGGCGATCTGTTTTCGTTCTCTTGGAAGAATAAAACTCGGAGGGGTTCTGGATGAACCGGAGCTCTTATAGCTGCTTTTTCCCCCTGCTGAATCATCACTGTATTTACTTATTTTATTTTTTATTCCTGCTTTCAGGGCTTCTCTTTTGTTGTTTCTCCACTTTCTAAAAACAAAAATGATTTCCATAAGGTCAGTGAGGTATCTATCAATTCGCCATCCATATTTCAAGATTCTCCCTGTTTATCTGAGTTAAGTTTGGTGAAATGAGCTAAGCTTTTTGGATTTGAATTAGCTGTAAGTGCTTCGAGACTCTAAATAATTCATAGCACTCTGCAGGTGTCTCTCTCACCTCCTTCCATTAAATCATACTCTTTCCCCCTCACATTTGCTGATGCCCTGCCTCAGATCCCTGAAAGATTAATTGTGTCACAGTGTTTCTGCTGGAACACGGGGCTTAATGGAATCCGCGACTCACCGAGCCACGTCTTCTCTGACTCCGGGGTTTAAGTCGGCCTATGGAATATTTATGAAGTTATTTTGAAAGGGTCAGACATGGTGAGTAATGCCCCTGCTTGGGGATTCACAGTGTGCCGCCTCAATGCTGGGACGGAGAGAGCTGGGTTTGGTGAAGCGCGGCAGGTCCAGGCACAGACAGACACTCGTCCGCAGACGTATTTATTCACACGTGAAGGCCAAAGATGGAGGGGATCCTGTATGCAAGCACGCCAACACAGGCAGGTCTGGCAGGAGGACTGGGAGAGCCATGATTGGGTTATTTCTTTAGATTTTTAAACATCAACTTTTTAAAAAAAGCTACCAGACAAGGCGGGAACGCCGGACACGCTCAGCCGCATGAAGAAATCCACTTCTTCAAATGTCTCATGTAACATGCTAAATATTTCTGCTTGCTATTCTTTAAGGATTTTAGCTATAAGCTTTACATAAAAAAAAAAAGATTAAATCAGAATGTTTATTTCTTTCATGCTTGAGAGAACAGCAGCTTCAGGAACATTTGATTCCCTACTGAATGGATAGAAACAGAAACACAATCTTTATTGTTGTTTTCTCGTTTTGTGTTCAAATATTGATGGTAAAGAGAACTTTCTAACACGTTCATCCATATTCTCCCTCGGATGATTTGGGCAATAAACTAACAATGAAGGTGGGAGTCTGATTCACATCCCTTCTATATTCATCATACCAACCATTGACTTCCTGGTCCCCTTATGGACAGATTATGCTGTCATCCAGGAGAAGACACTTTTATTAGGACAGCGATGTTTCATTAGAAGAATAAACTAATCTGTCAGACTAACTTTGTATTGATTTGCGTTGACCTTTTCCTTTGAGGGCCCTAGAGGATCAGAATATAGCCAGAAAAAAACCCTCAACAACAGAACAGATGTGTTGGATCTGCCTTTTTGTACAGCTTACTCCATGTTTATCATCCATGTTTGCCTTTAATTGGGAACAAAATTATTACTGACAAATGTCAATCTTCTTACAATTTACAATTTTAAGCACAACAAAGAGTATTAATCTTTTAATAACCACACGTTTTCCATTCATTTTTATGTTATCGTAAGTAGGACCACATCTATCAGTTACTTTTTCTCTGTATATTTATTGAACTTAAAGTACTTCTTGATTCTGAGATCATACAAGTTGCTATATATTAGAAAGTTCATATATTATTATAACCCGAGGAAAATTTTTAAAAAAATTCGATGACAAAGTGGATTTTTAAGGCTTTTTAGCGCAAGGCTCATAAAAATGGTTGCACCGGGTGTCACGTGACCGATGACGTCATTCGTTGACAAGCGTTGATCTGTTGACATTGCAACAAGTTACTTCCTGGTTGCAAACTCGCTTTCTCAAACACAAATAGATGGATTAAACATGGCTAAAAAGTGTGTCGCGTATGGTTGGTCAAATACCAACAAGGATAATGTCTCCTTACACACATTTCCTAACCCGAAAAGTCCCGGAGGTGAGAAAATCCTCGCGGAATGGAATCGCCAAGTAGCCGGTAGCCTCTAAACGTTCGTTTCAGACGCAGCGTTGCCTCATGAGTCCCGAGCGGAGTGTTTCTCCCACTCCAGCCGCGACAATCCCTGAGTGGCCTGAGCCCAGAGAAGCTCTCTGCGCTCAATCAGAGCCCACCGAGATCTCTGGATGTCTCCTTCTCTCCTCATCACGCAGTGGGAGCGGAGAACTCTGGCTGTCATCACAGCAGCCTGCTGTGAAGCGACGTGTTATCCACACTACCTCTCAGCACGGCCCTGCTACCCCGCAGAACCCTGGGGCATTTAAAGCCGTGGTGGGGATAGACCCACAGCCCTTTCGGTTCGGAACCCCCATAGTTTTTATTAAACTGAACAAAATAAATAAAAGGCAGCACCGTATCCTGATACCACCAGGTTTGCAACCGCGTGTTTCTCAGAGGTAAGCGTGCACTTTGTCCAAAGCCATGAGATGACTCAGCTATCTAAACTCGCCCAGCTGACAACTCCCTCTGTAATTAGATTTTTTTTTTTTTCTCCAACATCCAACCTTCTCTCACACTGCTACACTCACATAAATATAACCCCTGAAAAGTGCCCATGTGTGAGATAAAAATTATGTTTGGACCGGCCTGATGTGTCAGACGCGAGACCTATGTGTTTGGTTTGGTTTTTTAAATTCACGCAGACACGGGGGTCAAAATGGAGTTTTATGTCTGGTCATGGAGTCATTCTCAGGTGGTCAGGGCTAAATATCAACCAGAGATAATGAATATCAGATTCCCAGTGGATATAAAATCATTGTATAATTCTGAAAACCATTTAATCTAATGATGGTTATCTATGGTCTGTAGGGTTTCTGTATTTGAATATCTTGTTTTTCTTGCTTGTCTTTTTCTCACTATAGCAGTGTCTTTGCACAGACTCTTTCAATTGAAGTACTTTTCAGAGCTTGATATATCAAGATTCTTACTCTAACAATGTACCGGTTTATTATTTTCCACACATCTGTCAGTATTTAATGAAATTTAACAAGACTCTCTACAAAAGACAGTCTTTCTGTTTTAACCAGAGTTTTTCTGAACAAGTCTGTAGGATTTTGGATCTTTCTTCCTGATGCAAAACATTTCCCCCAACATTGAAATACAGCCCATGTTTTAAAGTGACAGAGTCTATTTGTCTATTTGAAGACAGAGTAGTCTTCAAATAGATTTCCTGCAGTATTAAAATAGCTTTCCTGCTTACACTTGTAATAAGTCAGATTTTCTTTAAAACCATCAAGAAAATAATTTCCAACTAAAGAAAAGCAATTAACGGCAGTACTCATTGGTTTTTATAAAATATGATCAAAAGTGTGCATCTTGATTGGTGTTTGTATTTCAACAATTATGTATCAGTTTGTAATTGCTTTGATGACGGAAGTAAAGATTTATATAATCTACTCATGCCATCAGCTGCTGTTAGGAAATGTGACAATGTTATAAAATATCTGACAGCTGAAGCAGGGGACATAATCTCTTGGATTGTGCTATCGACTGGCACAAATAGGGATTCTGATCCCTATTTAAGCCACACTTACAGGAAACGGTTAGAATTAAGGCTGGGTGATAAATCGATTTAATCGGTTAATTTGAATTTACAATTACAATTTGCTAATGCATTCATTGGGCTTCCATGAAGAGAAGAGCATATCATATATGTTTAGGAAAATATTTTGTCAAAATTGATTCATTTATTTTTGTTTTCTGTTTCTTTTTATGAAAAGATTGGGTCTAATAAAATCTGATATTTTATTTTCAAGCCATATTGCCCAGCCCTACTTAGAATATAAAATTCACTGAAAATAATACGCAATTCAATCAAATCATTTGTGAAGTCATTATGTTTCATGATTATTTATCCCCATAACTCATTACAATATGTAGCTAACAAGAATATTAAAAGTTATATGTAATGTTTCTTTATCAATATTGAAGTAAAATGGGATGAAATGGTGACAGCAAACTCTTTTAACCAGTGTTTGTCTAATATCTAGACATCAGTGTCTGGCGCTTGCAGCTGAACATTAGTTTTGAAGCTGATCCCTTATGAAATGATTAGGTTAGAGCTGCGAGTCCCTTTAAGAAGTCTCCTTTGATTAATCATGAGCAGAGTGGCTGATGGCAAGTGGAGTGGAGGCCAAACACAGAACTCCCAAGTATCCTTCAAGCTGCAGCTTGAGCATCACTTTGGCACTCCACAACCACTTCTCTTCGCTGTCTGCTTCGGGTTTGAGTTAAAGCATTCTTCTGAGGTTTTTTTTTTTTTTTTTGCATTGCTTCAGGCAGACAATAGTGGAAGTTTATGAACAAAAAACCTAACATAACTGGATGAACTGAAAAAGGGACAAATACTATAATTAGGCAAGAGCTTCTAGGAAATTCTCACTGAATGATAACACTGTCTCAGTTTCATATGCACACCAAAACTGTAAAGCAAATATTTACAATATAGTGTACAATGTCTTGCTAAAATATTCAGTCCATGCTTAATAATGTATTTCTTTTAGAAATTTGCATTTACAAAAACTATAGCAATGTCTTCACTAATGGAGTTTTATAGTACTAAAGTGGAAGATTTAATAAGATACTTGCCAGAAGTACACATAAGAAAATGTCACTTTGGGGTCACTTAGTTTTAGATGAAAGAGAGCCATGTTGGAGTTATAAATTTGGGTTGATAAGATTTCGACTTTCCATCTCATAATTCCCTCTTTTGGGAAATTTCTGTCAATTATTTCCTCCCCCACTTCTGAGTAAAGATTAAATCATAATAAACCCACATATTTCAACTAATGATGGAACATATATATTATTGCGATCAAGATATGTTTTCTCTATTTTTTGTTGATTTTTGAGGGATAGAATAATTTAGTAGATTTCAACTGCTTATTATACAAGTATAACCAGATGGCATTGGTAGGGGAATTATTCAGGGTTTCTGCTTGGGTAACAAGCCTGCAGTCTTCTGTTAAACTGATGCAAAGCTTGCCTGCTGTAATTCTAAAGCAGCTTTTCTTCAAGGAAGAGGTACTCCTTTATTTCCCACCTATTGGCTCCCCCCGTTTGTTTTGTTTAGAATTATTTTCAAGTTAGTCTTTCTTGTAAGCAGGGAAAATGTTTTTTAGCGTTTCTTCAACCTTCTGCACATCAGTGTGCAGCAACAAGTGGGGGAGGAGGGACCTGCTTTGCTCTGTGCTCTGTACAGTGGGAGGAAACTTGCATTTTCTCCGCAGCTCTTTAAACCGTGTGAATGACTTGAGGGAATAGTGTGGCTGTTTTCAAATCTGTAACTTTATAAAACTTTGCGATACCTTCATACTGGGAACAGGACTGACCTTAATTCAATAACATGTGCAGGAATTTAGGTCTTTTTTTTTTGCTTCAAACTGCACAGCTGTTCTTTCTGTGAGGGGACAAAACTTTACGTGTTTCCTTCGTGCTTAAAGGGTTTGATTGTAAATTAGCTATTTTCCTCTGAGCGTAGCTTGGCCTGTGATCAGACACCACATTTTTCAGTCAAACTCTGCCTCTGTGTTTCTCTGCCTCTTGGTGCGTGCTGTTCTGGTAGCTGAGCACATGTGGGCCTTTCAGCTGGAGAATTACTCGATGTTTTGTGATGCTCAAACAATTTTGTATTTGCATTTGGGCAGACCGGGGACAGATTGTTTATGCATGAGAACGAGTCCCAACATGTGAAGTATCTTTTTTTTCCAGAGTTCACTGAGATGAGATTTATTACGGAGCACGCTGGAGCCCCATATCCAATATATTAAAGTGTGAGATGTGTCTTGTATATTAAATAGCTGTGACGTGCGCCGGGACAGAGCAACAAGAGAATTTCTGTTTCTGACAAAAAAGAGATGGAAAAGATGAAAGCGCACAGATTAATTGTTAATACCGGTGTCCGTGTAGAGAACTGATGTTTTCCCTAAATGCTCCTCGTCTGATTTGACTCTCTCTCCATCTGTCACTCTGTTTTTCGGTGTTCCCGTCTGCTCTTAAATGAGTCCCAACCTTTGTGAGGTGAACCTGCTTAATGCATTTCATTTATCTGAATAGAAAAGAGAGAAGAAATGAATATTTCCTTTTTGTTTGTTTTTCTTTAGTGGTGCACCACAAGAAATTAGAACATTATCAGAATTAATTGATTACGATATGTCGTAATAAATTATTTGGAAAATGGAAACGGCCATATTATATAGATATATTACACATGCAGAGTTTATTTCTGTTGCTATTAATGATTATGGCTAATAGCTAATACATAAATGTTATAATGATCTACATAATCATTGGTAAGGTGCTATCAGGAGGGTAAGCTCCAAGAGCTAATCGCTAAAGAAGCTAGCCTGTCATAGCCAAGCATATTAATGGAAGGTTGAGTAGAAGGAAAAAGTGTGGTTTAAAATGCTCGGTGGTCTGTGAAGCTAAAGCTTTTTAAAAGTTTGATGTAAATAAAAGGTGGGAACTGTAATTAGAGTCTGATTTCCCGCAACATTCACACACAGATTTATCCAGGACATGGTCAACAACCGTCACATTCATTCATTCATTGTGTTAAACGACTCCCGGACCACCGACGGGATCACAAGCGTCTTACCTGGGGAAAAGAGAGAAAAAGCACTGGACTGTTGCTCAGTCCTTTGTCAGGTCAAAATAAACGCTGTATTTCATGAGTAAGTCAAGATCCCAGTGTCAAGAGGAGGAGTGTTGAAGCACAGAATCAAAGCTCCTTGAGGTTCACTGTGACGTTTCAACAGTCAGCGATGATTTGGGGAGCCAATCGAGCTTTATTGGCCAGCAAATTCTCCTGACCACAGCACCTCAGAGAATCTGTGAAGTACTATGAAGAGGGAGATGAGACGCCAGACCCAACAGCGCAGATGACTATCAAACAACCTGGGCTTACTTTCAGGATTGTCTCCATGTAATGCTTATTCTTTAATTCACGTGTCAAACTCAAGGCCCGCGGGCCGAATCCGGCCCGTCAAGGCAATTTATTGGGCCCTCAAGAGCCGAAAAAGGCATATCATGTCATAAAGTAGAGACATATATCCTTTTAAGTTGTATAAAGTGGTTAAAACTGTGCATCCTGTAGCAAATCTTGACTTTTTAACTGTGTAGTAACAGGATTCTGCCACTAGATGTCAGTTTTCCCACAACACATTAAAACAACCCAGAAATATCCAAAAGGAGAAAAAGTGATGCAGAATGATGAGTTTAGAGTGTAACTCACTCTAATATCAACTTTTTTTGCAGATAAACTGTATAAACTGGGCCTAAGGGTGCTACTTTTATGTTACTGTGCATGTTTTATATTTCTATGTGAACTGAAATGAAATGAAATCAAAAGTATCATCTATACACATGCAACCGGCCCTTTTAATGAGTTAACGATGCCAAAGTGGCCCAATATAGAAATGAGTTTGACACCCCTGCTGTAATTCATGCCTAATTAGGCCCAAGAGAGCGTTGAGTGTATAAAATGTACTGTACCTGAAACCTGCTTATTGCTAGGCCTGCATACGGGTATTAAAAATCCTATTTTATTGGTCTTATGTAATAATGTAATATTCAGATTTGCTCAGAAACAACATTTTGGGTTTTCATTAGCTGTCAGGCATAATCCTCAGATTTAACAGAAAAAAAGAATATATATATATGTGTGTGTGTGTGTGTGTGTGTGTGTCTTTCACTTAATGAGTTTAATTACTGCAATAGATTACCCTTCAATTATATTTTAGTATATTGAAACACACTTGTGTATCTTATGTATTTATAATTATTCTAAAAGATAACTCTGCCCATTGTGTTGTTATTCTTTATTGTGAAGTCTGTTTTTGATCTCTTATTCTAAAGCAGAAGCTGCGACCACCGACCCCCTTTCTGCCTGGTTTCATTATCATTAGCTTCATGGTAGAAATGCTCAGATCAAAAGGGCAAGTACAACACATCTGCCTCTCTGGTGAGGTACTTGTCTTTTAACATTTTTATCATTAGTATTTCACACTTCATAGAGGCTATCCTTAAAAACCCAGAGGCCTTATATCTTGAAGTTTTGTGTCAATCTTTTGAGGTCAGATGCTTCATGAATCAGTTAAATTCTTCTTCCAGTCTCAGCTTACGCTCTGGATGAATGCATGCATAAGATTTAGTTTAGTGCCGAATGCTTCTCTTGAGGATTTATTCATGGGGATATGTGGAGTAAACCAGAACAGGAGCTGAGGAGTAGAGGGAGTCTCAAAAGCACTGTTCACGGCTCATTTCAGTCATTATAAAGTTGTGTGTTAATATTGTATGCCTGCTTGGTGAAGCTGCACCGTTCCTTGCTGCAGCTTGACAAGCACTCAGCCAGGCTGCTAAGTCATGCAGCCCTCTCTTTGTACCTGCTGTCTCGGCGTCCATGTCTACAGACGCAAACAGCAACCAGGAGCAAAAACATGGTGCTGACGCTGCTCGGCTGACACACAGAGATGCACTATCCTTGTAACGGTTGGACGTGAGCGCATGCTGCTATTGTAATTAGAGCAACGGAGGCGCTTTCTGCTGTCTCTTCGTTTGGCGTGGCTGCAAGGTGACTCCGAGGCCCCGCTTTGTGCACACACCCACACGGTCACAAACACACAGTGGACCTTGACAGATGTCAGAGTGGCAATCAGCCCACATGTGCCTCTCGTGTTCCTGTTTGATGCACAGTCACGCAACTGCTCAAGTGCTTAGTCAGCTCTGTTATGTCCTGGACCTCGCTGTGTGGTCACCAGCTGAGTAATTGGCTAATGTCGGAGAACCCGGACCGTAAGCGGACTTTTGTGACTGCAGTCCCACGCTCACACACACACACACAACACAAGTTGGCCATTTATTTTGGGGACATGCAGGTTAGCCCTGGCCTGATTACCCCAACAGATGGTAAACGACGGGCGGGGGAGCAGAAAGGACTCTAGAAATGCACCTATCAATAAGCAAGAGATCAGAATTGGCTAGGTTTCCCTTGGTTAGCTCGATCTGCAGCTCAAATACTTTTAAAAAAAGATAAGACTACCCCCTTTTTACTCTATTAAAAAAAAAAAAAACAGTTGAAGGTTATGTACAGATGCTTTGATATTCATAAAATTCCTTCATTTTGTGTTGGCTTCCAACCTATGACCTCCATTAAAAACAACTGCAGCACATTTTTTTCATAGATTGTTAAGTCCTTTGAATCAGACAATATCAGGCTCAGCAGGTTAGACCTAAACATAAAAATTAAATAGAAGTGATATTGTTACAGGCCGTTTGCGGACCGTTCATAGTTTCTTCATTCGACAGCAGAGAGCAGAACATTTCTTGGAAAACGGAAACGGTTGCTCTGTGTTTATATCAGACTAAAATGTGATGCATTTTATTTCACCAAAAATAAAGCCAGTGAATAAAGAGAATATACAAGTCAAACTGCAATGAGCTTTGACATGTATTATTATTATTATTATTATTATTATGGAGTATTTTTTTTCGTGGCAGCAACCCTTCACTTGGACCTACAAACACTCTCCACTACAATATATTGAAAGTAGCATATTGCTGGGGAATCACTAAGCATGACTGCCAGATTGTTTGACAGAAGAAGTTCAGATGCTGAAGGTTTTAGATTTTCTCCTTTTCTGAACTACCGAGACGTTCATATGTTTCTTCATTTTGCATCAAAGCATGTTAACTACAAGCACTGCTACTGTGCCCAGCACCATTACAGCCGATCAGAAACCAAAGCACCGCCTTGTCTTACCTGCTGGTGCATATGCAGCCATAAGTACCTGCTCATCAAAAGTAGGAACATGAGCATAAAACCCACAAGGTTCAATGTTTGGCTCTTCAACGGTAGGATCAACCGGCCCATACTTGACAACGACACATCTGTTATCTTCAGTACACCATCAGATGTTTTTTTAAACTATCCATTCAAAGCACAACTACCAGCATTGTGGCAGATGAAACCAAAAAATCAACAACAAAAATAGACTACAGAGTCGGTAGTAGCTTTGGCTGACATGGCAACTTCTTAACCCTCTATGAAATCCTTCAACAACTCTAAGATACTTCACTGCACCGTGAAGCATCTTTGAGATTGATGTTTGGCAGAGAAGAGAACAAGGCAGACACCAGGGTTTCTCTTCATTCTATTGTTGAATTTAATAATTTGGTGGCTATATTTGTTCTTATCTCTGTCTTGTGGATTTTGGCTCTCCATTTGTGGCTAAATCCCAAACAAACCTCATTTTGTTGAGCTCAGAGTTTTGTAAAGCTGCACCATCTGTTGCCAAATGTGTTAATTCTCTCATTCACAAAGGTCCAGTCCCATTTCATCTCTTGCCCCCCCCCCCCTCACTGGGAAAAAGGCAAGTAGTTTTCCAGTCATTACTCCATAGTCATGAAACTTTAAGTTCTGCTGACCCCAGTGAGCATATGGTTGTATGGTTGAGACTGACCTGAACCGGCCATCATCGTGTCCAGTTACCTACTTTGTGAGTCGGTAAACATCTGGCTATACAGATGGATGAAAGGATAGAGGACAAAGCAAACTCATTAGAGTTCATTAAGCATTCATCCAGACTGTTTGCTGCACACCCATATGCTTTGCCAAAGGATTCATAAATTATGACTTTAAGCGAGTCACAGTTCATACCTTCCCTGCTGCTACGAGCTGCTAGCTGGCTGTGGGGAGTGTTTAGTGTCCCTGTGATGATATTTATCCCAACATCCTGCTCTGATAGTCCTAGCCTAGCTTTAGTTGGGCATGGTGGGATATTTTGAAAGACGGTGTCCTATTTTTACCTAAAGGCTGAATTTACTAAGTTATAATCCAGACAAATATTTCTTCAGTGGCATTTTCTAATGAGATTGCACGTTTTGCATCTTTTGATTCAGGCCAAAGTTTTGTTCATTGACAATATTTCATGGTGCAAATTAGACAGGCCATTGGTGAAATACGAATTTCACAGCCACGAGTTAGACAACTTTATAACATTGTTCTAAATAAAACTAATTAAAGCAATGGAATGAATTTGCATTCATTGATTTGTTAAATCTTAATTTATCTATTCAGTTAAGTATGTTTCTAATTGATACCTCGTGGTGTCTTACTCAATTCTTCGCTGTTCTGTTCTTAACGCTTATTTTACTCTAAAGCTTAAGATTTAAAGTGTACTCGTGTTTGAGTCATCAGTTTTTCCAGCTTTGAATAAACATGTTGAAGTCATGAATGCGGAAGATGTTTCCTGCAGTTTTCTCAGCCTTGAGGTGCAGTTGTACGCACCCTGGAAGAAAGGAGAGACTAACTTGATTCAGATATAGAGCGCAGCATCTCTGTTTTGTATTACAAGCTGCACATATTTTTGGTTTTTTTCACGCACTATTGTTGGTCACACACAGCCGCTACTTTGCACTCCCACAGAGCCATCTCCATTTAGGTGAATAAATTAAAATGCCTTTGTGCAATACTGACAGTGATTCAGCTGGGTCTGGTTGGTAAGCTTGGAACAGAACCCATTACCTTGTCAAGTTTATCTGCGTTCCATCAAAATGTCCCTCTGTTCCATAACGTTAAACAAGATATATTTTGAATTTGATCAAAAACAATTGCTCGATTTAAAACTGATGGCTTTCAGGTAATTAGTCTGTGCATCCTCATAACAAATGGAGACATCTTGCAATTGGATCAAAGTGATTTAGCTAAAATCCCCTCCCCCCCCCCAAAAAAAAAAGAAATATACTACTATAAAAACATCCCGTCTTTTTCTATTGAGAATGCTGTTTCAGCCTGGTTCTTGTCTCAGCCCCGCTGTTTGGACTCTTGCTTAGCCTTCCAAGAGGCAACAAAACTGTCTGGGAGGGGGAAATTTCTGCAGCGTCGCTTGAGACGGCTTGCTGTCCGTATCTTTCAAATGAGCCTTGACATGTCATTCCCCTCACCTTGCCACCTCAGGGCTGTGTTGGCTCTATCCATAAACAGCCTTGTAAGCTCCGACTTCAGCCTTCCTAATATGTTTTGTCAGTCTGCCGAAACAAGATATTTATTAGACTTTTCATTTACTTACTTTTTTTTCTATTTCTTCTCTGTTTTATTTATTTCCATTTATTCTTTTGCCCATGAGCGAAACTCTGTTGGCTAAGCAGGTTGTCGGCATCTCTTTTGGCTCCACTCCATTAGTTTTCCAATCGCCTGTCAGCTTTGGGAGCACATCCCACCCCAATCTTCACCATGTCCTCCACTTAATCGTCTATCCATCACTTGAAATCAAGGCCTGGGTCTCTGTGCCTCTTGGGCTGATGGCATCACTCATTATACTGTGAAGTCTCAACTGCTGCCCGACCCTTTTCATCCAATTTCATGGCTCCTTCATAGTGACCGGTGCCCCTGCTGCTCCACTCTGAAACTCTTTAAATGAACCAACCTTTGGCTCCGAGCCGCCACTCAACCCCCGTAAGGCGAGAGGGAGGCGAATGCAGTTCAAAATGAATGTCGAGGCTTGTTTTTGTACCTTTGGGTTAATACAGTTTGGGTACTCAAGAGCCCCAGTCTCTTCTTTTTCCATCTTACAGTCATGTCAGATACACTCGCACAGATGCTGGGATTAAAATCGCTCATTTCTCTGCTAATAAAGGAAAAAAAACAGCCTTTGGGTTTGGGAAGAGAAATGCATCTAGGCTTAATTTAGCTAGAACTAGTTTTTGGTTTCGGTTTGTCTCAGGGGCACATTTTGAATTTGATGAGTGTGTTCAATTTCTCTTATGCTCTCATCTCAATTAAGTGGATTCTCTGTGGAAATTCTTGTTTTTGTTTTTTTAATAGGGTTAGAACTGATTTGCCTCTTGCTATATTTACAGCGGGGGGAAAAAAGTAAATTATGACCAGTTTGTCGGAATTCATATTATTGATTTGAATTTCAAATATGGATCATCAACATACCCAAAGCCAACTGTTTTACTTTTATTTCAACTTTTTCTGTAGCTGGGTACTATTACCAGACACATCTATAACCATGCGTCAGGGTGCTGCTTATAGGCATGGTTCAGGATAAGGTTTGGATCACCTTGAGTGAAAATACCCAAGTTCAGTGAAGCCTGCTTTATGTAATATGAAACTCCTGGTGCTAAAATGTATTTTTATGGTTTAGAACTCACTCTCTTAAAACGGCTAAATTTGTCCTCCTTGTAAAAAAAAAAAATGGAGGCAATATAATGGTTATAAAATCGCTCCACTTTCTTTGGCGTCATTAATGAAACTATAAACCATATGATAGTGATGGTATGACCAAAAAGTGTATCTTTTTCACCGTTTAATGTGCCTTATCTCTGGAAACAAGTAAAGTTGTACATTTTAGTACAAAAATTTGGGTATTGTTAAAACTGTTCAAATTAAAGGAACAAAAACCGTAGTATTGCCAATGATACATCTGAGTAAACAATAAACAATATTGGCAACTATATTGACCGCTTGTCTCTTTTATGTCCACAGCCAGTGAAAACTGTCATGACTTCCACCCCATGTTCTTCACCCACGATCGCTCCTTCGAGGAATTCTTCTGCATCTGCATCCAGCTGCTCAACAAGACCTGGAAGGAGATGAGGGCCACAAGTGAGGACTTTAACAAGGTAGGCTGCCGGGGTTTCTTACTGGGTTGAGGCTCAAATACGCCGTGTCTAAGGTGGCGTGAAAATATGGGAAGCTTCATTCAATTTTCAGTTCTTTCAAACTATAGCACATGGACCTCTAATCCTGTTCTTTATTTATCTCTGGAGATAAATTACACACATCCCAAAACCATGACACTTCCACCTCCATTCTTCAGTTTGTATAAGCTGCTTGCCTTACTTTATGCTAAATATGTCCTCTCTTCTATTGTCAAAATAGTTTTACTCTTCAGTCCTTCATGTTTTTTTTAAGAGCAATGGTGTCCTCCTTGCACAGCCCCAAGAGATTTGAACTTGTGCAGCCTCTCTCTGATTGTGCAGGCATGCACTCAGAGGAGCTTAGCCGGAGATGAGAAACTTCCTGTAAACTGGCTAAGGTTGAGTCAGTTCACACAGGAACCGTGACTATGTACACGGCCAGATGGTGATAGTAATGAGGTGTTCATGACCGATATTGTATGCCGTGTAGTCAATTGGGCATTAATTGTAGGAAGCAGCAGATGCTCTGTGCATTTTCTCCTGATTTGTCAGACAAATTGGGATTGTCTTATGGTGCCAAATGTTTAACCGATGAGCTACGAGCCACAGTAGGTCAATTTATTTTTCGATTTATTTATATAGTGTGTTAAAGCTTGTGAAAAGCTCCTTCGCTGTGTTTTAGTTGAAAGCATTTGAGTTTAAATCGGGTCCAAATGGGCCAATGTATGATTGCGGTTATCAAAAGTCCAAATTGCTAGATGTTGTCCAGATAAAAAAACGAAATATAAACTTCAGTCTCAATCCTCAGTTCAGTTTTTCTAGTCTGTCTCGACCAGCTGGGGGTGAAAAGCCTGGACTTAACCACACCAGGCCAAAAATGCCTTCTTTGAAAAACTAAAGACGCTTTTCTTTATTTTTCACATAAACCTCAGTCAACCATAAAACTATAAACTACCCATTTTCAAAGTGCAATGTCCTGCTGGGAAGACTTGCATCCTGACACTCTATGAATGTTACTTCAACACCTCCCACCTACATTATTATCCGTCTTTGACGAATCACAATCTCCACAGGACAGGAAAAGAGGCACTTAGAAATGGTTTAAAGAGGCTCATCATCTGAGATGCATACCAGTCAGGTGGTTTATTTAAGAACAAAATCCACTAGGTCATTTCTGGTTCATACCTACTGGCTTTGATTGAAGTGAGCCTGTGCTTATAGCTCCTCTCAAAATGTCACCCTGCAGAAAATTGTTCTGCATTAGGCTGAAACTATAATTGCTGGCTCAGACTCTGACAGCTAGAAAATGCACTTCCAACAGTTTGTGATTCTTAGTATAGTTTATTAGAGAAGTGAACGTCGACATGCAGACATGCATATGTGAGTCTTAGGTTGCAGCACCTTTTTATGGTTTTAAGGAGTCATGACGTAAGAAAAACAGCAGATAAATTAAACCTCGTGATGTTGAGGGAAAATTTGGATTTAAAGATTTGTTTGACGTCGGCAGGGAGAACCCGCCAGATGGATGCTACAAAACACTCACAAGTAAAGCCTTCAGTTGTTAGATATCTCACCAGCGTGGCTGCACTGTTTGATTTTTCTTTTTATTCTTCATTTAAAAAAAAAAAGTAATTTATATATTTACACTCTGCAGTTATTCTTTATGTATTCCTTACATTTCATTGAACTTTGGATACACAAAGAGTCAGTAGCCAGTTCCAGATGGTATTGAGGTCTTTGCTCTCATCTACAGTACGTTGTGCCACAGGGATTTCCCACCTGTGTGGAAACATCTTTTTCATCTGAGTGGGGATGTTTTGGTATGGGAAGCCATGTGTGTTAATATATAATATCCTTTATATCAGGTTTGCAGTTACACTACATGTTCTGCTGCACTGGTTTAATCAACACTGTTCACAGCACCTCTTTTTGCCAACTAGTGCCACCTTTAACTAACTAGTAGGAGGGAAACTCCAACCAGCTGCCTACAATGTTGCACTAATACTAGGAAAGTCTCCACTAATAGGCTTGTTGATGCACTAATTGGTGTTCAGCAATAACTTATGATATGTGAGTCCCAAAAGACTGAAGGGAATGGTGTGTTTAGTTTATGGAGAATTTTTAAAATAAAAATGTCAGTACTTAATAACAGTTGATTTTAGTTTGTTCTTTCAGATCGGATTGAAGCAAATGGCTTCTTAGAAACTGAATTCTTAATTTCAAACTGTATCATTGTATATATCGAAATAATTCAATACAGAAACGATATTGTGATAACTTTCTTGGCCATAATGCCCAATTCTTTACTAGATCCATCTATCTCTGTCATAGTCATTGGCTAGTTGAGATTGGGAACCCTTTTATTTGAACTCATCAGCAGGAATTATGCCAACACGTTTACTAATGGCTTACATTTGAACACTAGTCAACAAGAAGTTAACTAGTCTACTAGCAGAACATAAAATGTCCACTCGTTGATATACTTTAGCAGTGCAAGTGAAATATGTTCAACAAACATGTTTCAGCTAGTGAATTAATGCGCTTCACTAGATGGAAATAGAATGGTAATATCCTGTATAGCGGGGAAATACAGGTGTATCAGCAGCTAAGTTAAAGGCAAGTCCAACATCAAGATACACACTAAGGTAAAACGTATAAGAACAGGAAATGAGAATAAGAGACTGTACAGTAACGACCAATGTATAACATAAGGGACAAAACACTGTACATTTATAAAAAAAAAAAAAAATTAAAAAAAATTGGCGTACTCTGATTAAAAAATGTGCGACTAGTTTAGGGGTTGCAGGAGTTGACCAGTGCACACATTTTAACAGTCACGCATAAACTACTGTGAATATTTGTGTTGAGTTGTTGTTTTTTATTGCCGTCTAGTTAACTAGTGTGACATTGATCGTCGAGTAGTTTGTTTCATTCTACTAGTCACAATGTTTGCACTGTTACAAAGCACAACTGGTGAGAGGTTTTTATCTTAGTGGAGGAAAGATATTGTGTGACCAGATCTCTAACTAGTGCGGTGTAGTCACAAACTCGTAGGCAAAAAGCTATGACTGATATTAAGGATCTCTAATATTTATACAAGCAGCTTGTATAAGCCCTCTTATTGTCGCTCCTGCCTGCCGTCACCTTAAAAGTTTAGATATCAGAAGCACCATTTGGATATGACAACATTTTGGTCTGAGGGCATTAGCTAAATGATGCATGCACTGCTTAATACTCAGCATCAGTCTCAGGTAAGTTACATTGTCTGAAAAAAAAATCAGATTTATTACCGTTAGGTGAAGGAAGCAACTTTGCATATTGCTAATGCATTTTGTCCTTTAATGTTCACTAACTTTTTTGTGGCACTTACTTTTAACTATCGGGTTTAATTTTTTTTTGATCCCCCGTGCCCGCCATCCTCTGCTCGTGAATGAATTTGTGACACGTAACAACTGTCAACCTGAAGCTAGAGTGCATATTTGAATGCATTCTGCAATTTAAAATATCATGTCGACGCATCATAGAGGGGGAATATACTCTTTAGAGAGCATATGCAACCTAATGTGGGTGGATAATAAGAGGGATCGAGGATAATCCGGAGGTCATACATTTTCTAATCTGTATGGCTTCCCTGCAGCTTCGACATTTGCTGCTGACGGCACTGATGTGGGGAATACTAAAGCATTTGCATTTTTTACCCCAGCGTGGACGTCGTTGCGCACTGCAAACCCTGTGTCTATTTCTTCAGTGTTAATTGCCATTTCACAGCCTCAGTGTTTATGGCTGATTGAGTTAGCATCACTCTGCACACATGAAAATATGATGACGTAGGGAACAGGTTTAAAGATGTTCTCCCCTCTCTTTCAATGTGGTGCTTAGTAATAATACAAGATGTGTGTATGTAGTGTGTTTAATGGAGGCAAGTATGATGCTCCCAGGGCACTGCTTTGTCTGTCAGCAGCCGTTTTCCATGTTTCCATAGCAACCCCATCCAATTACGTCGACGGCGCCGCACTGCCCTGCCTCTGTTTTAGCTAAAATGGAGCCGGTGTCTGTGCGAGCGTGCGTGCGTACGCGCTTTTGTTTCGGCGCGAGAGTGCCTATCAGAGACTTGTAAGGCTGCCTGTCGTTCCCTTCTTCTGAGCGTCTGTGCTTGCAGCCTCCTCTCGTCCTCGTCCTCCTCCTCCTCCTCCTTGTCCCCACAGGAGGGGAAGAGAAAGCCTTCATCTCTCCCTTTCCGAGACCTTGGAAAAAAAAAAATCCCTCAGTGATGTGGCGGCTTGCAGCCACTCTCATACCCCCTCCTCTTCCTCCCTTCTCATCCCTCTCTCCCTCCACGACTGAACACACACACACTTGCGCACACACACACAAACACATATATTTATCATGTGATCCGCTTGCTGCATCACCATTGGTGTCCCTGGTTATGGCGTGGGTCCAATCAGTGCATAAGCTCAGAGATCAACATAAGTGAAGCTGAGCAGCTTGGTTGATGCTCTTAGAGCCACAGAGGGAGAAAGGAAGGCAAATAGAAGGGTGGAAAATATTATAATAGTAGCTAGATGATGGGGGAGAGCTCACTAGATGAGGGGCTGGTTTAATTGGCCAGAATATGCTTAGATAGAGAGGCAACTGCAGGGGCGAGAGCCAAAACAGGAAAGAAAAGGCGATAAAAAGGAGGCGTTGACAGATGAGTTTTCTCTTATTGTGGCTAACGCTATAGCTAACTGTCCACAATCAGCCAGACTGCTCTTCTGAGGAACCATCTGCTCCCTCCATCTTTCCACCCGTCCCTGCCTCCCCGTCGCGAGCTGAAAAGTCGTTCCCTGGCAGAGGCTCCGGGATTCATCAGTCACTGTGGAGAGAATTGTACGCCACTCAGAGCCATGGAGGTGACATGTAAGTACAGAGATTGGGAATGTGAAGAGAGAAAAAAAAGCAACAGAGAGGGAGTGGAGGTGGTCCTAGCAGGAGAAAGAGGACTGTTTGTGTTGTTGCCTGGATGCGGAGGAGGAGATGGGTGGGGGGGTTGAAGGGAGGAGGAAGGAGGGAAGAAAAGCCAGGGATAGATGGAGAAGATGAGGGAGGAAGGACAGATGGGGCAGTGTAGGCTCGGCGAGGCGTAAGCAGGTTAGAGCGGGACCCAGATTACCGCCTTTGTATTAAGACACACACACTCATGTGTTGGATTATGGTCTCCCTCTGCCTCTACTTGCATACAGATGCACACATCCACTCTGCACCCCAGGCATCATCCGTATTTATGTGTTATTCCGCGTGATTGGTGGGTGGGGGGGGGGGGGGCGCTTTGTTGTTGTCAATGGGATTACTCCACATCACCAACACCCACTGTTTGTCACCAGAGGAATCCAACACCACTACTTCTGCTCCCCTGGACTTCACACTGCCTCTCGTAGCTTTGGACGGGCTTCAACTAGTGTTTCAGCCAGAGGGGGTTGACACAGGATCAGAGTGAGGTCTGCTCCAGATTGGAGCGCAGAAGCCTTTGAAATAATGCCAGTACAGTATTTTATTTGTTTTTGGACAAAACATAGAAACATCGCTCCCACTTTTTTGGTCTCTCCAGCCTACCTATCTCACGTGGTGACCTACTGCACCAGGCTGTGGACTGAAACCGGGAAATAAATAGTTTGACTGACTAAGGATGTATCAGAAGCCTAATAAAGCTTTTGGGATTCAGGTGTTTCGGGTCACCTGATGGTTTTCTGCTCTCAGTTTGCATGCTTCTCCCCATTCCTCTGTGGGTTTCATCTTCATGGTTCACTTTCCCCATGCAGACAAAAGAAATGCATCTAAAGCAAATTAGGGGCGCTACAGGTGATGGAGTGACCGTGCAGAGTGAGGATCTGTTTGTGTGTTGATGTTATAATGGACTGGTGATCTGGGCTCTGTTTCTCTTATTAATCCTACATGGGGTGATGTTTAAAAATGTCTGGAGTTTTTTATGGTTATTTTTTAGCATTTTATACACATAATATTCAGAGATTAATTCAATAGTGTAAAACCAGAGATGGAACCATCAAGTATGTGGCCAATTTTCAGGTTCTGTCCTACAAATACCGATTTGTTTTTTTTCCCCTTTCTTTTTTAAGGGCCGTGATTAACAACGTTCAGAATATTTCCTACTCGTCTTTCTGCTTGGAGTGTTTATTCTTTATTTGGATTTGAACAATAGGCAGCGTCATTGTGTGTGAGAGAGGAGTTATAAAACAACGGGTTGTATCAATTTAAAACCAAAAGATAAATGATTACAAAGTTTGTTTATTAATTCTTTAATGTCTCATATTAGCAATCAGTCAAGTTAGCTGCTAATACCTGTAACCATCAGTCTCCGTTTGTTCCTTACCTTAGCGCTTAGATCTGCTTGTTCTATGAGAGGTGAAAGGAAATGTTGACACTCAAAAGTGTGACAGAGACTTCCTAGATTCTGTCAAAGTCGACTCCGGATCAATTCGCTCCCTCGTCTGATAAGTGAATCGCCCCCAAGTAGGGAATGAAATGATGTCTCGTAACAAATGTTACTCCTCAAAAAAATCTACTGAGTGTATGAAATTACCAAAACTGCAAAAGTACAAAATGTGAAAGGAGTGAAATAGCCAGCAGCTGATGAGCTCTAGTTGTTTGAACCTAAATGAACAACTAACCCGCATCCTTAGAAATTTTATTTTAAATGGGTTCTTACACCCTTTGTTTGCTTTAACACCTGACCCAATCTGAAAAGGGATAACTTTGTGTTCTCTTCCTGCTTTTAAAACATCCGCTCCAGACAAAGGTGTGGTTTCCACAATATTGTAGTGCCAAGGTATGCTGCGTTCACTGACTGAAGAGAACAATCTGATTTTGGACTTTACCACCGGCCAGTCTCCTGTCAGGGACGGTCAAGGTGAAAATTGGGTAATTCTGTTTGCAAGTTGATTCCTCTGTGGATCGCTATGAAATACATTGATCTTATATTCACCTCCATTAATAAGGGATGCTTAAAGGAGCTATAACTAAGATATTTACAGTAAAATCAACCCTAACCCTAACCCTAAATCATTCTCATTTGTCACCTGGGATGGAAGTAACATTCCATATAAACAACCGGTCCTCTCGATCAACGATATCCTTGTCAAGTCACCTTTCAAACCTAGAGGTATGGTGCTGAACTACTTCAGTTCAGAGTGTAGACCGTGTTTACTTCCTGGTTCCTGAGCCAATCATACGAGAGATCCCAGGGTGCCCAAAAGAGAGCGCAGCATTTGGTGTTTTATTTTGGCAAAAGAGCAGCAGCCTGCTGACATGGAAGCCAGTAAGAAAAGTGGACCAGAAATAGAGCAGAATACAACATCATATACCTGTTCTGTGGAAGTAAAAATTCACAACAGCAACACACCGTTTAAAAACGGCATATTAGGTTGTTGTGATTGGCAAGCTGTTGTACCGATTTAAGCCACAAGGTGTCAGTATTACTTATAGTTCCTTTAATAATTTACTATCAATTTCTGTTTCTGTTGTTTTGTGTCTTATATGACCTAGTTGAAGCTCATTCTTCCTTCTTTTGTTTTCAGATATAGTATTTCATTTAATTATTCCCCATTTGACCCCCATATAAACTGTTCTTTTGCAGTTGACATACTCTGTCGAAGCTTGATCAGTGTGTAACCTTACTAACCAAGCCTGGGATTTTAGCTTTTTAACAATATTTGGATGGGAATCTGAGAATATTGAAAATATAGAATGTTGAAGAATGGGTTAACAAGCTGCTCTAGCATGGGCACGCATCCCTTCAAATGTGTTGACTTGGAATCCCTTCAAATGGTTTAACCGAGTTGACACTTCTAGCTACAGTCTTCAATAAAACTCACCTTTCGGCCCTGTTAAAGATCTTTTTTATCAAACACAGTTTTTTAAGTGTTAGGCTAACTCTTGAATTTCTACTCTCTTTTGATATAACTCTTTGATAATTCAGCTCATGACATATTTTAATGTGGTTCTTGTGAAATAGATGCCAAAGTACTAAAGTAAACAGGGCAGGATGATTGGACCCTTAAATCCACTGACCCCTTACAAAGTCCCTAAAAAAGTACCTCCTCCTTCTGAGGCTAAGGAAGTGGATAAAATAGGTTTCCAGATCCAGCTTAATTTTTTTTCCAGGACAGGAAAATGGTGTGTGCGGGGGTTTATTCTGTTTTTGTTTTTTTAATTAATTAATAGCAAGAAGAAATGCAACAAATGTGTTGTTAGACCTTAACGGAGACATTTGTAAGCATGTAAGTATTAGTGACACCTTGTGCCATAAATCCAAATAAGTGCAAACAGCACTCCTGCCTCCCTGTCCTCTTTAAACCTAACATAGATATGAAAAATGCATAAAGCCTACCCCACAGCCAGCTTGTTGTGATAATGGTTTGGCGAGCGGTAGAAAAAGCACAAGGTTAATGGAGGTTCTCTCCCCCCATAAATGACTTGCTGTTTTTTTCATGAGCAATAATAAAAACCGAATAAGAAACGTATTGCACTACTGACAATAGAAACTACATGCTGCACCAACTTCGGTATACAACACATATTGCATTTCCTGCCAGTTAATAATAAATTAAAATAAACAGCAAGCTAAGTGTAATCCTGCAGAAGAAGCTAATGGTTGCTCTTTCTGTTTGTGAGTGTTCAGTCAAAGTTGACCACAGAACGGAGATCTTGAACTTGGTCCAGGTAGCACTTCAGCTAAATGAGCCTAAAACTATATATACTATAAGATAATGAATTAATTTAACTGTGTGGTGGTTTGGTGTCCTTCTGGGGGAATATAAGAAAAAGCCCAAATTCTTAGGTTTTATATGTTTTGTAATTATTATTATTATTATTATTAATATTGTTGTTGTTGTTGTTGTGTTGGCACATACTGAGCTTCCATTTAATGTTTCTATTTTGGCTTCAGCCTTTTATATGTATAATGAAATGGGAGGATCTGAAAAAAATCACAAATTTGCACTCATATTTCTTTTCTCCACAATATTTGTTGACATCTAGTGTTTACTGTATTAATCTCAATTTTAAAAAGTCAGTTTTTTATTTAATTTCCTGTATTTATTTAAAAATTACTTTGGACTATATCAAAGTAAAATTAGTTTTTAGAAAAAAAACATTAACAGATCCTTAGACCATATATTATTGAATTTTAAGTAATGTAATAATACCACGATTGGCTAACTATTAGCTGCTGACGATGCTATCGTCCTCTGCTTTGGAGCTTTCCAGCAGCTATAAGCTAAAAGGCTATTTTGCTGTTGTTCATGAATTTGGACAGCAACTGATCTTCTCTAGTTTAAAAAAAAAAAAGAAAACGGATCTGACCTGAACTGGACATTCCTATACTGAACTAGGATTGTTTAAGGTGTCATTGGAGATTCATGAATCCTTTGTACTTTTTTTGTAAAACCACAAGAACTGAGACTTTGAATGCATTTTTGTCATTAGGATTATCTTGAATGAAACACACTTGAAAGCTGCAACCTGTCCTGCAGAAGGACAAGAGACTTGGACTTGATTGCTTGATGACTTGTGAAAAGTCTTGAGAATCTTTTTTTTAGAAACTTTTGCAAAAATCTGGTCTCAGTATCATGCAATTTCTCGTCTCATGAGCTGAACGTATCCTTACAGACCTTGTTGTGGTGAATAAACCATTTCAGGCTTCCTCTACTTGCCTTTCCAGTTAGCGTAGATGTGCATTTGCTTAACAAGAGGATTCTTGGAGCATTGAATTAGATATGTGACTTATATGATATATACGGACATTTATCTGAGTTCATAGAAACAACTTAGGACAGTTGGGGAATGCCATGCACACTCCTCCACTGCTGTCCATCTTTGGATGAAACTGTACCTGGACCACGGCTTGGAAAACCTGCACCTCTCCCCGACTCTTCCTACTCTCCTGCAACGAGCCCTGCTGGTGTCTCATTTCATTACCGGTTTTATGTACAGTGCTCGACCAGCTGTCTGTTTCTGAGGCTCTTCCATTCCTGCAGTTTCTTCCAGTTCTTTTGTCTTCTGTTTTTTCCCCTCCCTCTCTCTCTCTGTCTTGTCCCCCTACTCCCCATCCTACCGGTGTCCTGCACCACCTCCACCACTTCTATTGTTAAATTCAGACAGGCTATTTATATCTTTCTGCCTGGCTGCCTCGCCTCCCACTCCCTTAACAAGTTTTGCTTTATTGTTTTTGCACATGTGTAAGCACAATCCGACGATGCGAGGATGCAGGCATGCTCCAACAAATCTCTGAGTATGTTCGTATCCATTCGCTTCCTGCACGGTTTGCATGTGAGTGTTTATGAAGAGTAAAGGCTCTTCTTCTTGTTTGCTCTGCAGGGACTTGTGTCAGTTATTTTGGGTTTCTTTTCTTGGTTTTGGCGCATTACTTTTTCACGAGTGTGTGTTTGTGCGCCTAAGGGGGCGATCTTTCATCTCTGGGAGCGCTGGCCCACTCGCGTGGAGAACAGCAAAGCTAAGCTCACTAATCGGACCAGAGAGATCATCCGTCATTAGCATCAAACCATCAGAGCTGTAGGAACAGAGATGCCGGTCCAGCCTTTTGTTTTGTGGTGAACTGAGATCATTAGGCGTACTAGAAATCAGCAGGGAAATGGATGCATGAGCTGGAGTTTTCATGCCTTGTGATTTGGTCATTTATTGGGCTTTTGATTTATTTGTGTGTCTTGGGTTGCAGTATTTACTTTAGATTCCCTCCAAAAACAAGCACTCATATGGCTACCTGAGCTCTTGTAATAATCATCATATATTAATATGTCGCTGCTCAAATCTGTAATAAATTTGAATCCTCTGTGTGTAATTATGGATCTAGGACAGGGTGATCAACAGAACACATTTTTTGATTCATCCATCTTCCTCGACCAGCAATAATAAACTAATCAAAGGCTTGGCCTTTGTAAAGCCACTCTCATACATGCAGTGCTTTCCAACGTAACTTATGTTCCTTGAAGTTTTCCACATGTTGACACTTTCCAACCACGAACTTCAATTTATTATGTGCAATAGATCCACAGAAAGTATGGAACATTTATTAACTAAAGGGATTAGGATGGATGCTTTACAACATGTTTTGTTTGTTTTTTTTTAAATAAAAGCCTAAGCACTGTGGTCTGTATATGCATTCATCCCTCTTTACTGTGATAGTCCTGAATATCATCCAGTGCAACAAACTCCCTTTAGGAAGCTAACATTTTAGTAAGCAGCGTCAACCTGTAACTTGATCTCAATTTAGACACATATTGGTGACTCTGGAGGGGCTGCAGCGAGCCAAAGCTCATGTGCAAGAATCTGTTGACAAGTATTAAACATACAGCCCATAAATGGAAGAACATCGAGAATAAAGGGATTGAAAACAGTAAATCCAATTTTTTATATTAAAAAAGCCATATATGGGACGCTCTTCTTCAGCAGGGACCGGGAAGCTTGCCAGAGTTGATTTGAAGATGGGTTTAGCAAATACAGGAAATAGCAAATATTATTGCTGTGTTAGAATGCCCCAGTTAAAGTCCAGACCTCGATCCAAATGATAATCTATGGCAAGACTAGAAAAGCTTGAGCTTTTTGCAAAGAAAAAATGCTCTGAACTGTGTCTAGATGTGCAAACCTAGTGGAGACATACCCAAAAAGATGTGCAGCTCTAAGTACGGGGAATGGTGGTTCTATAGGGCTGGATACAAATGCACGCCACAATTTTAAGATTTTTATTCATTAACAAAAATTAAAACCATAATTTTCCTTCCATTACACAATTATTTACTGCTTAGTGTTGGTCTATGCCCTAAACTTCCAATAAAATACATTGAGTTTATTAAAGGGTAATAGATAATAGATCCAAAGCATTTGTTGCACCATGAATATAACGAGCGAATAAAAAATAGATAAAAGATTAGAAATTATTACTGGCCATGTTACGGAAGACATCTTATGTTCATTTCCTATTTTACTGAAGTCATATTTTCAGCCAAGAGTAATATTTTGTTGCAGCTTATATAAACAATAAACTAGAGTAATGTCCTATTTTTTTTTTCTTTCATTATTTCTAAATGAGACCAAATTTGCATTTATAATTCATAGTTTATGTTGTTTGGATGTTGTTGTTTTTTTTTTTTAGACATTTTTGTCTAAAAGCCTAATAACGGGCCTAAATGTATGAGTTTTGCATTATTCATGTGGAAGTTGCTTTAGTGTCTCCGAACAGCATTAGTTTGTGTGTCCTGCTGATGATGAGTCCTTGAATAGATGCTTAATCAAAACCAATTTAATCATCCATCTGGACCAATTAATGCAGATTTTTCTTTTTTCTGCAGCGTAACTGTGGAAAATGCCCGAAGAACATTCAATGCTCACTAAGCCAAGGTCGGCTCTCGGCTTTTGTTGTTGATTCTCTGTAAATTTGCAGTGATTGCTGTATTCCCAGCTGACTTTATTTTTCTCCGATTGTATATATTGGGCAGTGCTGCACCTCATGTGGAGCTGTTTTCTTGCTTTTCCTTTCTAAACCCCCCCCCCCCCCCCCCCCCAAAAAAAAAAAAAACAGCTTATCTCGGCACATAGTGCTGGACCTCTAAATAAGGCAGCAGTATTATTTGGTTCATAGAGAGAAGCAGTGAGATCTTAAGTGTGTAGACCACGGGGGTTTTCATGTCTGCTGTAGATGTGAATCCTGAAAAATTACAAGGAACGTCAATGGATAATTAAGCCAACATGTGCTTTAGCCTAGGTTGGCTTTTGTTCATATTTCTTGTCAAATAGGAGAACCACGCTGCTTCATGTGCCTTACATATCAGGTTTCTAAGTGTAAGGAACTATTATGTCCATAGTTCTCTAAGTGCTGTCAAATAGAAAAGTAAAGCATTCAGTACAAAGAAAAGTGCTTTTAAAAACACTTCAAAGTCACATCTAGCTGGTACCACAATTTATTTTACTTTAAACATACAGATAAAATGACTCGCAACCTGCAAGCAGCAAGAGGCAGTGAATACATATTAAAAGCTTTTATGGACGGGAGTGTTATCTCTTTTCATCTCGCAAAGAAATATCTTGGTATTAAGTGGAACTTGACAAGAACAAGTGAGGAAAAAGTGACAAAGAAGAATTTCAAAAGCAGAACGGGAAAGATTAAATATTGATATTTTCTATTTTCATTTAAAAAATATTATGTGGTCATCAGTGGTTACAGCCTTTCTCGGTTTCTTTCTTATTGTTGAATCATAAACGCTAACATCGACTGAGCCACAGTAGGGCTGCAGGGCTTCAGATGTTTACCAGCTGCTTCTTTTTGGACCCCTGGAAGAGTCATTGACGCACACCTGAATAACTTTAGTAGGCCGGACACTCCTTGGAAGATTCCCAGCTGTTTCATGTTTTCTACATTTGTGGATAATCACTGTGGTACGCTGGAGTCCCTATGTCTTAAAAATGGCTTTGTCACCTTTCCAAACGGATAGAAGTCAGTGATTCTTGTCGCTCATATGTTCTTAAATTTCTTTCGATTGGGGCCTGATGTACTGATTTTTCTAGACTAGCCTACTTTGTGTTGTCTGAAAGGTTCAGTTTAAGTCATTTCTTGATTTTACAGGTCTTGCAGTAATCAGGTCTGTTACTGATTACTTTTTAACACTGTCCCTTTATAGGTAAAATTATTTGAAAATGTGCTTTGCATTAGTTGCAAGGCACCAGGCAAACTGTGTGTGTTTTTTTTTTCTTTTTACAGAATGTCGTTGAGACGAACAAAACATCTTCAAAATCTTTCGAAGTACCACCAAATTGGAAACGTTCTGTGCAGTCTGGCTGTTCTGTCACGTCCCTCTCCGTACCGCAATGCATCTGTCAGCCAATCAGAAACTCAACCTGACTTTTATTATCGCGTTAATCTGATCTAGAAACAATGTCACATGACAGCTAGTTAGAAAGTTTTGATTATTTCATACCATTTAGCTGTAGTTTAGGTACTACACTGCAATGCTAGGACCCGTCATGATCTGTGGGGTTCCAAGTTAACTGAAGACTCAAAGTTTGTTGTGCCTTCTCATCAAGACTACATTGTCGAGGAGGTTTGAAAAAAGTCCTGGTTAGTGTTTTTAAATGGCAAAGTAATGTTTTATAACTAATTAAAAGGGGGAAAAAAACATACACATGCTCTCAAGCAAGGCTAATGTTGTCATTTGTTATTTAGTTTTCTTAGCTGAAATATTGGTATCAGTTTATTACCCACATCAAGGGAATGCTACAATGTTTTGCCCTCTTCTTTTCCCTTTTTTTCAGTTTGCTATCAATTAAAAGATATTCCAGAATGACTTTGCACAGTTTTGCATGCTCACATACAGTACTTGTCTTTTTCCCCTTTCGCTCCATCCTGCATACATTGCCTGCTGAAGTGTCGCCCTCCAGTAACGGTTCGATTATCAAGAAAGATTGGATATTTGATTGCTTTCGGGGACTTGTTGGGAAAGTAATTATGCCATGATTGCAGCCTTGTTATTCTCCCCAAACAAAGTGTCTCCAGGAAGATCTCCAGGATTTCTCCACGAAAAGCTTGAGTGGCGTGCTCGGGTTTGACCGACAGCTGCTAAATGATGTCATTAGCGAGCTCTTAGCTAAACGGGGCGGCGGTGCAGCTGACTGGTCGACGGGAAGTGGGCGGTAATTTGTTGCAGCAGGGGAAGGATGATGGGTGGTGGGGGCAGCGCCAACAGAGAGGGGACCGTCCTGCTGGAGGACGAGCTCAAAGGTGCAGAGAAGTGATGGACGAGTCGTCGCCTTCATTACCTGCGCTCCGTGGCTCTTAGTATGGCTTTTAATTACTCTGCCGACATTTGCCGTGGTATCTAACTGCCGCTGTGCCCTTGTTGTCTAGGAAAGATGAGGAATCGTGAAATGAGGGATGTAAAACACTTGCCAAAGGTCAAAAGAATGAGCAAACCTTGGATCAGAGAATCTGACTGAACAGGGAGAAGAACTCAAGGTGGACAGATTCGCAGAAGTCAAAGTTTCCCTGAGCTCTGACGTCACCTTGTCTCTTTCAAGGTGTTCTCTGATGACAAAGGGATAAAGATGAAATATTCATAATGCCGCCCTCATGCATTCTCGGCCCGTTGACAAAGGACCATGTGTTCGTATTAAATGTGATGAATATTCGCGGTGTTAATTAGGATGAGCGCAGCCACATGGGCCTGCAGAATTGTTTTCCTGTCGGAGACATGGCTGCAAACGAGGCATATTAATGAAGCCTCTCCAGGGACAACTGCTGAAAAACCAGGTTGGCTGAAAATGATGATGTGGCGTGCTTTTAAGAAACAAAACTTTCTCCGCTTTTTTTAAATAACATCAGGTTGTGATCTTCGGCTTTGCAATTGCCAGTCTTTCTTGATTACAGACTGATAGTGTATTTGTTGTACTGTTGTTTTTGATACGATCATTGATTAATATCCTCAGGAGAACAATACTCAATCTTGGCACACAGATGCACCATTTATAATCTTAATAGGATAATAGAGTCAGCTTTTACTTAATTATCTGCACGCCTTGATTTATCATCACAAAGTTGTAATTAAAAATATAGATCGCTCTCCTTTACATGACTGAAACTATGGCATTATCCACCGGGCCTAGACAGAAGGACACAGAGAAAGTGATGAAAAACAGTCTATCGGATGAATATACTGATACAACAAGCTTTACAACTCAGCTCAGATTTCTTGTTCTCGACCAGAGGCAAGAAAAACAGCCGCTCCTCTTATTGCTAACATTTACTGTGTTTGGGGTTTGATGCTGGGCCACATCCCAAGAGCGCCAATGAGTGGCTTTAAAGAGTGCTACTATCTGTGCTAAGTGCCATTGGCAAACTATTCACTCCCACTGAACTTTTTCACAATTTTGTCGCATCACAACCATGAGCTCTAATGTATTGTGTTTGGATTTTATGCGATTGACCGACACAAAGTAGGGCATGATTGTGGAGGAATAAATGATGCATGGTTTTTGAAAATAATTAGAAATACAAATCTAAAAAGTATGATGTGAATTAGTATTCACCCCCTTTTTAGGCCTAAATAAGACCTAGAGAATTTATCCGGTTGCCTTTAGAAGTCACCTAATTACTGGATACAGCAACAGCATCATGGAGACCAAACCACATAGGATGATCCTAAACATACAGCCATATCTGCAATGAAATCATTTGGATCAAGCCATATTGATGTGCCAGAGCCAGGCAAAGTTCAGACCTGTGTCCAATAATCTTTAGTAAGACTTTAAAATTGATGGTCATGAGATGATCTCCATCAAATCTTTTTTTCTTTTTTTTAATAATATTAGACATAAATGTCAATATCTACATGTACAAAGCTGATTTAAACATACCCAAAAAGCTGTTACTCTCATGAAAGATTTTAAATATGCATAATTTTAAAATATTTTCCCTCCACTTTAGAAAAATACACATGACTTGGTGTACGTCCTTCTTGCATGAACCCCCTCCCCCCCAAAAAAAATATTTATAATGTGACAAAATGTGAAAAAAGCTCAAGTGATGTGAATACTTTTGCAAGGCAGGAGAGTTTCCTTGTAGCAAAATTAGGAGGAATAAAATCTATCTATTATTCTGAATATTAGAAACTAGATTGAATTAAACATCAAGCAACATTTGAAGTGTCTGACAGACTTCAGCTGAAGTCCTCCTCCTGTCTTATTAGATGCACAGCAGGATTCCTTTCTAAGTCTTGCTTGAGGGAGAAGCGCATGAAATGTTCTTTTATCTTTGCAAAGAAAATGTCCGTGTCAGGGTGCCATTACATAATTCTATTAAGCATCATTTTGAAAATGATGCTGGTTAAGGTTAAGCTCGGCACACAGAGGCTTTGTTTCAAGCTCGTCTGCCCTGTCAAAGGATATTTTACGGCTTGGCTTTGCGGTGTCACAGATGTTTTGCATCAGCCTCAGTAACAGATTTAGTGCAACACTAGAGAGGGACAAGGTAGCTATGTAGCTTGGGTTTAGTAAATAAATCCAAGAAAAGGACAATAAATGGGTTTAAAAAGTCCACAGTGGACTCTGCAGGTTGAGTATAATGACAGGTTATAAGTGGTGGCTAAAATATTAAGCGCTCTTATTTTTTCTGTGTTTTTTTTTTTTGTTGTTGCTTATTCATATAGAGATTTACTTTTACCACATTGAAACATATATGCACTGCGATGCAAATCCCCGATTGAAGTTTAATCAGCAATAAGTTGACTTTTTGCTGTCTGTTTTTTCAGTCTAAATCATCCATACCAGTATTTTAATACCAGACATTTTCAGACATTGAATAACAAGTTGGGTTAATTCCTTTTTATAGCCATGTTGGTTTGCAGCTTTAACTTAAGATTTAGGACTTTGGGTCCAGATCTCTTCTTTATGCAGTCAGGAGTCATGATGGTGATGATTAAACAGGATTACACTCATTCACTTGTGCCGTCTAAAATCTTTCCATATTTTTGTCTCTTGATTCGGGCTTATGCTTAACATGCATTTGCAGAGGCTCAGATTTTCTATTTATAATGACCTTTTCTCTGGCTCAGTCTGAGTGGTGAGAGTCCAACGGTTCATCCAAATGATGAGTAATCGCCTTGCAGCAAAAAACAAACAATGTGAACAATATTGCATAAGATCTCGTTTGGGCTTTTTGCCAGGTTTATGTCCTGCTGTTAAAGTTGAGAGTGCCCAGACCAAACAGATTAGAGCAGCACCAAAGCGCATCGCAGTTAGAGAGTGGAAAAGTGTTCATATCTCTTGGATATTTTCAAGTTTTGTCCCTTTATAGCTAAAGACTTTTTTTTTTTTTTTGGGGGGGGGGGGGGGGGGTTATGTGATAAACCAACACAAAGTAGAACACGATTGTGAAGTGGAAGAAGAACGAAACATGGTTTTTAAAAAACCCTAGATAGCACCCAGTGCAATTATTTGCCTTTAAACGTCTTGAAACTTGAGCCCACCTGAGTGTAATTTATTCTGAGAAACAACCCAGGTGTTTTCTGAAGGCCTCTGAGGTTCATCAGAGGACGTTAGCCAACAAAGGGCCGCATAAAGACCAAGAAACACATGAGACAAGAAATAGGGCTGCATAGCCTGATGAAAGCATATCCTTCACTGTGAAACACGGTGGTGGCAGCATCATGCTTTGGGTACAATTTTCTTCAGCAGCGGCAGAAGCTGAGAGTTAATGGGGGAAATGGATGGAGCGCAATACAAAAAGGTACTTCTACAAAAGTAATGAATGCGGATGGAGGCCATGTTGAGCCATGTTTAATTTTCCTCCCACTTCATGTTTAGGTGCTACGTTGTTGGTGTGCTACTGAAAATACCTGCAAGATACATCAGATCTTGTGGTTGTGGGGTGACAAAATGAGGGAAAAAAAGGCATTTATGAATGTTCAGATTTTTGTACATCTTGTAGTGTTTGCAAAAATCCTCCTAAAATAGCATATAGTACAAAAGTATATTCTGCAGCAGGCCCAGCACAGCAGCTACCGATATCGACCCATAATGCTAAGACATCAGACTCAACTAACGCGCACACATTCATGCACCGATGCGGCGATCGGTAGGAAAGATTTTGCCATAATGTTGCACGAGAAGTTTGAGGAGTTGCCTTAAAATACATCCATTGCTGTGCTTCCAGTTAACTCGAACGTTGTGAATCACCCAATCAGAAGCTTTCAAAGCTGTGACCTCACCTAGGCTGTCCCGCATTTAAGTTTGCAGATATTCAATCTTTATACGTAAACTTGTGTCCTTAAAGAAAGACAAATCCTCGATCATTCTTCTGGCTTTGAGTAAACGGAAATAATTTTGGCAATCCGAACTGATATAAAACATTAAAGGTTTTATTCTGATTTAAAGAAATACACAGAGTATCTTTTTATACAGTGTATATAAATATCTGGTTTGGAGTGTATATATCAGTGGAAATTTCAGAGCATAAAAATTGAGGAGCATAATAAAATAAGAAAACTAACCTAACTTTGGCGCCTGAGATGCAGGAGTTACTGTGAGGAGGGAATGCAGGTTTTACAACAAAGTCAGGAAGGAGAAAGTACATAAACAAAGAGAACCGCGGTTGGTCCAAATGAAATGTGACTGGAATGCCAATAAAAGAAGGGTCTGCAACAAATGCCAAGTCATCCTGTTTATATGCTGTTTATAGGACTACCTGGAAACTCAAAAAACTGTCAGGAAACACATTACCCACTGCACCAAGAGGTGTTACAGTCCTGAGCGGTTGTACGCTTCTTTTTTTCGTTTGTTTTATTGGAAATGGAAAACTACTTGGACGATATTGTCATAATTCTCACCCACATTGTCCGTGAGAGCAGGGGGGGGACACGCACACAAAAAAAAACATTAACAAATGACAAGGACAAATTGACACACAGCAGGTTTTTATCCAAATGCCATCTGGTATAAGCTGTTTATGGATATCTGAGTGTTTAACAGTGCACTGCATTGTTGGATAACATGAGGTAAATGCAAAACATTTCTCTTTTTCATATTTCTCCACAAGGAAGTTTAATTCTAAAACCATAAAAACAATACCTTGTTTATACATAGTTAATGACGCATTGAGAAGGTAATGTTCCAAAGCCAGCCTGATAAATAAACTACAGAATGCATCTTAAGTCCCTGAACAGATGAACTGGTTCATGTTTTTGGCTGTAACTAAATGACGACGTGCTTGTGGTTAAAAAAAAAAAGAACACCACTTTTTTTTTTCTTCTTTACCCAATCATCAATAAGATCCCAACTTGTTAGAGAACATATTTTTATAATCGAGGGAGATTCATACAAATGATTAAATTATATCCCAATAAATCTTACATTTGTATCAGACCGATATCTGTTTAGTTTATATTAACACGCGCATTCAGGGTGTGAATGTGTGTGTGAATGGGTGAATGACTGACTGTAGTGTAAAGCGTTTTGGGGTCGTCTGACTATTTAAAGTGCTATACAAGTACAGGCCATTTATATTGATCAACCATTTTTTTCTGCTGCTTGAGGGGAGTCCTGTCTGGTCAGTGGGTTGATCCTACATTTTGTCCCAGGGCGGTCTGAAAAAAAAAGTTCTCGGTATGGGGGCTTATATGAGCTAATATTGACTTCTTTAGCTTTGTCCCATTTCTTTTCATTCAGATTAGGCACACATTCTGCGGCAATAAATGCATAATTGATAATGTTGGAAAAGTTGATATGCTTCGTTGAACTCCCAAAAGCTAGAAGAGAAGTTTTCCCCAGAAACACTTTGTCTCCATCCTGCCTGTTGTCTGCAACCTTTCTGATCTCACCTGCCTCCTCCTTCTTTGTTTTCGGTTGTTGTTTTTTGCAGGTAATGCAGGTGGTGAGAGAGCAGATTATGCGAGCGCTCTCTCTCAAGCCTAATTCCTTGGACCAGTTCAAGAGTCGCCTGCAGAACCTGAGCTACACAGAAATCCTGAAGATACGCCAGTCCGAGAGGATGAATCAGGAAGACTTCCAGTCCCGGCCCATCCTGTGAGTGTTGCTGCCTTATCTTGAGAGACAAATTGACATTTCTACGCTTTTGCCAAAAATGGTTAAATCTGTTGGATATCTGCCTTTAGTGAACAATTAATGTCATACACTTTAGCGTAAACAGTATAGACTTTGAGGGCCTGCCTAATACTATTGATGTTAACTATTACATTCCATCTTATAATGTAACTTAACAGGTATTTTACCCAAATCAGAGCATCTAGTCAAAACTGCCTATAGAATAGATTGCTTTTGCATTTTTTTTACGTAAAAACTGGTATAAAACCATCTTCACCAGCTTACTCTTGTTTCAATTGATTTCTGCATTAAACTCAAACTTTCTTCAGACGGCGGTCCTAGTCTGTACTCAATTAATGACCCTCTCAGAGAGCCGGTATATCATTAATCCAGTTTCTGCGTCGGAGAACATTGTTCTGTCCTTGTTTTTAATGGTGTAGGTAGGAGACAGTTTTGAGAAATGGTTGCACTGAGAGAACCTGTCTGTTTAACGGTAATCAATGCTGAGCTAAGGGCTTATTGAGTCACCGTTAAAGGGGAGAGACCAAACTTTTGCAGACATCTATTCCCACTGGACAAAATGCGGCAACAGCAGAAGAAGCTGTCGAAGAAAAGGTCCCTTGAAACAGAATTGACAGAAGTGCGTTTTATCACAATCAAATATTCAGATCAGGTTATGGGTTTACTGAGTTTTATGTGTTGGTGAACATATGCGGCTGTGTTCTGTATTATGTGGCAAGAAAAACAAAAGATGCTTGAGGAAGTCAAACGTTTCTGGTCCAAATCAGAACGCTACATAAATTACAGCGTAACATCAAAACTGTCTGGAAATGAAAGGCTATGTTTTAAAATGTTATCTCTGCCAACGCGACTGAGAAAACCACAGACTGACGAGTTTGTTTTCAGCAGAGTTTAAGTCGCTGGGACGCTCGAAATGTCCTCCTAATCGATGCAGTTTAATCAGGAGCTGCAAAAATGAGCCCAACATCTTGGATCAAAGATTTTTCGACAGCCGGTCCCCTCAGAACAGAGGCATCAAAATAAGATGAACAGAGGAGTTGAAGACTTTGAACTAGAGTGGTGGAAGTATTGCCTGAGTTGAAGAACCATTTTCCTGCAGAATGTGGAGATTTTTGCTAAAATAGTTTTAAAATCTTATGTATTTATGCAGTGTTATGCAAAAGTAATAATATGCCTTTAAAGAACAACTAACCCCCCAAGTTGACTTTTTTTTTTTTCTAATAAACTGTATACATTGATTTCATATGGTCCTGTCTACATGTCCCGGTCATTGTTTGTGACAACGTACAACACATTGGTTGAAATCCTGCTTTCGCGTCTTAAACAGTTTGTGTGGCGCCCTCCTCATGTTGAACGAGTGAATTGCATTTGAAGTTTGAATTGGTATTGGTTTAGGCTCAAAACATAACCTCAGTAGCTCTCCCGCTGTCATACGCCTCCATAGCAAGCAGGAGTTGGAATAGTTAGCTTTGCAATGTATCCATTCCAGGATAGCGATTTATTAGCTTAGTCTTGAGTTAGTTTATTTAGCATTTATTTACCTTGTTCTTGTAGAGCAGACCATGCCCAGCCCTCACCCCCGCGCGTATCCTGGTCAACTCCTGTTTTAGGAGCATTTTTCAAATATTAGCAGTGAGCAGAATAAGGTTCTGATTCTGAAGGTTAGGTGGTCTTTAAATCTTTCACATCTCCTCATGCTACGATGGCGAATGGCAATGTACTTTAAAGGCATTTTATGTGATTGCGCAACACCAATTAGTTTAGAAGGAAGGAAAATGATGCCTGGACCAAAGCAACACACCAGAAAGATCAGGAATAAAGTTGTGGCGAAGTCTATAGAAGGTTGAGGTTAAAAAATCCCAAGCTTTGAACATCTACCAAAGCATGATTCAATCAACCATCTGACAACCGAAACATTACAGCTCCACCAAGACTTAGCCATCAAAATGAACTGACAGGCTGTGCAAGGAGAACGTTGATCAAAGAGCCGGCCGAAAAACAGCTGATAGGAGATGGAGAGCTCCACTGCTCAGGTAGGAACATCTGTGGAAATGTTTTAGTTGTGCATTCCACAAATATGGCCTTAGTGGAAGAATGGTGAGAAGAGGGCCATAGATGAACAAAACTCTGAGGAAGTTGTGTGTGGTTTGCTACAAACCACACAGGGGACCCGGCGGATATGGGTCTCCTTAAATGTCTGGGGAAACGTTTGGAGATAAATCCAACTGCAATCCTGGGAGAGTACCTTTTAGAAGAGCGGAAGGTTTAGATCAAGCTAAAGTGGTCTAGTCAAAGTCCAAACATAAATTCAATTAAGAATTTGTGCCAGAACTTTTAAATTCATGTTCCCAGATGTTCTCAATCCGACCAGACTGCACTTTAGCTATTTTGAAGAGAAGTGAGCAGAAATTCTGGCATTTATAGATAAATGGTAAACATGCCCCAACAGCCTTGCAACTGTAACTGCAGCAGACAGTTTTGAAAAACAGTCAAATGTGTGCTTGCAAGGTGACAAAATGTGAAAAAAAAATGTTCAAGGGGTGTGCCTAATTTTGCAAAGTACAGTATGTTTGAAACTTTGCTCACATGCAAAATGCAATTTAGCTTTAAGTCAAGAATTGCTAAAGATGAACTCAAGGCTACTTGGGGGAAAAAAGGCATTTTAACTTGTCTTTCATTCCTTTATTTAATTCATCCCTGAAATTGCTCTCCACCTGAACTAATCAATATTTCACGGTTTCAAGGTAGCTACTTCACAATCCCTGGAGATTTTTGTTTCATTTCTTTTTATCCTTTCATCACCTTGCCAGGTGCTCCCTCTCGTAGTTCTGCCTACACAACCCAGCGCCACAGATTTTCTGCATTCACCTGAATTTATCAGTTTAAACTGAGTGTGCAGCAACTTAGCAATGAGACAAAGAAAAAGAGAAGGGCGTTTAAAGGTGTGTAGCATCAGCGGAAAATTGCCACATAAGATAGTAAAACAGAATGATCTTCATCCTTTTCACTAAAGATGTCAGACCACAGACCTGTGTGCTGAGTGGGACGGTCAATCAAACTCAGGTGCAGACGTCAAGTGGGCCGTTATGAAACAGCTCAGATTTCTCTGTATTGGAAATTTGAACAGTCTTGATTACATATTTATTGTAAAACAAAAGTTGCTTTTTTGAAGAAGAAGAAAAAAAGGCTAAAGTTGCAGAGCTGTCTATCTGCAAGACAAGATCTACAAATACAGCTAAATGTGCTCAAATAAACCCAAAACAAAGACAAAATGATCACAGAGTTGACATTTAGTGTTTTGAGCGTCCTATATCAGCGTTGGCGCCACTGGCATGGTTAGAACAATGAGCACGGTTTGCATTACTAACACCAGACCCTGTGTGTAATCTAAGTAGTGATAGTCGTGCCAAACTATACTTTTCAAAAGGTTAAAACCGAATTTCCAGCTGTGGCAGCCTGGATCAACATCTAAAGATGTGGTTTCCTTTTTACAAAATAGCTTCTCACTACTTCTGTCTCTTCTGACTTAATTTTTTTACTTTTTAACACCGAAAGTAGCTAACTCTGAGTCGTCTTCCCTCAGTAGCATCTTCCACTCCAAGGAACGCCGCTGTCACTTTGACCTTGTAACGCTCGGTGTGTTGAATTCACCGACTGGTAAAAGATCGGCGCTCAGGGCCGGTCACTTGTAAAATTGGCTTGTTCTGGTCACTGGCCAATTTCTCTGCAAACCTTTTTCTTTTTCTTTTTAAGCCAAAAAACTTATTTCCCCAGTGTTTGGTTTTAATTCTGCAGAAGTATAAACAGTGTTCTCATGTTATCTGTACAAGATAACATGAGAACATGTTAGTGTGTGTGTGTGTGTGTGCGTGTGTGTGTGTGTGTGTGTGTGTGTGTGTGTGTGTGTGTGCACGCACTCTCACATAGATGTTATTTTATTGTTGTATCTTTTGATTGATTATTTTAAGATGCTTTGTTTTTCACGTTTTATCGCTGTTCTGAGAGACAAATTTCATTCTCCCGTGTCTCAGACAGGCTGAATTACAAACAGTGGAATTAATTATGTGTATTTAATGTCTTCTACTCCTTCCTAACATTCATAATCCAGGAGGATGTCTTCCTCTGATGATTTATGCAAACTGGGGAATAGCTAATTTAATCCTCTTACTTCTGTTCTCATAACACTTTGCATATCAGCGCCACTGGTCGGCCGCTTTGAACAGACTGTATATAATTCCCATAAATGAGTAATCGGTGTTTATTATCCTGCAGGGAGCTGAGGGAAAAGATCCAGCCAGAGATCATGGAGCTGATCAAACAGCAGAGGCTCAACCGCTTGTGTGAGGGAACCTGCTTTAGGAAAATCAGCAGTCGCAGAAGGCAAGGTGAGGCGCTCAGGACCCACACATGCATTTTAATTCACACGGCTCCATCCTCAAGGGCTCCTCTTCTGATTTCTTCCTCATATCCTTCCTTTTGATCTTCGTCACCGTCGCCTTAGTCTCTTTTCTTTGAGAAAGCGGGGACTCATCAGCGGGACTCTTTGAACCCCTGGACTGCTGCAAATCTGCTCTCGTGATCGCTTGCACAAATTCTCTGCCTCTCTCTCTCTCTCTCTCAACCTTTGAAGTCGAGACACGCATTGGCTCATGGTGTCTTTTTAAAGGCATAAAAAATGCATCGCAAAATGCATTTTTTCCAAAAAGTGCACACACGACATCTTTCCTCTCCCGTTTGCCCTTCACGGCACACCTCTACAGCTTGCAAAGATGGCCAGGGTTGGATGAATCTGAAGGGCTCTGAAAACAAGCATTTCCCAGAGTCTGTGTGTTCCAGCACTTTAGAGCCCCATTAGGGTTTGTCTTGGCAGATGTCACCAGGGTGCCCTCAGAGTGGGATTACATAATCATAAACTCTGAAGGCAATAAAAGGAAAAGAACATTTTAGAAAAGATCTTCCAGAGTTTCCAAGAGGTCATCAGGGGCCAGATTAAGAACCTGATCGTCGTTGGTGTTTGTGGTGGAATGACATTATAACCTTTGCATGGTTCTTACCTAAAAGATCCTGGAGGGTGTTTTCTAGGTAAATGTAGACGTATGCATTGAATTTGACACACAGATCGCATGCAATGACAGAGGTGTATTTGCCAGACCCAAACAAGCAGGTCAAGCCCCGGCTTTGCTGATCATTTCAGAAAACACCCAGAGACTGCATGAAGACATCTAAGTCCCACCTTGAAGTGTTTTGTTGGACAGACTATAGAGCAGCTATGATCGCTGTCCCATGCCCCACCTTTAAGACATGAGTCCAACTTTACGCTACTGTCAATGCCTCGCTTAGCGTCTCTGATGTACAACAGGACAGATCATCCTCAAAAATTCTTTGCCAACTCAAAAATCTGCAGCGGCGACATGCTGTCTAGATCAGATAGAAAAGGTTTTTTTCACTAAAACCCAGTGTAAGTCATCCTAGTTCTTAGTTTGTAGTTTTTAATTTTCAAGCCACATTGTAGAGTGAAAACAGTTTAAATCTTTAAAATATATAGATGTTGCTGTTAATATCTAAATGCAATTCTGGCAACTTGGTTTGACTTCTTCTCCTTAGTCACCATTTATCCTGTTCCTCCAAACCAGAGGTCTGCAACCTTAACAACTACATCTGTTTTTTGTTTGTTTTATTTTAGATTTTTGGAACGATTTCATTGAATTTCCACAACAAAACGATACTAAAAGTACCAGCAATATTCCTATAGATCTATTTTTCCGTCATTTCTTTCTTATGTACTTTTCCAGAAATATAAACATCCCATAGAATAAAAATGTATCCATCCTCTTTTTGAAAAAGGTTTTTCTGTTGTTTGTTTTTCATTTATTTCAAAACATATAAATAGAAAAAAAATCTCATTCTTTTAAAAATGACAACCAATTTCCTTTTGTAGATATTTATCAAAAATAAGTTATTTTTTTTCCAAAGGGTCGTGTAACATTTGCGGCTCCAAAGTTTTATTTAGCTGGAGAAAAGGCAAAAATGGCTCTTTGGAGTGTAAGAGCTGCAGACCCCTGCTACATTCTGTTTTATGTGCTTTGCTTCGGGTCCTTTTCCTTTTGCATGTGTAAATCTGCTCAGTCTTCAAATAAGTCCACCCCCTTTATCTGTCGCTCTTACTTAGATCTGTCTTCCAACAACCGAACAGCGTGTACGTATCCATCTTTCTTCTCCTCTCTGGACCTTTGTTCTCATGCCGGCTGTGCACGCAAGTGCAGTGTTTTTTGGAGACCCGAATGCTGGAGGAGAATAACTGGAGCTTTTGTTAAATCTCTTCACCTGTCTCAACTGTCATTGATATGTAGATAGATTTTTCTTCTTTGTAGTTTTCCGTCACCCACAGCTGCTTGTATCACTGTTTAAAATTCCTCCATCCTGATCAGATGTATCGCTGAAATTAAATATCAATTGACATCGACTCCAGTACTGAAGGATTTCCTCTTTTATCCTGTGCTCCCCTTTTAAAATGAATATTTCTCTCCAAAAGCCTCTACTTTTGAAGTTTGAAGGAAAAGTACAGTCTCTCCAGCCTTTTGAGAGCAGTTTGTAGCTGGGTGGTTGCATTTTTATCCCACGGGGGTGTGCTTTATCAAAGGTAGTGAATCTTGGCCTGATTCTGTTGAGTTTCATCTTTCATTGGCTGCTTTGTTGAGAGCAGAGTGGAGACACAAGCAGGCTCGCCGAACCGTCAATCCAGCCTTTCCGCTTCACAGTAACCAAACAGATTCCTTCTATCAATCTGCTCCCTGTGAATCGGTACCACTCCACGCCCGCCTGGAACAAGCCAACTTGTTTTCAGTAATTAGGATTTGGACTGTGCACACTCCAGCCAGAGCGTTGCGGTCTGTGTCTGCTCGCTGCCCGCCACAGAAAGCTTGCTGCCCCCTTTGGCAGAAAAAAAAAACCAACAACCAAAAGAACGTCAGAATCAGAAAAAGACGGCACAGGCTTCCACTTTTTTGCTTTTCACAACTTTGCATTTATTTTAAAAGTAAAGTAAGTGGGTGCTGACAGATTTCCTTTTTCAAAACTTGATTTTAGGCTCAAATTTTCCCATCTATTTTCTGAAATTGTACTTTTTCTTGAGTTTCATCATAAGGCTTCATTTATGTGCCGGTTCTGCTTCTCTGTGATTCGGTGTACATTCTTTTTGCTTTTTAACAGCCTCACTTATTAAAATGGAAAAAACATTTGTAACTTTTAAAGATTTTAATTTCTCTACATCAGTTTTGAGTGCCGTTTTCTGCAGGCAGGGGAGACATGTCTGTTGCGAACCCGCTGAGTGCTTGAATTGAGTTTCCTCATGTTTCTCTGAGATTATTATTTTTTACTTTATCTGGGGGAATAAAACAGATCCCTTCTTATTGGGTTGACTTAAGGTTACTGAATATTGCCGTTGAATGGCTGCTAAAATGGTGAAAACCGACTGTTGTCATGATCCCTCCCTTGTGGAGAGGATCTTCTACCATCTGTGGATTTTCCTCAAGGCTGTATTTTGGCTCCGATTTTTCTCTAACAGCTAATTTTCTCTCCTCCTGATGACTCATGCGTTTTTGCCAGCTGCTGTTTATTTCATAACTCGTCTAAATCCATCTCTGTTGATTCTTCCAGATAAGTTCTGGTACTGCCGGCTGTCTCCGAATCATAAAGTCCTGCACTATGGAGATCTCGAAGAGAGCCCTCAGGGAGAGGTCCCCCATGACTCTTTACAGGACAAATGTGAGTACCCGTCAAATTCAAAATGTTAAATGGTTTGCTGCTGAAGCGCTAAGGATCGCAGTTTTCCTGCATGCTGGTAAAGCTCTGACCTGTTGACGCTAATTAAAGGGTTGTGACAAAATGATCAGATTTTCAGCACCAAGCTACCGATTTTGATGTTGTACACATGCGTTTTTTTCCCAAGGCTGCAGTAAAACAGGACCTCTGCATAAAAAAAAGAAAAGAGTAGATTAAAGATTTTACTTTTAAATTGTATTACCTATGCTGTCACGGTCCCCAGGGTGTGCTGTCACAAATTCTGGGGCTCATGACAAAAAAATGTAAATCATCCCAAAAGCTCTTTTTTTTTTTTGCTGTTGTCCCAATCCACCCCACCCCCCTGGGTACCACTACCATAAAATCTCTGACAGGTATCAGGTTTCCTCACTTTCTTTTTTTTAGTCTTAGTTTTACTTGGATTTTAATTACTTAAATAAACCAAACAGCCGTCTGGAAGGATAGAGTTGTGTGTTGTTGTTGTTAACTTTCATCTGTCCTCTCTGCAGTGCCTGTAGCTGATATCAAAGCTGTTATCACTGGCAAAGACTGCCCTCACATGAAGGAAAAAGGAGCCCTCAAGCAAAACAAGGTGTGTTTCAGCGAGTGTGTGTGTGTGTGTGTGTGTGTGTGTGTGTGTGTGTGTATGCGCACGTGAACCTATGCTAGTGCCTGGGTGGATCCAGCTCTCTGTGTGTGTGTGTGTGTGTGAGAGAGAGAGAGAGAGAGAGAGAGAGAGAGAGAGAGAGAGAGAGAGAGAGAGAGAGAGAGAGAGAGAGAGAGAGAGAGAGAGAGAGAGAGAGAGAGAGAGAGAGAGAGAGAGAGAGAGAGAGAGAGAGAGAGAGAGAGATAAATGGCTTGTACTTGTATAGCGCTTTACACTACAGTCTTTGTCATTCACACACACATTCACACCCTGACGGTGGTGAGCTATGTTAGTAGCTACAGCTGCCCGGGGGCAGACTGACAGAGGCGAGGCTGCCATACAACGGCGCCACCGGGTCCTCTGACCACCGCCAGCAGGCAATGCGGGTGAAGTGTCTTGCCCAAGGATAAAACGACAGAGACAGTCAGAGCAGGGAATCGAACCGGCAACCCACCAATTGCAAGACGAACCCTCTAACCTCTGTGTGTGAGAGAGAGAGAGAGCGTTGCATAACTTGATGTCAGTTACATAAATTCTGCTTTTGGAAATAACACAATAACTTACGTCTCAGCGGCTTTCACAGAGGCAAACACATTCATCAGCCACGTTTTGTTCACGTCAGTGACTAAATAGTTAGTTGTTGACTGAAATCAATTTAAAAAACATTTTCGTTGCTGTCCTCATCTAGCAGTAACACATGGCCGTGCTCTCTGGAGCTCTAAACAGGATGAAAGAGCCATCTTGTCTGCATCCATGTACGCATCATTTAGTAATTTACCCCAGCGGACCTTCGTCCCCTACCCACAGCACTCTGATCCTTTGGATCTTAATTAAACAGCCTTGTAGACAAAGAAACCCACCTCCTCTGGAGCTTTCCTTCCTTAATATCTCTGTCAATAAGGTTCAGGAGAGTGGCATCAGGGGGCCGTGGGCTTTATAGTAGACCTGTTCTAGCCTGGTGAGTGAGAACCTGAGCACCTTTAATATTGTGTGTTAGACATCCAGTTGAAGTCACCTCTAATGTAATGTGGGACATTGAGACAGAAACACATTTTATTTTCAAAATGTATGGAAATGTATGTAGGATAAATTGACTTTGGTGCATTTTACATTACAAATTGGATATTGAGCAGCAGGTGCACTGTGCCACAACTATATTAAATCAAACCGGGATGGTTTTCCCACCAATTTTCTCAGAGGTTGATTAAATAAGTGAAGGGGAATATATTAAGGTGTCTTTGTTTAAGTTTTTTTTTCTTTCGTTTTGCAGTGGCTTGCAAAATTTCACAAACAAGGTTTTCCATTTTTTCTTGTCCCACCCACAAATTTCAGTTAATCGGATGTTCTCCGAATTGTTAAAGTGGAAACAAAATCACACGAGGTTTTCAAAACGTTTAGAAAAAACTGAAAAGTGCGGCATGCATAGGTGTTTAGCTCCTTTTAATCTGACGCCCCTAAATGTAATCCGGTGCAACCAATTTTCCTCAGAAGATGTCTAATTAGTAAGTAGAGTGGGATTTTATACCAGGCATGGAGTTGTTAAAGTTTGAACCACAGTTAGCTTTTAAAACAAAATGCCAAACAAAAAATATTCCATGGATTGTTAAGGGCATATCGAGAGACATACAAATGCAGAGATACAGGGTTTTTGGTTTCCCCGTTCCTAAAAGTTGAGCTATGGAGCCCTTTATTAATAAAACATGCCTGCTTGCCATGGTGGCCATTCAACATACTGACCATTTATTCTCTCACTCAAAAAGCTGAGCATTTCCTCTCTGAAACAAATGAACCGAAGCTGCATTATTTAATATCTGCCCAGAAAGTGCGCCTGGGCTGCAGCCCCAGACTAAATGTTTAATTACCTGCTGCTTGAATCCGGGCTCGGGGTATACAGGTGTACGTGGCATTGGATTCCTGCGCTGTCCACGCTGCAGCGTGTTTTCCTCTGAGCCTTGAAATCCATAAACAGACGAGTGAAATGCTACATGATTTTGTCAATCATAGTCCCGAACTCGTGTATTTGTCCGGCGTGTATGGAGTGCAGACTAATCTCGTGCGATAAGGGTTTTTCTAGGTTTGGTGCTTTGAATTGTTTTGCTAATTTGGCCGTTAAAAACAAGTTGAAGCAACGGACGTAACGTTCGAGGATACGATTGAGCATGATTTGCGGCATGATGCTCACCTGCTATTTCATTTTGTCCCTCTCTTCCTACCACATCCCCTCTCTCTCTCAACTATTCCTGTGCTGTTTTTGCACGGTTTCCCCACCCTTCCTCCCCCTCCTCTGCTTCCTACCCTGTCCTCCCTGCAGGAGGTGTTAGAGCTGGCCTTCTCTGTCCTCTACGAGTCGGATGAATACTTGAACTTCATCGCTCCTGACAAGCATGAGGTAAGTCAGCAGAGGTCGACTCGGCGGTTGTTGGCCGTGTCAGACAGAATAAACCTGTTTGAGGACACAGAGAGGCAGGTTTCTAAAAATAAATTTACCGACTGTCATATTTAGTGAATATACAAGTGTATAAGTGGTAATATGACATATAATGCACTGATTTACATATTTAGGTCCTTCCATTCTCTTTCTATTTGTAAAGGCTTGTCTTGAGCATGTTTTTAATCAGGAAAAATGATCCCATGAATTAACATATCCTTTGCAAACAATCAATGTAATTGTTAATGGTAAAAAACAAAAAGCTATCCAAACCATCCTGGTCCTATGTGGAAAAAGTATTTGCCCCCTAAATCTACTAACTGGTTTGCCATGCTTCATAGCAACAACTGTCATTAAATATCTGCAGTAACTGGCACTGAGTCTTTGACTTCGCTGCGAGGAATTTTGGTTTGCTTTAAAATGCACTCAGCCACGTTGAAGGGTTTTCCATTGTAAATGGTCTGCTGGAGGTCAAGCCACAGGATCTAGTCTGCACTTGGACTAGGCCGCTCAAAGACCTTTGTTGTTGTTTTTTTCCTTATCTTTGCATACATGGGACGTGCTGATGTGGTTTGGATCATTGTCTGAAAAACCATTTGTGCCGGACATCCCCCCTCAGGATTTTCTGATGGAGAGAACAACTTACCATGGTACTGTAAGCCATGACTAGTTGACCGGGCTCTGCAGAAGCAAAGCAGCCCTGGACAATCACACTGACCCCACCAGGCTTCAGTGTAGGCATAAGTTCCTCTTTTTGCTGTAGATAAAACAGGGTGCACACCTTCTGTGAACTGTCTCCTCAGTTTTTGGGGACAATGCTTTTGGCTAATGTGAGACTAGCCTTTGTGTTCATTTTGGTCAGCAGCAGCAGGCCTTTTTTTCGCCTTGGAACCCTCTTATCTGGCGCATACTCTTTCTTTTTGTTGAATAATAACAAAGGTAAAAAGAGAAGAAATCTGTTTAGACTACAGACATCATCACAACATCGTATGGTATTTTGCTCAGGGCAGCATTTGTTTGGCCACAGGAGGCAAGTTGATTTTAAAAATGTTCATTTTTGTTGTAATAATAATTAGAATAATAACTTTTGCTGTAATTTTTGCAATGATAATTACAATAGTAATAAAAATCTTTATTGTCACTGCAATATTCATCAGAATTAAATTTGTCCACTACATTTAATCCAGTCCCTTTTAGTCCTAAACGGTTAATAGCTTCCAAACCAAGTTAGGAAATAAATAGTGAGGTTTGTCGTACTGCCTTTTTAAATGCAGCACTTTCCACCTGTAACATGTTTTAAGAACGTTGTCTTTGTCGATCCGTTTTAACGTGGTGCCTTGCTTCTGTGCGCCTCTCGGCAGTACTGCGTGTGGACCGACGGTCTCAATGCTCTCCTGGGAAAGGAGATGACCAGTGACTACACCAAAACCGACATGGACACCCTGCTCTCCATGGAGATGAAGCTTCGCCTGCTGGATCTAGAAAACATCCAGATTCCCGAGGCGCCTCCCCCGATTCCCAAAGAACCTAGCAACTATGACTTTGTTTACGACTGTAACTAGACCCGCACCGCTCCCTGAAAGCCTGAACCCTCACCCCACCCCCAAACTCTGTCCGCACCGTCTGTATTCACTGGACCAATCGCCCCCTCCGTTTTCTCAAAAACTGGAAGAACAACAAAGAACAAGTGAGGGATGTTAAATATGATGAACTCTGGGCGAGCTGTTGCTTCTTATTTGAGCTTCACAAGAGGAAAAAAGGTAAATATTGATGTTGATGTTTGAGGATCAGTGGCGAGTCATCAGGATGGAGAAAGGAAGACGGGGAGCGTTCGTTTGTTTCATCTCCACATCGCTGCCATCACTTTCCTCCTGTGACCGATGTTTCCCAACTTTCTCTTTTTCTTCCTTCCCGCCCAGGCACTCGCTGTCTTCTTGCTTCTGTAGACAAACGCTTTGAAATGACATACTGTTCACCTCCCTTGTTGTCTTTGCTTTGTTCTTCTTTTTTTTTTCCTCAGGGTTGTTTATATATTTTTTTTGTTTTTTGTGAGGAGGGGAAAAGAATGCAGGTATCAGGATGACGATTTTCTAGTTTAAGACCGAAGAGACATAAATGAGGGAATCTCTTCTCTTTTTTTTTTTTTTTTTTTTTTTGTCACCTTGTCAGAAGTATTTCTTTCCTGTCACATTCCCACTTCCTTTGTGGCAGCTAAATGGAGGCTGGATTGCACCCAACAGACCCATAATTTGTTTAAATACTTCATTGTCTCGGCTCAGTCTCACTTTACACGTACTGAAGACTGTTCAACTAAGGTGATCCTCAAAAATTCAACCACTTTACCACCGTATTTTTATATACATATTGATTTTATTCCAAAATCTGCAGCTCATTACTTACTGTACATAAATACACAGAGTGGCACCGCCATGAAACAGCTGTAAAAGAGCCGCCACTGTTAAAAAAAACACAAACACTCTCGTCTTTCCCTAGTTTGAATCTTTTTTTTTTTTTGGTTTGTTTTAAAGACTGCTGTAAACAACATTCCTAAGCAATATTGGAGCTTTTGTTTTGTCATTTGTAAGATGATTATCGTTTTAGTAATTTTAAAATTGTGAACAGCCTGGTTGTAGGTGTTTAGTAAAGGGAACATTACTTTTCCGTTTCTCGCTCTCTCTCTCTCTCTCTGTTTATCAGACTATGAAGGCCACAAAGGTGAGAGTTTATGTATTTTTTTTATTTAAAAAAAAGAAAACTTTTATTCCTTGTTTGATTTATATATTTTTGTTCTTCCTATTTAATGTCTTTTTTTTTCTTCAGAATCTTTTTTTCAAAGCCCCTAAAACTGCTGTTTACATTAAAAAATGATTAAAAAAACTGCCTCTTTATTTATTAACAAGCTTGGCATTGATCAAATATCTTAAAGTATTTCATAGTTCACAAAACAATCAGTGTCATAAAAAATGTATGTATTGAAAACTGATTGGGAATTCTTTCCTAATTAAGGTGTCGGCACATATTTCGGATAGGTTTTGTTTTAATGTTTTTCAAAATTTAGATTAGTTTTATCAACAATCAAGTTCGCTACACAAAACAAAGGATCATACTTATCAGGAATTAAACTAGGGTCTTAATTCCCATTGAGTTTAAGTGGGAAAAAGTCCAAGTAGCCAAAATTACAAACACTAATTCTCTCGTGCCACATATCAGTGATCTGGATTTGGTCGGTCTCTTGACTTTTCTTGGGGCAGCACTGTCAGGTTTGTGTTCAGACCGAAGCACAGACAAGAGCCGGGAAGCAGCGTGTTAGTAAAGTGAGTGACTTTTTAAAACAATAAATGCTCGCAGGAATGACCGGAACCAGGGACACAGCGGGGATGAAACCAGAACCAGGGTATTATGACGGAGGACCTGACGGTGGGTGTGGCTGACCTGATGGACTTTAAAGGGGAAGAGCCGGAAGGAGCAGCAGGTGGAGTAAGTTTCACAGGTGAGGGCAATAAAGGAGAGGAAGGGCAATGAACTGGCAGGAGCAGAGGGAGAACTGAACCTAACATGAAGAATGGCCAGACGTGAAGAAGAAGAAATCTGTAGATGTCATTGCAATTATACATTCCAACAAAATGTGTCTTCTGCATTTAACCCATCCCTTAGGGAGCAGTGGGCAGCTATTATAGCTAACCTAACTGAACTAAGGACGGACAGGCAGAAAATAATCCTGACAAGCCCAACTAGTAGACTTTATCTGACCCACGATGTTGAATCTTTGAATGGTTTTCCCCATTTTGGCTCAGTTCAGAACCACTCTAAAGGAAGCCACTGAGTGATGCTGACCACATCTGAGGTGTGGAGGATAAGAAGACAAAACCTGGAAGAAAGCTTTACAAAAGATGTAGACAAAAGCAACAAAAAGACACAATGCCCAAACACATTTATAGCAACTAAAATCTCACAAGTTCATGAGGCTTACTTTGAATTTATTTGGTCCTCGCTCATTCTCGCTGGTTATTTTTGTCTTTTGGCTCTTTCTCTGAGTTAGCACGTGCAGCCCTGAAGGCTTGCAGCTTCCTGGGTAAGAAAATGATAAATGTATTTTTTTTTGCACCTCATTTCTTTAAACTCGGAGACAGAGAAGCTACTTCCTGTTCAAGGTTTCCATACATGCGGTCCTTCTAAAGATTACATTTCAGTTCAACACATTAATCGCTATCTAAAATAAACCCACAATGGATTATTATTATTATTGATTTCACTCAAATTGAGTTATTGGACTGCTTTTATTTTTTCAGGACTTCATTTGAACATAACACTTCACGGTCATAATGCTATTAGAAAAAAATAATGACTAAGCCATCAGCCTGGGATAAGAGAGGATTATGAGTAACTGTAAAAGTTTGGTGAGGGCATTTTGAAGATAGTTAACAGCGATTGGATTAAAATGTCCGATTTTATGCGTTCAAGGCCACTACATGAGCCAAAGATGTTTGAAGGACCAAACAAGTGTAGTCTTACCAATGTGGGTTAACAAGGTTTTTCAGAATGAATATTAATAAAAACAAATGCTAATTACAAATGATTGTGTTACATTTTTAGACAATTTGGCCTTTTATGAGTTAAAGACTAAGAATTTGATGAGTAAAAAAGCTGGTACCTGATTCATTATTCTAAATTTAATGATCTTACTACTTATTTACATAGTTTTTTGTTGTTTCATTAAAAAACATTTTTTACATCAGGAAGAAACTTTATTTGCCATAATTACTGAATTCTTCTTTGTTTTCTGGAATCTTTTTTGACTGTTTTTAGGATTTCGTTATGCGGTTTGGTCTCCTTATTTGGATATATGGTAACACTTTATAAATCAATAAATAAATGAAAGGAACAATCAGTCAAAATTCAAAGGAAAAACTCTAAAGAACTACTGATAAAAACAGTCTTGCTTCCTGGGTTAATTCAAACCTCTTTGAAACCAGCATTTCAAATATGTTTAGAATAAGACAAAGAAAAAGATACAGACAATTACCTCATTACCCTTTCTGGCAATATCAAAGCGCATAATCTTATTATAGTAGAATGAAAAGCTGCTGGCTCACTGTTTCCTGTCTTATTGTGTATTTTGCCACATTTAAAAACGCTTTATAGCACATCTAAATAGGAAGAAATAAAGTGTTTTCAAGTCACGTCAGTAAAACAGAATAAATGTGTTGTTTATGATGCATCCCAGTTAAGCATTTTCTGTGCCTTCTGGGATATAGGGTGTAAAATTCATAGTGTTTTACCAAGAAAGGATAGTATGGTATCACTGTTTTTTTTTTCTGTTTTGGCACAACTAATGACCGCTAGATGCTTTGAGGCTGAGAGTTCAATGCTCTGGACACGGTCTATGGGTGGTCCCCAAGTGGTCAAATACTCATGAACTGTATTATTGAGAAATTTATCTTGGACTTCCATGTCCTCAAAGCTACTTGCATTCCTTATTGTATGGATATCTTGCACTTACTTCACCTCGCAGGACTGATTTTTGCCATTAAACCAATCATCAAACCTGCAGCTTGCTATTTAGGAGGCATGTTGTAGATTATATATGTTCAGTATCATTACATCGAATCCTTCTTGTTATTAGCCTGAGTTGCGACAAGTTAGAGAAAAAGTAAATCAGATGTTAAAGGATTACTTATTCCACATCTATTGGCTGTATGAATCAAACTGAAACCACTGAAATGGTCCCAAACTCTTCTGTCATCTCTACCTACAAGTTTTTGTTTTCCTTTGGGTACTTTTCAATCAAATCCCACCAAAGAGTCTTGATCTTCTGTCATTTTCGCATCACTAAACCACCATCTTCTGTTTGATCAGGGCAGTTTTTGTTCTATTTTGAGGAGAAGTAAAGGGAACACATCCTGAAACAAAGGTCTGCCGTGCTTTATGCCGATCAGGAAGTCTCTCAATATTTGAAGGACAGCAGTTTGTGAATCACTTGGGATGGCTGATGAAGAGGAAGGTCCTTTTCTCTCATGTGATGTGAGAAGAGCCATATCCCCTGTGCTGGAGCTGAGAGAGGTAGCGCCGCTGTATCGTGCTTTGATGAGAAACATTTGAAGGAAATTATAGATAAACTGTAAAGAGCACCACAGGCAAAGGTGAGTAGTAACTAGTTACATTTACTTGAGTAACTTTTTGAGCAATCTGTACTTTTAGGAATAGTTTTACTGCACTGTACGTTTTACTTTTACTTTTACTTGAGTAATATTATTACTCAAGTATGGCTACTTTTACTTGAGTAAAATGTCTGGCTACTCTACCATTCTGAGAGTAACTTAATGAATGAAGAACATACTTGTTTTGACTAAAAATGCACCAGAGAGACAAAAACCTAGAGTTTATGTTAAAGTGAGACTTCTTGTTTTTACACAAGCTTTGTTATTTTAATGTTATTTTCTATCTGCTGAGCTCATTGAGCCATTTGGAGATCACATGAACATACAGTAAATAGCAGATGTCAGTGGAAGTACTTTGCACTGTTCTAACATACTGTATATACATCAACTGCTGTAAGTATTGTTTTCAAGTTTAATGGTGAAAAAAAGATTTAGAAAAGTGTTTCTTTTGTTTTCTTTTGTCTTTAGTGTATCTTTTGTCTTTAACATGCCAGAATTTGCAAAGAACCTCACATTTGTGTCTGTCCAGTTACATAATTTTTGAATATTAAAGCATCAGCTGTTATGATTAGTTACTCAGTACTTCAGTAGCCTTCTCACTGAATACTTTTTTTAGTCTTACTTGAGTAATTTCTTGACTGACAACGTTTTACTTTTACTTGAGTAAAAATATGTTCAAGAAGTGCTACAATTTTTTTTGGCTACTCTGCCCACCTCTGACCACGGGAATGTGTGCCTTAAGCATAAATTAATATTTTAGATACCAGAACTGCCTCTTTGCTTTCAAGGAGATGAAAATACATTTACCCCCCCTGATTTCGACGAACACACTTCATATTCCACGAAACTCTCATAGGAGTTAGATTGACTGTCTTTTGTGTACCTTCACAGTCTTCTGTGTTTATACATGGCTTTGTCTCATTGCAGGTGTGTGAGACATTGATTAAGGAGATGGTTACTCCCACTGGGCCATTTCTGTTGTCCTGCCTCTGTGTGTGGGACTGAAGCGAGCTAAAACCAGCTTCTTGTGTCTATTTTTACCTCTGCAGAACCTGCCAGGGCTTATTTGTGTAGGTTGACAGTAAACGCACCGCTTCAATTAGAAAAATACTGTCCTGACAAAATCTGATGCCTGTCTACATGAAGGGTTATTTTGATCTCAAAACATTTTGTAATTGTAAACTAGCTTTGTGAAATAAAGCACCCAACAAATTAAGGTTGGGCCACCAAAGAAAATATCTGTATTTGTGGTTCTTAGTGTCTTATTAAAGGTACAAAGAAGAGATGAAAATGTAAAACTAACCCTTTAGTTATAGCTGCAAATGCTTTGCACAATACCTCAAACAAATTGGACATTGACCAATGAAACTGGCCAATAAGAAGAGACTCTTTTGTTGCATTTAGTTTCACCAGGAAATTAAGGTTCAATTTAATTTTTGTTAGATGACCTTTATATTTTAACATTTAAGGGGTAAATTCAGAGTCAAACCCAACAGGGCATATTCTGCTGAATGCAGAATGATGGAAAAGGATAATGGCTTTCAGAGCTGTACAATTGTGCTGACTGTCCTTGGTTGCATTTTTTTAATTCGTTTCTGTGTTTTAATAGGAGCAAAGCCTTGGTGTCTGATATTTTTGACTTTACTTATTTTTAAAAAAAATTGCAGACTGTCACTGGATATATGTGCTGGAAATATGACATTTTACTGTTTATAAGTAACTTTTGAGAATTTCCTACCGACTTGGAGCAAAACATTCTGTGTAACATGGTTTTGTAGCAGAAGATGTCCTATTGGATTTCTATTCAGAATAAACTATTTACATCAATCTTAAAGCAATGTCATACAGTCAAGTAAGTCATCTCAGCAATTAAACCCAGAGTGAAACGCTTATTTCCTGGAGATTCTAAATGCAACAAAGCAGTCTCTCATCTGATTGGCCACCTCTGTCACTGTCCAATCAGTTTAAGGCTTAAGTAAGATTTCTAATCTAGATTTAAAAGAAATGTGTATACAGTAGGGGAATTTTTACAATTTTCAGATTTTTGCTTTGGATCTGCAATCATTTGTTGTCAAATTGCCAAAAAAAACAAAACTGAAACATAAATCAAAACATTTCAACAGTTGCACAAACATTAAAATAAAAAGTTTTAATTAAACGTGCAGCCTATTTTTGTGTTCCCTTTAAACTGGGTTATTAATAAAGCCTAGGATGGCAAACGTCTTCTGGATACAGTTAAACATAGCAGACCTGGGCTGGTATGAGTTTCCAGGGATTCGTATCATGGGAGCCCCATAGTGTGGCCCCCAACTGCAATTCAAGAATGATGGCAAAATCATTACTGAGAAGTTAAAAAGTATCCATCTATTAACAACCACACTTTTTTAAATTCTCTTTAATTTCATAGTAAATAAGAACCACATGTACCTAATGACTTCTACCCAAATGCAGACTTTGGTGCGCCAAATTAATTCATTAATTTATTAAAATTGTCTAAATGCAGCAAGCATTTTCAAAGAAATACTCACCCAAAATCCTGTTCTTACTGCTGAGAATAGACCAAAAATAATTTTTATTCCCAATTGAGATGAAAAGAATTCACTAAGAAGACCATTTTTAATAAGCAAAAGTGAAAAAAAAAGTTTTTGTTTTTGATTTTTACATATCCCTTTCCCGCAGAAAATTAAATTTGTTTAATTACAATATTACATATTTATATTTCTTGAATCAGGTTTAAAAAAAATCACAGTATCATTCTTTTTAGCAATTTTTGTAATATCTTCAGCCCTTGAGAACTTTTGAGTTGACAATTTTGGCCCACGTAACAAAAAGATTGGATACCCATGATTTAGACTAAAAAGAAAACCATCCATTGTCGTTAACAGCTAAGATAGATGCCGTCAAAATGTAGTAGCAGTTTTCAAGTGCTCATGCAGAATATCATGCCCTTTTGCTGTTCTGCTCTTTATAGAGTAAAACTAGTATTGTAAGCTGATGTTAGCTGGTTACTTTGTAGGGCTATCTGATCGGGTCAAGCTTGCAAAACGGCTCCTTAACGGATGCTAATATCTTTCTGATGGTGGTTTTAAAACAGCACTACCTTAAATAGAGGGACAGATCACTCTCCTTTGGTTTCCACTTCAAATTGTTTTTTGCAACAACCAGCCAAATTCGTCTGTCTACTGAGGATGAAGTGTATTAACCTTCCTGGAGCCAGCTGATTGGCAATATAAAACTGGTGGTGGAGACATGTTACTTTGTTTAATTTAGAGTTGGAGAAAGCTCCAGCCCTTTCTAAAGAGCAAATTTAATTATTTTTGTTTTTCTCCCAACCCAATACCTGCTAGGCTTAATTAACACGAGTGAGGCCATTAAAGTTCCTGAATTTTTAATTGGCCAAATAGTTCAAATAATACTCTTCAGTTTTATTTCATCAGATTTCCATCCATCCATGATAAGTAGCAGGTCCAGGAGGGAATCCCAGACAGCCCTCCTCTGGCAGCACGCTTTCAGCTCATCCAAAGGGATCTGGAGGCAAGTTGGAATAGATAAGCCCTCTGGTGTGTCCTGGTTTTGCCCCAAGGTCTCCTTCCAGTGTGACCAGCCTCCAAAACCTTCAAATGGAGGTAAGCAGGGGGCCCCCTGATCAGATGCCTGAACCTCCTCTGCTGACTTTTTATTTTAACTTAGAAGCTACGTTTTGGATAGAAAGTTAAGCACATTTTCTATCCTTTGTATGAAAGCAGAAATTAACAGTTTCTACAAATTCTTCATTTTAAGATTCAATAATTTTCCTGATTGAAATATGTACTTTTTTGTAGTTGTATTGCCGGTCTGGACACTTAGGTATAAAATATTCACTTTGAACTGATTAAATAATAGTCTTAGTTGTAGGTCCCACAAATCATAACATGCTGAAACTGGTTTGCAACGTTCAGCGTTCCTGCGTCATTTCACCAAGTTTTTGGCATCTAGACCAACCTAGACCTGGTCCATTTCAAAATCTGTAACTTTTGTATTTACCTAAAAACGTTTGGCATATCCTACAAGAAATATTAATTCTTTAAAACACATTTTTTAGGAGTGTTGGTCCCTTTCAGTTAAAAATAAATAAATCATAGAAATTGCTATTTTTGTGCTTTCTACAGCATTTTAAATCAGGCCCAGTTTAAGGACCCCCAGGTTCTTCACAACTTCAATTTGAAGATGTCTAAAGTCCAAAAAGTAGTGTAATGGCCTTTTTGTGATTTTTATGTGTGTGCGTTAAGTCAGTAATTAAAAACAAAACAAAATGCAAATGAATTAAATGTTAAAATCAAAGTGTGAAAGACAGATGTAATTTATATAGAAATAAATGTAAAAATCCCTGTACTTATTAAGCATTATAACATTTTGCCCTTTAAACAACTGGAGAAAAGTCTGGAAAATCAAACATTTTTCTATGCTGTTTTCTTTTTTCCATACTTATCCACACCTGGAAAATAGTTGTAAAATTTAAAGATGCTCGATACTTCTTAAGATCACTGCTAAAACACCAACTTGTAAAATAACTCGAAGCAAATGTGCAAAAACATTTTTCCATTTTTATTATTTCCATTTCAAAATTATACAAAATCTGAAATTATACATATGTGCAATAATTACATATTAGAGATTAAATCTTTATTTCACCACATTAGTAGAAAAAAAAAAACAGTCCAAACACTGATTTAATCTATGAATGTAATGTTCAGGGCGAATGCTTGCCGTCAGGCTAAAGTGACACGTTGTCCTGGTGGAAACATGACATGGGGAAGCGATCTGTCATCTGAACCCCCAAAACGTTCATACCTGAAGAGAGAAATGGGGTTTAGATGAGAAACATTTCCCTGTAGACATGAAACAAAAATGAGAAACTATGACCAGTGCTCCCTTTCTTCACAGCTATAACGAGCGATGATAAACTTTCCATATATTGCTCCATCATTTTTATAAACGCTTACAATCATCCTGCAGGCGGGACATTACAGATTTTACCGAATGCCTGAGAAAAACCCAACCTTTTTAAAGACTGCGGTTATTTGTGTTTTGATCTGGCTGGTGGCACGCTTCTTTTCAGGGTACTCACAGTTTAGTGTATTTGCTCCAGTCGGCGGGACTGAGCGAGGCTCTGGTCACGGCCAGGGCACACTTAATGTGAGCCTCAGACAGCAGGAGGCCCGGCGGGCTGGAGGCTGGACGCGTCCAAACAAATGCTTCCTATACACAAATACACACAGACTTACACGGGATCCTAGATCAGCACAGTTTATCTGAAATACGAAAACTGGTGAGATTAATTGATGACATGCACAGACAATTGGAAATATAGAAAATAACAGCATTCAGTTGTTTCCACATACATGTCCTTTCCTGTAGCTGTTCTTGATGGTTTTGATGTCCTGCTGCAGGCGCTCCAGCTGCTCAGGGCCGGGCTCGCTGCATCTGGTTTGGATGGAGGACGTGTAAGCGGGAGGGAGACGGCTGCCCGGCTCTCTGGAGTTGGGTCCGGAGACACATGGTGAATCCTGTTAAAGAGCTGCATGTTAAAACAGAAGCTCCATTCGCCCCATGTTAGAGCCTTCTAAATCCTGAAGCAGGTTCAAATGTGTTTGTTGCAATTATTAATGCAGAGGCAATTCAGACGAAAAGCTAGAGGTCCAGGGAACAGATGCAGTGACATCTAGAGGCTGTTTCTGAAAACACTTCCTTGAGATTCAGTAGATTTTCCCCTAAAAGTGAATTATAAAAAGGTTGCTAAGATGAGATAAATACAGCGCCTTGGGGAAGTACTTGAATACATTGAAAATTTGTACAAAATACAAAAATACCATTAAGCATTGATTGTCGCACATCACCAGAAGTCTGTCTGTTGGAAACCAAAATCCACCTTCCTGAGTCCATTACTGAAATAAGATGGCTGCTTTATACTTGGAAAACGCATTTTTGTTGCTAAATAGACCCCAGAATGGATCAGAAGCAGATCCCAAATGTTATAAAACTACAATTGAATAAAGTTACGCTCAAAAATATTATAAACTCTAGCAGATCTAGATTTGAAGAGATTTTGATTCAATCAAGAAGTAGGCATGTAGGCTTCAAAATATAACTGTGTTGAAATTTACACGATAGAGACAGAAACATAAAAAGAGAGACAGACAGATGGATAAAGAAGAGAGAGGTTAAGAGAGACAGAAGATGGCTGCTTGTATAAAGCCATATTCTGTGATATTAATGGAAAGCCAAGTGGAAGCAATTTCCCTCTGGGATTATTAAAGTATTTCTGATTCTGAAGAAAGTGCTCCCCCCCCCCCCCCCCCCCCCAGACAAAATTTCTAGGGAAAACTATATTTTGGTTTGCAACATGACTGGCCGACCCGTTTTGGATTGTTGAGGCGGGACAAGATGGATTCTTGTGTGTTTGTGCACGCACAAATACTGCGAGAATTCAGCTTGCAGGCAAGGTTAACACAAAGAAGTACATAACTATAAAGGCATAAGGAAACAAATAATGGGTTTCCAAATTTTGTACAAATGAAAAACAACAAAGCTTTTACTTTATTTCCAAAAGTTTGAAAACCAATTATTTTCCTTTCACTTCGCAATAAAGCGCTACTTTGCGTCGGTTTGGCACATAAAATCCCAATTAAAACACACACGGCACATTGTGACAAAGTTCCCTGTACTGTTTCTGAAAAAAAAATTATTTTATTAATGAAGCACCTTTAACACCGGGCGTGAAATATATGGAAGTTGTGCTTTGATGCAATTTGAGCTCACCTGTCTTGAAGCCGGGGAGTTTCCAGTCTCCGAGTCAGAAGGACTTCCAAAATACAGCCTCCAGACGTTACCGTGGTGTTCCTCGTGCTCCAAGGGATCCAGAAGAACCGACGGCTGGTCCAGCACCAAGCTTTGGTCTCCTTCTCCGGCGGAGTCATCTGAGCCGCTGCTGTTATTTGGGAAGACCATGGAGGACAGGCTCATGTCGCTGTCTGAGGCCGAAGTAAGCTCCTGATTGCCAGCGGAAACACAAGGTCAAAGTTCATCATCCGAGCGTAAGGAGCTGAAACGATCGCCTACGTTTCGCCTTTTGCTTTTTCTAAAGTAACCCACAACTGTATGAAAATCGTGATTTAGAGTACATGTGACGTGCTGACGCCTGAGCTGTGGACGGCCTCCAGCTGAGCGTTGTAGAGCAGAGCCTTTAGGTCTGCCCCGGTGAACTGCTGCGTCTCTGCTGCCAGCTGCTCGAGGTCAACATCTGGAGCCAGACAGAGGCCACAACTTAGGGCCTTCAGGATCTCAACACGAGCCTCCTGGAAAGGCAACAAAAAGGAGAATCCTTTTAACTACAGGATGGGAAGGCAGCACAGCAACTGTGGCCATGTTATGTAATAAATAGTGCAGTTTATTATTTATAATCCTGGAGGATGACGATGATTGACTTTTGAATCCACACACCTGGTCTGGAGGCGGGCAGTAGAGGGACTTGTCAAGTCGTCCCGGTCTCAGCAGGGCCGGGTCTATTAGGTCTGGACGGCTGGTGGCTGCGAGCACGTACACTCCTACACAAAACCGCAGGAAAAGAAGATTATGTCAGAACTAGGCCCCCATGTGCACATAAAAAACACTTTTCAATAGAATTCAATGCAGTTCATCTTACCAGCGTTTATCTGGCAGATTAAAAATCATGTCATTACAAGGCACTTTATAAACAGTACTATGCAGATTCTATATAATCCATTGTGGTCCAATATATCCAGACCTCATAATAGAAATTATGGGATTCCTCCATGCTTGTAAAGTGACATCTCAAAAAATAGCTCTGGAATAATTTCCAGTTGTCGGTCAAAGTCAAAGTTCACAGCATAGCACAGAGATGGTGTGAATGAGTTTGTTTTTTTTGGAGGTTTTTTCTCCAGGTTCGGGTCTGGTCCGCTCCCTCTCCCAAGAACATCTCAAGTCTCCGATAGGTGCGGAGCCCATCCCCCCACGTCCTGCCCTCCTCCGCTGCGCTGGCAGGCGCCTTGGCCCTCTGGCGCATTGACGGTCCTCGGGTTTGGGGCGGGTTCCCGGGTGGGTGCCGGCCCATTCCCGGTGGCGGCTTCGCGGGGCCTGGCCCCCCGGGGGGCGGCCGGGCCCCCCACCGCGGGGGCGGGGCGCCCCTGGGGCCTCTGGGGCCTCTGGCCCTCAGGGCCCATGGCTGGGACCACTTCAGCGCGGCAGGCTGCCGGCGGAGCCCACGGGCTCATCCCCCGGAAAAAAAAAAAAAAAAAAAAAAAAGTTCACAGCATCAAGTATGACTCCTGCATACAGCTGTTAAGCACAGGGGGGGAGGCTGAAGAACTGGGCTGGCTTTGACCATCCTGCAGTTAACCATGGCAGTCGGCTGAAACAGTTTTGCATCTTCGTGCAGAGGATGATCCAAAAACACAGCGCAAAACTATAGCAGAGAACATGAGAAAGATACCCGAAGCAAGGTGCGAAACCTCTAGTTGCTTTAAAAGCTACAAAATGAAGCAGGGGAAGAAATGCGTCCGTAAAGAAACATTTATCATAGCATCAACATTAAAGGGATGAAGTTGGAGCCTACCCTGCAGCCCCTCCACCCCATCCAGCTCAGTGAGCAGCTGGTTGACCACACGGTCGGTTACCCCTGTGCTGTCATGACCTCTCCTCGGGGCCAGAGAGTCAAACTCATCGAAGAACAGGATGCAAGGCTTGGCAGCTTGTGCCCTGAACCGGAGAGAGAGAAGCAGATCAGACCCGCGGGGCCATTAACGATCGCCGGCACAGCTTAAAGCTATTACAAAAACCCAGCGAAAACTCAAAATCAGCGAAGGTCACCTCTGGAAGACGTTCCGGACTCCTTGCTCACTGGCTCCGATGTACTTGCTGAGAAGTTCGGGTCCCTGCGTAGGTAAAAGTTTATCTAAATAAACAAGTCCCTTGCTTTCCTCAAACATAAGCCTGGAGTCCTCAAGGCTGTGGCAGCAGAAGCCCGAGCTACCTTGATGCTGATGAAGTTCATCCCGCTGTCTTTGGCCACAGCCCTGATCAGAAGTGTCTTCCCGGTCCCTGGAGCTCCATAGAGAAGGATTCCTGAGCAATGGCGGATAGGAAGACCGGAGAAGAGGACTGGGTACTGCAAAGCACCAAAAACCAAAATTTACTTTTAGAGAAAATACAGGAGTTTTTCCCGATTTATCAGTACTTTCTGTTGCTCTCTGATGAAACGGCCGTCACTCTGAGACCCGTGGGAGGCGCTTAATTATGGCGTAATTCTTCAGGGTTTATACAGGAATGACTAACCCCAATTTAATGCTTTTTAATGCTCTTTTAATGCTCGTAGAAATAAATTTAATGCCATCAACAAGTACCCATATATATATATATATATATATATATATATATATATATATATATATATATATATATATATATATATATATATATATTAGGGCTGTCAATCGATTAAAAAATCCAGCTTCTGGCAGGTAATGTAAAATGTTCTTTGGTTTATATTGAAGGAATTCCTACACTACATCCAGAATCAACATTTCATTACTTTACTGTAGGTTTTTCAATATAGACGTAGATGATAAGGCATATGGAAAGTCCTAAATTGAATGAGAAAGAGAATCTATAGAAAGAGATAAAGTTAATAACGAGGAGAACATCAAAACTCAAATCTCTGTCTTTGCAAATGAGGAATTGTCAAAATATACCAGTTGAAACACCCAAAGAACTGTTGATCCTGTTGATTTAGACACCCTGACAATGAATGTTTAGCCCCTCAATTTTAAAATGGACGGTGATTTTAAACTTGACAGTCAAAAAGGGGCCTCAGTTAAGTCATTTTTATCATTTGAGGAACAAAGCAAAGGTAAAACATATTCTTTCAAAGCAGAAATATGGAAACACTACTCTAAGCCTTCATTTCATCATGGCTGGATTTGTGTAATTCTCTTTATCTCTGAATCGGTCAGTCCTCACTCAAACGTCTGCAGCTGGTTCAAACGCTGCTGCACACCTTTTAATGGAAAAACATAAAATAAAGCACATTAGCCCATCCTGGCCTCCCTTCACTGGTTGCCTGTTTATCTTAGAGTTCAGTTTAAAGAACTTCTGTTTGTTTTTAAGTTTTAAACTGTTGATTCTTTACTCAAGTCATTTTATTAGATGTTATTTTGTTTTACCTCGTGTTAAAGTGCTCTTTAAATAATGATGACAATGATGATGATTATGATCACAAGAAACGTTTGCATCATCACCCAGAAACTGGAAAGAAAAAAGACAAAAACATTTTTCACACCTCACTTAGTAACTCAAGGAATTATTTTAAACTAAATATTTTAGGCTAAAATATTAAACTGTTTATTGGTTGTTGTTTTTTCTTCAATCCCACCGTTATGTTTAGTAATTTCTGCCAAAAGCTGCAGCATTTTCATTTAATCCATCTGAATGCAGTATTTGCAAGCCCTACTCTGATTGGATGGAAAGAAACCTGTCTGTGATTGGCTGGTGAGGTGGACAGTTTTTTTGAAGACAGTTTTTGAAGTCAAGAGCGCAGAATCCCACGAGCCGCTCACAGCTGGTGTTATGCGTGGAAGCAGCAGGTCACGGGCAGACACGGAACCGAAGGCGAGCAAAGTGAATTGAGAAGAGTTTATCAGTTTTGAGCGCGAGTGATGTTTAAACGCTGAATACCTGCCTCACTGCGCGCTCAAACAAAAGACACAAATATCGCTCCAGAAGTTGACATAGGCAATGCTGACTGAAAAATAAGTGGGTATACGCCGTATACCTGCGTACATCCTGGACTACACTGTCCGACTTATGTGAGACCGCAAAGCATTGACACCCATTGTGCAAAGCTTAATTTTTTTTTACAAACACGGCAAAATTCTTCGTCATCTTTACCGTCGACAGGCTGCAGCCATGTCCGTTTTCCATCCGCTTTTGATGAAATTAGCATTTTCCCACTCTCTCTGCCTCGAGTCCATTTTCCGAACATTGTAAAAACATACAGCTTTACGATGAACCGGAAGCAGTTCCGCGCACAACGCGGAATCAGTGATATCTGATATAATATATCTGAAGAAACTGTTTTTATGACCGTATTTTTTTTTTAGAAAAAAAATAAGCCATTTTTAATGCCACAGATAATCACATTTAATGACTTTTAATGCCAATTAAGGCCTTAATTTTAGAAAATTTCATTTAATGACTTTTAATGACTTTTAATGCCCCGCGGAAACCCTGTTCTTTGTGGAGAAAGAGGATGCCAGATGTCATTTATCTTAACACAGCACATTTTAAGACTTAAATTTCTTTAAGGTTTGTATCCAACAGCGCTGAAAGACCTCGGGTTTAGGAAGGAGCGTTGAGTTTCAGGATGGAGTAGGGAAAAAACGACAATAAAATAAAAGCCTTGTGGACATTTAAAAAGAAAAAGGACAAAAAAAAACTCGGAAATAGAAATAAAATACAATAAACCACTAAATGTGTAGCCTATGTCTGGGGTAGCCACATTTATCAGCGCCTGCATGTAAAAACAGACTTCAATAAGTTCAGCTTTTACTGATATAGCATAATTTCACAATAAAATATTTAGAAAAATCATCCCAAAAGAATAAATGGTTTTAAGAAATTCATGTTTTCACAAATATTAGCGCCAAGTATTTTAGTACACGCAACTGAACTATTCAAATCTATACTTTAGTTTTTTAAGTTGGTTGGTGTATCTGGGAGCTCTTAATTAATAGTATTATATAAGGCTTCCTGTTTCTCTGACTTGACTTCGAGGCCCATTTCTCTTAGCCACTTTTCAAAATGGGAAAGACAAGAGCCCATGCCATTCAAATAAGGCAAATCCTGTCTAATGATTTTCATTAGACAGGATATTGCTATAAAACCTAATAATGTTCATATCTGCAATCAGAGTAATAATTAAACCCTCTAAAGCAACTAGAACTGTGACAAGCAGGGCTAGACGAGGACCCAAGTTTATCTTGGCCATGAACAGAGTGAGCAGGAGGGTAAGGCAGGTGAAAAAAGCTCATGAAGAACTGCAACTAAGAGTGCTTAAATCTCCATACCAACCATTTGACACTATTAACAGGCCATCTGGTTGTTTGAAAGGGATATCCATTAAAAAATAATAATTTATGTCCTACCATCACAAACATAAAACATATGGAGTTTCCTAACCTGCCTTAGATTTTAACTCGAACCGTGCGCTTTGATCAGATGACACTTTTATGCAATGAACCCTCCCAGCTGGTCGGATAAATATGTGGAAAAGGACGTTATACATGGTGGATCAGTGATGCTGAGGTCCTATGTCTCCTCTACAAGGCTCTAGGAGTCTTCTTAGAGGGCATGACATCTTGAACTCTAAAACGTGAGCAGATAAAAAAAATAAAAACGATTTGGTTGACCAATAAACACAAAATAGGTCATTATTAGGCCTTTCAGCCAAACAATGATCCAAAACAACACAGAAATGGTTAAACAGACACAAAATCTATATTCCTCTACAGCTTATCTGTCCTCAAACCAAAATCCTAGAAACATGTCAGATTGAGCACAAGAGAAGAGACAGAACAGAGGACCAAGAACTCTGAAGGACCTGGAGAGTTTGTATAGTCTGTATACCAACCCTTTTTACTCCAACCCTGTGAAAGGTCATAGGAGAAGACAGAGTTTGGGCTGATAAATGTGGCTCACGCTGTATTTTCTACATCACAACCAAATGGAGGCAAACCTTAACATGGACATGCACCTGCAGACCTCTGCAGTAAGATGATATCAGCACACTGGACTAATGATGAAGTCCTAAATCATGTAGGAAGGTGTCTAGCGGTGTGCAGCAGTATCCTGACCTTAGCAGGGAGCAGGATGGTGTCCATCAGTTGCTGTCGCACCTCCCGCAGTCCGCCCACTCTTTCTAGCCCAACGGCACTCGGCGTGTGAAGGTCCACGCCCCACAGCGATGGAGGCGTGAACCCGATGAGAGCGTGCGCAAAGTCCCTCCATGACAGACAGACGCCTGAGAGATAAAGCGTGCGAACAACTAAGAAATCATACGCATAATGAGTTTTAAATGAATCTGGATAATGAATTTTAACATTCTTTTTGCTGAAGTCTTTACATGCCTTGATCACTGTGGCCCCTTTGCGTCGTGCTAGCATGGACGGCCCGCTCCAGCAACACAGAGAGGTCCTGGGCTGTGTATCCCTCGGTCTTCTTGGCAACAGCCTCCAGGTCAAGATCTTTCAGGGTCCCCTCAGACAGGAAGGACTTCCTCAGGATCAGGTGGTGCAGGATCGCAGCTCTCCGGGCCTGCAAAGCAACATATTCTGACTGAAGAGACCATGTTTGGCATTCTCAGGGTGAATATGTGGACGGTAGCGCTGACCTGGTCCGGTGGCTGGATGTTTACAAATCCCTGCATGAGGTGGGACCCCCGTACTTCTGTGAGAGAGGGGTGGAGGGAGTGCTCGCTCTGACTGGTGATGATCAGACACACCAGGCTGGAATGGAGCAGCACCTCATCGACGACGTCGCACAGGCCTGCGGCCACAAACCGTTACAGACCTGACGCACCTCTTCTCCGAACTTATTAGAACGCGTTTCTAAGCTTACTTTGTGCAACGTGCTGCTGCAGGAGCGCCTCAGGCCCATGCTCGTGTTCAGGTGAGGTGGGCGCATGAGTCAAGTGATCCAGGTCGTCGAGCAGGACCACAGAGGGTTGTCCCCACTCTGCCTGTTCAAAGGTGTCCTGTAGAATCTGCCTCACAGTGTCTGCCCTTTTGCCTGGAAATGGAAATAAACCCGTTAAGGTTCTGCTTGCCTCTGATACTTTTTTTTTTTTTTTTTTAACATTGAAGGAATCGGTTCTTGACCTTGGAGCTTTTTGCAGTCCAGCACCTCCACGTGTGCGTCCAAATCCTCTCCGGCCTTTCTGCAAAGGGCTCGGGACAAAGAGCTCTTCCCACTCCCCTGTGGAACAAGAGAAAAACTAAACTATAAACCTACACGTATAAACAGCATCAGTTAGCTGAAGAACTGCATTTTATTAACATATTTGCTGTTATTTATTGTGTTGATGGTACAAATGATTGAGTTTGTTCTTTAAATGTCACACACCATTTTAAAAATGGGGACCTTATCTTCAACAGCTCCATTAAGTATTACAACTGTGCTGCCAAACAATAACGCATTCAATCATATTTTTAAAACGTAAACACAGCATAAACCAGCAACAGAAAAAGTAATAAACCTGATCATACTGCCACTTTTTAGTTGTTTGCATCATTGGTTAGTTAATTATTGCCAATTCTTAAATATTTTTTCACGGTAATCCTAAATAACACGATGCCGACTCAACCATTGTTATTTTTCAGTTTCTATATTTGCTGAATTTTATGTTAATTTCAATGCTTCAGAAAAGTATTCGCACCCGTTAAACCTTGCCACATTTTGAAAAATTAAGCTTGAATGTATTTTATTGTCATTTCATACAACAGACCAAGAAAGCAACAAAGTTGGCAGGAAATTATACATGGTTTTCACAATCAAAATTGGATTTGTAATTACATTCAAAGGTAGCTGTTAGCAAGTATACACCATGTTTGTAGTTTGCTAAAAGCCATGTAGGGAGCGCAGCTAATCTGTGGAAGAAGGTGGTCTTTGTAAGACACCATTCAATCGACACATCCCCCCCCCCCCCCCCCGCTGGTGGCAGTGTCATGCCGTGGGGAATGTGTTAAAAAGGTCTATTCAAAGACCAGATCTAAATCCAATAGAATTTTATGGCAATAGTTGAAAATTGGTTTTCACAGATGCTCTCTCCCTCCAGTCGGACTGAGCTTGACTTATTTTACATGGGAAAAACATCTGATGTGTAAACCTTATAAGACAAAACCAGCAAACCTGCAAAAAAACGAATTGTATTGAATGTATACAAATGCAGGGCCACACTTTTTAGATTTCTATTTGTAAGCACTTTTAAAAACAGACCATTTTCATTCCACTTCACAATCGTACGCCAGTTTGTGTTGGTCCATCACTTCACATTTAAAGAAAATACATTCTAGACTGTGTTTTTAATGTGAGAACGTTTAAAGCAAAATAATATTTTTTTTCAAAGCTCTTTAAATTATTAAGATCTACCTTAGCGCCAGTGATGAGCAGCGCTCCTCCCTTGAGTCCCTCTCCAGAGGTACAGAGTTCCCTTGAGAGGGGACTAACCAGCAGGTTATGGGAAATGAACTCAAATCCAGTCTTAATAAGATCATCGATCCCACTGGGGAAGGAAAAAGCAGCAAGAGAAAACATATTAGGGTAAATTAAAGATAAAAAAAGATCAAAAATTATTTCAAGGACTTACCCAAGTATTTGCGGGGAGGGGAGCTCTGGTTCGCGTGCTTCTGTTTCAGCTTTTGGGTCGGGCTGCGCTATTGTCTTTCTGTCCACCTGAAAGAAACAAAATCTCAGATCAATATAGTATCTCAAAAGGCAGTTGCAGCAAAATTGGGGGGGAAAAAAAAGTGTTGATGCTGTTTCCAAAACGTCAATTTATCAACGCGCCGTACTACCTGTATGTCTTCCTTCTGGAGAACGGTGGGTGCCAGTAGAAAGAGCTGGTCTGGAGGATCGTTGTCTGGCTCTGGTTTTAGCACCGTCAAACATAACTCCAGCTTTTCTGTAAAAAGGAACAAAATAAATACGTATTTATTGCCACTGAAAGAAAATATAGGCTTTTTGTATGACAGATGAATTTTTCTTAACAGCGATCTTAAGAAGTGCAGGTTTTTGCTTTGTGATCACACTCCTTAAGCTTCTAGCAGAAGTGAAGAGAAGGAATCACCATCACTTCCGTGTAGGAGGACCGTGCCAGAGCGAGGAGTCAGACACGCCAAAGGTTCGTGACTCTTTGTGTGCAGCCAGCCAAGGAAAGCCGTCTGGATCTCTTCATCGTCCTCCTCGGGCTGAACAAAAAAAAAACAAAGTCGCAACCTTACACGGACATGCATTGAAGCGATACACCAGGTCTTTTCTCCGATTTGAACAAAAACGATCACGCAGTCGCAAACACGCACACTCCAGCGCTCACCAGAGGTATTAGAGGCTGTAGGCGGACGTTGGAGGCTACTTTGATGACTGGTTTCACGGGTTTAATTCTCACTGCTGAATGTGGCTGGGTGTTCAACTTGCTGGCCAGGGGCTGCGGTATCTGAGAGAAATACAACAGAGATAAAAGAACATATAGGGGGGGGGGGGGGCTTGCACAAATATTTATATCCGTCATCACACTGTGATTTTCGTAGGTAATACATAACATTTCAAAAACAATAAATTTTTCTTCCACTTTATCACCACACGCTACTTTGTGCTGATCTATCACACCAAAGCATCAAGAAAACACATAGAAGTTTGAGGTTGTCACGTGACAGAAGTTAAACGGCTCCAACAAAACCTTTACAGAGCATTGCAGAATCAAGAGCATTGATAAAAAAAAAAATTTAAATGTCCCAGAAATGTGTTTGGATTAATGTATAGTTTCCTCACCCACGCTTTTCCGCTATGGATCCCCCCTTTGTTATGAGCCTTCTCCAGCATCTCGGCATCATGGCACACGACCCTGACTACCGTAGCTTCTTCCTCCTTCGCCTCGACTCCTCCTTTCGCACCTCTGTCCTTGTCCCCTGCTACACTCTTCCTTTTCTCCGTGGACTGCTTAGCATTGTCTTTCGCTTCTCTGGGGGACAATACCTTGGAAAGACGGCCATAGGTGACTACAGGCTGACTTCCTCGAACTGCTGTGTTCAGATTAGGGCGCCAAGGAAAAATGTGAACAGCACCAGCCGCGATGTGACCTATGGTGCAAAGAGAGTCTGGAGGTGCGCCGCACACTCTGAAGACCGAGTCGGGAAAGATGAGAGGGATGTTGGGTACAGGGGGCTGCTCTTTAACTGGGTCATAGGTTCCACTTATCATATGACGGAAAAGGCTCTTCAGGCCGGTGATGCCGCCCCACTGTTGGCTGGGAGCAGTGCGGGGGGTATTCTCTAACAATGGCTCTGAGTGGGACGACGGGCCGGTGTCTGGCTGGGAGTGGAACTGCTGATCGAGACCGGATCTCGTAACAGCGTCACCGAGGTTGCCGATTCCAGCGCGGACCTTCGGAGACACCACGAGCTCGGTGAACTGCTCCAAACGACCATAGGGTGCAAACGGAGCGATGGAGGCTGTGTTGAATTAAAACAGGTGACGGTGTGCTTGTGAATATCAGGCAATGATATCATATGATCACGGAGATGTGAAACAAGTGACCAAATGAGCACACAGACCTATTCTAATGTAGATCACCGTGTGGTGGTCCACCCAAACGGGAAACACGGCGTGCTGGAAAACCACTCGGATCTGATCCAGAAGCCGCTGCTCCAGTGCAGAGCTGTGGAGCTCCTGAACGTTTCAGGCCCATGAAACAGAGCAGAGAAGAAAACCTCAGGGATGCAGGTGGTTTTAAATGAAAGCAACGTCATAAAACATTCAGAAGAGTAAAAAAAAAATACATTCATATGCAGCGCCCTGCAGAAGTTTTTATACCGCTTCAATGTGTCTTATTGGAATGTTATGACATCAACACAAAGAAGAACATAAACGTGACGTGTAAGGAAACATCTTTTTATTTTCTATAGTAAAAATCTGAAAAGTGTGGCATGTATTGGTAAGGCCGAGGAAAGCATTTGTCAGAGAAGTGGTTAAATGGCCCACGTTAATTCTGTAGGAGCTGCTGAGATTAGCAGCTCAGGTGGCAGAATCTGTCTCCGGGAGAACACGGCACACTTCTGATATTTGGTGTGGTTTTAGTGGGAAACTGCTCCAACGGTCTGAATACTTCTGCAGGGCACTGTAGTCCTTCTGATGCCTAAAGACTTTCAAACATAGATGCGATGTCACCACCGCTCACCAAGATCTCCCAGTCATCCGACGACAAAGGCTCCACAAAAACCTGATTTAAAGAAGAGACTTGATGGCACGGTCTCAGAAAACCCTGAATGAAACCACAACATCAACAAAACAATGTTAAGATCTGCTTAGACCACATTTCCATGTTACAAGAAATGTCTGGTGTTTGTGGTAAATAGTAAACGCAAAACACGTGATAAAGAAAAAAACGGCTCAACCTGTTCTCCGCCTCTCAAGCCCAGCTTCTCTCCCAGCTGCCGACACAGCTCGACGTTGGGGCCATCTGGGCCGGAGGATGCCCTGTTTTGAGTCCAGCTGAGGAACACTGGAGGTCCATTGTCCCAGGACAACTCCAAGGCCTGGTTCTGAAACAGACAGAGAACGTGTGTGTGCTCCAGCAACTTTGTGTGGTGGAGGGCCGCTTGAATGACGATTCAAACTACGCTGGTGTGTGCTTCTGCCTCAGCTGAAGTGGAAGATGGGGTAAAAGTTTCAGGAAACAAAAACTGAAACTTATATTCTGAAACTTAATGTTCTACTTGTCATAAACATAAGAAAAAACTATTTGTATTTATCTATAGTCAATTTATTTCTCTTCCTGAATCCGAGATTCGACTATCCGACGGACCCTCCTTTCCAGAACCCCTGAATAGACCTTACCAGGGAGGCTTAAGAGTGTGATTCCTCTGTAGTTGGAACACACCCTCCGGTCCCCCTGGCTTTCTATTGGCTTCATCAGGGCGTGATCTACAGCTCTCACTAGAGCGGTTCGCAGCCGAGTGCGAAGCGGCCAGGATGAAAATCAGTGCCTCCAAATCCGAGACCATGGTCTTGAACCGGAAAAGGTTAGAGTGCCTCCTCCGGGTTGGGGAGGATGTGCTGCCCCTGGTGGAGGAGTTCAAGTATCTTGGGGTCTTGTTCACGAATGAGGGGAAGATGGAGCGGGAGATCGACAGGCGGATTGGTGCGGCGTCTGCTGTGAAGCAGGCGCTGTACCGATCCGTTGTGGTGAAGAGAGAGCTGAGCCAAAAGACGAAGCTCTCGATTTACCGTTCGATCTACGTTCCTACCCTCATCTATGGTCACGAGCTTTGGGTCGTGACCGAAAGAACGAGATCCCGGATACAAGCGGCTGAAATGAGTTTTCTCCATAGTGTGTCTGGGCTCTCCCTTAGAGATAGGGTGAGGAGCTCAGTCATCCGGGGAGGACTCAGAGTAGAGCCGCTGCTCCTCCACGTTGAGAGGAGCCAGGTGAGGTGGCTCGGGCATCTGGTCAGGATGCCTCCTGCACGCATCCCTGGTGAGGTGTTCTGGGCACGTCCCACCGGGGGGAGGCCCAGGGGAAGACCCAGGACACGCTGGAGGGACTATGTCTCCCGGCTGGCCTGGGAACGCCTTGGGATTCCTCCTGAGGAGCTGGCCCAAGTGGCTGGGGAGAGGGACGTCTGGGCCTCCCTACTGAAGCTGCTACCCCCGCGACCCGACCCCGGATAAGTGGAAGAAGACGGATGGACGGACGGACAATTTAGTTCTATGGGAAATAACAATAATAATAATAAAACGTTGTTAGAGAGCCATTATTACATGTTTCAACATGGTTTGAGTATTCAGGCTCCTCCTGCAACAACAGTGTAAAGTGTCTTTTGGGATATGTCTTTATTAGCTTGATCTGAAATATCTAGACACTGAATTTTTGGTCATTGCAGCTAATATATATATATATATATATATATATATATATATATATATATATATATATATATATACTTCTTACTCCATTAGACTGGATGGAGAGCCATTTTCCAAGTCTCGTTACAAATTTTAGGAAAACTGTTGCAGTGGATTTTATGTAGGTGTCTTAGAGTAAAGGGGGTTGGATATAAATGCATGGCACATTTTTCAGATTTCTATTTGAGGGGGGGGGGATTAAATTAAAGTATGTTTTACACGAACGTGATAAGAGATTTGGGGTCGTTGTGGAAAAATATCATCCTTGTTATACAAGATATTGAAAAGAAACACTGACAAGAGGCACGTTTAATCCGAAACATACATACGGAGATAGAAATTACATGACAGCACCAACCAAAGCAGAGAGACACGTGAACAGAGCAACACGCTTCACTTCAGGAACTTTCCAAACGCTGCAGCGCCGACAACACACTGCAGAGGAGCTAGGCTAACCTACCTCCTGTAAGCAAAGGTGCGATACCAACTTCGACGGGAGGTGAAGGAAGCAGTTTTTAGCGTTGTTCAAAACAACTTTCACAGGTTGGATGCCCTGACTACTAAACATTCTCCCCGCATTGCCAGAGTAGCCCTGTAAACTGCAGACGGGCTGCTGCGCCGCTGCTACAAGTGCAACACCCCGAATCGATCGATGTCCTCTGCCGGGGTGGCACGCCAGACCAAAGTAGTCGATGTTTAATTTTCAAAATAAGATGTTTGCAGCGAATCCTCAGTCGAACCGATCGCGTCGAAAGCGTTTTTTTCCCGGCGTTTATTTTGAAGGCCATCAACCGGAAGTGCACTTTCCACAAACATGGCGGCCCCTGTCAACAAGAGATCTGACTGCTGGAGGACCCCCGAAGTCCACAAACACCATGAACAGCAGAGAGTGTGCATTTCTCGACCAAAATACCGAGAAGGGAGAAAAGCCAAAGCGGTTAAGGTAAAAACGTATGTTTGCGATAATAATAATAAAACGTTCAGCTTGTAGAGGAAGTTTTGCCCTTATTTCGGGGACGCAGGCAGAGCTAAAGAGTTGACCGCATTATCACATTATCGCCTCAGTTTCAGGGCTTTTTTTCTCGTGAATCTCCACAGTTGGTACAGAGGTAGCAGTAAGGAGGTCCTGGGTTCAATTCCCGGCACCAGATCAAATCTTTCTGTACGTTTCAGTGCATGCGGGTACAGGGAGGACATGCATTAAGACCCCAGACCGGGATTCGAACCCAGGACCTTCTTACTGTTCCAATTAGTGCTGCCAAATTAGTGCGCCACCGTGCCTCCATACAGAGAAGTGGATTGGCCAAAATGTCACACCCTAAACACAGGCCAGAAATGGACTCAGGAGTTGACGAAGAAAATAAGGGGGGTAGAGGAAAATGCTCTGTTTCTTCCAGCAGCCTGAGCCTACAGTGATATTTCAAGAAAATCTAAGCCATTCAACTGCAAGGTTAATCATGGACACAAACTGGGAGGTGGTTTCACAGGGGAGAGCCTGATACCTTAGACCTCTGCCCCCCACTCTGCTTTCGGAAACTCTTGGAACCACCAATCTCAGCACATCTGTTTTGTTTCATCAGGTGTATACCATAAACTTAGAGTCCCGCTACCTAATGGTTCAAGGGGTCCCCGCCATCGGCGTGATGACGGAGCTGATCCAGCTGTGCGCGCTGTACGGCGTCGTCGAGGAGTACCGTCCCCTGGACGAATATCCAGCTGAGGAGTTCACAGAGGTCTATCTCGTCAAGTTTCAGAAACTAACAAGCGCCAGGTACACTGTGTGCGGCTTGCTTTGGTCAGGAGGCTTCTGCAGTGAAGCCAAGAATACCCGCCGTATGATTTTTGTCAAAAATGTCTTGTTTCAGAGCAGCAAAGCGTAACATGGATGAGAAGAGTTTCTACGGCGGTGTGCTGCATGTGTGCTATGTCCCTGAATACGAGACGGTGGAGGACACCAGGCTGAAGCTGCAGGATAGAAGGAGTTATATAGCGAGAGCAGCTCGTAACAGAGGTATGATTACATCAATCAATATATTTTAAGTCTCTAGATTTAAAGGATAGATTTAAGATATGTTCATGTTTTGACATATTTTTGCCTTTGTCTTTTTTGTTGAAACTCTTTATTTCTCTTTCATCAGCAAAAGAAAGAGAACATACAGAAACAACACAAGAGAGTCCTTCGTCATCAGATGCAGCCACCTCATTAAGCAAAATCCTCACCAGACACGAGGGAACATTTAAAAAGGAAAATACAAGAGAGGTCTTAAACGTGAGCCACCATTCTGAGTCTCCTCCGCTGCCCCTGCCACCCCAAGAACATTATTCATTCAGACAGAAAAGTTACCGTCGAATTGTACCAACGGAGGATAAAATGGGGACTTTGCATAATGCCTTCTCTCATCTGGAACAAGAGCAAGATGAGAGCTTAGGCGCCAACGCAACCACCTCCGGCAGGGACCGAGACACTGAAGGCAGATTGGGTTCAACTCCTGGTTCTGGAGTCCAATTTATCCCGAGGATCGCTCGCTTGGAGAACAGAAAGCGCAAAATGGAAGAGTCTGAGGAGCTTGCAGCGTCCAGTTCTGGAGAAAACGAGCCGTTGATTGGACCTAAATTACCGGAGCCACCAAAACTGGACATGGAAGATGAGTCATTAAACACAACTGTCAGCCATATCAGGAGCACAATGAAGCAGGTAGTTGTTCAGTGGTTTTAATTTTTATTTTACATAATAACAAATATAGAGTCACAATGTTTGTCTGTCTGTCTAATTCTTAGGTGGGATCAGTTCCGGACCTTAAGCCAGTTGAGAAGAAAGCAAAAGCGCGTCGCCGGATATAAACCGGACCGATGTCTACCGCTGCTTTGGAAACTGGATCCATCTCTTTTCAGATTGCATTTATTTACATATTGTAAATCAAACATAAGCAGATCCTGTATTATTAAAGACAGTTGAAAGTGTACATGAATACAAGTAGATTCATTGTTCGTGTTGCTCTTGAAATACAAGCTGCTCAAACTTCTTAATATGCTGAAAGATAAAAAATAAAAATAAAACATTATCGGCTTGAACGTCTGATAGAAATGAAATGAATGATTTATACATTTTATAATTTGGAAGATTACCATGGGATCAGGGAGGCAGGTTCCAAATGCCTCCAGTAAAAGGTTCTCCCCTTCTACCGATTTTTTAAAGTCCTCAAAAGACAGTAGGCCATCGTGGTCATGGTCCTACAGGGTTGGAAGGAGGCAAGAGTTAAATCATTTACAGATCAAAATCTAATTTTGAAACTCTTATTGATGCCCTGGATAAAAGGATTTCAACTGCAAACAGACAATCATATTAGAACAGTGATCTTCTCACCATCGTCTTCATTGTGATCTCAACCACTTCTTTAAGTCCCTCGTCCGGGTCCTCCTCGATAGGCTGCTTGATGAAGCTCTGCTTCAGCATGTGGAAAATCTCTTCTTTGGAGATGTACTTGTCATCGTTTAGGTCGTACACTTGAAAGCAGTCTGAGTCATGCAAAAAAAAAAAGGGTTACCTGCTTGGAAGTATGGAGGGCCAAAAGTGCCACAGTGTAAAGAATCTATTATTTTTAAACGTCATTACTTTTAATATCCAAATAAATATATTAAATAACTCTCCACCCTGATTTTTACAAATCTGTTAATTAAATGTATACTGTTTACATTTAGTATGTCTTTAAAGTGGAAATCATGCTAATGATGTAATGATTGCTGTGCTGTTGTGTGCCATGAAATAACAAAATGTCACAGCGGCACTCCCAGGAGATCTTGGTCTATAGTGTTCCTACATAGTCTTAAAAAGTAAAATAAAAACTGGAAATCAATGTTTAATTAAAAATTAAAAGTACTAATTTGCCACCTGTTTGGTCACTAGCCAACTTTAAATTCATGCTAAATTGGATATGGTATTCTTAAACAGTCGCACCAAATGCCAAACATCGGAGGCCAACTTCAGTATCACTTCATTATTTAAGGGAATATCACAACTACAAGTCAAGCAGGTATAAAGGTAATACTTTGTTCTCAAATGTCCATAATTTTAAAACAATTTTTGTACAAAATTCCATCTATACTTTTGTGTCTTGAAAAGTATGGAGCTTTATAATAAATGTATGGGAACCCTCAACACTTGATTGCTTTAAAATACACAGTCACTTATAGAGCAATTCATTCTGCAACTGGTGTTCTTGGTTTAGTCTAAAAAGAAAATCTGAATTCACGATGTTCTGCAACACATGACCAAGAGTTTAAATAATGGAATAATTATAGATTATCATTTTTAATCAATAGCATATTTAATTATGTTTGTAATAAATGTATCAAATTGTGTGTATTTGTTTTTAGATTTGATTAAAGGCTTGTTTAAGTAGATTTAACAATTGATTAATTTGTTGACCAGTGGCACCTTTGGACTTCCAAAATTGTCAGTATTTTTGGAGAGAAAGACAGGGGGGAATGAGTTTAAAAGCACAGTGCTGAGAACTTGCACTTCATTCTCTCATGGAGTGTCCCACGAAGAAAAACAGAATGTCCTCTGATCCACTCCTCCACAGTGACCGCACCATCGCCATCTTTGTCAAAACACCTGAAAACTGAAGGACAAAAATTACGTTTGGAACCCTGTGATCTTCTGAGAGATTAAACAGATGTATGGAGTTGTTAATTTGTCTTTTAAAGCATGAATGTCTATGGAAAACAGGACAAAGACCAAGGGACTTTACTGTTAGTGCTACAAAGACAAGAAAAAAATAAATTTAGATTTAACTGTTGGTCATTCATTGTTTTACTAAAAACATGTTAATAAGCAAAATAAAATTTAAGCTGTATATGTTAATTAAAAAAAGAAGCCTAAAGACCTGACGTCTGTCATCCAGGGTTGGATTGTAACAAATCCGGCCAAAAGCGTCAGAAAACGTACAATCAATGCAACAGATCTGGCAGTACCTCCGTCCATCATCATGGCATTGGTCAGTCCGAAGACGTTCTGCAGTATGCCTCTGAACCCGCCTCTGTCCAGGCCGTGGGCCGCCTTACCTCGGCTGACCTGATCAGCCAGAAGGGAGTTAAACTGCTGGATCAGACACTCGATCTCTGCTTTAGTGACTAGCAAAGCAAAAAAAAAAAAAAAATGATGTTATTCAACGCATTGTAGCGCTTTATTTGCTCAAATCTGGTGACGATCAGCGATACTTTTACCAAAACCCAAAGCAGCCAAACCCCAAAGTAGACCACAACTCACAATGTTCCACTTTTTTCGAGAGGTTTTCAGCCTGGGCTTGTATGGCCTTCCTGCTCTTCGCCGACATTTCCATCATTTTCAGCAGCCAGCAGAGACGCCTCCGTTTCAACGAGAGGGTTGTTGACGTGACGTCTCCATGGCAACGTCGAGGAACTCACGTTTCAGTCCCGGGTGTGTTTTCCGTGCGTAGTTGAGATTTGGAAGAAAAATCTAAAACAATATGGTTATCACATGTGGGACACACCGAAAAAGACGTATCCACAGTAGATCTGCCTGTAGTTGAACTAATAGCTCCTTTAAATTAGGCCGATAGATTAGATTTGGAGTCAGAGCACATTTAAACATTAATTTTCAAGTGTTGCCACAGGTTCATCGCCTAATTTGCATATTTATGGGTCAGGCCGTTTTTGGCAAGACAAAAACGGATTAAAAACAATTTAAATATGTTTAAAACTTCAAATGAACTTTTTGAAATAAAGTACTGATTTTAATACTTTACCTGAATCCACTCAAAAACTTTTTTTTTTTAAATATCAAATTTAACCGGCTCTTGGCACACACAGTGGACAAGGTGAAGTGACTGAGGCTGTGACGGAATCAAATGCAGGGAATTATTTCAGTGTAACAGCTTCAGAGAAAAAAAGAACACTACATTAAAAATTAGATTTAGGCTATTTGTTTAGGCTATTTATGTCCTGCTTTGTAATCCAGGGTTTTGGTGCGTGCATGATCCATTTGTATTGTGGAGTGGCTCTGCTCTGATTGCAGGCAGGGTTTGCACCATGAGGCTGCTGAGGACAACATTTATGCTTAGGAAGTTGGAGGGGTCACGGCCGCACTCCCTGCTCCCTAAAGACAGTAAAACATCACTGCTTTCTTGTGAATTCGCCAAGCTCGCCAATAACACAGAAAAGAGTCACTAGTCCATGCATTTGTTACTTCAAGGCTGGACTATTGTAATTCTTTACTATCAGGAAGTCCACAAAATGCAGTTCGAAGTCTTCAGCTGATCCAAAATGCTGCGGCAAGAGTCCTGATGAAAATCAACAAGAGGGATCATATTTCTCCAATTTTAGCTTCCCTTCATTGGCTTCCTGTTAAATCAAGAATAGAATTTAAAATTCTTCTTCTAACGTATAAAGCCCTTAATAACCAAGCTCCATCATATATCAGAGCTCTGATTACCCCGTATGTTCCTAACAGAGCACTTCGCTCTCAGACTGCAGGTCTGCTGGTGGTTCCTAGAGTCTCTAAAAGTAGAATGGGAGGCAGATCCTTTAGCTATCAGGCTCCTCTCCTGTGGAACCAACTCCCAGTTTTGGTCCGTGAGGCAGACACCCTGTCTATTTTTAAGACTAATCTTAAAACTTTCCTTTTTGACAAAGCTTATAGTTAGAGTGGCTCATGTTACCCTGAGCTACCTCTATAGTTGTGCTGTGATAGGCCTAGGCTGCTGGAGGACATCAGGGTCTATTTTTCTCACTCTACTGATTTCTACTGTTCTTCATTCTACGGTTCTCCAGTTTTGCATTGTATTACATTGAAATGACTGTCGTCATTTCAGCTTTTAACTTTTTGCTCTCTCTCTTTTTCTTCATAGTAGGTACACCTGGTCTGGCGTTCTGTTAACTTTGACATCATCCAGAGAAGACGGCTCACCCGTTACTACCATCTAATGTAGAACAGATTACTAGATCAATGTGTGCTTCTGTGCTTTTTGTCTCTCTTGTTGTGTCTCTGCTCTGTCTTCTGTAACCCCAGTCGGTCGAGGCAGATGACCGTTCATACTGAGCCCGGTTCTGCCGGAGGTTTTTTTTTCCCGTTAATGGGTGGTTTTTCTTCCCACTGTCGCTTCATGCTTGCTCAGTATGAGGGATTGCAGCAAAGCCATGTACAATGCAGACGACTCTCCCTGTGGCTCTACGGTTCCCCAGGAGTGAATGCTGCTTGTCGGGACTTTGATGCAATCAACTGGTTTCCTTATATAGGACATTTTGACCAATCTGTATAATCTGACCCAATCTGTATAATATGATTGAACTTGATTTTGTAAAGTGCCTTGAGATGACATGTTTCATGATTTGGCGCTATATAAATAAAATTGAATTGAATTGAATTGAATAGTTGCTTTTTTGGGGGAAAAGTCGCTAGAGGGGTCTGCAAAGTTGTTAAATTAAAAACTGAGTTGGCAGCAGTGTTCTGCCCCCATCTCAAGTCTTTTATGACCTCTGATGGGTTTTTGGGTTATGTCCCTGTATCTGGCTCCATCCAGCCTTGTATCAACACTGACCAACTTCCCAGCTCAAGAACAGAAATCCCACAGCATGATGCTGCCACCGTGTTTAATGAAAAGGCATGATGTGTTCAGGCCAATATGCAGTGGTAGGGGTCTGGATCCTATGGGGGGTAGTGAAATGCTAAATGAGCGTTCAAAACACATTTCAAAAAAGTTGCAAATCACAATTTTGAAAAATTTAAAACATAGTTGTCATGTGGTTAAATCAATGACGAGTGTGTATGTGTTGTCATCGTCTTTAACCAATAATAGTCAGGAGCGTACCTCTATCCATTGGTACTTTATGGCAAGCCACAACAGGCAGTGGTTAAATACTCCACACCAAAATGAAAAACTCCTTTAAAAACCCGATACGTCATCAGTTGTAAGCGTCTCGTTTTATGCAAACAGACGCACCATTATTATGCTGATCAAATAATAACATAGAAGTAAAGATTCCCTAAACCATATGATGTTCCTTTTTTAATGCTTAGGCTTTTAGTCCTTTAAAAAGTAATGCATACTATTTGTAAAAAGATCAGGATGTGTTTCTATTATCTCACGGCTTTAAGACTAAAGATGACAAACAAGAAAAATATCAGTTTTATTTCAAGAGTGGAGATTATAGTATATTATATGTAGTGTTAGGATTAAAACTGAAGTTACTGATTTTGTATCAAAATGTGCAACTCATTTTAAAACCTGACATGAGTTTCGTTGAACCCAGGAAAAGCCATAGCACTTTTACAGGGTGGTTATTCTTCCAAATGAGATGTCTTTTTTTTCTGATATCATCCCAGCTGGGAGCAAAAAAATCTCTCATTGCCATCAGCTGGACGACACCAGCAGGTTTTCAAACTGTGATTGTGTCAGCCACTGTCCCTTTGATGAGAAAGATAGAGAAATCATGGCTAAGATTTAAAATCTTTTTGTAAAAGTGTAACCTTATCTTCTGTTTAGACTCAAAACCTTATTATTGTTATTCCTATATATCATTTGGTTGCAAAGTGTTATTATAAGGTTCAAACACTAGATGGCAACAAGCTGGTACAAACATTAAAGCAGAATCACTCTAAAATATCTCTCAAATATTATACTTTGTAGGCTTCTGTATGTACAATATGGGCACCCTTATTGGGTGCCCATAACAACTGAATCATTAACAAAAGAACAAAACTATATATTTTTTACTTACAGGCTCAAAGAATAATTCACAGGAATGCAATAACCTTCAAACAAATACGAACAGAACATTAACACTGTGTGTCTGCTGTTATCCAACTAAAAAACTGCATTTTTATTTTTAAGCTTCAAGCCATAACAAGTGTGATTACATTTCATGTTTAATTATTAAACTACAATTGATTAGTAATGCATTTTTCTTTTTTTTTTGTACTGATCTAACAAACAAAATACATTTTAAAATGCAGAAACATCTGCAGACACACGTGGGTTATTTATTAAGAATATTGCACAACTTCTGACTTCATTTTAAGTGAGTGTCTGTTTATATCATAAAAACAAAGAGGTTATATGTGCCAATAACAAAGGAGGGGGTCTCCCATCAGTCCAACAGCTGTTTGAACAAGAACATGAGTGCAGGATGTTCCGGTCACACAGACCGCTGTGTGAGGTTAGTTCTGATCGGCAGGGTGGTGTCGATCCAGCGGTTTGGGTTTTCGATCATGGAGGTCCACAGGGCGACTTCGTCCTCCGTGGAGTCCATCCAGCTGACGGGCTCGCCATAGCTCTGACCTGCCGCTCAGAAAAAAAACACAAAGACGTTGAAAGTCTTTCTGCTGCGGACGTCGTGTCAAACAAGCAGCACAACATGTGACCATGCTTCCTGTGAGTCCATAAACACATGCATTATTTGCCTTCTTCTCAGGACACATGAAAAAAAAGGAAAAATACTGTAGGAATGCCAGCGTCTGCAAGGTTTCTCTGCATTTCATCAGACAGCAAAACCATACTATTTACATTGAACTGATTATTTTGGATGATAAACAGCTATGTAATAAAGGTGAAAAAAACAGAAGTGACGGTCCTTCATTTTTCCATTGCAATTACAGCAGTGGTTCTCACATGTTTTCTGTTGCGCCCCCTTTGAAGTAAGTAACATTTTTAGGCCCCCACATCCCAACATAATAGGTAAAAAATTTAACTTTTCTCTTTTTCTCTTTTAATGCTTTAAAACTTTCGTTCCGAAGATCACCCAGAATCCTTTTTAAAATCTATAATATTTAGATGCGTTCATTGATAACCTATAAAAATGGTTTCTAACAACTAGAATGTTTCAACATTGCCACACTTTAACTATGTAATATTAACAACAACATAAATGGCTTTTAGCCCAACTCATATCTGCAGGCAAAACAAAGGGAGAAACAAATATGTTCCCTGCCTGCGGACACAACGCGTTCTCCCTCTGGAAAGATGGCACGTTCCTTTTAACTAGCTATGAACCTCATGTGGCAAAAGACAAACTCCAGTTACACTAAGTTTTGTACTTTTTTAGGAGTTTATTAATTGTATGCACCATTCTACTGGCCGCAGGTACAGACCAAACAGCGGGAGGTGCTTTTGTCACATTTGGAATGATTTAGAAGGCCTGTATGATGTTTTTTTGTTTTTCTGAGATGCTGTGTTAGTATTTCTATGCGTCTGGAACAGGTCATAAACTTTCAAAAAGGTTCTCTTTTGTCTCAGCCGTCCGCAGAATCCGTTGCTAAATCTCACAGCGAATTATCAGGATGTTTGTGGTAAATGTGAGACAGAGCTTTGTGTTCTTCTTGGTCGGCAGTGGTAGTCACTTTGGAACTGTCCCATGGATGCCATTGTTGCTCGGTCTATTTCCTATTGTTAAATCACAAACACTGACCATAACTGTTTCTGGGTTGTCTTGTGACCTCCCAGATAAGTTGTCGATGTGATTTTGGGGTCATTCTAGTAGACATGCCACTCCTGGGAAGGCTCATCACTGTTCCATGCGTTTTCAATTTACGGATAATGGTGATTCACAAAAGTCCTGAAGCCTTAGAAACCAATAGATGAATAAACGTTTCTCACTTCTTGAATAACTGGTATATGATTGTGTTTTTTTGGGGGTTTTTTTTAGATCTTTCGGTCTACTTCATGTTGTCAGACAGGTTCCATGTAGGTGGGTTCTTGATTCTACAAATTAGCAAGTTACTAAGGCACCAATAAAACTGGTTAATCATAGTTAATTTAATAAGAGGCATTATTACCTTTTCACATAAGCTGCATTCATGCATTTTGGCTTTTTTATGGTCTTAAACATGCACAGTAAGTGTATGTGTGTGTTTTTAAAGCAGAAACAGACTAAGCAGCAAAAGCCTTTTCACAGCACTTTCCAAGACGAGACTGCTTCTTTAGGTTTAACCTCCACCTGTTCAAAGACATCATTTGTTAACATGTGGCACCCAAGGATATTTTAACACAGCCTTTCTCCGATCACAGGACCTTCTGAAATATTTGAAAAAACTTAGCCCGTGCAATGTATTTGCCTGAAATACTCCCTTAACGCAGGTCCATAAAAACACTGCAGAGGGATCTCACGTCTGTGTTTACGGCCAGCTTGCTTTATCGGTGGTCTTATAAAGACTAACTAGTTTAAGGCCTATTATGTCACATTTCCAGATGGAAGAAATGCTGCTGTCAATAAGCTCTTTTGCACAGACAGATGCAAACTAATCGGGATTGAGGAAAAGGAGGAAAACATTTTCAAAAACGTTCCTAAATGGTATGTTTATGTTTTCAAATGAGTCTTTTTCAACCATTTTACCTTTTAGCAAAACATTCTAATATCACAAAAGTAAAATTAGCCCTTTTTGTTCTTTGTGAATGTCACAGCTAGTGTGGTAATACAAGGCTTTTCTCCTCTACTTTAATGGGAATGGTGCTAGAAACTGCTGTTTGTTTTTAATCTAAATTTGACTAAAACTATTAAAAGTATAAAGAGTCCCACCAGTTCCACAGCTCAGACGAATCCCTCCCAGAACGTTCGTCTTCAGCCCATCCTTTTGACAGACTGTGAGCTCAGCACAGGCCTCCCTCAGGTCGCTGGTTTGAAAGCCGTCATAGACCATAGTGTGGTTGTACGTTGGACTGAAGGAGCGCTTGACCAGCCGCGTCTTTTGACCGCTCTGCCGACTGACATCTGGGAGGATGTAGCTTGATTTTGACGAGTAGAAGGAGAGAATTTAGAGTCAACACCAGAGTGATTGTGAAAAGATTCAAAGGTCCATTTACTGTTGAAAGCTGGTTGATATGTACTCTGAAAAAGGAAATGCAATTTTTAGCATTAACTAACCATAGTGGAATTAAAAGGTAAATGTAAAAATGAGATTTTAAATATTTTTTGTATTCTTGCATAGGAAAGGCATGCAAGGAAAGGAAAGCAATCTCTTACCACTTTGATATGCATTCACACACACACACACACACACACACACATACATACATACATACATACATACATACATATATATATATATATATATATATATATATATATATATATATATATATATATATATATATATATATATATATATATATATATATATATTAAGAATCAAACCTTAATTTGTAATTCATTTATTAAACACAAAAAAGGTACATTTTAAGATTTTTTTTTCTTTCCAAAGGCACTGGTGCTGTATTTAATTGTATTCTTTACAATTTGTATGAAACAAATGTAACTAGAGCATTTCTTTTAATTTATACTTTACTTGATCAGAGTGCCCATGTACCAAGCAAACCACATACTATTAATATAAAATAATATTGATATATTATTAAAATATAGTATTAGTATATATTATTAATAAAAAAATAGTAACCACCGGTCTAGAATCAGAGCAATGGTTTAAAAAATTCAATGAACAACAACTGTGACAAAAAGGATTAGGTTTAGGCAGGCTACACTTTGAGGGAGATTTGGTGAAAGAGGTAAAAAAGAAGAAATATTTTCAAGATGAACTGTTTAAAATACAAAAAAAGGTTTATTGGCATACCTCTTTACAAGGGTGCCCATAAGCATGGTGTGTGCTGTACATGGAGGATTTTGTGTAATTTGTGACCTATTGACTATATTTAACATAAAGTTAAAATAACGTTGACAAACTAAAGGGAAATATATAGCAAATCAGACACACCTTCTTACAAAGGAGTCTATAGCACCTCCTTTCTTAGACAGGAGACCTTGAGCCTCTCGGAGCCAGATGTGAACCTCTCCTGTCAAAGGCAGACCTCCACCTGAACACAAACATATATACACGCACACTTTAATGTCCACACAGAGCGCTGCAACACTTCTGTGTCTGTGGTGTTGAAGCAGGACACGTTTGTTCCTCTCACCCTCACACCCCTCAGGAACAAATTTGATAGACAGCATGATGTTCCCTCTGATGCTGATTGACTCTTGACTCAGATGAACCTGTATGAAAAAAAAAGAATCAGAGGATAAAACCAAAGCAATGTGTAAAGGCTCAGACACGTGGAGGCTGGGACACACCAAGGTTATGTAAACCCTTATTTAAAATTCACATCACGTCTCCCTCTTCCTTCGGCTCTCCCAGACACAAGGCACACTCCTCCGCTTTTGTCCACTGTCCCCAGGACAGCTGTTAAAATGTCTGTTTCACATAAACCCAGATGCTGAATAATTGCAAGTATTGATGTTTTTGCGATAATTCCTTAGGGTGACATCCAGACACAGTTTGAGCCATATTTTGATACAATCTCTAATGACTCATCACACGCCTTAAATCAGATCTGTGGGGGTTCTCCAACTCTCCTCATCATATCTGAACAGATTTATTTTTTTATGACATCACCAAAGGAAACAGTGTTTAAAGTGTTGCCTTAAAATCCTTCACTTTAATTGAAATGCAGTGAATTTACCCACCAGAAGCCTACAAAGTATCAAATCTTTGGTCTGAGTCAATGTCAGAAAGTGAAAAAAACAGGTTATGTGTCTTTTTATGCAGTGTAACTTAATATCTGGATTGAACTGTGTCTAAAACAAACTTGCCTCCTTCTCTCACTGACTGAAAGAGGTTATTCTGGTAGGAATTATATCTGTCAGGGATATGTCTGGGAAATTTTCTGTCTGTTGACAATCTCCGCTCCTTCCATTTTAAGAGTTCAAGTGTCGCTTTTGATGGCACCTTACATTTTGGAAAGCATTTATTATTCCCACTCAGAGAAAATTAGTCGGTTACCTCCTTCCAATGCAGTCAGCAATGCTGCTGCTCTTTTACATCTTCTGGCTACATTTTGGACTATGTTTTGCAATTCTGTTTTTCCTGATTTACCACATGACCTTCCGCACAACCTTTAACTGGTACAAAATCTTCTGCACATAGTCATTCCTTCACAGACTCTGAGATCCACTTCCATCATTTCCCTAAGTGTACCCCTTGCAGGCCTGGCTACTAGTGGCTGCAGGGCACGTTTTTCTACAGGTGTGTTGTGCACAGGGATCACAATCATAACGTTGTCATGTAGATGTGTTAAGAGAAACAGGAAAAGCAATCCTGTTTCCAGTGGATGGTTTCTCCGTGCACAAGGCCTCAGTCAAGTGGTCCCTCATCTCAGAAACTTTCATGGCATTGCTACCAAAACCGCTTCACACATCTTCTTAAACTGGAATTTTTCTACTGTTGATATCGCTATTTCATGTAGATTTTACTTTTAAATCGTGAATGTGTTAGAGAGCCCTGTTGTGCATATTGTGATTCGGGGCTTTACCAGTTGTACGGTGTCTTTCCTGGTCTTCAAAGGCACATACATTTTGTTTGCCTGGAGCTCATGAAGCATACGGTAATCCCTACCCGTGGCTGCAGATCTTGCCACAGGGGCTCCGTGCAGGTCCAGTCCCAGAGCCTCAGGGCCACCTCCACCTCCCCCAGGAAGATATTTCTTCCCAGAGGTTCGGCGTGCCACACAGAGAGGTTCAAAGTCCGACTTCGCAGCTCCCCAATTTTTAGTTTATACTGAAACAACATAATCAGAATAGAACCATTAGCAGGGTGGGACGAGGTTTTAGGCAAGCCCTCATTGTGTAACTAAGCAGCTAAAACACGGCTGCTTTTGAAAGGTTATGAGGGACGCAGGTTACAGTTGGCACATTATGCAATGTGCGCACAAGAGAGCATCTCACCCTGAGCGTCTGATCATAGACTGGGTTCAGTGTTTTCTTCTTTACGGACGTCTTCTTCTTGCTGTGATTCGACTTGTCCGGCAGGAGATATGTCTTTACGTATCTGTGAAACACACACGCACATCCACATTTGTTTATTGATTCTGAGTGTGACACTGGCCATTTAAAAAGCTAGTCACATGAAAACACAATTGCTTACGGGTCGGAGCGGTTCTTGCGTGCTGAAGCGATGTCCTCACAGCGATACACTTTCACCTGCAGCTCCTCCCTGTGATTGTCGTAAACCAGCGAGTACTGGATGCGGCCCCTCACCTCCACCACTCCGAAATCCCCCGAGCTGAACAGACTCATCATGCTTCCACCGAGCTGCAGCAAACACACGCGCGCGCACACATACACCGAGCAGAGATGAGCTCCTGCGTCACTGTCCTGGGCTGAGTCATCTTGCGTCGCACTAATCGTCAGCTGATCAATTGTGTGTGTTCGGTGTGAGAGTGTGTGCGTACCATGTGGCTTGAATGAAGGCTGCCGTTGGAGCTGCTGGTTTTCTGATAAGCCGGATCTGGCTCCGCCAGGCTGCTGCTAGTGAAGTCCGAGTCCCCGTTGAGACCCACAAAAAAGTCTTCCTAAATATAAACAGTCCCAGGAGGATTTAGTTCTCACACGAAGCGTCATATTTTGTCAAGACGCACTTATTGTTTCATTAACAGCTACACAGTCATTTCAGAAAGTACTCATACCCCATGACTTTCTCAACATTTTGCCTCAAATTCAGATTAAACATTATTTGCAAATAAATTCAGACCCTTACTTCAGTAAAGAGTTGAAATGTCTGACTTTTATAGTACCCAACCACAGTGTAGGGTAAAAAGCCCTACAGTAAAATAATATTTTCCGTCGCTGTAGCATAACGCCAAGATGAAAAACACCAAAAAAATAACTCCTATAAAATAAACGTAAATGACGTATTTATTTGTTATTTGTATATTCATACATTATATATTCTAATTTGATCCACGACTTAAAGGAGCAAAAAACGAAAATTCTGTATCTTAGCGTGAAAGAACTAAAAAATAGTTATGTGAAGAACTACAGGTATCTTTTTAGAAGGGACATGGTATGACGTCACACACCCTCTCACTGTGTTCTTCTCCAGCCTCTCTCAGGCAGGCCGAGCTTGCACGTACGTCCATGTGAACAGCTGCCACTCAGGGCTTAGCCCCTCCCTGCCCATAAAATGTTACCGTCAGGGCAGCGTACGATAGGAGCAAAATGGCGGAGAGCACATCCAGCAGATCAAAACTTTCTCTTGCTATCAGCATTATCTAGTGAAATACTTATTCACTAGACCTAGTGGTGAAATTTTGCTTATTGCTCCTTTAATAATCCCCGACAACCCCGTTTTTGTGTCCATTGAATGTGAAATAGTCCCAGGATAAAATCTAATAAAGCTTTTTGCATGTATAAATGAAGCGAAAGCCGTAATGCTCCACTTGTGAAAGTAAAATCTGTTGGGCTCTCTTTGGCATTAAGACAGCAATTCCTAATGCTACACTGCCAGACAGGACACGTTATGGAAATTAAAAATTAAAATAAATAATCGCCGACAATTGATTTGATGTCAAACTAGGCTGGATGGGGGGCAATACACAACCAGGAGGATGGCAAGGGAGGGTAAAAAAGTTCTCCAAAGCTTATTGCTGTAGCAGGAAGTGCCATCTTGGAATCACCAAGTCACCATAACAACCACCAGGATTATCCTACATGCAAACTGGTTGTTTAGAGGAAATACCAAGAGCTACCATCCCAAACATAAACACATAGGGTTTCCTGAATGCTATTTCAACTTTTGCTGAAACTGTGTACATTTGTCAAATGAGGCAAAAATAATAAAAAAAATTGACTACAACCATACCACATCCGTCTGGTTTAAAACAAAGGATGAGCACACGAAGAAAGCAGTCCTGAACTATTGTTAAGTATTGTGGAGGAACTGTGATGCTGTGGGCCTGCCCCACCCCCACCCCAAAAAAAGTCATTGTAACCTTGGCGGATGGCGTTATGAACGCTTTCAAATTCCAGGAGAGAGTTTTTTTTATATAAAAAGTCTCCACTAGGTCATCCAGCGGGATAAAGAATTTAACACATGTAGCCAAATCCACAGAGAAATGGTTCACAGTACACAATATCAACCTTTTTTCATGGCCAAGACAACACCAGGCTTAAATCCATCAGACATTCCCTGAGCTACAGAGAAAATTACATAAGAGACTCTGTCTGTATACTTCAACCTCGTAAAATGTCAAAGAAGAAGACTTATTGCTCTCCTGTGAGCAAATGGACGTGCAAAATATTTACAGCCGAGTTTCCAATAATTTTAGTACATGTATATTTTTGCGGAAAAAATAAATTCTTAAAGATTAATTTCATACCCACTACATCACTATAGGCTAATTTAAGTTAGTCTTTCGGTTATTTTATTTAAAAAAATGTTTTTTACACATATTAAATATGGAGGGTGCTGTATGTGATAGAATAAAACACTGGTGGCTAATTGTGTGTAAATCCAGGTAAATTTGCCTCTGGTGAAGCTCAGCTGTGAGGCCCAAACCCTTTATATTGTCATTGTACAAATATCATTCTTCAAACAATCCAAAAGTTAAAGAAACATGCTAGACTTGTGCTTCCACATAATGTCAAATATTGACTCAGTGTCAGTGGATGGAAGATGAAAAACAGGCTAGCTGAACACTGTTTGCCAAGCGGTTAGTCATAGTAATGTGTGAGTGTAGGCGTGCAGCGTAATCACCTCAGGTTCTTCCGAGTGGCCATTACTTCGCGTTTCACACTCTGTGAGCAGAATGACATGAGGACAATGTTACTCAGAGGCATCCAGTGATGCACAAAGGATCTTAGAGATATTTTTCACACCTTTGGATGGAGAAGAGCTGTTTGCATTATTCAAAACCTGTTGTTGGAAGAAATTTGCCATTTGATTTAGTGTTCGGCTGATAAGTTTGTGATGATTTTATAGCAAAGGGTTAAAAATACACACACACACATGCTCTACTGGTCTTTCTGGTCTCAGTGGGAAGTCAGGTGTCAAATTTTCCTCACTCCTGGAAGCATAAGTTAGAAATTGAAAATTTTTCTGGAATAATTGCTGGAAGCAGAGCTTTTAATTTGAAAGGTATTCTGACCAACCCTTCGCTTTCCTCTTCTTTTTTCTCCTGCAGTCTCTCTTTTGTCTGAGGAGGCAAGCTGTTCAAGGGAGTTTCCTCCTCTCCAATGAACAGTTCATTCAGGTTCACATCTGTTACCATCGCAACAACGAGAGAAGCATCACTAAGATAGATATCCCTGCTGCAGCAGAAGAACAAAAAGAGCCCCGCTGGCATTTACCTGCTGCTACGCAGACTGAAACTCACCTCTACTCTTTGTCTTCCTGTGGCATATGGAGGCCCGAATAAGCTCGCAGCCTGAAGTCCACCTGCGGTGGCGTTTGCTGCACTCCTTGTTGAACCATTCTCCAGAAAGGAGACGCAGGCGTGATGAGTTGCTTTCCGTCTGCTCAAGGTTCCTGCAGCATTGACAAAGTTCCACGATAAACCTACAGAACTGCTCCTTCACAAGAAAACTGATTTCAGGCCACATTAGAAACCATTACTGTTGTTACCAGTTACCAGTTAAGTTCTTTCAAGATTACATTTTTGGAGCTCAACACAAATGAGCTCTCGGTAAATTAGCACATCTGTCTAGAAATGTTTGATACTTGAAGCGGTGCAATTCCTTCTATTTTTGTATGGTTTTGCACATGATATTTGCTCTCTATGTGCACTGGATTCACAAAGCAGTTTGCACTAAACAGATGTAGATGCAACCTTGTCCATTAATTCCAGCATATGGAAGCAGTTTGCATCTATGTCTGTGACATGACACAGTTGTCTTCTTTTCACCCACAAACACAGCAGGTGCAGAGAAGTGATAAAATACTTTTTTTTCTTTAATATTTTTATAATGAAAAAGCATTAATCAAAACATCAAGAACATCATCTGGCTAGAAGAATCCTATTAGAATGGTGTCCCTAAGGCAATAAATGATGCTATAGCTTGTAAAAAAAAAAAAAAAAGAAAAGAGGAATGATGTGTCCCTTAATTAATTTGTTTGATTGCCATGAAAAATGTTTCTGATTATAACTTTCCTACATATTAAATGTATTTTTAAAAGTAGCTTACAATTTTCTGAAAACAAAAAAAATCTTTAAATTGCTCTTGATAAATGAAAGAGAAGGTCTTTTTTTAGTAAATATCTCATTTTAATAGCAACTCCATGAATTCATTTGAATGGATTGGGTGGGGGATTATGTGGCCTGGAAGTTGTCTGAATGTTGGGGTGGGTGTAGCATTTCTTCTGGGGTCAGGCGGGTGGGCACCCTTGGATGGTTCTGTGTTTGGCTCCGGCTCCCTGTTTCAGTTCCGGTTCCTGATGATTCTCTGTCTGGAGGCAGGTTCAAGGAGTCTGTATGGTTCGGCTGGGCTGGCTGGCTGGAGTTCTTTTAAGGGGGGGTTGGTCTGGGCTTTTCTGTGGGTTCGGGGCCTGGCTCTGCGGGATCTTTCGCAGGGCTTTGGGGTTTAGGGGTCGGGGTGGCCCCAGAGGAGTTGAGGTGTTGGTTCTGGTTTGTGGTTGGTTCTCAGGCCTCGGTGCTTGTCTCTAGCCTTGGGCCCTGCAGAATTTGGTGCCGCTGCTGGTGCTGCCACACCCTCCTGACCCCCTGGCTCTGTCGTGGCTCTGCGAAGGGGACAGTGTGCCCTTGGGTCTCGGGTCTCTGTGCCCACGACTAGATCTGGTCTGGCGTAGCTGGCTGCAGCACTCTGGGGGCCCATTCGGATGTCTGGGGCTCTGGTCTCGCTAGTGTCTGCTTCACCGCCCTGGGGGATGGGTCTTTGGCTCCTCACAACCACTGTTGGGCATTTTTCCTATGGAGAAACCTTACTAATACAATCGCACTCACACAAACACCCACAGGGGCTTGGATCCAGGTGCTTACAGATACACTTCTATACAGATAAACCCTATAATTAGCTTTGGCTGTCACTAAGTACATCTTGTATTAAACAATACTGTGTAGTTTTCAGTGATGTTATCTAAGGTGTTGATTGTTTGTACCTGTGATACTTTTTTCTGTTTGTTTTGTTCTTTCTATCTCTCTTTCTGCAGGTGTAGAAGCAGACTCCTGGGATATTGTCTTGAATGCTCTTTTTCTTCTATTATTATCACCTTTTCTCCCTTTTAACATTTTGCCTCTGCTTTCTGTCTTCCCTTCTTTCACTTTTACCTTTCCATTTCTGGGTCCACTGAATTTGAAATAACCCCAAAATAATGTCCAATAAAGATTTTCTGCATAAGAATGAAGTGGCTTTCTCTATAGGGAAAGCAGTAATGCTCCACTTGTGAAAGTAAATCTGTTGGGCTCTCTTTGGCACTAAAAAAGCTACTCTGGGTGTTACACTGCCAGACAGGACATGTTAAAAAAAGAAAAGAAAGAAAGAAAATTTGAAATAAACATATACTATCATTAGTCTCTCGGATGCTAAGGTACACTTGCACACACCTTAGCTACTCCGATAAGTTGTTTGTACATGCATATTACATTTTTTCTCACATCGTTGTGTAAATTCAGTGTATGAGTACTTAATTTTTATCTGAGTATGCCAAATTATCATTAGTTGTGCAATACTACTCTGGTTTTATTTATAAGCTCATTTTTTGTTGCTTTAGAACTAACTTTAGATAAGATTAGCTTCTTTTTTTTCATTACTGATTTAGTGTGTAACTCTGCCTGTTTTTTATTTTTATTTTGCCACTGTTACACCTAAACTTCCCCATCGTGAGATAGTCAAGGTATTTCTTATATGTAGATCATGACGTCATTCATCAGCTGGAATATCAACTGTCCTAATGCAGCATTTGTAAACAATCTTATTTACATACGTTTTGTTCCCTCCTGTTTTCTTTTGTACATAAACTGCATTTTCATTATGGCCATATACCCAACACAGCTTCTCTCCTTAACATAATTCTTCGCTTTCACTGTCAAAAAGCAAAATGAGTCTGAAATATTAGTAACACAATGCTTGATGCTGCAGCCTCATCCCTCTGTAACTGCAAACCCACCAAGATACTCTTGTCCTGAAACAACAAAATTGGGGTACAAAAGAAACAAACAAAATAAACTGAGTTTAATCTGTTAGGCTTGTTAGAGCACAAGCTTTGGGATTATGTAATCAAGTGTAAACCTAAGGGTGAAACATAAGATGTGAATATCGGGTCCTCATGAACACTATGTACATATGTAATAGCTGATGAGCACCTGTGTCTGCGAAGACCCAGACACACTGCAGTCACCAAGCCTTTTCCTTTGGTTGAAATTAGGGTGACTCATTTGCAAAAGGCATCAAAGGTTTGCACCCTGGAAAATGCATAAAATAGAAAACACTGTTTAAAGTCGCCAGGATGAGCTTCGCTCACTTCAAATATGTTGTAAAAAAAAACATAATTAAGTTCAAAATTCTAGAAATAAGTGAGTGTCACTCATGAACACGTTAATGGACAAGACTAATTTTAATAAATAAATAAAATATATGAAAATGTTGGTCATCCCAGCCTACAGCCATCATCACCTACAATAATACAAGCTTTTATTACCCTTTGGGAGTATTAATACATTCTTAATTGAGCTGAATATACATGTAATTTTGCCCAGATTCATGCATAATGACTTATGTGATTGTGGGCGACAGTGTCAGTGTTGAGAGAAGCCATTAGAAGATCGAATCTATCAGCACACCTGTCTTTATGTTTAGATTCAGGAAAGAGATGCAAAGCTTCATGAATTTGCTTGTTTCTGTTTACTTTTAAAAGACAAATAATACAGAATTTCTCAAAATTATTAGTTTATAAGATATTGTGCTTTTTTTTCTTTTTTTATGTAGAATGTTTGGATCTGTTTGGAACATGTTTAGACGGTCTCTCGAATGACCAAGAGGCCAGATTGCTCTTTGAGGAGTCTCTTTACAAAGGGCATGAAAAACTGGACAATGGTATATGGAATTTCACAACTTATTTTATTTTCTAAGGATAACAAACATCTCTATGAAGTAGTGTTCTCACACTGTGGAAAACAAGCACATTTAAGATGTGGTAAGAGGAGTTTTTTAATGAAATATTTGAGTTTTGATAAATAAATGATTTCTCAAAAAATAATGAAAATCAATTGGGGCGACTGTGACTCACTAGGTCTCACTGTCTTGCAATTGGAAGGTTATGGGTTCGATTCCAGTTTTCTCCTGTCACATGTCAATGTGCCCCTGGGCAAGGCACTTAACCCCTAAGCTGCCAACTGATCTGTGTATGAATGTGTTTGCGTTAGTGAGTGCGATTGGGTGAATGTGGCTCTAGTGTACAGTGCTTTGAGTGGTCAGCATGACTGGAAAAGCACTATATAAGTCCAGCCCATTCACCATTTAAAGAATATAAACAGTCAAAAAATATGAACCTAAAATTAAATATCTTTATTTGAGACAAAAGATATTTCTAAACATTTAACAAAAAGACCCATGGATAGCTTTACTGTCTTTTTCCAATATAATATTAGATGGGTTCTTGGACCAAACGCTCTCCCCTCCACTACCACTATCATAGCAAGCCTCTTTGGAAATCGACAGATTTGCAGCAACAAAGGTAAAAAATGTGACCCCTCTGACTGACCTTATGCGATCTTTATCGAGATTACGCAGCTCCAAATCCCGCTGTAGGACTTGCAGGATGGAGGACTGCTCCTCCTCTGTCAGGTGGCTCAGGTCGAGAGATGAGTCAACCTCCGTCATACCTGGGAAACGGATGAATTAAAAGCAAATAAGTGCTACCTGTTAGGAATGGCATTGTGTCCTGTTTGTATCTTAAAGCGGGTTGTTTAAGGAATCAAACACATTTTTAAAAGTACTAGAGTGCAAAGTGGAATACGCTTGTTCTGCAAGGACCCTTCAGAAAAACTAGTTTTACACATTTCAGTGAAAACATTCTGTGAATTAATTACTACTTTAATTCTTTTGTTCCCTATGAGCGTGTACAAGCCATCTGAGCACAAGGCAAGGAAAGATAAAAGCTCTGGAGCCCCACAGTATTTAAAAAAAGAAAATGCATGTGTGTAAATAGGAGACAGAACAAAAACAGGGGATGCAAGCTGATGAGTTGTGGGGAAAAAATTACTTCAATAAAGGAAGGGGGACACACGCGCTGCAGTCCCACAGAAAGTACATGACGTATTCTCAGGCTCCCTATCCTCAGCAGGAAGAAGGGGACGCCTACACAACACATGGGGGCTCACAGCTCCCAACTGGCTGCACACACATGGAAGCTGTTTAGGGACTTCTGAGTTATATTTTGTTATCTGGAGCCTCATTTTAATGTCACCCAGGGCAAATCCCAATATCCTTCCGTATCAAAAATTCATGAATACCTGCTTAGATGATTATATGAGAGAGGTTATTATATACTTTTGAAAAAAAGTATATAATAACTTAACTATATAATAATAGTATAAAGACAGCAAAACTTATAGGCTCCTGATCTGGTCAGTTCAGAAGTAGAGGGGGTTGTCCTTCTCAAACTCTGGTTGGAAGCAAAGCCCAATTATTGATTTTTAAATGGTCTGACAACTCCTAGATAAAATTTGTTTCGTTTTTGTAAAGGCAGAACTTTTCTAATTGTGTCATTTAAAATCAAACATCATTCTGCAGCACAGAGTTGTGCATCAGAGCATAATTTGTGCATTATGCCTCGTTTTTATCACAATGACAGCTTCTTTATTTATAACATGATGCAGAAAACCTTTAAAGCCAGCAATGTGTTAAGCTGTGAGGAAAGTCTCCAAACTGAAACGCAGAGGGACAAAGCTGTAACAACTACCAGAGAATACAGGATTTCAGCAAGATAGGTGAATTAAACATCAGAGTTCAGTCAAAATTGAAAGGTTTTGTATTAGATCAACACTGTGTTGTGTTGTGTTGGCAGTCAGTCTCTGCCTCAAGCGTAGGAGTTTAAGTATCTTGGTATCTTGTTTACCAGCGATGTTAGGATGGAACGAGACATGGACAGATGGATTGGGGCTTCATCTGCAGTAAGAGCTCAGCCAAAAAGATTTACCAGTTCGTCTACGTTCCCCAGATGACGGAGCTCCACATCCTGTCTCTAAGGCTGAATCCAGCTGCCCACTGTAGGAAGCCCATTTCTGCTGCTTGTAGCCAGGATCTCGTTCTATCAATCATGATTCATATCTCATGTCCATAGGTGAGGATCGGAATGTAGACTGACTGGTAAATTGAGAGCTTTCTGGCTAGGCTCTTTCTTCACCAGAACAAACTGGAGCAGCCCCAATGGATTTGCATTTTCCTGAATCTTCAGGCTCTGCCTCCACCATGGACGACAAGGTGACCAGATTTTCCTCAAAGTGTTCCTTTACCTGCCCGGCAATGTCCTCAGTACAGGTCATGCAGTTCCTCTCCCAAAGCATACACAAATTAGGATGGTCTATTTTCCCTTACTGAGTTGCCAAACAGTTTTCCTAAACTTCCCTGAGGTCAACCAAAGGTCTCTCTCCACGACCTTTGCTAATTCCTCCCAAACCCAAGTTTTCGCTTCCACAACCACAGACGTCGCAGTCCGGTCGGCTGCTTCAAAAGTCCCCAAAGACCACAGGCCCTAAAGGCATTCTTCTTCAGTCTAATGGCTGCCATCACTAGGTCTATCCGGGAACCTCCCATGCCACTGGTGTCACGATTTGGGTTTTGTCTTGGTTTATGTTATCAGATTTATTAGTTAAGTTTCTGATTTTGGGGTCTTGTTTGGTTTTGATTTAGACATGTTTTTCTGTTTAGGTTACCTGTTTTCCACCTGTCACTTTATCAGCTCTGTTCGGTCTCCCCTCAGCAATCTGTCAGCTTTCTTGCCTTGATTAGATCCACCTGCTCACTTATAATTAGCCTTCACTCCTGTTCACCTGCTCACTCCCCTATATAGTCCTGCCACAAACCTCTGCTATCTGCCAGATCATTTAACGAGCCACGGTGAGTTTAGTTCCAGCATTCTTTATTCTGATTGACCTGTTGACGATAACCCGAGAGCCTTTTTGATTCTGAGCCAGCCTGTTCCCTGATCTGTTTTTCCTGCCCTGTCTGACTGATTTACCGGTTTACCGACTAGTTTCTGTCCTATGGTTATCCGAGCTTGCTTTGCCCTGTCTGTACCTCTGCCTATTTTGGACTGCTTTTTGTGTACCGGATTTTGGACTGCCCTTTTGACTATTGAGCCCGCCTGTTCCTGTTTTCATTATTAAAATCCTGTTTTTTGCCTTAACCTCACTTGTTGGGTTTGAATACTGGGTTTGCCTGATTCACGATCATAACAGAATGATCTGGCCCACTAAAACCTATCGCCCAACAAGTTTTTAGAGGTTTTTTTTTTTCCCCCTCCACACGCTATGGCTTGGGAGGGTTCCAGATTGGCGTTCTGTCCCCCTGGTATCGGTCCCAGACGCCATCTCTCCAGCAGCCGCAGCAGCAGTAACCCGCTGCCTGCTCCGAGTTTACGATTGGGAGGGCTCTTTGTCACAAATTCAGATTCAACTCAGAATAGAAGGGATCACTCACCCAGCGACACCGCTGTCGGCTCTGCCCATGGGTTTTATCCAGAACCAACTTTGTTTATGGAGGTCGAAGCGGAGGTGGTGCGGGATCTTCGTCCGGATCTTTTTTTCTCTCTCCCTCCAGAGGAGGAGATGCAGGGAACGCTGTGGGCTCCACCGATCCCGGCTCTACCGACAGGATCAAACCTCCAGCAAGTCCTGCCGTCCCGCCGTCGGAGGAGGGGACGGAAACCTGTGGGTCGCTCCTTCACCCGTTCTGTTCGGCCGACAGGCGAGTCAGTACCGCGCCCGTCCGTTGCCACTTCCTGCCCAGTGGATCGGAGTCCGGTGCTTCCCAGAGCTGAGCAGCCCACAGCGCCTCCTGTTGGCGCCCGTGATGCTGAGGATCTGGCTCTGGAGGACCAGTTAAGAGCTTTTGCCCCTATTATTAAAGACCTTAGGGAGGCTCTTTTCTGCCAGTATTCAGAGGAGCTGGAGGCAAAATTAAAGGAGGTCGAGGGGCACTATAGAGCGGCTCTCCAAGGGTTCTATAGTGGACTCAATCCTGTCCCCAAGGGTCCAGCCGACGCCCCGGCACCTGCACCTGTCCCAGAGGACCCGCCTCCTACCTCAGCTCCAGTGCCGGCCTCCGGCAGCTATAAGGCAGCACTGTCTGCGCAGCCGGCCCAAGACGCTGCAACCCCGGAGGGTCCGCAGCCGGCCCAAGACGCTGCAACCCCGGAGGCTCCGCAGCCGGCCCGAGACGCTGCAACCCCGGAGGCTCCGCAGCCGGCCCGAGACGCTGCAACCCCGGAGGGTCCGCAGCCGGCCCGAGACGCTGCAACCCAGGAGGGTCCGCAGCCGGCCCGAGACGCTGCAACCCAGGAGGGTCCGCAGCCGGCCCGAGACGCTGCAACCCAGGGGGGTCCGCCGCCGGCCCGCGACGTGGGAACCCAGGAGGGTCCGCCGCCAGTCTGCGACGTGGGAACCCAGGAGGGTCCGCCGCCAGTCTGCGACGTGGGAACCCAGGAGGGTCCGCCGCCAGTCTGCGACGTGGGAACCCAGGAGGGTCCGCCGCCAGTCTGCGACGTGGGAACCCAGGAGGGTCCGCCGCCAGTCTGCGACGTGGGAACCCAGGAGGGTCCGCCGCCAGTCTGCGACGTGGGAACCCAGGAGGGTCCGCCGCCAGTCTGCGACGTGGGAACCCAGGAGGGTCCGCCGCCAGTATGCGACGTGGGAACCCAGGAGGGTCTACCACAGGGCCACGATGAGGGGGTTCAGACGAGCCCTCTTTCAGGCCGCAACTCGGGGGCTCATCGGGACACTGGGCGCCGTGGTCCTCGCCCAGACGACAAGCGGCGCCGTGGCTCTCGCCCAGACGACAAGCGGCGTCGTGGTCCTCGCCCGAACGACAAGCTCCGTCGGGGGCCTCGCCGAGAAGACAAGCACCCAGAGCCCCATGGAGACTTAGAGGCCCCTGGACCTCTTCGGAAGCTCTTACCCCCTCATCTTTGGCTTGACAGCCAATTTCCCAAGTGGCTGACCAAACTGTCTTTGTCGGAGGTTCTGGAAGGGTTATTGATGAGGTTCTGGGTGTTAAAGGGTCTGGGAGCATCTGAAGTCTGTGGTCCGGGGCCTCCTGAACCTGAAGCCTGTAGCCCGGGGTCTCCTGAACCGGAAGCCTGTAGCCAGGCCCCGTCTGAACCTGAAGCCTGTAGCCAGGCCCCGTCTGAACCTGAAGCCTGTAGCCAGGCCCCGTCTGAACCTGTAGCCTGTAGCCAGGCCCCGTCTGAACCTGTAGCCTGTAGCCAGGCCCCGTCTGAACCTGTAGCCTGTAGCCAGGCCCCGTCTGAACCTGTAGCCTGTAGCCAGGTCCCGTCTGAACCTGTAGCCTGTAGCCAGGCCCCGTCTGAACCTGTAGCCTGTAGCCAGGCCCTGTCTGAACCTGTAGCCTGTAGCCAGGTCCCGTCTGAACCTGTAGCCTGTAGCCAGGCCCCGTCTGAACCTGTAGCCTGTAGCCAGGGGCCGTCTGAACCTGAAGCCAGTAGCCAGGGGCCGACTGAACCTGAAGCCAGTAGCCAGGGGCCGACTGAACCTGAAGCCAGTAGCCAGGGGCCGACTGAACCTGAAGCCAGTAGCCAGGGGCCGACTGAACCTGAACTCTGTAGCCAGGCTCCTCCTGAACTCTGTAGCCAGGCTCCTCCTGAACTCTGTAGCCAGACACCTCCTGAACTCTGTAGCCAGGCTCCTCCTGAACTCTGTAGCCAAGCGCCTCCTGAACTCTGTAGCCAGGCGCCTCCTGAACTCTGTAGCCAGACGCCTCCTGAACTCTTTAACCAGGCCTCTCTTCTAGCTCTTAGTCCGGCGTTGTCTCCAGCCTTTAGTCCGGCGGCAGGTTCTGTTCTTTCTCTCTCCAGACGTCGGTTCCTGAGGGTCCGGTTCTACCGACGGTCCCCGAGGTTGCTGCTCGGCCGCCGGCCTATGAGAGACCTGCTCCGCCGCCGGTCTATGAGAGACCTGCTCCGCCACCGGCCGCCGGACATCGTTGCTAACCGGGGCCGTCCTTCAGGACACCCGCCGGATTACCTGTCTCACAGAGGTCGTCCGCCGGAGAACCTGACACGCCTAGGACGTCCGCCGGAGAACCTGACACGCCTAGGACGTCCGCCGGAGAACCTGACACGCCTAGGACGTCCGCCGGAGAACCTGACACGCCTAGGACGTCCGCCGGAGAACCTGACACGCCGAGGACGTCCGCCGGAGAACCTGACACGCCGAGGACGTCCGCCGGAGAACCTGACACGCCGAGGACGTCCGCCGGAGAACCTGACACGCCGAGACCGTCCTTCGGGACGTCCGCCGGAGAACCTGACACGCCGAGGCCGTCCTTCGGGACGTCCGCCGAACAACCTGACACACCGAGGCCGTCCTTCGGGACGTCCGCCGGACAACCTGACTCGTCGGGGCCGTCCTCCTGGACGACCGCCTGAGAACCTGACTCGTCGGGGCCGTCCTCCTGGACGACCGCCTGAGAACCTGACTCGTCGGGGCCGTCCTCCTGGACGACTGCATGAGAACCTGACTCGTCGGGGCCGTCCTCCTGGACGACCGCCTGAGAACCTGACTCGTCGGGGCCGTCCTCCTGGACGACCGCCTGAGAACCTGACTCGTCGGGGCCGTCCTCCTGGACGACCGCCTGAGAACCTGACTCGTCGGGGCCGTCCTCCTGGACGCCCGCCTGAGAACTTGACTCGTCTTGTTTTGTTTGAGTTTTTATTTGGACATTTATTTGATTCTAGCCCTCCATCCTGTACCTCCCTCCACCCACCCGAGCTAGTCTGTTTTGTTTCTGAGGCCGTCTGGAATCCGGCCTTGAGGAGGGGGTTCTGTCACGATTTGGGTTTTGTCTTGGTTTATGTTATCAGATTTATTAGTTAAGTTTCTGATTTTGGGGTCTTGTTTGGTTTTGATTTAGACATGTTTTTCTGTTTAGGTTACCTGTTTTCCACCTGTCACTTTATCAGCTCTGTTCGGTCTCCCCTCAGCAATCTGTCAGCTTTCTTGCCTTGATTAGATCCACCTGCTCACTTATAATTAGCCTTCACTCCTGTTCACCTGCTCACTCCCCTATATAGTCCTGCCACAAACCTCTGCTATCTGCCAGATCATTTAACGAGCCACGGTGAGTTTAGTTCCAGCATTCTTTATTCTGATTGACCTGTTGACGATAACCCGAGAGCCTTTTTGATTCTGAGCCAGCCTGTTCCCTGATCTGTTTTTCCTGCCCTGTCTGACTGATTTACCGGTTTACCGACTAGTTTCTGTCCTATGGTTATCCGAGCTTGCTTTGCCCTGTCTGTACCTCTGCCTATTTTGGACTGCTTTTTGTGTACCGGATTTTGGACTGCCCTTTTGACTATTGAGCCCGCCTGTTCCTGTTTTCATTATTAAAATCCTGTTTTTTGCCTTAACCTCACTTGTTGGGTTTGAATACTGGGTTTGCCTGATTCACGATCATAACAACTGGTTCCAATTCCCTACCAGTTGTGATCTGTTAACAGCTCTGCCCCTCTCTTCACCCAAATGTCCAAGATATAACCCTGCAGGTCGGATAATATGGTTCCATAATCATCCTCCACCTTTGGCCCAAGGTGGCCTGGGTACCAAGTACACTTATGGACCACCTTGTGCTCAAACATGGTGTTTTTATGGCTATTTCATGCATCACACAGATATCCAACAACAAAAATACCACTCAGATATATGTTCATAGCCACTTAAAAATTGAAAAGACTAGAAAATAACCAATGTAAAGAATAAGACAACTCAAAATATCACATTTCAGCATGAAAACTGACAGTAACAAATAAACTGTGCACATTTGTAGGCTCTATAAAAACAAACAGTATTTCCAGGGCTTGTTGTTAAGATGTTACACTTAACAGGAACTAGGAATGCCTCATTTTTAATAATTGACTCAGACTTTTAAAAAATATGTTTGCTTACCTATTGAAACATTAGCTAAATGGCATTTTTAGCAGCCTTTCAGCTTTTGCATTTTCTGATAATGGCAAGGCTAAAGATCAGTCAAACATAAACAGAAGCCATTCCCATATTTTTTGGTGCTTTGACATTTTTGAGATGCCCCGTTTTGAAAAAGGCCATCTCAAACTGAAGTGGTTCTTGGCTGAATGGTGACCCAGGCTAAACACCTCCATCCTCCAAAAACTCGTTTTAAATAATTTTCACAAATACTTATTTAATTTCAGTGCAGCATAGAGCAAGCTGATCAATTTGATCAAAGTATTTCAGACACTGAATGATAAATGATCAATGCGGTCCAGATTTATTAAATAAAACTGAGGTTGCTCTTAAATTTAAGCTTAGTCCCAATTTGGAAGCTGCATGCAAAAGAGATCTCGAATTTAACATTAGCCACCCACCATATATTCACATTTTCTTACAGTTTGTAAACTTTGCACCATCCAGAGGATGCTTATTTCGCATTGATTGAACAGCAATAAGCAGTAGAAAACTCACGATGCATCTCATAGATCGTGTTTTCTTGGGTTACTTGCCCCCTCGGTCTCAACCAGCGAACCTGTTACACATTTGAGCTAACAGACCCCTGCTTTTTGGCTCACGCCACACCCGGAGTAAAACCGTCTTTGAAGTTGTGTCCCCTTCATGTGCTTCATGGGCATCAGTGGGCGAGGGGACATGCTGTGTCTGCAATGTGCCATGTTCTCCTCCCATCCCCTCCTGATCCAAAATTACAGCACATTTTATCCACTGCTATGTAACACTTGAAAAATAAATGTGGAAACACGTTTTAATAACAGAGCTTGTGTAACCCTTAGGTTAGCTAATGTTAAAGAGACTTTAGCAGCTTATCCGTTGCAAAACGTTTCATTGTAGACTATTGTGCGCGTCTTTAGGTTTGTGTGCCTTGCCTTTGCTCGGTTACTTGTGTGTAATTTGCGCAAGCGCAAACGGTTTGCCTGAAAAACAAATAGGCAACAAAAATAGTTTCCGCAAACCCTATTATGTTTAAATGTGCTTAATGTTTTCAAACAGTGTTAAAAATGCCTGACCTCTTTAGTATAAAACTAGTCTACAAGCATGTATCTTTACTGTTTCAGTAAAAAGATGGCTTCAGTAACATTATCCTCATAAAAGCGACGTGAGAGAAGACACCTGTCCCCTCGTTTCCTCTCCCAATCCCTTAAAACTCCTTTTTTAAGACCACCAATACACCTAAAATGGAGTGGAAATGTGCATTACCTTATCTGACAGCTTCCACCTGTTCCATCTGTGAGAAGTGCAGCTAGGGAAAAGTTTTCCTGAGTGCGCTCTTGGTCTGTTTGTGTGCTGAGCAAACGGAGTGAACACGCCCTCGGGATCAATCCGCACAGGGGCAGCCCTCTATTCAGAGCCCAGCTGAGAACAAACACGAAACAACCCCCCCCCCCCCCACACACACACACACACACACACCACACACACATGCAGAAGCAGAGGTGCTCTATGAGGCGTGTGTGTGTAAATCAGAGGCTCTCGAAGTGGGAGTCTATCTATTATTTTGATGTATGAAAAACATTTTAAAAAGAGATTTAAAAAAATGGACAGAAGTTAAAGGCTAGAATCCTCCATACTCAGAAATAATTTGGCAAACTGGCAAGTGCCGATGTTTTCCAGTACCCAAAGTGTGACAGGAGCCATTGTAAAGAGTGGTATTTTTAACAAACTGAAAACTTACAAACAGAGAAACCACCAAAGAACCAAAGCGCAACAGGAGCTTAAATAGTGGGGAAAACAGGTGAATGACATGAAGGGTAATTAACTGACCCAGGTGAACCACAAGGTGGAAACACAAGAGGTAAAACTAAAATAGAAACAAGAACCTCAAATACAACTTTTGACAAGTACAGGCAACCCTGGGTAAAAATGTTGGATTGATGGTGTTGGAGATAGTTTCCTAAACATCCAACAGTCATATCCCCATTTCAGGGATTTAGAAAGATATACGACTAAAATTGTTGCCACACTGTTTGTTATCTTGCCGTGTTCACTGCCGTATTAAAAAAATCGCATGGTAGAAAGGTCTAAACAAGATGTAACACAATAAAAAGCATGGAACATCAAGTCCTGTCACATCTTTAAAGTATGTGCGTCGCTCATGATCCACTCTTGTTCTGAATAGTGAACTTGTATTGGGATCAAGGCTGTAGAATTCACAGTGCTCAATTGTGTCAGAATGAGGTATCTTGCTTATATCGTATCTCAATGTGTATTTTTTTTTTCTCCCATTTTCAACAGTCACCTGACCATCTAACATAGTTGCAATGCTCTATCAGGCTTCAAGTAGTAAAATATGTATTAGCAGAATGAATCAGAAACTAGGCAATGCCATCAAAATCACTTCCAGTTTTTCAGTATTTCTCTTCTTGAAATGAGTTAATCTTTATTAACACAGACAGTTTTTCAACAGTATCTAATGTAATTAGGTAATAATAATTGGGTTATTGCTGGTTTAAAAATGCTATAGCAGTATCACACATGTGCGGTATATGTTGTGTGTAAAACATGCTGCAGAATTTTCGGACATGTACCAAAACTCCCCAGCAGCTTGGCTTAGCTGGTGATCTACATATGCGTGCTGCTGTGTTAAATGCATGGTAAGGTGATGCTAATTCATACGCTACTGAAATCCAAGGCAAATGTACAACAGTGTGACAGAGATATTAGGGAAGTATTCCTTTATTGTGTTCCGCTGCACTTGATATTGTAGCAAAAGAAATGTGATTTTAAGCAAAACAAGGAAGTCAGAGACTTAAGTTTAGTTTAGGAACTGCAGCAGTGACCCAATTCTAACATGTTGAGGTCAATTTGATTCAGAAGTTTGAGGTTGGATCTGGGAATGATTTCACCTCCAAGTTATTCTTGCTGTGGGTCAGAAAACTGGCAGAATTTGTTATTTGTAGTTTTGATCACAACTCTTGGCAACACAAACTAATTACAATGTCTTTTTGTGTTGTATAAATTTAAGCATCAAATCAACTTGTTCACAAATAAAGCTTGTACAGTACTAAATACCTTTACAAGGACACATTATAGTTATTGCCTACAAATTTCCCTACGTTTCAAATAAATGCAGGTGCTCTTGCCATAGTGGACATTGAACTCACAGCAGTTCTCCAATTTTTAGATTTCACAACTTCATCTTCAGGTTGCATTCTTGTTTGCAACTGAAAATCTTTAATGTCAAACTTTTGGGTACAAATAGATTTTTACCTGGTTCAACAGTATTCCCATGCTATAGAATGCAGACGCTCTATCTGCACTGATAAAGATTGCCTCAGATTGCATGCAAAATGCTTAAAGTTTCGTCTTATAGCAGCCCGACCTAGAATGGATTATTGAAAAAAAAAATATTTGACCACTTAAAGGCATTTGTACTGTGCATTGTGCATAAAATTGCTCAAAATCCAAGACACAGTAAATTAAGTAATCATTAAAAATTGAAAAGAAAATTAGATGATCATCTCGTGACAAAAGTGACATACACCATCCTAATGCTGCAGAATCCTTACATTTCTTACTTTTCATCCTGATATTTATAAATTCCTTACATGAAGTCACATGTAAAATGTGTTTTTAGATTGGTTAACATTTTATCGCTTCATTATGGTGTTTTTTTCCCAGTCTACAAGTAAGCATTTTACTGTATTAGAAGCTAGGGAAATGGGCAAGTTTACCTCATCTGGGTGTGACACATAAAATCCAACAAAGCATTCTCTCAGACAATGTACACCATCTCGTGTAAACAATATTCCCTGATGGCTGCAGCCTCTTTCAGTGGAGATTAGGCTCCCTACCAGAAAGCAAATAATGGTTCAGGCATTGTGGCCATCTTGGTGCCAAATACCACAGGACACCTTCAGGGTTGTAGTGGAATACGTGCCTTGGGTGCTCTTCGGGCAGCACAAGGACAACCACCACACAGCGACATAGGAGGTTTACATGCATAATCAAAGTATTTTTCAGCAATTGAAGGAATTTGACAGAGGCTGCCTTGTGGACATGCTTGAAGTGGTTATTCAAGGTGATTACATAACTGTGGGAGTATTTGTTAAGACATGGTATATCTTCACTTCACAGTAGTTTGATGTTGGTTTTACCATCAAACTGCAGTGACACACATGTCAATTTAATGGACTCTAATTGGTCAAACAACTGCTCCCCTCACAATGCCGCCACTTATACCCTGTGGTGCTGTTTCTCCAATTCCTAGGTTCTTGCAATTTTTTTACACAATCTAAATATAATTTCTTAATGTCACTATTCTACAGCTGTACTTGAATTTGTCCATAGACATTTTGCCAGTAAGTGCATTTTGGGTATTGGTGTGTTATGTTAACCTTGTGACCCAGTGTTAATATGCAAGTAATGCATTGATAGTCTAATCAGCAACACCACAGGTCACAAGAAAACAGGAAGACACAGCTTTAAGCAACAACAGATATTATCCTGTTCACAATAAAAAAAAATTGCATCACATACTTCCCATTCAAAAGTCTTGAGTAAAACCCAGCAGCTTTAGCTTTTACAGCATTACTAACCTTGAAACGGTGATACAATTTGAGTCGTGGACAGAGGAACCTCTGTCATTATGGCTTGTTAATTGCTTATATTGAGGCAGCATCCTTCCCAACAGTGGTACTGAAAATACGTATCCCTCTCACCAATATATGTATCTGCTTTGAAAAGTTCCTATATGGCAGATTGATCATAAACAGCCACATCACTGATGCAAAAAGAAACAGGTGGAGATTTTGTACAGCTTTTTTACTTACAGTATGTGTTCTCCTGAATAAAAATGCTACTGATAACATTATCCTTGGTAGCATCATGAACTGTGAAAAAATAACATCTCCTTTACTGTTTTTTATCATTATTATTATTATTATTATTATTGGCTGGGATGTTAAAGAACCCCTGATGAATGAGTTATTCTAAAACAGGATATTTGGCAGGGTGATATAACTCTCACACACGGATGTTTTACCAAATGGAAGGGTGGAGGGGGAATTTAACTTGTCTCCTTGCAGTTCTCCACACCTATTAAACAAATAGTAAGTTAGCACACACATACACACCTGCTCATACGAGTGATTCTGCTTGTTTTAGGTAGGAGGAAAACACTGGGCAGTCGTACATTAACTTGATGTGTTTGCTGGACTACCCTTTCACACAGTAGAAGAGTGTCTGGGTGTTGGGGGAGGGCAGATCCAGAGTAAAAAAAAAGGCTTGTGTTAGGTCCTGTTCTTTGTCAACAGCCTTGGAAAAGAGCCATCGTCTGCTCAGTTGGGAAAACCTTTTTGTGTGGGTTTATTCAAGCCTGTAAAGCCTTGGCACATCGGCCTCACTCCAGCTCCCATGCCGGCCTCCATCAGTGCGCTTCCTGTGCTGCACACTGACATTAACTCACAGAGGCCGCGTTTAAAGATACCATGACTGATTTTCATGGCTGTCAGATCACATCCCACGATCATATTGTCCCTACATTTTGTAGATATGACCTATGCTGTGATTTGCCTGCTGTTTGTCTCCTTTCAAAGGAACAAGAATATAGAACCACATTTGGAGATGATTATCCAGAGTTTATTCAAGCAATAAAATGACAACACAGATAAATAAGTCAGGTATTTATCCCTATAACCAGCATCATTTTGAATACAGATGAAAACATCTTCGAGTCAGATGGCCCAAATGACAAGAACACCAAACAATGGGTTTAACATGAAGTCTGACTTTTTCCCCCACAATTCCTAAAAAATACATAGATGAAAAGGTAACACGTAGGTCTGAAAGGGGGGTATGAAGTGACAAAGGGGCGAACTGAGCAGGAGCTGATTGGTGAAAAGAAAACCTGGCATTTCAGCATGGCGGTGGTAGTGTCACACTGCTGTGAATGCGTAGACCTTTTCTCTACTGCAGGAAACTTAATGCAAAGGAGGGAAATACCTTCACTGCTTGTCATTAAGTTTCGCAAAGGCCTGTTAATAAGCTGTCTACTGAAATTGGTTGTGGTAAAACACAGAAACAGTGTAGCATGGTGACCAAAATTATAAATAAATAAATAAGAATGGGTTCACAAATTTAAAGCTCCACTGTACTGCAAAAAAAAATGTTTAGCGTAATGCTTTTTAAATTCACATGAAACAGAGATGGATGAAAGGCAGCACCAGCGTCTCTTTTACGAACCGATCTAATATAGGTTTCAAAGTGTCTGGGAAGCTTTTTTTTTTCTAACCTACTGTCAGAAAGTACTGTGCACAAAGTTATGTAACCATTCACCATGGCTGCGCTGCCATATTCACAGCTCACATTTCTCAAATTCACAGATGGACTGTAAATACCAGCATCAATATAGCCAAAACTGAGGGAAAAAGGTCTGTCATAAACACAGGCATCCCACTGGCGTTTTATGAAGGACACCAAAACAAAAACGATGGGGGCTTAAAAAAAAACAACAAAAATATTTTGTCGTCATTACTCGATGAGTCACCGCTCTGCCGCTGCTGCTGCTGCTGCTGCTGCTGCTGTCCCCCATCCTGTCTGATTGCCCTTCAAACATCTTGTCCTCACTGTGGCTGCTCTCTGTGCAAAGACAGAACAGTTTGTATGTAGACTGGCAGTGTTTGTCCCCAGACTCAACATACAGTGCAGGTCTGAGAGGCTGGAAGTGATTTCCAGTGCCTTGAAAAAGTGTTTATTAGCCTTGAGCTTTTCCACATTCTGTCTAGTTATAAATGTCAACATATTACATTGGAGTTTTATGTCACGGACAAACACAAGCCAGCGCATAACTGTGAAGATGAAGAAAAAGGATTCATGAATATGCACAAGTATGCTTTGATCTAAACCATCCTGCCTTAATAACCTCTAATATATTTAATTTTGCTCCAAAAAAGTACATTACATTGTATAATTTGTAAAAACAAAATGCTCAGGGATAGAAATATTTTCACAAGGCACTTCACTATTGCAAAACACAGTGCTCATTGTTATTCATTCCTGCCACCAGAGGCTGCCAGTGCCTCACATCATGAGAGCTTCTCTACTAATACTAACACCTTCATGCCCTAACTCACATGGGGTCATAGGTGCTCTGCTCTTTGGATTTGAGGAAGCGCATGGCGAAGAAGCCGCCGGCCTGCAGACACAGCACCAGTATAATCCCGCCTATGAAGCTGGCCATGTCAAACTTGGCCTGGGAAAACTCGGATGAGTTGGAGCCACTGTCACCACCTTGACAAGAACAGAGTTCACAGAGTTTGCATTGCCATTATATCAAGGAAAGAAAGAGATGAAAAGGAAAAGGGCACAGCTGGACGTTCTTTGGAAAACGTTTTGCCCGCTTTAAAGGGAATTATGTTTGACGTAAGAAAGAAGGGGGGGGTGGAAATGGCTGCTGAGACAGAGCTGATCCCATTTACCTGAGTCACCTTCACTTCCACCGGCGGCAACAGTCTCTACAACTGGAAAATGAAATATCTGATAGAATCATTGGGCTGTCTTAAATACACTTTAAACATTTCTATTTTTTAGTACCTGAGCATAGTTCAGACACTCTGGTCCAGCTGCAGTTCATGCCGCTGTCTGCAGAATCCCCCTGATCTGTCACACACATGCCTGTATCGTTACCTGAGAGGAAAGAAGAAGCAGCATTTCAGCGTATGTTACTGTGCATTCGTGGGATGCTGAATAATTCAGTCTTCTGGTACAAACGAGAGGAGCTTGTGTTACAGCAGCGTCAATGATTGAATTACTATCAGAGGTCAGGTGTGTGCTGTACCAGCTGGGCAAAGCCTCCAGACACAGCCTGTCAGGTTAAGCATGGAGTCTCCGACACACAGATCACATGACTCAGCCTGTGAACAATCTGAAAGACAAAATTGGCTGTTAATCATAAAAGCACCATGATTCAGACAATTTAAATGCATAAATATTTAGGCCATCCAGCCTAGAGAGAAACAAAATCCACTAATGTTTCTCACTTGGTTTGTGAGAAACAATGAAACAAATATGGGTCATAAAGAATGCATCCATTTAAATAAAGGAGCTGTGGAAAAATTGCATTTAGATGTGGAATATACCAGACAAAAGTTGTTCTTACATTAGAAAATAAATGCAAACCATCAAACAATTCCTACCTGATTGTGAGTGTGCTAAAGGAACCACTGCCAGAAGCAGCAAAGACGAGAAAAGGACCCTTAGTGCTAAATGTTGCATTGTGATGACCACAAAACAACAACCTGCGGAGTTTATGCCTTAAAAATGCAGCAAATTATTAGCAAAAAGTAAAATATTTCCAGCCTGTCCTTAAAAGGGATTCTGAAAGTTGCCCGCTGTGGTATGGTTCCTACCGAGGGCACACAGAGAAAGAGACCAGGAGATCTTTGTAACACGAGCAAGACCAAGCCTGGTTCCCCTGGCAACCAGGTGGCCTACCTCAACCCTCCTGAAATAAACACCTGTTTAAACGGGCTGACACCTGTTTACCTCAGCAGGCCGCGCATGAGGGGAAACATGTGCATTTACTCCTATGTCTTTACAAAAGCCAGGAGTTTTAATAACAAGGTCCAAATTAAGCTTGATTAAGTCTGTAAATTGATTCATAATTTTATTTTCTACCCTGTTTTATGACTGCTGTTTTTTTTCTAAATTATTCTTGGGACTTTGAGTATCTAAACACCAGTTGCTGATTAAAGTTTAAGTATGTGTCAGTACTTGTACTGTTAGATCTCAGTGCTCCATTCGATAAAGTTGATCACAATGTTCCCCTAGAAAGACTTGAACATACTGTAAAGATTAAGGGGAAAGCATTAGGCTGGTTTAAATCTTATTTGTCTGACAGATTCCAGTTTGTTCATGTTAATAATAAATCTTCTTCAAACTCTAGGGTCACCTGTGGAGTACCACAGGGTTCAGTCCTTGGACCAATTCTCTTTACTATTTAAATGCTTCCGATTGGCAAAATTATCAGACAGCATGGGATTAATTTCCACTGTTATGCTGATGACACTCAGCTATATTTATCCATAAATCCTGATGAATCCAATCAATTACTTCGACTACAGGCATGTCTTGATGACATCAAGACATGACATCTTTGAATTTCCTGCTTTTAAATTCTGACAAGACAAAAGCTGTAATCTTTGGACCAGAGTCCTCAAAAGATAAACTTCTTAATCAATAACTTAATCTGGATGGCAATAAATTGGTGTCTGGTAAAAAACCTTGGTGTTATTTTTGATCAAGACATGTCATTTAAATCCCATATTAAACAGGTTTCTAGGGTTTCCTTTTTCACCTCCGGAATATTGCCAAAATTAGAAATATTTTGTCCAGGAGTGATGCTGAAAAACTAGTCCATGGATTTGTTACATCAAGGCTGGACTATTGTAAATCTTTACTATCAGGAAGTCCACAAAATGCAGTTCGAAGCCTTCAGCTGATTGAAAATGCAAGAAGAGGGATCATATTTCTCATGTATTAGCTTCCCTTCAATGGGTTCCTGTTAAATCAAGAATAGAACTTAAAATTATCCTTCTCACATATAATGCCCTTAATAATCAAGCTCCATCATATATCAGAGCTTTGATTACCCTATATGCTCCTAACAGAGCCCTTCGCTCTCAGACTGCAGGTCTGCTGGTGGTTCCTAGAGTCTCTAAAAGTAGAATAGGAGGCAAATCCTTTAGCTATCAGGCTCCTCTCCTGTGGAAAAAAGTCCCAGGTTTGGTCTGTGAGGCAGAGACCCTGTCTACTTTTAAGACTAGGCTTGAAACTTTCCTTTTTGTCAAGGCTTATAGTTAGAGCATCTTAGGTTGCCCACGTTTACTGGCACCCCTATTAAAGAGAGCCAATAAAGTGTCTGAGCATAACTTATTTAGCATATATTTCTGGATATGGTTCTGTAGAAAGGGTATGCAAGTTCATTAATGATTGTGTTTTTATACACAGTATCTAACTAGTTCTCTATATTAAAGAAATGATTATACATTGAATACATCTGAGATAAGCTTGTTGAAACTTTACCACAAGCAATCCAGGAGACCTTGCAATCATGAAACCCTGAACATGCCATCTCCCCAGTAACACATAGAGTTGGCAGCATCATGGTGGGAGGACAATTGTCTTCTAGTTTATGGGAAGATGGATCGAAACAAGAAACAGGGCAGTCCGGAAGAAAGCCCGTTAGAGGCTGCAAATGACTTGAGGTGGAGGTTCACCTACAAGCAGGACAACAACATTAAACCTTCACAATCTTCTATAATGGAATAGTTTCGATATAAAAAGTAGTTTGTAAACTATTGAATTGAGGAGGGTGAATACAATGCATGCAACACATGTTTTTCCCTTCCACTTCACAATGCACATTATGCACTAGCTTGAGTTGGTCTATCACATAATTAAATACGTCGCAGTTAGTGGTTGTAACGTGACAAAATCGGAAAAGTTGGAAGGCGTATGAATAACTTTGCAATTCTCTCTATTTAAGAGATGTGGTTTAAAGTGGTTGGAGAGAATGAATAGAATAGAATAATCTATTTTTGTCCCTGAATGGGGACATTCACTGTATCAGTAGGTGAACAGGTTTGCCTACTGATACTGAAAACTGGTCAATAATAAAAATACAACTTAGAGATGGTACAGTACTGTCAAAAATACAAAGTGAGATGAACAACAGAGATATACAAAGTAGAAGCAAAATAGCAAAATGTACAGTGAAAAACTGTACAACGTGTGCTTTTTGTATTTTTTTGGCCCAAAACATACTATTTATAAGAAAACAGACACCTGTGCAAAGAATAGGCGGAATATAAATAGCTTAGTGTGTTTGTTGGGAACATTAATGGTGATATAGTCTAACAACTGCTGCTGGGCTCCTTTGTGCATCATAGATGCAGCAGCCTGTCACTGAAAGAGCTTTCCAGCTCTGTAACCCATGGGTTAAATGAGATATTGGCCAAAAGAGAAGTTATTTTTTGCTATAGTTCTCCTTTCTTCCACCACCTGCACAGAGTCGAGTTGACACCCTAGAACAGAACTGGCCTTCCTCAAAAACGCGTCTCAGCTGCTGAAAAGCTGCTGCTCCAGCAGGCAACGCCATATAGAAGATAGCTGATGCCACAACAGAGTCAAAAAGATCAATGTTTCGTCTCTTTAGAAGGAGCTCCACAGCTCCAGCCGACATTTTTGCACAGAAACCAGCACAGTACTACGAGTCCTCCGAGTGTGCACATGCAGCTGTCTCATTCAGATGCACTGAGTCACAGCCACCGACCAGACGTATTCAGTCCAGAGTCACGACACACTTTGCATGTTAATACAGTTTACTCCTCAATTACCACCTCTTCCTCTCTCAATCATGTTGTTCGCATGATTCAACGTGGCAAACAATCTCAACATGTCTGGGAGATCGCAGTTTGACGTGACTGAAGAGAAAGATAGATGGCAGCCGTTACAGTCACATTCCACGACTGCAAGTCAAAACATATACATATGGTATTTAGAAATAATACATATTAAGCATAACACAACCTACAATTGAAATAGAAAGGAAAAACGTCCATGCAATATTTTTGCTTAAATACTAGGCTTTTAGGTAGTTCTTTGCAAAGGAATATGCTCATGGCGCTCCCGAGATCTCGTGACATTATACATGCACGACAGAGAATCAGGTAAAACAGCTTTAATGTTGCGGGAATTTCGAGATGCCAGCTGATACAGACGACAGTAATTGAGATTACGAGCGTTTTACACTTCGGGGCGCCGCTGTGTCGTAGGTGGCATTTATCGGCAGGAAGCGTGACCATATAAGGCTCGAACAGAACGAGATTCCCCCCAGTTAGCTCGTTGCTCTGCGCCCATGCACAGACACCTCTCCTGCTTCACCCACGCTCACTACCAGACAGGGGGAAGCCACGGTTGTTGTTTTCTCTCTCTCTCTCCCTCTCTCATTAGAGAGCAACAAACTAAATATGTTAAATCACCCCTAGTTAACAGGAAAGGTACTTAATCTTTATTGCAATTTAATTTGTTTCGTCTTTTTTGTCCGTCGGTAGAGGCCCGATCATTACAAATGTGATTAGTTACAATAAATGCTCGGAATTCAAAATCCTTCTTCATTTTAATCTGATAAAAACCTAAGAATAAGGAGAGAAAACAGATTGTTGCTTCAAAGTGGTTTATTTTCACATTTTGAAACAAAATTCAATTGGATTAAATCTCTCACAAATATTTGAGACGCTACAAAAAACCTTACAGCATTTTTTTTATGTTTTGTTTTATAACCAGAAATCTGTGTCTCTAACTGATGTCGGGGGTGTGGAAATGAGCTCTCTCTGCCAGAGCAACCCAATTTCTCTTTGTATTGGGTTTATTTCATAAGGTATTAGTCATTTGAGGCGTCTAATTCCTGGAATCATATCCAGTAGTTTCCCAGTATTGATCATGAATATCACTTTTATGGTATTGCTCATGTTGTTGTCTTATTTTATTTCAGAATGTGATTCTGTTATTCTATCAAGCCCATTGATAAAAATGACGTGTGACGATTCTATTGCTGCGTTTAAAACGGGTTACAATTTGTTTAGAGCATAAATAAAACAAACAAGATCCAACAGCAATATTACACAAGGCAAATTATTAATGATAATAACAATAAAACAGCAAAAAGAAATCTTCAAAATCCAGGACAAACAAATGACACACACAGCAAATGATACAAATTTGCGTATTAAATACAAAAGGACTCTTTATCCGTTTAGGTGGGTGCTTTTCATGTGAAGCCCCTACAGAGCTTCGTTTCACGCAGATTCGCGTCGCTCTGCGGGACATCTCCCCATGAGTCATCCCCCGATGTGTTTCAGCACCATGGACAGCCCCAGCCTTGACTCCCACCCCCAAACAACGAAGGACCTTGATTGCCCGAAACAAAGCAAGCCCCCAATCAGCCTCTCTGGGTCATATTGAAGAATGTGTATGTTGGAGTAGGAGGGAGGTGAGGGGACGTCTGTTGATGGTCATCATTTACCATAAATGAGAGCTACATGGAGCCGCAGTGGGAGGGGCCACAGGGATGCCGCATTTTTCTGAATGAAATTACTCCACGTGCACCGCCCCCTCCCTGTCCTCCTTCATCGTTCTCGCCGCATCCCAAATGCGCGTCTCTGATTGGTCGAGCCTCCCAGTCGCTGACGTCAGCCAAGCTCTCTTGTGGACGAGACCCGCGGAAAAGCATCCATTCTGCCAACTGTAAGCGCTCCGGAGAGATTGAGGAAGAAGGGGATGCGAACCGAGCCGAGAGAGAGAGAAAGAAGCTCGGGGACTGAGGCTTTTTAAAACCGGCGCAGCATCACCTCACCCTCATTCCTTTTCTCCTGGATCTGATCAGAGAAGAGAACGAAATCAGCTTTTGCAAACCGCTTTTCTAAAAAGGTAAGAGGCGTCATTCCGTGAACATGTTTGTAGTCTCTTTGGGGTGCACGTTTTCTTTTTTATGTGCGCGTGAATGTGGTGCATTAAACCTGCATGCACGAGTGTTATACAACAGGGTTCTCCGCACAAGGAGGTGGGAAATACCTCCTCCTTGCTCTGGGATTGGAGAGCAGGGAGGATGAAAGACTCCCGTTTGCCGCAGATTGATCTTAAAATAGAAATGATCAGGTGTGAATAATAAACTAGAAGAAAACTGTATCTGGTACAGCTGGTATTTTCTTGGAAGAAAAGAAGTAAATCTGGGCATGCACTGGAAGACATAAAGGCTATTTACCGAGACACGTTTTTCTGTTAAATGCATAAATAATTAATCTGTTGGATTAAGCAGGACTATGGATCACTCGATTTACACAACCTACCCCACAGACCTTGATGCCACTGATAATGTTGGCCAACAAGATATAATGTACAAAATCTGGACCTAATTGTAGAGCTGCATGGACCTTTTTTTTATTTTGTCACGTTACTACTGCACACTTCAACGTATTCAATTAGGATTTTATGTAACAGACCGACACAAAGTATCACACAATTGTGAAGTAGAGCAAAAAGGATACATGCTGTTTAAATCTTCCCCCAAAATAAATAATTAAATTACTTAAACAGTGCATTTGTATATGAGACAGAGATGTTTGCTCATACTTTTGTAAAATAGCCCGAACTCGGTCCGATTAGGTGGAAATTGCTTCTTCAACATGCCTGTGCAAATTCTTAGTTATCCGGGTCATCGCAGCGGCAAACAGGCTTAAATCGGCTGTTTGCCGATTACATTTTCAACTTCAATCCCAAATTTCCACTTGGATTTAGGTCTGGACTTTGACTGGGCCACTTTGGCACCTGAAAATGCTTTGATCTAAATCATCCATTGTAACCCTGGCTGTTTGTCCTGCTGGAAGGTGAGCCTCTAAACCTCGAGTCTTTTGAAGCCTCTAACAGGTTTCCTTAAAGGATTGCTCTGTATGGCTCCATTTAGCTTCTATTCGACTCAGAGCAGCTTCCACGTCCCGGCCAAAGAAAAGCATCCCCTCAGCATGATGCTGCCACCACCATGTTTCATCATGGGGATGGCGTGTTCAGGGTGTTTTTGAGTATTAGTTTTCCTCCACATAGCATTTGCTTGTAGGTCAAAAAGCTTAATTTTGGCTTCATCTTATCAGAAGACTTTCTTCCATGTCTTTGCTGTCTCCTGTTGCCTTGCAACAATCTGTAAATTGGACTGTCAGTCTAGGTTGTTGGCCGTGTCTTGGTTATATTTTTGACAACTCTCCAATCGCTTCACAGAGCAGTGGCTCAACATTACACAGGGATGTTGTGTTGGTCTGTCATAAAAAACAATTTGATGAAATGGGGAAAAAATTTGAAGATCTACAGGGGTGAATACTTTTCCAAGGCACTGTAAGAAGATATGAAAATGTAAACAACTAATGGCCTTTAGAAATCAGTTCTAAAGATGGGCAGCTTTCAAATGCTGTATTTTTGAGATTATGTTTCTCAACAATTGACATTTGATGCTCTTAGTACAACTCCACTGGAATAACTGAGTTTAACAGCTGAACTTTTTCATAATTGAATTAAGTCCTCATTTTGTATCGAGCAGCCTCAGAGAATCAAACCACATAGTTCCAATAATTACCGTTTAATGAACAAAGAGCGATGCAGTAATGAGTCATTAAAGCTTATCTCTTTTTTTTCTTCACTTCCTCTTTTAGGTTTTACTGGTGCTACTGTTAAACCAGCCATGAACCTGAACGCATCAGAGCTGCCCTGGGATGAGTCCTCAGGCCTGGAACCGTTCTTCCCGCTGGACCCGCAGGAAAGCTTCTCTCCACCTGAAGCCCCACCTCTCACCATCTGGGGCGTGGCCCTCTGTGTTTCAGGGACTCTCATTGCCACTGAGAACGCCATTGTGGTGACCACCATCTTGGCCACCCCGTCTCTCCGTGCCCCGGTCTTCCTGCTGCTGGCCAGCCTCGGCCTGGCCGACCTCCTGGCAGGCGTGGCGCTCATTCTGCACTTCCTCTTCCGGTACTGCGTGAAGCCCAATGATTGGTCCGAGCTGCTGACCTCGGGGCTGCTGGTGACCTCTCTGACCACCTCCCTTTGCAGCCTCATGGGCGTTGCCCTGGATAGATACCTGTCTTTGAGCCACGCCCTCACCTATGGCTCAGGCCAGTCGCGCCGCAGAGCCGCCACCCTCCTCCTGCTGGTCTGGTTGGGTGCTTGTGTCATTGGCGCAGGACCTGCCATGGGATGGCACTGCCTTGAGGATCCAAACTCCTGTTCCGTAGCACGACCCCTGACCCGAACCTATCTATCGCTGCTATGTGGTGGCTTCCTGATGGTTGTAATTGTAACTCTGCAGCTGTATGCAGGGATCTGCCGTGTTGCAAGGCGACACGCCCACGCCATTGCAACCCAGAGGCACTTCCTGCCCACCAACCAGCCATATCCAAGCAGACACAGCAGTGGGAAGGGTTTCTCTCGCCTGATCCTGGTCCTGAGTGTGTTCGTGGGTTGCTGGATGCCTTTTTCCCTCTGGGGGCTGCTTGGAGATGCATCCAGTCCTCCTCTGTACACCTATGCCACTTTGGTGCCAGCAGCTGGCAGCTCCTTGCTCAACCCCATCCTCTACAGCCTGAGAAACAAAGACATTCGCAAGGTGCTGCTCCACGCCTGCTGCCCACACAAATTCTCGCACAGCACGCAGACTCATTACCCCGTCGACGTGTAAAATCAGTCCAAGCTGCACTCAATCTATGCCAGACATATCATTGTGTATGTGCCACAACACCCAGAATCTGCACTCAGTGTCGTACACGTCCAAAGAGAGAAGAACCCTTCTCTCCCCCACTGACAAAAAAAACACTCCAACACCCCGAGGCAGCATTTTGTTTCCAAACTAAAGTCCTCCAAATCAGAATGTACTGAACTGTCCTGGCCCGCAGCCAGCCTTGGACTAAACGTACTGTCCGGTGTATACTTTGTGCCTCAGACAAGTGTAGCTCCACTGGATCTCCAGAATCAAACAATCACAGGAATGCTACATGTTTGGATTGAACGAGTGTGAGCACTTTAAAAGGAGGGGAAGCGCTGGGTTTTTACCCCCTGACAGTGTGAAAACTTGTGATCCAAAGCCCAGTTTTGATTACTTGAAATGTGTGAGAAACAAGTTGGAATATATTTTGCACATGCTGACAAAAGCACTTTGAGATGTACTGACCATGTTTTTTTGTTGCACAACCTTTTGGAGATGGATGAATATTTTATACTGATGAATAATAAATAAGTGTTTTCTACTGTATGATGTCAGTATCGTTCTCTTTTTAATTTCTCTAGAAGCATATTATACTGCGTTTATGTCTGTTTCCCCTCCCTCATTAACTCACTTTTGTATAAACTGATGCACTGGGTTTCTAAGGAAATTAATTACTTGGTTATCGATTTGTTAGAGTCTCTCTGAATCTAAGGCATCCCTTTGAAATCTGCAAAGCAGCTATGGCTTCAGGGTAAAGTGATTATCCAAGAGGGTTTTCTCACTCTCCACTTGTTTTCTGATCTTTAAACACCCCCGCACATTTAGATCCAGGAGCAGACAAAAGGTGTCCACTGCTGATATAAAAAAACAATGAGTCATGGGTAAAGCACGTGGATTGTTTTTAAAGGTTTATCATTCTTTGGAGCTTTTTATGAAGACATATAGTGCCTAGCAAAAGTGCATAACCCCTAAATTCTTTCCACATTTAGTCATGTTACCACCAGACTTCACTGTATGTAATGTAATAAACCATAATAGAGCAGAACTTGTACTGTAAAATGGAATGGAAAAGCCATAGTTAGAAGAAAAACAGATTTGCAGTTTATCTCAAGCCATGCAGGGAACACAGGAACCATGTAGGAGGTGCTTTGATTTGCTCAGATGAGACCGAAACTGAACTTTGTGGCCTACGTGCAAGATGCTGTATTTGGCAGAAAGCTAACTTCAAGTTATCCTGAACACACCATCCCCACGGTGACAGATGTTGGTGGCAGCATCATGATGTGGTGATGCTTTTCTTCAGCAAGGACCTGGAAGCTGGTCAGGGGAGACGAATAAAGCCAAATATAATGCTGGAAAGAAACCTGTTAGAGGCTGCAAAAATACTCAAGGGTGGGGCAGAGGTTCAATTTCTAGGAGGAAGAATAATCTAAATACAACACATTGTGTTAGAATGGCCTAGTCAAAGTCCAGACATAAATTGGGGTCTCAGTATGCAAAATTTAATACTTTTAAGGTGATTATGATTTGAACGGATGACCTACAGTCAAAATAAATTTGAATATGGGTACCATATGGGTTTTGATGCTATACTCTAATCTTAAATGGCATGATTTCATTATATGTGAGCAACAAATCATTATTCCCAGAAATAGAAACAGCCTTTAAAACATCAGTCTGAGTAATTAATCTATATTTACCTCAGCTAACTGGGTTAATGAAAAAAATGGACTGTTTGATAATATTCTATTTACTGAAAATGAATTTATGAATTGTGCAAATAAACATAATTTGATACTATACACTTAAAGCCTCCTAAATAACAATTTATGTACGTTAAACATGTATGTTAAATTATATTTAGATTTTCAGCTCTGAGATGTGATTCCAGGGTCTGACTTCAAAGCCTTCTAACACAATAAATAAGGAACTTCATTAGCTCTTATTTTCACCAGCTTCACTAAAATCCCTGTTTTAACACCAAACGTTTTTAAACATACACTTCCCACTGTGAAGGACTCACTGGCTGATGAGGAAACTTAAAACTAGAAATATCAAATTCAAGGAGGTAAAACTATATTTGTGCTAAAAGTTTAACTTCCTTGATAAAGTGAATGCTTCCAATTAACATCCTGCAAGTCCAACTGAGAATCTTTAACAATAGTTGAAAGTTACTTCATCTGATCGCACTGAGCTTATATTGTGTTGCTTAAAATAATGAGATAATTTGCAGATAACAAGCAAAACGCTTTGAACCCTCAGCTAGTAGAGCTATGTCAAAGAGAGTCTTTCAGAGGTAAGTGCAGTGTAAATGGACTCCAGAAAGTGGCACAGGGCTGAATACCAATGCACGCCACACTTTTCAGATTGTTATTCGTAAATTAAAAACAAAACTCACAAGTGGAAAACCAAGAATTGCTTTTAATTTCCACTTCACACTTATGCACCGTGTTGGTCTATCACAAAACTCCTCTAACACAAAGTGAAGGTCGAAGTCCTGTGATAAAACTGTGAAAACTCCCAACCATCTTGCAGAAATCGAAACCATCACTTAAATTCAATCAATATTTATTAAAATAAATCATTATGGAAACATAAGGGAAGAAAGGCATTAATTTGGTTATACGTGCTGTGCAATTGTGCAGCAAACATTGTAGCACTTTACATAAAAGGCACTTTAAATTTAATTCATCAGTTCAAGCTGCTATTAAATACGAGTCTTACCAAATGAAAGCACATGCTTGTAAAAAGGCACTGGAGCCAAACGGCTGCCTGATTTGATCACCGATTAAAGCAACAGAAATGAACTCATCCCCAAGAAAAGAGAAACAAAGACATCATCTCAGGAAAAAAATAATAATACAGCTAAAATACAATACAAATACCTCATATTTATCTCCATGTGTTCAGTATGGCAACATCCTGTAACCATTCCTTTTAAGGTTAATTAATTTATTAGTCTACAAGCAACAAGTTATTTGTTCACATGGTTACCACAGAAAAAAAAAGTCTTAATACAAAAAGGTGAGGTCAGATTAAAAACATGGCAAAGAGGCACCATTTAGATTGATTGCAATAATTCGAGATCACGATGGAATGGAAATCCCCATCTGTAGTTTAGGATTGCTTCAAAGTCTACACTGACTTTAAACAATATCATGCTGTCTCTTTGGATGGCATACAGCAATAGTGATGTTACGGTCATGTGTGCAAACCTGCTGTCTATTCGTTTTGTCAAGACAGGGAATAAAAAATAAAATAAAAAATCTGGCATAAAATCCCTGCAGGGAGACGTGCTTCAAACCACACAATACTGCTAAATCATACGTCACCAGTCTAAAAAGACGTTGGCCAACTGGGACACCAGCAACCACAGTCACCCTCTGACCATCGCTAGAACCTCCGCGCCTGGCCTCGGTAAGTTTGAATATGAAAACGGCGAAGGAATGCGGTTTTAAAACACACCTCCAGTACATGCTACCTGCACACAGTGGCTTAGAAAAACAGAGTCATAATGGGAGAATGCAATACAAAGAGGAAATGAGCCGATGTCGACCAAGCCCAATAAAGGCAAGATGGTGGTAGTGAAGGTGAGAGGAGGCGCGATCACTCGGACCACTCGTCGTCGTCTAACTCCGAGGAGTCGTCCTCGCTGTCGCTGCACTCCACGGCGATGCGGCGCGACAGGATGGCGGCCACATCGTTGCCGAAGTGATCCCTCTTCTCCTGCTCCCGCTGAGCCTCCACCTTGCGCAGGTTGAAACCTAGAGAGAGAAACAACAATTGGTCGATGTTGAGTCTGTGGTTGGCTGTAAGCAGCATGACGCCATCACAGTCTCTGATGCACCATGACACGGAAAAAAGTATTCAATAAAAACGTATAGTTCGGTTTATGACTTTCCCATTTGTTTGTCTTAAGTTTAATCGTTTTAACTTCTTATTTACTACTCATTAAGTTGACTGGAAAACTAAATAAATGCTCTTTATGTGGGGGGCTAGGAGAGCAGGGCGCTTGGTTTATCACTAACGCTTCAAAATGATGTAAAAAAGATGCCCAGCGTACATAGAGGCACACGAGGACTGCACAACTGTACTTATTAAACAAAATGAAGCTTAAACAGAAGATCTGTGTGTGAAACAATGAATACACCTTTAGTACTTCCAGGTGAATTAAAGGAAAGATCCTCAGAAGCTAAATGGTCTGGGGCATCTAATGCTGCCCAACCGTCTGTAAGGGGGTTAGGCACCATTTCCAAATACTTTTAAGTCTGGTACTCCGCATTGAGAACGTTTTTATTTGGCGGCAAACATTCAAAAGAGTTGCTCAAACTATCCAAGGCCTTTATACCTTCCTTCATTCCGGAGGAGCGTCCGCGTGAATTAACCCAAAGGTCAGGAAGCATGACGCTCAGAGATACTGCAAAGCACCCAAGTGCTCAAACTGTAAAGTGCTCACTTGATGGATGGTAATATTTAATGGTCATGACAGTGCAGTTAGAGAAAAAATGAAGAACAAGAATGCCGCAGCAGGACTTTAATTTGTAAAGTTGTTTGTGAATTAACGACAAGACTTCTGGACAAAAAGGATCAAAGTAGAGAATTTTGGCCAAAAATCAAGCCCATGATTTCAGCACAAATACTACAGAAAAACTGCAAAGCACGGTGGTGGAGGGTTGATGCTTTGGGCTCCTTTTGTAGTCACCAAGACGGCCCTGAACTCCTCTGTGTACCAAGTTATTCTGGAGTCAAATGTGTTGGGTTATATTTCAACAATTTCTTTCAATGTGGTTAAAAATAGACCAGGAAGGTCCAAAAATCAGATTAATTTTATCAAAATACAAATGCAGTGAGGCCGCCACACACACTGCTACAAGGTTTCTACAAGTTACACTAAGTAAATACATTTTAGGAACTTTTCGTGTGGATTCTAACAAAATAAGTCAACTTAAAAACGTATTTAATAGCTTATACCACCTAAAAGAGTAAAAATATAGGGCTGGATGATAATTCAATAACAATATATATCGATGCTAGACGTATAGCGATGATAGTTTTCCTTCCTTTTACATTCCAGCCATGTAGGTTAATACTACAGTCATTACATCCTCCCGACCAATCACAACGCAGACCCAGGAACCAAGCTTGCCCCCCTTTAGAGAGTTCAGGGAGCACACCTTTTTTCTTTTTTAAAAACTTTCAGTTTTTCAAATTTTAAGAAAACCCCACAGAGACCCTGTGCTTCTATGAGAACTAGGAAGACGAAACCAACCCGGTCTGCTGATAAACAACACCATCATCGGCAAATGGGAACATTTTGGCAGTTCCAAGAGTGAATATCTCAGCGAGGTTCGTCCTGGAGCCTGACTGTGACACGTTGAGAGATGTTATAAAAACCACGGAGGTACACCCGAGAAGAACGATCATACACCTTGCTTAGTTTCTAGCCTAAAACCTCTTCTCTATGAAGGGAAAGTGACAGCTCAGGCATTCACGAGCAAATGCAAAAAACCCATTAGGACAAACACATCATTAACTTAAAGCACGGTGGTGGAGGCTTGATGATCGGGGCTTGTTTTCACGCAGCAGAACTACTCGCATAAGATTAAATCAGCTCCAGTTAGGAGTAACTTCTGACCCCGGTTAAGACAATCTCAGGTTAATTACATTGTTATCATTGTCATCATTATGTTCTCTGCTCTACTTGTGGAGTAGTTGTGCAAAAGCAATTAAAGAGTGCAAAGGAAAAAAGGCATCAACTCAAAAGAAAAGTCCAGGAGTGGCATCCAAAAATTTTTACCCAAGATATTTTAAGAGCTACAGTTTTACAAGACGTCATGACTGCTGGTTACAGCAATACATTAAAATTACAAATCAGACAGAAAGGACGTTCTGAGCGAGTCTGTATTGGCCGGGGGTCCGCAATCTAGCCTTCAGTAAACACCTATCTCCTGCTGAGCTCTCTCTGCTGCGTCTTACCTTGTCGGATGGCCTGCAGCAGGTCACTGCGGCCCTCACCGTCACCGGCACCGGCAGGCGCAGGCTGATGTTTAGGAGCAGAGGTGGGGGCATGGCCACCACCAGCGGGAGGAGCAGCACTATAGTCAGAGGTTGGAGGAGGAGGCCCAGGGGGTGGAGGAGGAGGCGGAGGGGGTGGCGGTCCCCCACCCATTGACATAGGCGGTGGAGGAGGAGCCACACCGCCCATATCAGGCGGTGGGGGCGGAGCGGGCGGAGACGGAAAGTATGGTGCCGGTGGCGAAGGTGGAGCATCGAAGCCAGGTGGAGGAGGAGGTGGAGCAAAACCAGAAGGTGGGGGCGGGGGAGGAGGTGCGGGGGGAGGGGAAAGGTTCGGGCGGGAGCCAGGTGGGGGTGACATTGCAGGGGGAGCCGGAGGAGGGTGGGATGGACTCAGCAGGCTGAGTCTCTGCTGAGCGGCTCCTCCATCACTAATCCTGCGGAGAAGAAGTGGCTGTTAGAGACACGCTGAGGCATTAACAGGCCATGATGGAGGCTTCGCTTCCTCCCATTCTGCTTTCACATCTGTGCAGAGGCTGCCACAGCTGCTGGTCTCCAACAAAAGGATGAGACCAAGGCCGACGCAGAGGCGCACACCAACGAGTGTGGCTCCACGTTGGCGGGGGCGGCCATGCGCTGGCAGCGTGTGTGGGCCGTGTGCACGATGCCACGAGTACTTACGGCATGTCCGGGGGTGGAGGAGGCAGGATGTCATCAGGCCCGGGCGGAGGCAGAGGGGAGCCGGGATCGTAAGCGTAGGAGCCCGTGCTTTGCTCAGGGACATCCGAGTTGAAGTCTTCGTCGTATTCGATGCTGCCGTTTAGTCCCTCGGAGGAGCTTCTGAACGCAGACAAAGACATCACAATCAGCGTCAAACCAAGCACAGAAAAGCTCAGAGAAACAAAACTCAATTGCAACTTGTGCCAGTAAACAGTGATTTTAAAAGAGCAGGTAAAAATAATCCCTTGAACATTTCTGGAATGCAACGTCTAGCCTGCTCTTCAACACGGGGGGGGCCAAAAGGTCCAGATGGAGCAGGAAAACCGGTGACACAAGGGACTAAAAAACAAATATTACATACTGAGACGTCTAGAAAATTCAATCAACAGCATCTGCCCCAAATGTTCATTGTTTGACAATAATCAATGAAAGACTCAGACCATTGAGCACCGACTCAATGGTCTGAGTTGGTGCTCAGACCATTGCGCTGTGCGGCGTATGGTCTGAGCACCGACAGGCTGACCTCCACCCCTTCAACCTCTGCAGCTATGCTGGCAGCACTCATATGTCTCTTTTCAAAAGACAACCTCTGTTAATGGCGCTGAACATCGTGAGACCTGTTGTGAGCGGAACCGGTCCGGCTAAACCGCTCTATGGTCTTGGCCACCGTGGCTACCTTGCTGCAGCTCAGTTTCGGGGTGTTGCCGATTGTCTTATAGCCTCGGCCATCTTTACGTAGAGCAACAATCGTTTTTCTGATCCTTGCAGTTCTTTGCCACAACGGGCCATGCTGAACTTCCAGCACGAGAAGTTCAGCATGGCCTGACCCTGAAACACTAACGAGTCACATGACACCAGGGAGGGAGAACGGCTAATTGGGCACAATTTGGACATCCTCCCTTAGGGGCTGTCCTCCCTTTTGTTGCCATCGGTTTAGATATTAGTAGCTGTACGTTGATGTATTGTGAAAGGACAGCAAATTTTCCCTCTTATACAAGCTGTACCCTGACTACTGTATCACAACTTCAGTGTTGTTCCATTAAAAGAAATATTTACAAAAATGTGAGGGATGTGCTCACTTTTGTAAGATACGGTACATTAATAGAGCGATGACGTTTCCATCCTATGGAAAAGAGTCATTAAAAACCAAACGGTACAAACATGTTTCTGATCTTTGTTTTGTTTCCTGGAGTGTTTTTGTAACGATAAGCTCTACACCCTTCCCCTTGAGAACATTCCCAGACAGACAGCACGTACCGCCCCATCACTGTGTACAGATCCGCTGATAAGTGGGGGCGGGGGTGCATCAACTGAGCTGCTGATGTGAACTTTTGCAGCGTAAACTCGACAAAAGCGATGGATTCAGCAAGTCATTATTTTCAGTCTTTGCACTTCCAACTGAGCCTTTTTTTTCTCGTTGGTAAGTGGTTGAATTCCTGTCCTGGTTGGCTGCTGCCTGCACACAAACCATCTAAACACTGAAACATAAACTCTTGAGCACTAACAAATCTGCATGGAAACAAACGAGGCACCAACTCTTCTAGTTGCTCATAACTAGGGCTGGGCAATATATAGGGATTTAAAAAATAAATCAATCAAGATTTTTCAAAAAGAGATGGAAGAAGAGACTAACATTTATATCGAGATGGTCTACATTGCATTATAATTATACTTTTATGTATTCCAGTAGGTTATTTTTTGGCTGTTTCTCATTTATCTACAGCCGTTAGAAAATGTGCCTGTGAGACATTTGGGATAAAGCCTTTTTATAATCACTTAATAAAAAAAAACAAAAATAAATATCGTATATCGGCAATTAGCCTAAAAATATCTAGAGATGTTATTTTCAGTCCATATCGCCCAGCCCTATTCATAACTAGAACTCACTTGTGCATGTACTGCTCCTGTGACCTTCCCAGACCAAAAAGCCTCGTTTAATTTTGAACGCTGGGCTCCAGGTAAGGTTCGCGCTTCTAAGCAGTTATTTTATGTCTGGTATATCGCAGTCTGAAGCCTTTTTCTGTCTCTAGGTTTTCTTCCAGGAAAGCCGTGTATTTAGCTCCATCCATCTTTAAGTCCAAAAACTAAAAAGGTAAAAGCGCGACTTGGAGATATTTTGTCCATCGAGCAGAAAAAGCCAAAGAATGTCTATTAACTACTATGCAAAAGGAACAGACAGTGGCAGCTAGAAAGGCTAATAACTTGTTGAAGCATCTCCTAGACTGACACTCCGGTGCTTCTGAGGAGTTTTAAAAAAGGTCCAGTTTCTACAATAATGAAGTATGAAACATGCCGGAAAGCATAAATTTAAATATGAGCAATCAGTGGATATTTTCAGAGCTCTAGCAGGTACAGCTTGACCCATGGATATGAAACATCAAGCAGCCAGATTTTTCAGCTGATGAAACTGAGCCTAAACAACAAATGACCAAAACTACAAAAGGTTGTTGGTGAAAGTGCAAGACTTACCATCAGCCATCGACCTTTATCCCGTTTGGTAGGAAAGGCTTTACTGGCTATGACTGACATTAAAACGAGTAATTTCTAATTTAAAAACCGTTAATTCAGGTGTTGGGTCTTAAAAACATGGTTTTAAAACTTCTTTTTTCAAGACCCAGATTGGACTTGAGCAAACCAATCAGAAACTAGCCAGAAACCACGGCAACAAAGCCTGAAATTACCACAAACACCAAACCTGTAACCAATCAACTAAATCCACGGCATACTTCCATCTAGGACATGAATACTTCTATCAGGTATTATTTACCATTTTTCTGTGAAGAAAAGCAAAACGTTTACATTATTTCTATCCAAATGGCTGCTGACCTTTTGTCTACTTGTTTTTTTTTTTTTTTGCACTAATTAAGACAATAACAGTAACAAATACTGTTGTTGACAGTATTTTTCTGATCTTTATAAGAAAATAACCCTATGTTTTCTCCAAATGTTTTTTCGAGGTATAGAAAATTACAACCTAGACAGACAGATGGGAATTAATTGTTAGCCCATGTCATGTCTGCTCACTACTGTTATTGTTTATAAAGCTTAAGCAGCTAGCAGAAATAAAAGTCTTCATTTGGTCTGATTACTCCTCTTTATGAGATCCATCTATTAATAGAAATTCATTGTACATCCACTTCTATAAATAGTATAAAACTCCCAAAAAAAGGAAATGAAATCTGTAATCAGATGCGAGTTCTTGATTGAAACGGCCCCAGTCGCTTACGCCGTCCGAGAATGTGGACACGCACTTCAATAATCTGCTGAGTCCCACTTTTGCTTTACTCACATCTCATTCTTCGGTACGACAAACTCCTTTCCCATCTTAAGCCGCTCCCATTCGTCCTTCCTGGTCTTGATCTTTCTTGGATGAAGTGTCCTTGGGTTCACGTTGTCTTTCTTCTCCCTCTGCACAGAAAGCAGAAAGTTACAAACAAAAAAGGATACATGTTAGGTTATTCTGAATTTGTGGACCGTGCTCCAAAAAGTGCTCAGTATTATGTTAAGCGTGTCTCACCCTGTGCTTTCGTTTCTCCTTCATGATGTCCTTGGTGTCCTGCAGCATCTTCTCCTTCCACAGGTCAAAGAAGTAGGACGGATCGGTGTAAAACTTCAGAGCCTCTCTACCATCCTCCCTGCAAACAGTTTTTGCAGGTATCAAAAGCAGCGGTCACGTTTTGTTGTGTGTGCTGCGAGTTTATTATATGACTTAAGTGTAAAAGTATAAGCTATTCAACTTCCCTTATAAGATTTCTTTGCAGAGCTTTATACATGATTAAACAAAATTAACACTGCCTAAAGCGAAGTTGATGTGCTAGGACACAGATTTGATGCACCACTGACTTCTTACTGCACAAGTCTGCTTTTTCCCTAACTTTGTGTGGAGTTTAAATTTCACCTAATTAAGGCATCGGCACTCACGGCTCTAATTTAAGCTATGCTTCAAAAACATTAAAAACCACAAGTTTTAGCAGTAACAACATGCCGAAAACCTCCGTTTTGCTCTATGCTGTTCTTGACAGCTCTGCTACTGCTTGCTCCACCTACCTGTACTGGCTGAGCTGGTTGAGGGGTGGGGGAGGATTGCAGGTGCTGTAGGTATCCTGTACGGGCACAGGCAGAGACGGCCTGGTGAACATCTGCTGGTCCTGGGTCAGGCTGCTGCGGAAGGCTTTCCGGGTAGTGATGCCCTGCAGAGAGACTGCGAGAAACAAACGGGAAGATGCATAAACAATTTGAATTATTTACTCTGCTCAAGGAGGCTGAAGTTCCTGCAGAAGCTGGAAACAGCTTCTGCAGGAACTTCAGGTCCGGAGGATTTTGACAGCATCAAGCGGGAGCGCTTACCTTCTTCTTCCTTGGGGTCCAGCTGTGTGACTTTAACCTGTAGGCGATCAACCCTCTCCCCCAGCGTGTTGACCCTGGTGGCAAACGCTCCGGCCTGGACAAACAGCTCCCCAAACACGTCCTCTGCATATTTACCTGAAGGGAAAAACGATATACACATGGTAAGCCATTTGCTTAATGGCTTTCGATCTACGCGACCACACTCAACCAGCCCAGTTACCCGACAACGAGCTGAACGTGTCCGCTACTCACTGAGGCTGCCCAGCTGCCGGATGATGTTGGCCAGGCTGATGTTGGTCACGCATTCCAGTTCGCTGCGGATGTTTGAAGGGATGGTCTGACGGCTCACGTGCCGCGGCTCTATATTCCTCGTCACCAAAGGCATGATGGGATGTGGCAGGCGGGGCGGCCCGACCCTGATACAGAAGAGAGGGTTAGTGGAACTGGGTAAGACGTCGACCTGCATCACCCACATCAATCAGACTGTTCCTCTCATTGATTCGTTGATGTATAAAACTACCGGGAATAAAGCGTCAACGGTGTTCAAGGAATTTGGGGGGGGGGGGGGGGGGGTATGTCAAGAATTAACACAAATTGGTGCATTTCTAACACAAAAATGTACTGTAATCTAAAAAAAAAAAAAAAACGTCATTGAAGCTCATTTCGTAGAAGTAACAACATCCTGCTGAAAGGTGAACCTGGGACCCCATCTCTAACAGGTTTTCCCCATATTTCACTCCATCCATCTTCCTGTCGACTCTTGACCAGCTGTACCTGCTGAAGAAAAGCATCCCCCACGGCATGATGCTTTCACCGCCGTGCTTCACAATGAGGAGGGCCTTTTTGTGGCGATGCACAGAAGATGATGTTGTACAGGACCATCAGCAAATGGATGTTTAATGTGCGTTTGATCAAATGCTTAATGCTGAGCTATGAATAATTTACGCCTTTAAAAAAGGGCAAACTGCTGATTAAAAACCGGATCCATAAGACATCTTGTTACGAGCGGTCCATCAGAAATTACAGACATGTTGCCGTTTCCTTCAGCCTGCATCGGAAAACTGCCACACTCAAAGGATTCTCCGGCCACATTCGCTTTTGCGTGTGAAATATATGGAGCGATGTTTGACTTTTTTTAAGATAATTTATAGACCAGGTAAATTTATTGGCGCCCACAAAAGCATTTCACATTTCTAAATAAGTCACAGGTTGATGACTAAGCAAACATAGCAGGCATGTATAAATAAAACAGAAGCAGACAGAGCTAAAGCAGAAGCAAAACTGCTGCTTTGGTCAGATCAGCATTAGTATGCAAGCAGCTGAGAGAACCAAGCTGAAAGCTTACACTAGAGAACAGATTGGTGGTGTAGCTAGCTGCTGCTTCCCTGCCATTATGTCTGCAGCTGTGTAAATATATTAAGTGATGTGGAGCAGCCCCTGTGCGCCTAATGTCAGCTCACAGGCGCAGAGTTGGAGCTGCATGGAAGATGACAGCTCCCGTCAGGATTCCTGCTGTGATGCCTCCCTGTTGAGGCCCATTTTGGTTTCCTGATTACAAGTTTGTCCAGTTAAATGAGGGACTTAAACTACAGGGATGATTCACGGCATAAATGTCTCACAGAGAGCTGTTTGCGTTGCGCCCTTTTTCCTCCCACATGGTAAGCATGTTATGCGCCAAAGTAAGAAAAAAAATCTAATAAAGAAACAGTTTTAAAAAAAACGAAGGATTTGTATTGATGAAAAAGACATGAAAAGCCACGGGCTGCCCTTGTATCGGCTGTTCGGTAATGACAGCGAGTCAGCCTGTAGATTTAAACAACTGAGTTTAATAAAGCGGATCAAAGCGTACACAGCCTCTGCACGGACTAATACCATATATCTGCATAAGTTAAAAAAAAAAAAAAAACATTGAACGCGTCCACGCCCGAACATTAGCTAAACCAGGCTACATGTAAGCTGGGATCTCGGCCTTGTCGGAGCAGGAAGTAAACTTGTAAGCGCCTCTTATCTCGAAGAAACAATCAAACAAGGGCGTATTTGTAGCCGTCACATTACAAAGAGCAGCCCCGGATCAATGTTACCGCCTTACCGTTAAAACTTGCTCCTGTAGTCCCCCTCTGGTCCCTCTGCTAAGTTGACAAGTTTGAAGATTTCCTCAAGAAATGCAGAGAAGTACAGTTAAAGCGAGTCGAGCCTGACCAGCTCGCTCCAAGTCCCGCGATTGCGAACTTCCGATTGGTCGACAGCCGCGAGTTCTCGAACGTGATTGGCCGCGGTTGCTGTCTCGCGCTTCGGGGGCTGAAGAACAGGATGTGGAAATTTCAACGTAAAGAGCGCAGCTCCACCCGAGCTAGTGGCAAACATCTGGCCGCAGTTTGCGTAAAGGGAGGGCGGAGGGAGCGGCGCATTCCGGAGCGCGCTGCCCGGCGAGCTGGAACGCGTCCGAGGAATGACTGGCACTGGCTGCCGCGAGTACAGAGCTTAATGCAGAGATAAACACTTAAAAGTTCATGGTGGTAAAGCGCATCTTTCCCCTCAACGACGGCAATTCGTGCGGGAAGTGCTCAGCTTTTTACGGAAGTAACTAATTCAAGAATGAAACGCAAAGCCCTGTAGTAGAGCAAACAGTATGTTAGAAACCGTGCATAGCTGTGAACTTGAGTAAAAAAAATGAATTATGATTCTAATATTAATTATATTATTATTATTATTGTTGTTGTTGTTACTATTATTTGCAAATAAAAATCTGAAAGTGTGTGTTTGTATTCACACCTTATACCTCTAAATAAAATCAGCTAAATATTCACCAGTCCTGAGTGTCTTTTAATATTGGTACAATTTTTCAGTGAAGGCCTCAGAGGTTATGGAGCATTAGCAAAACCCATTATACACACCTTCTCCACTGTGAAGCATGGGGGAGGCTGAAGTGCGGTTCTAGACCAGGGCCAGCAGGGGCCAGTGCCCCCGTAGAACTGATCCTGGGCCCTGTTATGGCCCCTGTACTAAAGACATGATATTAATACATTTCTTAAGATGATCTATGCTGACAAAGATACTGTAACTGACTGGTCACTTGGACCAATTGTGTTTTTTACCTTTACAGTTTTACTCTAACAACAATTTAAAAATTAAGCTGCTTCACGTTCAACTCCAGCCGTATTGAGATAGGGGTCTGCAACCTGCAGTTCAAGAGCCACAATTGGTTCTTTGGCACACTTAATATATTAAACGGTGAAATATCGACCGGTTTAGTTTTTTCCCAATCTTTTGATCTGTGCCCCCATGAAAAAACACTGGCCCCACCCTGGCCCCCCTGCTAAATTTGGTGTAGAGCCGCCACTGGTGAGGCACTATCATGCTGCAATGATGCTTTTTATCAGGGGAGGTAAGCTGGTCAGAGATTAGAGTTCAGGCATCATTGTGTTCAATACAAATGCAGATGCTGGTTTTCAGTCTTTTATTTGTGAGGGAGAAAAGGGATAATTTCACTTGACAAGTTTTCCTTTAGTTCGTGTTGGCTATCACATACATTTCATTGAAATGTGTGGTTGTCACAAGGAAAAAGGTGAGCAAGTTTAAAAGGATGTGAATGGTTTTGGAAGGCAATGTGTTTTAAAAAAACATTTTTAAACAGGCCAGCTCTTTATATTGTGATATAGAAAGGATGTGGTAAAAACAACTTGTTTTCTTATTAAGATTACGTCTTCATTGAAAGAAAGGGAAAAACAAAAGTAGGTACAAAGATTCCCAACAAAACTTTGCCTTTTCAGTTTAAAAACGTGCACTTTCACAGATGTACAGCAATATACAGTATACTATATACTGAGTTATACTTGATGAAAATTTTTTGTAAAGATCTCAGATTTTTCCCACAAAAAAGTCTAAAAATTCATTTAAATAAAGTACAATCATTTCAGTTTATTTACATATCTCAAACTCAAAATCTCAAAAAAAGTTATCTTAGGATGCCATACAAAAAGGGAAACCAAAACAATTACGAATCTGAACAAAGTACACCAGCAACAGTTTCTTTTTCAGCCATATATGGCAGTTTTGTCAGTGTTGTCTACATTTCTATTTCCCTTTTAAGTTGTAACATGTAAACCCTTTAATGTCCACTAGAGGGCGATGTTCAGTGGATATGTTTGTGGCTTTTTTATTCCACAAAGCTGCCTCATTTTGAGCAAATTTTAGTGTCGTTTGTTTTCTTCCTCAACAGCATATGATGAGTATCAATGTCGTGTGTTTGCCCAGCTGAGGGTGTAGGAGCTGTGAGCACTTTCTATGGTGTGCTTCAGGACACTGTGACCCTCTCCGGACGAGCTGTGAACCAATTGGAGTCCGGAGGCCTCGAGGCCCCGAAGGACACTGAACCAGTAGCGGAGCACCTCCTCATCGCTGCCTCCCACCTCGAAGCCTGCCCAGTGAAGGTAAACAGTGGCGACCAGATGATGAACGTTCTGCACAGTCCCCTCCTCGATCCAGTTCTGAAAAACCCGCCACTCAGCGCTTAACAGGTCGGCATACAAAAAATGAACCTAAAAGGGGAGGAAAATATGATATAATTTGTTTTGTTTTTTTACATCTGGTAATGTTTCAATAAACTCATTAGACTTTTCAAAACATCTACTGAAATAAATTAACTTTTCAAAATGAGAACACCGCTCAGATCTGTTGTGGTGAAGAAAAAGCTGAGCCAAAAAGCGAATCTCTCGATTGACTAGTCCGCCTACATTATGACCGTCACCCTGGTTGTGGGACATGGACAATGAGCGAACGAGATCCCACATGCAAACAGCGAGCTTCCTCCATAGGTTGGCTAGGCTTAGCTTTAAATGATGATGGGCTCAAAACAGAGCCTCTGTTCTGCATTGAGAGGAAACAGATGCCAATCTGCCAAACGACCTCCCTTTGGTGATAATCTGGGCAGGTAGCACTGGATGGAGACTGAGGCAGACCCATAAAGGGATAGAGTGACTACTGGATATACTTCCCTTCTGGTGTGGGATGACCTGGAGAACTCTGCTGGGGAGATGGATGTCCCCACTAGACCTGTTATACCAGCAACCTGATTTTGGATACGTGGAAGGTATTATAAGAATGATTGGATGTTAATTCCAGAAACATAATGTTGTTGGGTTTTTTAATTATTATGTAACTAAAAGAAAATTATGAAAAAGATGCAGGTCCACGTCCACAGTGTGCCCATCAAAATGCAAGAGGATGTATATGTGGATGCCTGCTCTTGAGTCTTTGACAAATATGAGATACTATAATTATGTTGCACTTATCATTATTCATTAGTGTGCTTTAGTGATAAATAGCTGAGATCGTATATTCAACCATTATCATCGGAGAGAATGTGTTAAGCCTGACATACGTTTGAATATCGTCAAAACGCTGAAGTTTTCTGTTGTTTTGTCCTATTTCTTATTTGCTTTCACAATGACAATAATTCTAATGTATAAACCCCTTAATAATCAAGCTCCATCATATATCAGAGCTCTGATTACTCCGTATGTTCCTAACAGAGCACTTCGCTCTCAGACTGCAGGTCTGCAGGTTCCTAGAGTCTCTAAAAGTAGAATGGGAGGCAGATCCTTTAGCTATCAGGCTCCTCTCCTGTCGAACCAACTCCCAGTTTTGGTCCGTGAGGCAGACACCCTGTCTACGTTTAAGATTAGGCTTTAAACTTTCCTTTTTGACAAGCTTATAACTAGAGTGGCTCATGTTACCCTGAGCTACCTCTATAGTTATGCTGCTATAGGCTTAGGCTGCTGGAGGACATCAGGGTCTATTTTTCTTACTCTGCTGAGTTCTCCTACTGTTCTCCAATTTGCATTGTTTGTTGTGATTTCAGCTTTTAACTTTTTGTTCTCTGTTGTTTTTTTTCTTCATAGTAGGTACACCTGGTCTGGCGTTCTGTTTGCTGTGACATCATCCAGGGAGGACAGATCACCGACTATTACCATCTAATGTAGAACAGATTACTGCCTCGACCTCCAGTCGGTCGAGGCAGATGACCGTTCATACTGAGCCTGGTTCTGCTGGAGGTTTTACCTTCCCGTTAAAGGGGAGTTTTTCTTTCCACTGTTGCTTCATGCTTGCTCAGTATGAGGGATTGCTGCAAAGCCATCAACAATGCAGACGACTCTCCCTGTAGCTCTATGCTTCTTCAGGAGGAGTGAATGCTGCTTGTCAAGACTAGATGCAATCTACTGGGTTTCCTTAGATACGAAACTTTTGGACTAATCTGTATAATCTCCTCCAATCTGTATAATCTGATTGAATTTGATTTTGGAAAGCGCCTTGAGATGACATGTTTCATGAATTGTCGCTATATAAATAAAATTTAATTGAATTGAATTACTACATCTTCAACGTTGTGGCCATGTGCTGTAAATGAAACTGTGGAAACTATCAAGCGATCCATTTTATGTCCTGGTTGTGAGGCAACCAAGCATGAAAAATGCCGGTAGGGGCTGATTACTTTTGAAAGACACCGTAGAGGCCTGACTCAGACTGCAGGTATGTAACTCCCTCTTGTGGCTGCCGGATGTAACTGGGGGCCCCCTGTGTGATTCACTCACTTAAACCCGTTGCCATGGCAGTCGGAGATGGCGCAGAGCCCTGTTACCATGGCAACAACCAAGTAAAAGAGCTTTCTCGGTAGGCTGGGGTGAAAAGATCCTGAGGTTGTTTGTTTGGCAAAGTTTTTATTGTTTGTCCTTGCGTCTCTTACGGTGCGGTGGCCCAGCGTCGCCATGATGTCGGCCAGCGAGTGAGAAACCCCACCCTGGCCGCCACTCTTCCTGTGCCCGTGCCTCTTTGGCGCTCGCCATTCCAGCCACAATTTGTGCTGGCTGACGACGCCCCTGTTGCCTTGGTTACCGGCCAAACTGTTGCCAAGGTGACCAACAGATGCATTGGAGGTGCTGGGATCAAAACGGTGGATTTCACATCCGAGCCTGGAGACGGTGCTCAGAAAGTCTGCGTCTTCTCCATCCATACTGGCGAGACAAAAGAAAAACAGACCAATAAGGCAGCGCCTCAGAGAAGTGGTTTAAAAGATTTCTGCATGCATGATTAAATATGCATTGCATTGTTGAGAGCAGCTGTGCCGGTGTTACGAATGCCAGGGTTGGTGGTACAGACACCTGAAGGAGTAGGCAACACAGGGTCTATCTGGAGGTGGAAGCAGCCATTCCTCTGCACACAGCAGCCAGCGAGCTGGGGCCACGGGGGGCGACTCTGCCTGAGCTTTCCCTGGAGGTAAAACCCTGGGGCAGTTCAGCTGGGGACAGGCGAGAAGGAGAAAAAGCACACCAACATGGAGCTCTGAGAACCATCTGTCTCCGGATTAGCATTCAAACGAGAGGAAGTTAAAGAAGAAGAAGTGGTTTGACAAAATCTTGTGAAATTTGGAAGTAACATTTCTCACAGTGTTGTCGCCCTGTATCTGTGACTTGAATTTTGAACTTCTAAACTCTTTCATTATCATTATATTCAGACTCTTTAAAATGGTTTGAACAACTTGAAAGATCAAAAAACAGCATCCCAGTTGATGCTGTGCTGTGCTACTTCCCCCTCCTAGTTTCCATGCACTTGGTGTTGTGTAACTTTAAAATTCTTCTTTGGGAATTTCCAGTCTGAAACAAATCTGGCTCCAGATTTGGCAGAATTTTGCTGGCAGCATATTGACGGCACCTGACTGATCGTATTACAGCTGTGTCAACCCCCCCACGCGAGTCTGCAGGCCGAGAAGTGCAGTATAGTTTATGAGAGCAAAGAGTTTTCTTCTTTTACTATTGACTGCTGTTTCAAATTTGGCAAGACCTATCACCCACTCAAATGTTCAGCCAGTTCTACGCTCAAGATTTTCTGGATACCTTCAAGGTCTGACCTGTCAAAGACGTGAATGAAAACAGAACAGGAAGGATTTTTTTTTTCTTAAAACGTTTTTTTTTTATCAGACTATATTGGAGTTTTTTCTTGTTTGTTTTTCACAGCAATTTATAACAAAGATTTGCCTAATATAATGACTGTGTCTTGGAGAAATTTCCGCACTATATTCCACATTTTGTCATGTCACAACTTCTATGTGATTTATTTCCTTGGGGGTTTTAAGGGGTTAGGGTTACATAAATTATCACATATTTGTGACTGAAAATAAGACACGTGTTTTTTTTTATTGTTTTCAACAAATACAAATCTAAAAAAGGGTGATATGTATTTATCAACCTGCTCTAGATTAGATTAGATTCACCTTCATTGCCACGACATGTCACAAGAAGATCTTAGGCAGTGATAAGATAATATATATACGGATATTTAGAGAGCCGTGCATGCATTTATTTATACATGTTTATGCATAGAATTACTATTACTACATATATGTATAGCGTTGAAAAATTGTTGTATATGAAGTATTGTAAGATGGTGACAACAGAAATCTATCTATCTATCTATCTATCTATCTATCTATCTATCTATCTATCTATCTATCTATCTATCTATCTATCTATCTATCTATCTATCTATCTATCTATCTATCTATCTATCTATCTCTCTCTCTCTCTCTCTCTCTCTCTCTCCATATATATATATATATATATATATATATATATATTTCAATTGCATAGTATAATAAAATATGCAATTGAAATATGAATATACAATAGTGTAATTATATATACGATGATGGGGTCTAGTGCTGGGTGGCAGCTATCTTTTCTGACGTCAACAGCCCTCCTGATACAGCGCTTCGTGTAAACGTCCTCAGTAGCAGGAAGTGGAGCACCACTGATGTGCTGTGCAGACCAGAAAGTGTCCGTCCACCCAACCTGACTGGCCGGGTATGGAGAGCTTCTGAGTCTGAGAAGTAGCCAAGAGGCACACGGATAGGACAACTACAAGACATGCATCCCTGAGCTACAATGGGATGGCTTTGATCAAAGCATATTTATGTGTTAGAACAGTCCAGTCAAAGTCCAGACCTAAATGCAATTAACAACGTGTGGCAAGACACGTAAACTGTTGTTCACAGACACTCCTCATCTAATCTGAATAAGCATGAGCTATAACACGAAGAAGAATGGGCAAAACCTTTAGTCTCCAGATTTGCTGGTACAGACATACTCTATAAGCCTTGCAGCTGTAGCAAAAGGTAGTTCTCCAAACTATTCTCCAATTAGGCTGAATACAAATGCATGCCACACTTTTCAGACAATTATTGGTAAAACGTTTAGAAAACAACATACTTGTTTTCCTTTGACTTTAAAATTATGCAAAGGTTTGTGGTGTCTCATCACTTCAAATCCTACTGAAATACCTTCAAGTGTAGCGTGACGAAATGTGAAGCTCATAAGGCATTAATACTTTTTCAAGGCTTTACAAGAACATGTAGGATTTTTGGTTGACACTTCTCTGTCATTTAGCAGCTTGTTACGCTTGTAGATTTTCAAGAAAACTGGCAAACTTTCTGCAATGCAGTTGTAAAATCTGCATTATTAAGCCCAACATATAAAATTTTAAACACAGCTTTGAACAAACATTAAATTATAAATTTGAGGATGCATTGGAAAATTTGATGCAATGACTTTTCTATTATTTTTTGCGAGCCTGGACCCTGTAGGTAAGAAAGTTTAAATTGTCGATGTCTTTTTTTTTTACTTCCGTTCAGGTGTTTTCGCCAGGCCTACCTGTGGCCTTGTGATGTACGTGACGATACGACTAAGTTCTGCTGGGAAGGACGGCTTGTTCGCCGCCCACAGCTGCAACTCCATCACTCTGGGTCCCACCTGGGAGAATAATATGTACAAACCTTATGTCAATAAAGTGTGGAGAAGGAAATAATAGACGATTCAGGGGAATTAGGAAGGCGGCTGAATAATGCAAAGGGAAGACAGAAGAGAAGAGCTGAGGAGGCAGGTCACAGGCGCTGACCCCAGGCCCGTAGGTATTTGACTGAAACTCCTCAACAGACACGCACACAAATACCCATCTCTACTCCTAACGCCATGGCAACCTCTGCAGAGCAGGAGGGGAGCACCAGAATTAGTCAGAGAGTTTAGCCTTGGGCAGATAAAGAGAGGGGGAGTAAGAAAAAAGGAAAGCAGAGGGGAGCCGGAGAGGAGTGAGGAGAAGGAAGGGTTTGGGGTAAAGAAGTAACAGACGCATGTGTACTCAGAAACACGGACAGAGGCTGAGGATGGAGCGACAATCTGTCCAACCTCAGGGCACAGACAGAAAACAGACCAGCTGTCATCCTCCTGTGATCTGGGGTCAGGGCAGGGCTTGCTCCTTGCCCTCACCTGTTCTGTCATGCAGGTAATAATTCACAGAGCTGCACACGACACGAGCCGGCCTACCCCATGCTGGATGAGGACACCTCATCAGCCAGGCTTTATTGGTGTTCCTCAGCTTAGAATGCACAGTTTAAATGACCTTTATCTACATGGGGGGTTGCAATGGGCTACTGGCCTCCCACTCACACCCTAACGGGGTTTCCTTGTTGGGTGGCAAGCTGTGCTTCAATGCAGATGTTTGGCAGCACTTCCAGCAACATCTTCCATGTCTTCATGCTTATTTTGAGTCTTATTGGTACTTTATTCCCGCGTTTTGCCATTTTCCAACTCTGTTAGTCACTCCAGTTATGTCATTCATGCGCAGTCTCTGTCTTGTCATGTGTTTCCCTTGTTTAATGCATAGGTCAGAAATATCTACAAACCATGAGTCATTTTTGCTCTTTATGACCAAATTAAATCTGTTTATAGCCACTGAACCGTGCATGATGGTTTTGAAAAAAAAAAGATTGCTTTCAACATTTCACAAACCTATATAAATACCTACATAACAATATAAAATTGTTTTGTTTAGAAGTTTAAGTGATGCAATTTTCTATTCTATTTCTAGTTTTCAGAGCAAAGGAAACCATCTGACATTTCCCTAAATGTATTGCTCTATATTTGTGGAAAACAAAGCAGAAAGTGCCATTTATGGCCCAGTGACAAAAATCAACAAAAAAGTACAGGAAAAAACAATACAAACATAGATAATATTAATGCAACATTATTATTATTCCATTTGATTAAGTCTATGTAGGTGCCGCACTCAGACACATGGAAGTGCCTTTTTTGTTATTTACTAGAATCTTATCACATTATTCATTATTTAACTTTATTATTATTGCTAATTGTATATTTGAAAACGCTGCTAAATTCCATGTAAAGTTTTGCCAAAAGTTTAATAGAGTTTAATAGAGCTCTGAAGGGCCTAAAGGGCCACATGCAGCTCCTGGCTCAGCGTTTTAAACTTTGTTTAAATCTTTCTTGTCGTCTAATTTTGACATATCTCTTTATCCCTTTCTCAGGTTAAAATCCAACCACTTCTCTAGAAAGCACTACATGTTCTTGAGGGTTTAAGAGCTCCAATGTCCTCTGGAACAGATTTACTAGTTTTGAGTTTATCTGCTCCTGGCTGAATTGTTTTGCTACTTTATGTTATGCTGCAGTTTTTTTTTTACTAAATTAGTTATAAAAATTAAATGTATGACATATCCTGCAGGACTGGGTTTTAATATAGTTTTATATCTTGATCCCAAATGTTGAGTTTATGCTGTTAAAACGATGGTGGTTTTGGCCAAAGAATGGGTCAAAAATTTGTTGGCTTTATCACTCCTTACAGGGAGCAATTTTGAAATTTACAGCAGCCTGATCAGATTTCATTGAACCTCTTCCACAGGATGAAATTAGACACGATAAAATGAAGTGTATAGTTATGTTAATGTCAGTGGGTTGTGGTAATGACTGTAGTTTAGACTAGAGAAGGAGTTTATTCATTTAACATCAGCATTTCACCTGCTTAGCAGTATGCTTCATTGTATAATATGCATTTCATTATCCGCTTTCGCTTGTTTGTCATTAAAAGGACTTAGTCAACATTATGAGGTTGTTCTGCTCAATTGTATTGCATCATTTAATTGAAAATACAACTGGTTCATTTAAAATCAAAACAATACTCATTTAATTATTAACATGAGACCAGCGGATCCCATACCTTTTAGCTTCCAGTCATCTTTTGCACACTATTTTGGACTGCATCCAGATGCAACAACATGCACAATCTTTTTTGTATATGTGTATGTTTATACACTGTTTAAAAGTATTGTTTTGGGTGCCTGCTACTGTACATGTGTGATGTTTTAGTGCACCAGTTACCAGAAGAAAGTCATTTTTGGCAAAACTATTGACCTAGAAAAACACTGGAAGAGACCTGTGACCCCAGTAACGTTCAAGCATTGCTGAGTCAGTCGGCTGCGTCAGCAACTGATTTATTCTCTCTATCCATTTGTATGTGATGTCATTAGTACAGCAACATTTGTAACAAAAATATGCTTCTAACCAAGAGGAACCTATATTCTTGAACGATATAAATATAAAAATGGGAACAAAAAAGAAATCCGGCATTCATAGAGGAAGACAATGCATCTATATATACCCCGCCTTAACAAGCTGCCTTGTCCCCCCTCCCATCTTGAATTTAGGGTTCAACCCTTTGGGGTGCCGGTGCCTGGACCTGGGAATATAGGATGTGTGTGGTGAGTGCAAGTGTGTGTACTGCGTCTCCTTTTTTTTAATTCATTATTATTAGGAGTGTTTGCATGGGGGGCACTAGGGTGGGAACGAGTGAATGAGACTGTGTATGTAGTTTTCTGTTTGTTTACTTGTCGGGTTGGGTTTGTGCTGCCCCCTCTCTTGGGACATCTCGGGTCTCCATTGGGTGTGGAGCCCATCTCCCTCGTCCAGCTCCCCTCCGCTGGCTGGCGCCTTGGCCCGCTGGTGCATTGGTGGTACTCGGTGTCCGGGGATGGGTGCCCGGGCGGGTGCTGGCTCCATCCTGGCGACTGCTTCGCGTGGCCTGGCCCCCCGGGGCTCAGTCAGGGCCTCCGCCGGGGGATAGGGCGCCCATGGGGCTTCAGGTCCCTGGGGCCCATGGCTGGATCCGCTCCAGTGAGCAGGCTGCTGACAGATTCCACGGGCTCGTCTCCGCGGCTCCTGGGGGCTTCGGCATTGTGGCTGTTGGGGGGTTTCCTTAGGGCCGTCTCTCCTCTCACCCCCTTGGGTGGGGGGAGACAGATTTCCTGTGTTGGCCCATCTTGGGCACCTTTACTCTGAAAGTCCCTTTGGGCATCTGGGGTTTTGGTTCCTCTGGCATCTGCCTCAGTGCTCTGGAGGCGGGTCTTTGGCTCCTTACAACCACTAGTGAGCATTTTTTTTCATGGATGAAGGTTACATGCACGGGCGCACTCTCACGGACACCTGTGGGTGCTTGGATCCAGGTGTTTACAGACTCACTTCCATACAGAAAACCCCTGTTATTATCTTCGACTGTCACTTTATGCATGTCGTGTTGATTAATACTGTAAATACTTCGGTGATGGTATCAAGTCGTTGCTTGATTGTATCTGTGATACTTTGTTGGCTGGTTGTGCTTTTCTTTTTGCATCTCTCTTTGCAGGTGAAGAAGCAGACTGCGGATGTTGTGTAATTATCTCCCTTTTCTCTCCTCTTTTTTTTCACTTTTTCTCCTTTTTTTCTTTTCTACCTTCTTGTTTTAGTGTCTATATGACATGAAATATTCCCTGCATAAATTATAATAAAGCTAAAAAAAACTGCCTTGTAATACCACATAAGACTATTTTGATTGATTTGAGTCTTTCTTATGGAAACAAATATTATATAAATATTATATTATATTCAAGCAACAAGTTTGTAAGAACTCTCAATGATTTTGAGAAATGTTTGAAATGGGAGGGAGGGGCTGAGCATTGCGAGCAGCTGAGACTGACAGGAGGGACAGGAGAGAGCAAAGCAGGTGACAGATAGAGGAAAAAAGAGCCGAAACAGCAAAACCACACAAAAGGTCACCTTTGGCATTCCCCCACAAAATTGCTCTTGAAAAATTTCTCTCTATTGATCCCCCCCAAAACTGAAATATTTCCAATCTTTTCTTCTACCATTGTACATTTAGTCTATTACTTTGGTTCCTGAAGAGGATGTCAAGACAGCCCACTTGCTGGTGGACATCCCGCACATTTGGAACCACCTTAAAAAAATTGGCTTGTTTTAAACCAGCAGTTTTTACAGTTCTTTATGTTTTATGGTCTCGGCTGAAAAATCGTAGATTTTTTCATGCTGTTTGTTATTCATCTGTCCTTAATATTTTATGTAATTTACACAAAGCTGTCACCAGGCAATAAACTCATTTAATACAATCTTATTGTTTTTTTCTTATTATTTTATTAAAATGTACCTTATATGAATTATTCTTTCTTGGAAATAAATGAGTAACAAACACATGAAAAGGTTAAGACATAAACTTAAACTAAAACACAACAATGTTTCTATATCTTCTACCAACCTGCCGTTCGTGCAGCTCGTTCTCCTCCTCATACGTTCGCTCCACGTTCCTCATCAGCTCTCCTTCCTCCTCCATCCCTGGTCTCCCAGAGCGGGCTCCCCCAGCCTGGCCTGTTGAGCCCCTCTCCGGCTCGATGCTGATAACGGTGAAGGCGACGCCTCCGTCCCTCTCCTCCACCCACAGACGGGCCAGGACGAGGAGCTGCAGAGCGAGGAGAACCGGCGGGATCAACAGCAGCAGGAGGAGGCCCACACCCGAGCGGGGGGACAAACCAGCCAGGTCCCGCATGCCTCCTCCGTGGCTGCGCCGCCGAACATCTCCCTGTAATCCAACTTTCTCCTGCTCTCCCCATGGGCTGAGAGGAAAGTCCCAGCTGGGTCCTCCTCCATCCCCTCCCTCCGTCCCCGGCCTCCTCCTCCTCCTCCTCCTCCTCTCTGTGTGACCCTCAGGGGAAACTTGTGATGACTAGGCGCATTCCTGAGTCAGTGGTGGTCCCTTTTCAAAACGCTGTTTTATTTAGCTAACAAACAACTGCAGAGTCAATAATTACCAAAAGTTGTCAAAGGGGGGGATAAAATCCTTCCCGTCAGCTGATGAGGAAGCAGCAGACATTCTCACACAGGACTCACATTTGCAAGAAAGAGTTTAAAAGATAAAGATGAATTTGTTGAGAAGCATCAACTTTATCTCAGTCAGAGCCGCCAGTGCAGTGTAGTTACAATAAACACAATGCTGATTATATTTTAGAGTTACTGCTACTGGCTACAATTAAATGTAGTTTATTTCCCCCGTTTTAATATTTGAATAAATATATTTCCCTGTTGGTTTCTGAAGATCTTTTAAAGATTTTCTTCATTTCCAGAGGAATGTGTTTTATCTGAGCAAGCACCTTCACGCTGACCTGCACATCATTTAAATTAACCATAGAGAAGCCTCTAAACTCTAGGAAAGAAACATTGTTTTGTCTTATCGTGATGGATTTCAGTTGGTGCAACAAAATATTGAAGATCAGCATTATTTTTAGCTTGCATTACATTATTGCATTACATTAAATAATAGTCCCAGGCTCAGCAGGGGCCTTTGTGTGTGGAGTTTGCATGTTCTCCATACCTGCATAGGTTTCCTCTGGGCGCTCCGGTTTCCCCTACCACTAAAGTCATGCTGGTCAGGTTGGCCATGAGTGGCAGCTAACACTGATCTATGAAATTTAGTTGTATGTATAATGACAAATAAAAGCATCTTATCTTATAAATGCTTTGTTTCTGCCTTTTTCTTCTTTTCAATTTTCTGAAACATGTTTTGCTCTATGTTTATGCCAACGTCTCAATCTTGTCTTCCTTTGGATCAACACAACAAGCCAAATGAAACGGTTTCTGCTTCCATGCTCTCTTTAAAACGGATCATCTCGATCATCTAAGAGCATTGATGATCAAGATGAATGATGATGCCTCTCGGGTAGTGTTTCACAACTTCAATATGTCTTTTAGAAATCCGGTTAAAATGGAGCCTTACCAAAGAAAGACAGTGTTTTTCTTGTTTTTGCGTAAACGTCCATCTGCCTCATTTTAAAGGCAGCAACAGCAAGAAAAGCACCGGGCGCACTTTACACATACAGCGTCATTAATGAAAAATACTGTATCTAAATGGCCACGCTCTTGAGTTGGGTAATTTAAAAAAAAAAAAAAAATCACAATTGTGTTTCAGCCAGTGCTTTTTCGTAAGTGTTCTTCATGCTGAGGAATGATGAGCTCTTAGCGATCAGAACAAAGAGGTCCAGTTAAAATCTGATTATCCCTTAGGTCTGAGCAAACAATAAGCTGTGAAGTCATTGAGACTCACAACATTTAGGCTTTTTTTCAGCTCTGTGGCATTTTGTCTTTTGACAAAAGAAACCTACAAATCTGGAAACAGCTTTTATCTCAAGATGTCTAATACTTACCACTGCTGCCCTCAAGGTGTTTATTGTGTTTATTATTAAAACAACAAATATTAATTCAACTGCTTCTTAAAGGGGCCTAGTCACATATGACTTCAGTAATTTCTACGCCAGTGGCTCACTGTGGTTGCATACAAAGGCTTTCAGATGAAATTATTGTGCCCTGTTGGCATGTTATATTTTATTTCTGTTTTATAGGTTGTTTTTGCTCTATTTGTTAGTAAACTACACACTTCTGTGTATATTTACAATAACAAGACCAGGAAGTACGATATTGCGCATGTGTACAATAAATAAACAAGGAGATGCAATGAAGCCAAGAGTGTCAGCAACGTCCAGCGAAGGAGCAAAAAGTAAGAGTAAGTAACCCTAACCCTGTAGCTCGTGTTGGTCTTTGACCACGCCGAGCTGACGGGACTACTGGCTCTAGCTGCGTCAATTGTCGCCATCTTGCTCTCTGATAGTTTCGCAGTACTCCTGCTGCAAAGTTCTTTTCAGGACTAAGTAAACACTATCAGGACGTTATTGTTGCTATTTCTTGTTTTATTTGAAGATGAATATAATGGGTGTTTGTGTTTTCTTTTTATGATCAAAATATGTGATGAGGCCCCTTTAAAGTAATTTTGGTCTATTATTTCTTTGTGGTTTTGGTGTTTAGTCTTCTTGAGACTTTTTTAGTACCTGTTAAGGTGAAGGATGGTGGGTTCTTGCCAGCTATGAGAAGCTTTTGCAGGTTTTTCTTTTGAACTCTTTCACAAACTTTCGTGATCCGGTCACAAATGCTGGCGCGCTTTACTCATCGAGATTGCTGCATCCACTCAAACCAGTGTCAGTTCTTTAAAATGATGGCAACTATGATGAAGCAACTTTGTGCTAATAATGCTGCCATTACCCCCGTGTACGCCTGTGTTCTTCATAAAAGGTACCCCTGGTTCAGTGAGATTTTTTTATTTTTTTTTGTCTTCTTCTTACTAATAGTAACTCCCAGCCGGTCATAGCAGATGGTCACTCCCACTCAGGTTGGTTGTGCTAGAGGCTTCTTCCTGTTAAAAGAAAGTGCTTCCTTTGCACTGTCACCACATGCTTACTCGGGATTAGAGAATGCTGCAAAGTCAACAAGTCAGCTGGACTTCCTTATACACGTTACTTTTAACCAGCTATCATTAACATATAATCTGAATGTCCTGTATGTACTTGTTTGTCTTCAGATGACATCCATTGTAAATTTACACTACAGTCATATTCAACAAATTAGAAAATGCATTTCGTTTTGGCTCGTTTCTTTAAGCAGGTCTCAAACATACTTTTCACTAAGCCCACATTTCTATTATAACTTGTTTTTATTGGTCTGATGTAATAATCTAGTCTTTAATGTAGTGTTTTCATAAGATGTAAGTGGAAAATCATCAAAATTAACTGAAAGGCTTGAAAAGAGCAGGGTGTGTATCGTAAGTCTATGATGTGTTTCACAAAGTGAACTGAGTTACTGAAATAAATGAACTTTTCATTTAAATTCTAATTCATTGAATATGACTGCATATAAGCCAAACTGAATGAGTCTTAAGACTTATGGTTTAAGTTACTACTGAGTATTATTGGACATTAAGCGAGAGCAAAGTGCCCCTCAAATCTAAATGTTGTATTTAAGCCAAATATTATGCAGAGAGCACCATGTGGATCAGCTGGATTATTTAGCTGGGATTTCACCGCCTATTTGAATGCCGATAAAAAGTCAATGTTTTCCATAAATATAGAATAACGTGAAACTCAAGAGGGAGCGAGCAGATGCCCCCTCCCCCTAACCGTTCTGTCTGTCATGTCGTGTTGTTGACAGAATGTGTCCCCCCGTCTGCCATACAGTGGAATGTCACAGCAAACACGTTTCCTCCGGCCATGTCTGAGTCTATTTAATCAGCCTGTTGACAAACTGTACACAATCTGCGGCCCGTAAACTTCCCCCATCTGCTTTCACTCTCCGTCACTCTGCCGCGTCCGTCTGGCGCTCGCACACAAGCTGTGGATTTACAATATTTCAGTCTAACAGCGAGTTACTTTCTAGACACACGCAGCCCCCTTTCTAGCTGACCTGTGTACAGTTTCTGCTTTAACCCCATATTCTGGATTAGGATTAGACATGGTAAAATAAAACGCTTAGTGGATTTCACTTCCCCTGCATTTAAACCCTCTCCGACACCTTTTTCTGATTTTCTTCAGTCTGGTTCCTTTCCAGCTACCAACACGTCCCGCATTACTCTCCTCATCACTCATTCCTCTCCTCCCCCCTTTTCTTTTTTTTTTTTACTCCCCGTCGAATCGTGTCCTTGTTTGAACTCCCTCCCTCACAGTTGCAGGCAAAGCCCAGTGCTTACAAAGGCTCCCGAATCACATGCAAACACCTCCTTTTATCTGATGAAGAAACTGCACGACACAGACAAGTTTACCAATGGCAAGAACATAATGTGTATTTAAATATTTTGCACCTCAGATACATACATGATATGTAACAGACAGATATACATTTTTTTTGCAGCACAAAAACCACCAAACAACACAAGACCACGGAAAAAAGAAGGGAGAGAGTGAAACAAAGAAATGAGGCCCCGCCAAGACTTTGTCGTCTCTGGAGCCCAAATCCTTTTGACCCCGCCGACACGCACACACACACACGCACACACACACACACACATAGAGAAAAAAAGCAAACAAACTCACATATACATGCATCACTGCAGTCACGCAAATCCATCCTGTCTGGCGTCCACACACACAAAAAAACAAGGGTCTCTTTGGGGCCGTTGTGTAATTTCAGTGTCTCTTTCCCTTGTAGTTAAAACAGCAAAACACAGGATGTCGAGTCTCCAAGCTGCAGTCCTCCTACTCCTCTTCCCCCTCCCCATCAGAGCAGAGAAACCACGGAACCAAGACGCAGAAGAGGGGAAAGTTGATGATGGCTCCCCCCATCCCGCCGCCGTCTTCCCCCCCCACCCCCACGGGCTTGGAGCTGAAGTCGTATGTACAGATGCTGGTATTTCAAGAGCAGAAACTGATTTTGTCCGCTTTTTCTCTTATGGGACACAAACATCAAGACGAAGTGCACAGAGCGGGACGTTTGGCTAGGCTGATGGTATTTTTAAGAAAAGAACAAAAAATTTTTGGGCTCAGATGCGGCTCAGGTTGCGGCACAAGACAGTTGAGTGGTTTGAGTGCAGAACATTGCAGCTGGCTTTAGCGGTAGATGGGGGAAGTTTTGGAGAGAGAAACAGAAAGGGCGAGAGAGAGAGAGAGAGAGAGAAAGCAGAGTGATCCTAATTTGTCTATACTGCAGAACAGAAATGGAAAGGACTCGGCGAGATACTGCATTTGTCACAGAAGGACCCAAAGGGATGGGGAAATAGGTTCGACTCTGTCCACGGGCGTCTGGAGTTCGTCTGTCAGCTCCTCTTGGCCGTTCCCTTATTCCAGGGCCGAGTGCTCACGTATGATCATGGTTAGGTAGTGATCTAATCTGCACATGCGTTTCTGTATGTATTTTATTTGCCTCTGTGCGTGTCTGTCTGAGAGTGAGTGTCTGTATGTGTGTGTGTTTTTTTTTGTTTTGTTTTTATGTACGTGCATGCTTGAGTTTCATGGGTTGATCTTGATTGTCAGTGCTGGAGAATTAAAGCTTTACTGTCCAAAGCTGGCAGCTAAATTCTCACCCTTCAGTTCAGTCTCACACAAAGAAGTCCCCTTAAAAAATATGTTTGGAAATCTGTAAAAGCTTGAGTTGAACCTGGAAAAAAAAATACGCAGAAAGAGAGAGAGAGAAACATTAAAGTCAAAGAAAATTATTACACAAAGAAAAAAATACATTGATCCCTTTTAAACTTTAAAATTGTTAGATTTGCCACATTTTTACCCAATATTAAATCTATTTAAGGTTTTTAATGAGTGCAAAGTATTCACACCTCTTCAACTTTTTCCCATTTTGTCAATTTACAACTAGAAATGGTGTTTTATTAGCTTTTTTATCTGACAAACTGCATAAATGTAGTCAAAAGAAAATGGTTCTTTAAAAATTATTTTTACAAAAATAAAATCTAAACAGGCAGCCCTTTTTAAAATCCACTGCAACCAGAAGTCCATCAACGTCCCTGAAATGTATAAAGAGTCCGTCTGTGTGTAATTTAAACGTAGAATCCTGTTAGTGTGGCTGTTCTCTGAAGGCCTCAGAGGTTTGTTAGGAAACATTAACAAACGGCATCATTTAAAAAAAAGCACAGATGACAGGTCAGGGAGAAGGAGAAGGTGAGGAGAGTACTAAACAGAGAAGCAGCCAATAGGCCTGGAGTAGTTCTGGAGGAGCTGCAAAGACCCACAACTCAGGTGGGAGACAGGACAATTATCAGCCACCAAACTAGGCCTTTATGGAGGAGAGTGGAGACAAAAGTCATAAAAGGTCCCATCTACAGTTTGCCCCACGCCATGTAGATTACCAAAGAAACATGTTGAAGAAGATGATCTGGCCAAACACAGGCCAGGTAAAAGGAAAATAACAGGTAAAAAATAAAATAACAGTCAGAGGCTGCAAAAGACGTGAGACATGGCAGAGTCTCATCTTACAGCAGGACAAGCTAAACATCCAGAGTTACAATGAAAATATTTAAATCAGAGCGCATTCATGTGCAAACGACTATCCCCACTCAAAGTCCAGACCTAAATCCAAATGAGAATCTATGGCAGGAGTTGATGTTCACAGATGCTCCACATTCAGTCTGAGTAAGGTTGAGCTGAAGACTTGCAGCTGTAACTGCAGTGAAAGGAGTTTCTCTAGCCATTGACTCAGCTGATCCCAAAACAAATGTACCCCACACTTTTCAGATTTTTTTCTGTAAAACAAGTTAAAAACCATGAATCATTTTCCTTCTACTGCACAAATATGTACCACTTTGTGTTGGTCTGTAACGTAAAATCTCAACCAAAGACATCGAAGTTGATGGTAGTAATGGGACAAAATGTGAAAAGGTTGAGGGAGTGTAAAGTATTTAGAGTCCATTAATGCATTGTTTGTAAACCAGAACGCTCTGGAGTCTAGAAATAGCAAATCTACCTTAGTGAGCTGACTTTATAGTTGTTTTCTGACATTTGTTTGGTTTTCAGCAAATTAAATGATGCAGTTGGGCTGTGTTGAGGTTACTGATTTAGCCACTGCAGAGGATTCCACCTCTAGAAAACTTCTGTGCTGCATTCACGTTACATTTAATGCTATAAGGTTGAGTTGTAATCAATATGTATTCACCTGTGCTGCATTTGGCTAAATCTGAGCTGACAGTGGATCCCTGCACTCAGTAAAGACTATAAAGTGTGAGCTTTAGGAGTGTCTAACCTGATTTTTCAGTGCTAAAACATGCAAGACAGATTGAACACGTTACCATAAGGTGCAGCATCTAGTCACAAAATGCTACACATGGCATAAAGAGCAGCCAATACAGGTTTGGTCAATATGTTTACCAAAACGCATCATGAGCATAAATTATTCATTTAAAAAGAATTTGATGTGCAAGTTTGAACTTATTGTGGATTTTCTACAATCCATGCATGGTTAAAATGATATGCACGGACTTAAACGTGTGCATACATCCCCGCTAACATTCGGATAAATGTTCCTTAGCAAGTAGGGGTCCCAGTGTAATGGTTTTATCTATCCGAAAAACAGCTTCGACGTGTGTTTGGGATCATTGTGTTGCAAGAAGGGCCAACGCGCAACATCTCTTTCCACTGTCAGTGACACAGCCCCTAAGCATGATGCTGACACCAATGTGCTTGACAATTAGCTTTGAAAGCCTCACATTATCTCCCCCAAGCTTACTCCCTGTCGCTGTGGCCAAATCCTTTTCTTGTCTGAACATAAAACATTCCTCCAGATGGCAGTTGTCTTTCACATGTGGACGGCTGCAAATTTTATCTTAGCTTAAGTGAGTCACTACTTTATTTGAGTCATTTAGTTTGCACTTGAACACAAATGATTGTTTGAACGGGACCGTGTTCTCAAATGCACATCAAAACAGTTTTGGACTACATGAAGACTGAACTTCGCTTAAAAGCCAAATATGTGCCAAGAAATCTGAAATAACTAAATATGCAAGGGGTCAAGTTCAACTTGCTGTTGAATGTTTACCCATATACTGGTGGGGACATGTATTTATTAAAGCCTGCATGTACAACGTTGACTGGTTATGGGTTAAAGATAATCTTAATAATGGACATTGCCCATGATCAGTGCACTAAAACAGTGATGTATCTCATTTAAGAAAAATCCTGCCTAATGGCAATAAGTCACTAAGTCCCTAGTTTTTACCACAGAGGGCCTGATGAGGTTTTACTGAATGGGGGGGGGGATATTTGGGGGGGACGCCCCAACAGAAGCTGGAAGAGGCAACGCTGTCACTTTAGTTGATTTGTGAGGAATTTTCTGACCGTAACTCCACATCTGTTCCTTCTTCTGCTTGCAAGTCTCACTGTATTCCTCTAAGACAAGGGTAGGCAGGATACTGTTTCCAAATGGTCATATTGACTTGTTTAAAACTATTAAAGGGCCAGACAGTGGAACAAAATTTCTTTCCCAGCAACAAGGCTGTACATTGCTCTGAATACATATTTTCCCTCCTGATGAATTTTCTAAAAGGCTAGCGTGCTTAGTGAAAAAACGCTCTCCTGAACAGAGTGATATCCTCCAGATAACCCGTCTGCGAAATGACACTTGTGACAAAATACCGTATTTCAATGTCAACAACATTTAGAGTCAAAGTTTTTTAAACCCAGGTTTAGCATGCAAAAACCTATTTAGTTGCAAAAGTGCAAATCAAATTTAACATGTTTAACATTGACTTTGTTTTCAGTGAAGTTAAAGTTCATTATGTAAATGCTGGATTTCAATTACTTATTTTTTTTCTATTCTTTTTATATAAGGATTTTGAGTCTAATGTTGTTTTCACAAGCTTTAAGTGGAATATCATCATAATTGAAGGACTCGTCACCTGGAAATCGGACTCTTTCATGTTACAACGTTTGTGTTGGGCCACAGTTACAACCTTCCAGAAAATCAGGAGTGTAAAGGTGACTTGTTTTTTTATTTTTTTGGTGGGCTCTCTTTACAAACCAGTGAGTGAGTGTGCTCTCCACAGAGTGAGATGTTGGTGCTCCTCCTAGATTTACGTCACTCGTGGAAGGATGCTAACATAAGCCTCGTCAACCACCTGAAATCACTAGTTAAGTCGCCGCCACTAACAAGTTGTGTTAAAAGCAAAGATGTCCAAACGTCGCGCTCACGTCAACTGCTCCGTTGTTTGTTGCCAAAATAAACATGCAAATGCTTTCAGTTTGCCTGCATCTGTGGACCAAACTACCAGGGAGCAGTGAATTAAGGTAATCTTTGATGACTCTCCCTACAAGTCTTTAATTATACCCTTCACATTTTGAGTGTTTTGTTAACTTGGGACAATACCAGGCGAAGATGGCATCAAGTTTGCGTTTGGAGAAAGGGGTGATAACAACAATCAGGGACTCATCTGCACTGCAGTCTGTAATTGTTGTTCCTTGTGTAACTTTTTACCTATTGCGTAAGAGACCGGGAAACGATGGTAAACGAACCGTAGTAAATTGCTAATGTTGCTAACGCAACATCCCCATGTAAGATACACATTTCTAGCGTTTGTGGTTTAAAATCTCCTCATGTCATTGCTTTTCTATTCGGATGTTTGTAAACTGCTCCACGTGTTTGTGTGTGCCTGAGCAAAGGACCGCCATCCCATAAAGTGCTAATATCACGCTGCTAACCAGTAAGATCTCCATGGGAACGCATGAACGCGCACACACGCAAGTCAAATTCTCACGCGTACCCTCACGAGAAAGAAAAGGGGTATGAAAAAGGGTGCGAATGAGCTCTATTTAAAAAAAACTTCTCCTAAAAATGACTAAACGTGAATTTTAAAGACATTTTCAGAAGGATTGTATATTTAAAACACCAGGTTATGACTCTAACAGAAATAAAGGCTCGAAAACAGCAGTGTGTGTGAGAGGTCTACGAAGTGTTTCACTTAGCGAATTGAGATACTGAAATAAATTAACTTATCCTTCATCGTCTACACTCATTAGTGCATGTCTTCAGTGGTTGTGGGGCAGGAGCCGGGGGTTCAAACACAAAGGACAAACAGCCATGCTCGCGCGCACACACACCTAAGGGCAACTCAGAGAGACCAAATAACCTAACAGTTGTGTTTGCAGACGGAGGAGGAACCCCGGCATGCACAGGGAGAACATGCAAAAAGACCCCAGGCTGGGTTACGACCCCAGGACCGTTTTGCTGCAAGGCAACAGTGCTACCAACTGCGCCAATGCAGCTTTTTTTTGTGAGAAGATTAAGTGAATTACATATATGGGCCCTTTAAATAGCCTCTGACTCATTCTTTTAATTATAGTACTCAGCAAATGTGTTCATTCCTTTTAAACATTTTCACATTTCATGTGGATTTTATGTTATAGTTCTGTGCAAGGCATTGCATTAATGCATAATTGTGAAGTGGAAGTAAAATGATAGAAGGTTTTCAAAATGTTTTACAAACACAATCTAAAAGTTGTTCTTTCCATTTGATTTCAACCCCGCTGAGACCATAGCTAGTGGAAACATATTTTGCTGTAATATATTACATCTAGAGACTTAAATGTTTGTTTGTTCTTTGACAAACAACGATAAAGCTCAGGCAGGTTGCGTGGAGAGAGTCCGTAAAAGAGAAAATTCACATTTTTACTGAGCCACTCTAATATGTCAATATACTTTTTTTCTAAACCACCACGTTCTAGCTCTGTCTGCGTGCTTAGAGTCGTTGTTGTGCTGGAAGTTGAACCGCCGATGAAGTCTAAAGTCTTTTTTAGTTCTTAACAGGCTTTCTGCTAGCATTACCCTGTATTTATCTCCATCTCCCTTGAATCTGGGCCAACTTCCCTGTCCCATAACATGAAGAGCATTCACACTGCATGATGCTGCCAACACCATGTTTCCCTGTGAGAGTGATGGTTTCAGAGTGGTACCCTGTTTTTTGTTTCCTCTACGCCGGGTTTTGCATGTAAGCCTAGAAGTTTCATTTTAGATTATCCACACTTCACACTGGACTTCTAATTACTTTCTTTCAACAATGGCCTTCTTTTTGCCCCTCTGTATGTGGAGGTTTGCTCTCTAATGTTTGGTAATAAACCTCTGACGCCTTCACAAATCAGCTGGATTTTATTGACTTCTGAAGGCAATTGGGTGCATGGAACTTTAATTTAGTTGTGTTAGATTAATGCAGTTGTTCCCAAACTTTTCTCGGTCGGCCCACCTGTGATTTAAAAGAAAGTTTTCGCGCTCCCCTCAAACCAGTCTTTTCGACAGGTGAACAAAGAAAAGTCAACTGCAGTAAAACATATAACAAAATAAACAGCAATTTTCTTTAAATCACAAAACTACCACTCTTAAAGTTTAATTGTTTTAATTTGAATTGTCCATTTTACTGTGTAACTAATATCAACTTTGCCATCAATATGGTCATTTTTCCAGTCCATTTCTGCCATCCCCCCTGAAATTACATTAAGCCCCCCTAGGGGGCACGACCTCCACTTTGTGAGCCACTGGCTCAATGGGAGATGAATGAACGGCACACTCATCTAACTATAATTTGTTACAATTGTGAACACTGTGCCTCCTTTTCCTTTCATTGCAAAATCATACACTACTTCGTGTTGATCTGTTAGGATTTGTAGGTTCGGCACAGCACCGAAACGCAGACAATAACTTGGTAGCAGCATGATGAAATTAAGGATTTAATGATAACAAACGACAGAAATTTGCAATCTGAAGTTAGGAGAAGAGAAAGGAGCATGGGCAGAAAAAGAGCCATCAAAAGAGGGAGAGTATTGGCATAGTAATGGGCAATGTATCGGGAGGATCTAGTGAGGAACAATGGAGGAACAACAGTGAACTCAAATACTGAGGGAAGTGAGGGAACTGAGGAGAATGACATTAGAAGCTGGTGCGGTAATCAGATTATGATGAGTAGCAGTTGTGGTGGAAGGTAAGCAGGGAGGCTGAGGAACACAACAAAACTGAACTAAGACAACAAAACAATTATGCAAGGGGGGAAATTAACACTGAATTGGGAGAAATGCATCCAAGTAACACCAAAGAACAGAACACAAATATAAACTAAGAAACTAAACACAAAAGCATGAACTGATATGGCAAGACTAAAATGAACATAAATAAACAAAGGATCACCCAACCAAAAACCCAAACACCTACAGAACATAATATGTTCTACCACTTTACTTAACTATTGTAAGGCTTATAGTTGCTCATGGGTGCCTTACTGTGTTGTCAAATGGGGGCAAATATTTGGGGAAATACAGGATATTGTGAGTTCCAACTCTAACGTGAAGGACGATTGGTCTATAATGTTTCATACTGTCATATTAGAAATAAATTTTTTATTATAATTGGAACAAAACATTTTTTGGGGGTTAAAATAATGGGGGAGCAGAAACATAAGTCTGAACCCTCTACTCTTGGTGGTGCTAATTTATAATCCACAGGTTCCGCTGTTCAGACGTCTATGCTTTCAAGTGTGGGTTTATGTTGCAGGAGTGATCTGTAATTTAATAGAAAAGATTTTCTGCTCTTTTTATCCTTAAAGTCAAGTTAGGTATTAATGCTGCATGTGATTACTGTAAGATGAATATAGTTGTTTCACATTTATTTAATTCTCTATGTTTAAACATTTATCTCTTATCTGGTTTTTCAGTTATTCAAATAAGCAAAGAATTGATAGCCATGTGTTCTTGGATAGTAAAACGTTTGTCTAGAAATAATTTCTGCGGTTTCACGTCTTGATTCTGATGAGTGTTCGATAAACTCACCTGCTGTTACAGGCTGGTGACGCTGAAGCTGTCATCGCTGGCTGGCTCCAGGAGCTGGCACAGCACCCCCCCACCCTGAGCGGCCTGCGAGGGGTAGCGGTGTCCCACACCCTGATAGGATTGCTGGGGCAGGGAGTAGCCACAGGTGTCCTCCTGATGGGGCGAGGCGTCTAGAGGAGGTTTGGAGTAGGGGGAATGAGGGAGGGGACCCTGGCGAAGGCCTGTGCTCATGCTGTGAGGGACCAAATCCCGCTTGTGGGGGACCATGGCAGAGGGAGGGCTGCGCTCCTCGTACAGCCCAGGCGTTGAGTGGGAGTGCAGGCCAGGGCTGGGGTTGGGATGAGCGTGGGAGGAGAGGTGAGCGTTAAGGTGGGGCTGACTGCTTTGGAGGTGAGAGGCTGCGTGAGTGCTGGTGTGCGAGCTCATGTTCGTGTGGCTCTGATGTTGTGTGTCACACATGTGTGCGTGCGTGTTTGCGGTTGGGCTAGTGAGGGAATTAGGGTGTGCATTGCCGTGCGGACTTGCGTGTGGATTGCTGTGGCCGTGCAGGGCTGTGTTTGAGTGCGGGCTGGGGCTGCCGCTGTGCGACGTCTGTCCGTACCAGTAAGGAGAGCTGCAGTAGCTGGGGGAGTCATACTGTGAAAACTGGGTTTCTTTTGGAGGAGGTCGGTGCGAGGGGCTGAGCGCTGTGGCGCAGTGGGGGGTTAGACGTGGCGAGGGGGAGCAGGAGGGAGAAAAGGTCCTGGAGGGGAGAAGGTGGTAGGACTGGGTCGGAGGAGGGGTGGGCTTGGGAGGGTAAGGGGGAGACGACACACTGGGTGAGAGGGAGGAGGAGGATTCACCAGGGTATAAGGCTGGATATCGCTCTTCAGAGGATGGTGTGGAGGGATGGGCTGAGTAAGGGGAGGGGTACTCACAGGTGTCCTGGAGGTAGCTGGAAGGTGGAGCAGGATTAGGAGTGGCCAGGGGAGAGAGACTGCTACTGTCTCCGCTGTAATAATCCAGCCCCTCTTGGAACAACCCAGATCCCTCTGGACCTCCAGCCGACACCATCAGTCCTGCTCCTGACGCAGAGGCCGTCTTTCCTCTGCCTTTGGACCCAGGTGGACGCTCTCTCTGACATGGAGACAGGCCTCCTCTACCTCCTCTAGAGCCTCTGCCCCGTCCTCCAGCCCCTCCCCGCTTAGGTCCAGGAGCAGGTGTTGGGGAAGGGGTAGATGGGGAATCAGAATGTAAGGCAGAACCTCCTTCCTTTTCTAACTGCGGTTCAGTCCGTTTTCTGCGCCCGCGGCCGGGTTTGCTGGTCCCCCCGCCTTGGAAAAGTACATCCTGGCTCCAGTTGTACGATGGGCCTGAAGCACTTTCGTGCCAGTCCATCATTAGTTTCTCCAGACTGGACAGACTCGATTGGCCTCCACCCATAAAGCCAGCCTCGTTCTGCTTAAAGCCACCACCGGTGGAGCTGGGTCCAGTAACAGGCGCTGCTGAGCCAACATGTGACGAGTCTGAGGAGGATTCTGACAGGCTCTCAGGAAACGGTTGCCTCTTAGCCTTCTGAGGGGTGTAGTTGGAGATATCCAAGATGTCTTTGGACTCATTGGAGCCATATTCACTATAGCCATGATACTGAGAACCAAAGTTGTCGGCTGACCAGCCACCAAAGGCTTGCCTGAAAAAATAACACACAGACAAATTAATTATACACTTGACACTCTGCAATACATATGAAACATATTATTCAAAATTTCAAAAGGATGATACGTCTGAAAGCAACTCATTTTAGTGCTGTCTCTCTAAATACAAATGATGCACTTCAACCCCGTCCCCCTCCAGGTTGCAGAGCTTTCCACGCCACCCCGATCGGCCATTTTTGTAGTTTGCTGGGGGACGGTGTAATGAATTGTGAAGGTTAACACAACCAATAATCGAACATTTTAACTTATCTACTTGCAGCTTCAGCATCCATGAGCTTGGACTACAAAATAACAGCAAAAACTAAATGGATTTGCGAAACTGGGAACCTGGAAATCCATGACCTTGTTTAGCAGCTCTGCAGCAAATACTGTGACATAATTGTTAAAAAAAATGTAATAGAGAAAACTGAATGGCTAGAAAAATGTGACCTAAACAGAATATAAAGATATCAGCGCAGCACCTGGAGAGACTACATTCCACTTTTCTGCATTATTAGAGACTCCAAGTACATAACAAAGTCTATTTAAGGGCTAAATATATGATATGTCCCCTTTAAGATTCTCTTCCCGGCTTGGAAAACTTTTAATCAAATTCAATACTTCTAGATCACACGGGAACCCTGACACCTAAAACGCAATCAGGTTACTAAACGTTATTTTAGAAAACGGGGAGTGATCTACCTGCAGCTCCACTGGCTGGAGTTGTACTGCTTGTAACCCTCTGGTGCAGAGCAGCTGAAGGGGCTACCTTTGGCCACAGACATGTACCCTCCTCCTGGTGACGTGGGTCCTGCTAACTCCCCCCTCCCCATGGGGGAATGGCTCACTGCTGCATAGCCACTGTAGCCTCTCTTGGTTGCTCCCTGGTAATTAGAATGACCAGTCTGACTGGCAGGAGTCCCTTTGCCACTGCCATGAGGGGACCCATATCCAAAGCTGCAGTCTGAGGACCTCTGCGGCCCTACGGGAGGAGAGCAGGAGTAACCAGAGGGGTAGTGACCATAAGAGGCTGGATGGGGGGAGCTGGGAGAGTGTGAGAGAGATGGCGGAGTGGATTTCGGATATGAAGAGGTGGTGGGAGATATTTGGGCTAAGCTTCCGTAACTATAAGGGGGCCTCGCAGAGGAGCTGTGCAGATGTGCTGGACCCTCCACCCCTGCATTTGCTCCTTTAGTGCTCCACTTGGGGAATGGAGGAGACCAGTTATGAGAGGCAGCTGAACTGGACGGATCATAGGTAGAGGATGAAGATTTGCGGGGGTCTGACTGGGAGGAGATGTCCAGCAGGTCTGAGGAGTCATCAGAATCAAGCAGGGATCGAAAGTAACCGGCAAATAGTCCTTGTGAGTCCTCTCCTGTGAGCCCACTCAGTTTGTTTCCACCTGGACCGCTGTAGGGCCCTCCTCGTCCAACGTTACAACTGGAAAAGCCCCCCCTTGGAGATCCACAGAGTTGATACCCACCCAAAGCTCTTTCCTTATCCATAGCCCCCTCCTCCTCCCATCCACCCGTTCCGTTGGGCCATTCCTGCCCGATGGACATCCCTCCCCCTTTAAATGCGCCATTTTTTCTCATTCGTCTCCTTCTGACTATTTTTTCCCCGCCAGGCTCCGTTCCCACCATACCCCCTCCCCTACCCACCCCTCCTCCCACACCCTTCCGTCTTTTCCTGGGTAATCCGTGCTGAGACAGGAGGTTCAGTTTCCGCTTCTTTCCAATAGATTCAAAGAAGTCACTGAATGTACTCTTATTGCATTCGCTTCCCATGATGCCCCCCGCTGCTCCTCCGCCTCTGCCAAGCCCCCCTCCTCTGCCACCTCTGGGGCGTCTCGACCCGGTGAGCCTGTGAAGCAGGGTGGATATTCCAGGGTTTTCCAAGGGGGTGTGAAAGCTCTCTGGCTCGCTTGGAGTCCAACAACGAGGAGGGGAGCAGCGGCCAGTGGCAGGGGGCTGGCGGTTTAAAAATGCCAATTTGGAGAGAACATCCCCATATTCAGTTTTCACATCATTCGTGTCATTAACATAGGAGGGATACGGACAAGGAAGTTTAGTCCGACGCCGCCTCCTGGGCTTCTTGGGCTGGTCCCCAGTAACTGCAGGGGTCCCAGCATTGGATGCTTCGACCTGTATTCCAGGTAAAGGCTGTTTAGGCGGCCGTCCCCGCCTGCGCTTGAGGATCACGGGGAGCTCTCCAGGAGGGAACATCACCATTACGCTTTTCCCGTTGTTCTTCATGCGTAGCAGCGCAGTCGGCTCTCGCGTTGCCTCAGACCCCTCCGGACTGCCGTCGTTATTCTTCTCAGCTCCAGTAACTGTTTCCAAACTGGAGATTTTATAGCTCTTCTGTCGGCGGCTAAGGCTGAAAGGAATGCGAGGCACCTTTACAACAATCTTCCTTACCTGATGGGTGAAGGAGAAAGTGGGAGAAAAAAACATTAATGTATGCATGGTATATCAGTTAGTGAAGAAGAAAGTATCGTACAGGGACAAACAGTGCTTTGCAACAGTATTCACTTTTTAAAACTTTTGTCACATTTAGTAATCTTTGAACCACAAATGTCAATCTATTTAAATTTTACTTTAAGTAACAGACAAACTGACGGTTGCGGAGACGTTTAAAGCAACATCCGCAGCTTCAAACAACTCGTATAGCATGTTTGAATCATGCGAAAAGAGAAAAGAGTGTGGCGCAGCTACAAAGACATGGCTGTCCACCAAAACCAAGATCCCTGGAACAGAGCGCATTAATCAGAGAAGGAGCCAAGAGGTTCATGGAAAGCCTGGAGGAGATGGAAGGATCCGTGGCCGAGGTGGGAGAAATGTTGAGTTGTGCGCTCTACAAAGCACAGCATCAAAGCTATCATTGAAAGGAAGAAGTTAGACGGCATGTTTGCAGTTTGCCACAAGTCTTTTAGGGGACACAGGGGGGAGTGGTGGCCTAGTGGTTAGAGCAGCGCGCTTGTGCTCTGAGAAGGTTGCAAGTACCCGGTTCGACCCCCACAGCCGGCACTCTGGGTCCCTGAGCAAGACCCTTAACCCCAGATTGCGCCCTGGGCGCCGCACAGTGGCAGCCAACTGCTCCCCAAGGGGATGGGTCAAGATGCAGAAGTGAATTTCTCCATTGTGAGATCAATGATGTTCTATTATTATTATTAATACATCATTATTATTATTAGTTGAAACTGAAATACCAACACTGCACAGCGCCCTGAACCCATCGTCCTCAACAGTGAAGCATGGTGGAGGTGTCATCATGCACTGGGGGTGCTTTTCCTCAGCAGAGACAGGGAAGTGGGTCAGAATTGAAAGCTAAACACAGGCTAGCCTGGAAGAAAACCGTTGGAAGCTGCAAAAGACGCGGCACCAGATCCTGCCGAGGTTCACCTTTCAGCAGGACCAAACTAAACCTGCAGCCAGAGCTACAACAGAGCAGTCTTATTCAAACCACATAGACCTATTAGAGTTGCCCAGTCAAAGCCCAGACCTAAACCCAACAGAGCAACTGTGGCAACACTTGAAAACGGATGTTGACAGAGGCATCCCATTTGCTTGAGCTTGAATGTTTTTGCAAAGGAAAAGGGGAGAAAAAGTTTGATCTCTAGATGTGCAAAAGTGGTAGAGGCATAACCCAAAACAATTGAAGCTGTAACTGAAGTGAAACGTGGTATTTACTCAGAAGACTGGATACCAACTTTTTAGCTATTTGTTCGTAGTAAAAAAAAGAAAAAGAGAAAGCCGCATTTCAATGTAGTCCAATGAAATGCGCCAACATTTGTGGTTGAAACTGATCGAACCAGGTTAATTTGGTAGGAACACTTTTGCAAGACACTTTCTGTGATTGCTAATTCACTTACACCAACATAACGGCCTTTTTTGCTGTTACTGGGAGGACAGACCCCCAGGTTTGCATCGGGTTCTTCCTTCATAGTCAACAAAGGAGCAGATGGGGCAGATTCAAAGGACAGAGGAGAGGCAGCACACTGGCGGAGGGCCTGTGCTGCAAGACGCTGCTTTAAAATGCTCTTAGGAGCTGCTTTATGCACATACTTCAGTGGAGGCTTACACCTGGATTTAGGTCCAGGTCTGTGCCCGAGTCTGGGCCCAGGTTTAGGTAGAGGTTTGGGAGCAGGTTTAGGCTCGACTGGGGTAAGAGGGGGCTCTTTATGGCAGGTAGGTGGGGGTAGAACAGCCACCACCGAAGAAGGCTCCCCTTTATTGCCAGCAGTGGATTCCTCCTCTTTAACCCTAAAGACCTTCTCCTCTAAGGTTTCCTCCTCTTCTCTTCCTCTGTCCCTGGCCGCTCCTTTCCCCCCATCCTCCATGCTACGGTGCAGGCGAGAGGATTTGCGCAGGTGCAAGGGGAAGCGAGGGCGGCCAGAGCTGCGGAGTGCATACTTCTTCTCCGTCTCCACGGGGAGAGAAGAGGAGACCGTTATTGGGTTAGGCCCGGAGAGGACTGGACCATAGTTTGAGGGCGTGTCGAACTCCGCAGTCCGCGCCGGGGCCTCCAGAGGATTGGTAGGTGCGGGATGATTGCCAATCGCCAAGGGCAAAGTCTGAGGTGAGGTGGTGTTCATGGCCTCTAGTGTGGGAGCTTTAGAGAGTTCTGAGTCTATAGAATCAGTGCGGTTGTTGATTTCCACGAGTCCACAGTTGTCCATGTGTGGGTTAGAGAAAGCCTCTGCATGCACCTCCGGGTCTACATGTGTTTGCATATTTCTGAGCGTCTCTGAAAACGTGTCCACCTCGGCCGTCATGCAGGTCTCAGGGTGATTCTGCAGGTGGGTGCCGTGCCCCAGCCTTTCCTGCAGATGAGCACCAGTTGCCAGGGTGGATGGAGAGGCGGGGGGGACGTCCGAGGTCACAAGTGCCAGTCCATCACGAAAGGGATCCTGGAACGCGCCATGGAGTGTGAGCTCCCCTGTCCAGCACTCGGGTCTTTCCAGTCCCTCCAGTCCAATGACACAATCCTTTTTCTCGGTCCGAGTCTCCCCACGCCCCGCTGGAGCGCCAGTTTGGCCTGAATGCAGAGGATCCAGCAGGCGACTCATCCAGTGGACAGTTCTGCAGGTAGTGAGGCAGGACGAGGAGAGATGGCTTCAGCTCTCTGCGTGTGATGCTTTCAACAGCTTGTAGGGGCAGAAGATTTTAACACCTAAAGACAGAAATAAAAAATAAAAACCAGAGGGGTTAAAATGCATCAACTTCCCCCGAGTTGAATTTTAGAAATTAGGAAAGGTGGCCTGCCTCTCTTCTTCCTGCTGCTAAACTTTTTTTTCCACCCAGACTGTCGACAATTTGGCACTGTGCCAAAAAAACTACTCCATAATGCACCTTCTTTTATTAACTTAGCCGCCCACACGCCACCGTTATGAAATTAGATTGCATTTACCATTCACACCCCGCTCAGTCGGTCGCTCTGACCAAACGGCCGGGGTTTCTGATTGTGAGTTGAGTCTGACTCGGTCTGCCTGACTGGCTCTGTTCTGCAGGGGATCATTGGGTCATCAATACTGCAGTGGAGAGCTCACAGACTTTTTCCTCTCTCTTCCCCCTGCCTCTGTCTCCTGCCCATGGCTGCTACAGCGCAAGAAAGGGAAGACGGAGACAGACAGAAGGAGAAGAGGGACAGATAGAGAAGGTGGAGGGGAAGGCGCGTGGGGAAGGGAGGAGCACAAAGAGAAAGAGAATAAGTGATTAGTGCATGATGTCACAGCTTGAATTGGGCCAGACTGGAATCAGTATTTGAGAGGAGGCTGCACCGTATCACATCAGACACAATTATGTTGGTGGATGACTCGCGGTATAAATTGTTTAAGTTGACTCGGAGCTACATTTTCTGATCTTGTAGCAGATTTTGGGTACACGTGTAAGCGCTTGACGCGCGTTACGTTGATCGTAGCTTCCGTGCTGCTATATTGTGTTCACAACTGAGAACATTTTGCACATAAAAATCTCACTGAAGAGTATAAATAATACACTGGAATTATAGCAGGTGGGGGGGACACACATACACATAAACATGCACAGTTAGTGTCACGTTTTGCACGAAACTCTGCAGATTCCTGTTGGGATGCAAAAAGAACAAAAAAATGTGTAAACAGCCGCAGCCACCAGGGGGAAGCAGAGAGGCGGTGAAGGTCGAGGTGTCGAGGGGATGTAGAGATGAAGGTGACACAAAGACAGGAGTGATGGAGGGATAGCAGAACCTTGGAGAGGAGGAGAAGTGGGGACACTGGGGGGTGGGGGGCAAAAGTACGAGACTTGGACCACATGTGCTGGCTGCCACGCATGCTCGTCAGGCACAAACACAGGAAGCCTTGCAACATTTGTGAGCAGATATGCATGCACACTGCTGGCTCTTAACGCTGTGGCGCGCACACACTCCACATTCAACACAATTATGTCCATTGTCAGATCTCTCTGCCTTTCCTTTCCAACATATGGCTCTGATTATGGAGGGAGGGAGGACATTGAGCAGGAGGCAAAGAAAGAAAGTGAGAGAACGAAAAGGGTGGGAATGTATGAAGCGGCGACAGGGCTGCATGAGAGACAGGAAAGTGAAAGATGTGGCTGAAACAGGAAGGGGGGAAATCGTGACTGGACAGGCAGACAGTGAAATTAAGAGGGGGGGGAAAAAAGTTGTAGCAGGAGGAAGAGGCAGTCGAGGAAGAAGAGAGGGGGGAGTTTTGCCGGAGCTGAGTGCGGGGCTGCACGCATGAAGCGAAACAACCTCTGCTGCTCTGTGGAATGACACAACTGGGACAGACAAACATGGAGATGAACACGCACACACACACACACACCGCTCGTACTTCTTTAACCCCATCACCCACTCCCTTCCCGCTGCCGCCTCCCTGACTTTCTCTCCCGTTCTCACTTTCGCTCCGGTCTAATTAACGGCGCTCATTAATCGTGGCTTCATCTGACCAGTTTGCGAGGGAGAGGAGAGGAGCACATGCTTTAATTAAGCGCCGCATCACATGTGCTCGCACATACACGCTGTCACTTTCCCAACACATACCAACACACACATGCAAATATGCCCCTGCAGCTTCGTCCTCCCACACATTGATTTACACATAAAGACAGACACAACACGCACGCACGCACACATGTGCTCCCAGCACGCAAAAAAAAAACAAAAAACAAAGAAGCACATGCAAATGCCCCTCTTCTGCGCTCTGCAGGGGGCATTTTGACAGGGTTTAGATGCGAGCCAATCAATTCTGCTATGATTCATTGTTTAGGCAAAGCACTCCTGGCATGCTTCAGCCGCCATTCCAATATCATAATACGTAGCGAATGTGTTTTGGTGCAATTTTTTTTCTTGCCGTGGATGGCTCTGGGGCTTTGGAACACACAGCAGTGTAGTATTGTCTCTGCGAAAACGCCGATGGTATGCGCTGCTCCCACATCATGATCTGTTGAATCCGCTGCTGGAAAAAAAAAAAAAAAGAAGAAGCTCTCGTACGATGGGGTGTTTGAACACTTTTGATCTATTACAGTTTTTCTTTTTCTTTTTTTTTCTCCTCCCCTCACTTTCTTCAAAAAAGTTTTTTTTTTTTTTTTTTTTTGTTATTGTGCAAATGAGGGGAAGCCAGCGACAACACAACACGCCACAGAATGCCTGCGCGTCAGTGTGTTTGTGCAGAGACAAGAGGCTGCCAGTTTCGAGTTTGGGCAATTGCCCTGTTACGCAGTCTGGGAGGCGCAATGACTCTGTAGATGGTAGTTGTACAGCATATCTATTCTCTCCTCATCTATCTCACTGCCACAAAGGCTTGCAGACTCACAGGCCTGCCAGCAGAAACCCTCAATGATCAACTAGAGCCAGTGCGTGTCTGCGCTTGTGCACGCGTGCGTGCCGCCGACTGTGTGCGTGTGAACGGGAGTGTGCACATGTGAGAGTGTGTTTTCCTGGGTGTGTTTGTAAAAGCACTCACTGAGCTCTAACGGGTGTGCAGTTGTTGCTAAGAGACAGGCAGCAGCACCGAAACAGCATGGGGGGGTATGGAGGGGGGTAGGGAGGGGGGGCACGGAGGAGAGAGGGAAAAGAGAGGTGGTTGTGGTGGGGAGGAGGGGGGGCTCCACCAAGAGGTTTAGACAGATAAGAAGAAGGAGACGGATGGAAGACAGAAAGGGAGGGACGAGTTGGAGAAAGTGTCCGCCAGGGCCAGGAGAGAAGAAGAAAAGAGGTGGGGGACGGAGCTGGGAGGGGGAAGTGGGTCAAGGGGTCCACAGAGACCAAGTGACACCGCATGGAAACCCGGCCAGCATCGCAGCGCTTCTCGTTGTGCATCAACTCCAACCCTTACGCAACCTCGACCTGCCGCCACAGACGGCCTCGGCCCCTCGCACCACAGTGGAAAGCGTCGTGTGAGGAGACGAGAGAGCAGCGGCCGAGGACGGTGGAACAAGTCGGGGGCCCTTTGAGTTGGTCCGTGAGAGGTTTGCAGCGGGGAACGGAGGAGGAAGAGAACGTGGTGATGTGTTGCATCATGAACGAGACGCATCCGAGTTAAGTCAAATGTATGACAAAGTTTAGCGCTATGCAGTGGTTGCACTTGTATGAGCAATGCCCCATTTTTCTGCACTCCTTTCCAATAACCTGAATTAACTAATAATAGCTTAGATATTGTTCTATGACCAAAATGAAAGATTGACGGACGAACAGATAGATGGATACCAACCAGACGTAACGTAATGACCAGCATGGGTACGGTGACAGGCCTGCAGGTCTGATGGAAGGGACCGGGGGGCCCAACCTTCACCTCACACTCGGGTGACAGATAGCTTTGGTTGTCCATGATGCTGCCGCAGGTTCACCGCTGTTCCTTCCTTGGACCACTTTCAAAAGGTGCTGACCACTGCAGCCCAGGAACTTCAGACGAGCTGCAGTTTTGGATATGATCTGACCCAGTCTCCTGGCTGTCACAATGTGGCCTTTGTCAAACTCGCTCAAATCTTTACGCTTACCCATTTTTCTTGCTCTAATACAGCAACATTGAGGACTCAGTGTCCATTTGCAGCATGATGAGTGTTATTCACCTCACTTGTAAGTTGTGATCGTTTTATGCCTTATTGGTGTAGACTTACAACAAAATTCTGAGATAAGGTTGAACACATGAATTTAACAATATTTGTCAGAATATATAAAAAAAATTTAAGATCCTTTTTGTAATGTGTAAACTATTTACACAATACCTTTCTAGTTTTACATACTAAAAGCTCTCCAAGCTGTCAGATACAGATATATCGTATAAATTACAATAGGCCTTCTGATGAGGCTCATTTGTCCGATTAAAAGTAGATGTTAAGCATACGTTTCATCAAGCCAATTTTTCTGTATTAATATCATTGTTTATTACTGTGATGTAATATTCATATCTTAAATGTTATGTTTTCATTAGCTGTGAGCAGAAAATCATCATAAGCAATGGGAATGAAGGCTTGGAAACATCAATATGTGTGTAATTAATGTATGTAAAGTTTAGTGAATTAAGTTTCTGAAATAAATTAACTTTTCAAAAATATTCTAATTTATTGAGTATGGCTGTATATAGATTATTTATTGATCCCTAGAATAAAATATTTTGATTAGCAGACAACTACTCTTCCCCCTAATTATTAAAGTAGCACTGTTTTTAATGTTTTCATAAAGCAAATTATTTGAATTTGAGGATTTCGAGGGTAACTCCATTCACATCCATCACCCAGTGACTTAGCAGCACACAGGCTCCTGAGTGGACCTTATTTCATTTCATTCTGGCAACATAACTTCATTTAATTTCCTTTAATTAAAACAGAAAAATAGCTATTGTTCCTTCTGCAGTAATAATATCGTAGCATATTGATTATTACAGCTCTAACTAGTTATTTTTATACAAAATTAAAGAGAAAAATGAAAAATAAATACAAGGCTAATTTAAAAAGTGTTTTAAGTGCTATTTCTGTAATAAATACTAGATTTAGATGTAAAATTATTTTTCATTCAGTCAAGAAGTTTAATTGCATTAATAAATGAGAAGGAAATCTGTTTTTATTTATTTCATTATAAATTAGCATGTTGGAAATGATTGATGCCATTTCCAACAATCAATGGAAAGCTCTTTAGTGGCATTGCAACAATCAAATCCTTTTTTTTACAGTTGCTGAGAAGCATCTTGCTTTTTTAACAACGTATCTTTGGCGATAACCTTTGAGTCTTTAAGGGTGGAAGGCTTTCACCCTAATGTTTAGCTCCATCCACAGATACAGACTCACGCCGGACCTTGACCTGCATCACTACAAAATGTCAATATTACTTTCAGTAATACTTTCAGTAAACAAACATGTTGGTAACGGGGCCGGACGATAATTCAATAACAATATATATCGATCGAAAGACGTGTGATGCAATAGAAAAACAGGGGTCAATAAAAACTTTAATAGAAGAGTTTTCCTTCTTTTTGCATTCTAGCCTATCATGTAGGTTAATACTGCAGTCATTACATCCTCCCGACCAATCACAAACCAGGAACCTGCCGTCACCAAGCTCTACCCACTTCAAAAGAGTCCAGCGAGCACTTTCTCTTTTTTCGTTTTAAAAGCAGTTTGATTAAAAGTTTGTTGAATAAAGGGTTGAGTTTGACTTCATTGTTTGTGTTCTTTATCTAAAAATGGGTCAGTAAGCAACAGCATAAACTGACCAGGGCTGCACTTATATGTCTTGTTATTTTTTAATAATTATTAATATCAATCAGTATGATTTCTATTTTATCAAAATGCTTTTCATCTATATTGTTCAACCCTAGTTGGTACCATTAAAAATAAACTAAAACCTTAATTTGCCAGCGCGAACAGGCAATGACCGACGTGATCATTAAGATCTGGGCTACACCATCTTCTCTGTCATCTCATCAAAAATTTAAGGGGTATGACTTTTTTTTTTTTATAAAAATGTATTATTAAACTGTTAAAAAGTTTTAAAATCACAACTTTTTGAAAACGTTGGTATACCTTGGTAGTGGAAACTTAGCCATCACCAGTTTAAGGCGTGCTTTATTTTGTTGATGAGGAACACAACTTGTTGAGCTGTATCAAACCAATCCCAGCAGTTTGATTAACAGGTCTGGCTTGTTTGAGAAACTGAGGCGCTGATTAAAGTTGGAAAAGCGAGTGGGGAATGCCGGAGCGGGAGCGGACCTACCATTAAATTGCACATTCGGTTTAGAGGGAGCTACAGCTCAGCACGCACACATACACATCAGAGTCCCACCAACACACTTAAACACGACCCCCCCCACACACACACACACATCCACCCCTCCTCCCACACTCTCCTTCACCGTGACCTCTCTTCTCCTTCTCGCCCGCTCACATCCCAGCCACCCTCGACGAAGAAATCCACCACCACCTCCCCAGCTGCAGGAAATTCCTAATGATCTCCATCACCAGTGTGCGTGCTGCATCTCCTGCCAAGAGCAGGCACAAGCACGCACAACAAACACATACACACACACCAGGCGCACAACTCAACAGGGACCGACACATAAACCATATGTGCAGACAAACAAAAAAAGCAGACAGAGCTTCAGACGCACATCTAAACAGACTTCACACGGACCAGATAGAGTGGCGGCGCAGCCAAGGATGCACGCAGGGACCTGGGGAAGAAGCGGAAATTACGAGACAACACAAAATCAGGACCCTCCCCACCACCACGACCAAACGAAACACACCCACACGTGACTGTTTCGCTCCGATGTGTTTCACAGGAACATGCATGCCGGAGTTATTTTGAGACGAGGAAGACCATGGTGCCCCCTTCCTTTCTCGGGCCCCCTCTGCTTGTCTTCCTCACTCTCAAGCATCCCCTCACCTACCGCCTCCACTTTCTTTCCCACAACCCTCTCTCCCCGAACACCCCTTCCTCATCTTCAGCTCAGCCTAGCACTCTCCCCTGCTCTTCCTCACTCGCCTGCAGGCAGTTTCCTGCCATTGCTTAGGGTCAGCCTTTTAAAGGGTCATGTGACCGGCCAGCACACCAGCGGGGAACAGAAGCGCGCATATGTGGATGCGAGAAAGTAAAAACAAACAAACGCTGATGTGAGAAAAAACATCAACCTACTTGAGACTGAGACCAAGAAATCCAGTTTAGTAAAGACCCAAGGGATGAACGAGCACTTCCTGATACCTCAAAGGTGTTTACACTGATTGCCCCTTTGTGAAAATGTAGCAGTGTATCCTCCAGGTTATACATTAGCTTCATCCGAGCCTCATTACATAAGATGTTTAATTTTAAAGGAAAGTGAAAAAGGAAATGAGATTTAAGTATCTCAAAGACAGGGTAGGAAACTCAAAATACACTTTCTGGGAGTCAAGATGTTTAACTAAACCTTTCCAGGTTCTTAATTGCCCCTTTACAAAAAAGATATGAAAGCATTTTATCAAGATATTGGAAGTAGTGCTAAATTTATAAATTATGCAAATTTCCAAAGTTATGTCCCTATTGGGGAGATTCACTACAAGTGACACTTGTTATACTCCATAAAAAACTGGATACTCTGCATTCAAATGCTGATGCAGTAATCAGTCACCCCGTTTTCAATGAATGGGCTCTGGCCAGTTAGGAGCTGGCCAATTTTGTGTTTATTTATCTATTGCCCTGTTTGTTAAATCTGCATCAAAACTGAACGTTAAAAAACTATACAAACAGTTTTGTACTGAGTTTAGTAAAATCATATATAAACGTTATGCTTTGATGCATAAATGGGGGGAATCTTGAACTAAGTACCTTTTTTGATAGATTCTGTACAACCTCTATCAAGCATTCCACAGTACATTTATTTGATTTCATGGTCACTTGTTATTATCAAAACAATAGTAGGACTTCTGGAAAATCTTTTTGAACAATTGAAATCAGCAACTCAGAACTCAAAAGAAAAACAGATATCATCCTCCCCTGAAACCCTGATTAGTGTACGCCTGCTTCTCATGCTGGCATTTCTAGCCGAATACAGTGTTGGCTATTAACTACCAATAATGAATTTGTCTGCATCATGTATGCTTAAAAGCACAGAAAACGCTTAGCCTATCATTATCAGGTGAAATGGGAAGAATCGTGTTAAAAAATCAAAAGGTAGTTCGTAAACAAACCCGCAGCTTTTAAAGTTGAGGTTTTTGAAAATTTGTTACGAGCACTGTTCCCTCGAAGCTGCGAGCATGCGCAATCACGCACTGCATCTGGATTCAGCACGCACAGACAATAAAATCCAAGCTGAACTGGAAACAAAATAATAATAATAAAGCAAGTTATTTTGTACCATTTTGCAATTCTGGTGAGATGGCGTTCCACGTTGCCACTCTGTGTGCGCCAGGTGCTGATCTGAGCGCACCACTGATTTACGGGTGGGGCAGACGCCTTCTAGTTGGGCAGGTGGCGGTGTGCGTCTTTGTTACTCCTGCTGCATGTCAGCTGTTTGTGTGGCTGTGTTTTTGGGATCTGCTTATCTGAGATCGTAAGTGCCGTTTTTCAACCAGTCTGGTTGGTGATTGAGCGCTACGCCTGCTGTTTGTTTCTGGAGCGCTGCTGCTCCGCTGCAGATGGAGTCCTTTGCAGCACACGGCTTCTGCTGGTTTCTGACCGGCCTTCTTGTTCTACCTCCGTTTTTGAAAAGCAGCTCTTATTTTATGAGCGCATGCCTGAGGACTACAGCGTTATGGCTTGTACTTGTACGACCCCAAAGCGCTTCACACTGGTCAGTCATTCTCCCATTCAAACACACATTCACAGCCTGACGGTGGTGAGCTACACTGTAGCCACAGCAGACGGACAGAAGAAAGGCTGCACCGCACCACATGCTGATGCCAAACCTCATTGCACAAAATGTAAATAATTTAATTACAATAATATTTGAACTCTGAAAGATGTACATGTCTATCAGTTCTTCCTTAGCAGGAACCCTACTCTGACATAAAACATACTATACAGCTCATTAAAAAAAAATCCAAGATTTTTATCTTTTTCATGTAATCATGTTAAATCAGTTGTATCTAAACTAAGTAATCTAAAATAAATTATTGCTACGTAACGCCATGTAAGCCATGTAACGTGTTATAATCTCAGGTTTTGGACAGGTGTAATACTGGTGTAGCCTCAGTGTGCACGTGTGATGTTGCTCACAGAGAAAATTAAAAGGAACATTAGTTATGAGTAGGAAAAGGGTTCAAACAACCACTTTTACAACTTCCTGAACTGAAGCTGAAGCTAGCTGTGGTGCAATGCTAGCAGCTAACTTGTACTAGCTAGTATATAACCCGAGTTAAATGTCCTCTTCTATAAAAATGCTAGTGTCAAGAGCTAGTTAAACATCCAGTTTATGAAAAAATATAGTTTCTCTGCTGTTGCTGGAATAAATCTGCTGTTGGGTTAATCACCACCACTGTCCCTGCAAATAACTGGGAGTAAACAGGTTTTCACAGCGGTCATTAAATTCAGATCCATCGACAGCAATTGAGCAGATTAACATAAATTCATCAATGATAAATTAGGGTTAACATTTTAAGGGGACTCGGAAATCAGAAGTGGTTTGAATGTCTTAAACTTGGGCTTTCAGTTTTGTGTTAAAAGGCTAAAAACAAGAGCTGTTATCTGGTATCAAGGAAGACTATAAGGTTTAAAAAAGTGGAGAAAAAATTGCTAGGGGAGCCTGAAAAATGACTAAACATAACAACAAAGTCGTTGAACACTAGTGTTACTGGGCTCTATGCATGCTTCCCCCTTCCCTCACCTGTTTCTGCACCTTTTCCCTCACTCCTTCGCATCTGTCTTGCTTTCAAGAAAGACTGTTGGTTGGTGGAAAAGTTATGATGTGGAAAACAAAGGAGGACTCTATATCACTCTCATTAAGGTAACGATGTACTGAAGGTAAAGTAAACACACCAACTCTGGTATTTCTGTACAGCAGCCGACTACGTGCTGTCTACCAGAAAGTATGACTTATTAACCTGCTAATTTCAGCATGGCGCTGTTGTTTTACTCCACGCAACAAACACATTTACAAAAAGATACACACACACACACACACACACACACATACATATATATATATATATATAATTTTGAGTACTGCTTTATCTAATGTATAAATTGTATTTCAGGATTGAAGTATAATTGAATCCATGGTTTTTCTAATTAGTTTTCGCTGGAAAAAAAATGTATACGAGTATGTGAGATAAAGGACTCAGACTCAGAATAACAATGAAAAAATTGTATGGATAACATTACTATCCCTGATCAGTTTTATGTTATAATAGCAGCAGTGGGAATCATTGCTGCTTTATTTGAGCTAAAAGTGTGTCTTTTTAAATTTTTTTACATGAATGCAGTGACAATGTGGTGTTTTTTTAATCAAGGTTAACATACCCTGAGTGTTGAGGATGCAACTTTAACTCATGCCATTATTGATGGTGGTTAATGAAACCTTTTTATTCTTCTCCTTGATTTTCCTGATATTGTGTCTCTTAAAGTAAGTGAAGGGGAGCTTAATGTCATTTTATTTGTAGCCAAACTGTGTAGCAAAACTTTCAGAATGTGAAATCTAAAATGTCATTGTTCAAATGGGCTCTTGTCTTAATTCACAAGAATAAGGCCCACGCACTGACACACATAAGCCCATATCTACCCCACACATACAGAAGACACACAAACCAGATGATTGGACCCCTACAAACGCTCAGACCTTCAAGGCCGGCGTGTTGGACCGGGGCCCCCATGCTGCGGCCCTGACTTCCTCGGCTCCTCCTCCTCCTTCCTTCATACTCCTGCTCCACAGTTGCTGTGGGAAACGCTGCAGCAGCGCCCGTTGCCAAGGAGAAGGCTGCTGGCTGTTTGAACAACAATGGCCGCCTTGTGAACATTCCAAGTGTAGGTACTGACAGCTCGTCAGCCGCAACCCCAACAGACACACCTCAGGAGAAGGCACGCGCTCTCGCCGTCCACCCCTGCCGTACCTCTCCAGGCTCTTGGCCCCGAGCCCGAGCGAGGCAACGTAACGCGCTCAGGCACAAAAACACACATCTGTGCAACACTCTGAGAAATTATGACTTCTACTGTCCCCGTGTCTCTCTGTATCTCTTTACCATCTCCCTTTCTCTCTCTCTCACGCAAAAACACGTTGTGCAGAGCATTCATCCATTCCCCCCCACCCCCCCTCTCCCTGACTACTCTCTGTCTTTCACTCTTACCCCCCCCCCCCCACACACACACACACACACACATACATATACACCTCCCACTCCCTCCTTCCACAGCCTCCTGCTTTCACTCGCTTTCCATCAGGAAGTGTGTGTTCTCACTCTCAGGCACACACACACAATCTCTAGCTCTCCTGGAAGGTAGCGAATCCCGTCAGTCCCTTGGGGGCATACACTTCCTCGGAGAAGGAGGGAAAAAAGAAAGAGAACTAGAAACAAGAGAGGAAGAGGAGGGAGAAGGTGAGAACTGTATTCGAGGTGGGAGATTTATAGACAGACCCCTTAGTGCGCTGATTATCTACTCATATTGATGGGACAACACTGATGGTGGAAATCAAGTTGCCTGTGTGTGTGTGTGTGTGTGTGTATGTGTGCGTACGCGCGCGTGTGTGTGTGAGGTCTCTGCTGATCCTCTGACTCATTGTTTTTTAAAAACACATACCCAGACTTATGAATACTCGCCGAGCAGAGCCCAAAAACACCCCAACAGGCGCAAAAATCAGGCAGACTGTAAATTCTAATGATCTACAAATAGGTGTGTGTGCGAGTGTTTTGCGTGTTTGCGTGTATGATAAAAGTCAGACGCTCAGAAGCGTGTGTGCGTGTTTTCCCCATCTCTCGCTCCTCTTTAATAATTGAGCTGATTCTGTCCGGCTTGTTAGGGAGGTACACAGCCGTTTCACACTCAGTCTTTTTCCCAGCTTCCTCGTCCTCTCACGCGCTCCGTCTCTTCTCCCAACTTGTCCCTCCACTCACTCATCATTTATCACCCCTTCTCTTCCCTGACCTCTCTCCGTACCCTCCCTCCCTCCCTTCCTCCTTCCATGCCAGCTCTCTTTCTCCCCTCCCCTCTTTCCTTAGCAAATCCCTCCTGTTCTCTAACCTTTCCCTCGCTTCTTGCAGCCTTGCCGCCCTCCATCCCTTTCCATCCATCCATCCCCGCTGCCCTCTATCATCCCTCTCCTGCTCCCTCCCTCCATCCCTCCAGAGGTGAGAGGTCGCAGCTTCCTCTCCGCTGTCAGACTCAAACCGGCTGCAACCAGCTTTACTTGGGGGTGGGGGGGGGGGTGGTAGAGGAGGTGAAGGAGACGAGGAGAATGAGGAACATAGGTAAGGAAAAGAAAGGAAGCAGGATGGGAAACGGCTGACAAAGAGGATGGATAGACGGGGGCAGAGAGGTTAAAAGAGGGAAGGAGGCGAGGGAGAAGAGAGGGGGAGACGTCTTCTTTTTGAGTCACTGCCTTTGGCGCCGCGGAGCCGTTTTATGAATGTATCGTGTGGGAGGTGACAGAATGGAGCATACAAACACTGCTTACACTAACAGTAAATGGTTGCTGTGCATGTGTGTTTGTGTGTGTGTGTGTGGGTGCACCGGTGTGTAGATGTGTGTGTGTGTGTGAGTGGGAGATGAACCACGTTTACCTGCCTTTGGCAAAAGCCATTTCACTCCAGGTGACGTTTAGATTAACAGGAGCAAAAGAGACGGGGCTCTGAAACCCCAAGGGCAAATTAATGACTTGTACTTCAGCCAGTGGTGGAAGTACAGAGGGCTGTCAAATATTCCAAACATATCCTGCTACAAAACCTTAATAGAAGGGGTTTAACAGCAAAATGCGTTGGGGGTATAATTGTTGTCTTTTTAGAAACGTTTGCCTCCATGCGTGGCTAGAAGAAAGGCACAAGTCGACCAAATTCGGTTCAAAGGGAAAATTTTGTTTTCTTGAAATATGGAGTGCCTTGTGAAGAAGCACAGGTATGCCAACTTTAAAAAGTTACTGTTTCAAAACAGCCAAAATGACACACCATCCTGCTTTTACAGTTCAAAGTCCTTCTAACCTAATGGCAGGGAAAGTGAGACCTACGATGCATAGAGTAGGTGTTGTTTGTCCTACCTTGGCTGTTCTGACTCTTCCACAATTAAATCAATTAAGAAGATCTTGCAAAAGAGTTGGAGCTGGATCATTTAGGACCTTCATAGTTAATTGTGAATAATTATAATTAACGATACAATCCTAAGTAGGGATCCATTAGAATGAGCGGAGCTTCTAGTGACTACCATCTGACAGGAATAGATCTCTAAAACTTGATGAGTTAATTTAAAGATCACACTATGACAACTATTTTTATGCTCCTTTTTGGCCTTTTGCTCAGAAAAAAAGCAAAGGGTGGATCTTGTTAATCAGATATTTGGCAATGAATGGATATTTGTATTAAGGTTTACTAAGGTTTCAGAAAGTTACAGTTTCAAAAATCACAAAAGTTTCCGTCATACTGTTCTTACGATTTAAAGTCCTTTTAAAGAGATTTTAAAGATTCTCCCCCTCCCTCATCTGTTGCTGAGCACTGCCGGTCAGCTAGCTGAAAGAAGGCTACTGAAGGTTTCTATCATTTGCCAGGCAGACAGATTAGTTTGGAAACATTTCTGGGCACGGAAAACATGGAGCACCACCCATCACTCATATAGAGGCAACACTGTTTTAAGACCACAGCTGGGAATCTATGAGCTGCCGGTCTGTTACGCAGCTGACTAGTGACTACAGAAGCTCAGTGATTAATTAGCCAATACTGGCTTGTTATACTGTTACTCCATGACAGCAGAGGTATGAGGCTCTCACTGTATGATCTTATTATTATCCTTTTTATTTAAAAAAAAATGTCAAACAAAAAATCATGATCATGATCAAGTGATTTTTATTTAAAACAGAAAAGCAACAATCTTCCTACTGCTGCTAATATAAGAAAACAAATTGATTATTACAGGTACAATAGCATTGGCTATAGCATTTATGTAGTTACTTTTGTTTGAATACATAGACTTAGGGGAGTGGCCTAGTGGTTAGAGCAGGGTGCTTGTGTCCTGGTAAGGCATCAAGTTCCCTGGTTCAATCCCCACAGACTGCCGCTCTGGGTCCCTGAGCAATACTCTTAGCCCCAGAAAGCTCCCCGGTAGCTGCACAGTGGCAGCCCACTGCTACTGAAAAGGGATGGTTTAAATTCAGAGGACGAATTTCACTGGAATGTACAAAGAGTTGCAACGATAACAAATAAAAAAATCATGATTATTATTATGAAGCTAAAATATAGAACCTGTTAAATTTTGCAGTAATTTCAAAGTGCACATTGTGCAGTCTATAAGCCATTTGGACATTCTGCTCTGCATAGACAACGACAAGTATAACAGACTAAAATCAGTTGGTTTATGAGGCTATATGCTTAAGTAGCCAGAGCAAGAGTCTTGATAATTATAGTTTTCAACCAGCGTTACCTTAATAAGAGTGATTTGTGGTACCCTGCGAGAGACGGGGTACATCCTGAACAGGTTGTACACACTCATGGCCTCTGATTCTTAGTGACAAACCACATCTCTGTGATGTTGTAACCATATCTGTTTAAAACCTTAATATATCTTTTACAGGCTCATGGTTATCGCCAGTAGAACAACAGAAAGATATATTATTATACACAATAAGGAAGTTTACTCAAAAACTAGGGGGGCACATTTATCGCATGGTTTATCCGTGTTGTATAAAATGTATTATCTTATAAATTTTGTTATATAAGAATATGGATTTATTGTGATGACACATTCCAATTAATGATGTTTGGGGAAAAAATGACTGTATTGAGGGAAATGTTGTTTTTACAAATTTTTCCACTGTTGGTTCCATGTTTTATTATCACTTTTATTGTTATAACGATAATTAATAAAATGATAACATTTTATATACAGATTGCCCACAACTATAAGAAAACTACTAAAACTATTAAACTTAGTTGGATGTTAGGAAATCTGTAGCACAAATAAAAAGAAATAAAATAAAAAACAAAAACAAAGAAAAACTCAATGGACTTTAAATGCAAAATTCTGGCAAATAAAGAAATAGTAGCAATGTTTACATGGACAAAAGCAATCACAATAAGGGCAGATCAGAATAAAAATGTGTCATGTAAACAAGCCAATCAGAATATTATGGTCGGATTAAGCACAATCGGAATTAAGTTGTAATCCGAATAAGAGCTGTGGTTTATGACGAATGATTATCCGATCAACGTGCATATAAACCCTTGTCAGGCTCAAGTTCTTCCGAATGTGGCAAACTGACCCGAGTGCGCATGTGCACCCACTGTAAACATGATGTATTTCCACGTTGTTGAGTGGCGGAAATACGTCGGGAAGCAAAACTGTCGGACCTCCCAATACAACCTTTGTGTTCAAAAAAATAAAGAGCTCAAAATTGTTGATTACTCAGTAACGTTTCACCCGTAATTAGAACATCGTGCAAGTCCATCCTGGGCGCTTGGAAGACTGTTTACTATTTGTTGTTGTTTAGCAAAGATGGAACTACTTCTTCTTCTGTGGTTTTTTAGGGGAATTTGATAACTGCGCATGTCAGAGTGGTTCTATTCTGAATAAAGCCAGGTGCACGTACACGCACATTATGATCGGATTAATTGACTGTGTGCACATATAAACGGTACAATCCGATTATTTAATCCGAATACATTTTAATCCGATCGTGGAATTTTGTGCATGCAAACATAGCCACTGTTTCTGGAAATCTAATTAAAAACAGTTTTAAATAGCCTGCTTACCATGCTTGGACAATCATTGGATGGGTTTCTGATAGCACTGTGTGGACCTCAGTGGGATGAAGCTGAGATCCACAATCTCCCCATTCAGAACTGATGCATTAATAAATCATAATGCAACCATTCAACAGGTTGCATCAACATTAACGTGGTTCCAAACTTCCTTTGAAGACGCTGTAGGAATTCAGCGGAATCAGCATCTGCACTGTACTTATCAGTGTGTGTCTCCACATGAATCTACATTCATGATACATGCATACATGGGTCCATCCTGCCTTCTCCATCTCCATATATCTGTACACAGAGGGCGCCTGGCTATGGCAACCTCACACGCTGATAGGCAGAGGAAGGAAGACAGGTGATTGGTTGAGCTGTCGGCTGTCATATCGGCAGGGTGTATCTTTGTGACACCGTTATACGCGCACACGCACACAAACACACACACGCATAGCTCCACACACACCGATTTCCCTGTGCAGTCAACCTACACACCTACGAACTGCAGCAAAGTGCAAACAAAGGCTACTTCTCGGCACGCACACACACATATGCACGCACGCACACACACACACACACACCCAGCAGTAGATTTGAGACGAGATGTGGTGTGGTAGGTGTGCTGACCCTGCCGATGAGGACAGGAGGAACATCAACGGAGCTACAAGGCCGTTGCTATGACAACTGGCCCCGCTGCACAGGTAGGAAGCACAATAGGTCTAAGCTGTTCACATTCACTCTGTTTGTCTCACACACACACACACACACAAGGTAACACACTCAAGACAAGTCTGACAGACAGCAGCTGAATGCCAAGGTAAGGCCATTTCCCTTTCATGCCTACATTCACTGTGGGGAAATTATTCATTAACAGCTAATATAAAAGAACTAAGTCTTTACCCAGTGACTCAGATCGTGAGACTGTGTGTGTGTGTGTGTGTGTGTGTGTGTGTGTGTGTGTGTGTGTGTGTGTGTGTGTGTGTGTGTCAGACACACTCTGAGCATTACTCTGCATACTAACAGCACCTGCACCAGGGCAGCCTGTGCATGTCTCTGAGGGGCCCTTAAATAACCAACTGTCACCGCACAGACGCCGGCATTGACTCTTCAGTTTTTCCTGCACTCTTCCTCCACCCTTTTCCTACAAAATACAGATAAGAGCACACAATCATGAGTCTCCAAAACTCCCTGGCTGGATCACCACTGCAGGATGAGCTGCTGCTGCTGCTGCTGCTGCCGCTGTGTCCTGTCCAACTAAGAGGGGTGGCTCAGATGCTGGATGTGTCCCTGCTGTTCATATGTAAAGCAAACATCTGGTGCGTGCCAGTCATGTGTGACTGAAAAGACTCAATCAAACTCAGGAAAAATCAATGGAGCCAGACAAACAAGACGACACAAAACCAGTGTGCTGCTGCCTGCAACGTGTGTATGTAAGCCATAATGAGGCTAATAGGTGAGATGACTGTAAATACAAAGGGACAAAAAACAGGTGGGGTTATGCAGGGTTCACCATGCGTGCGCGTTCACTGTGCGTTTGAAAATCATTACTGCACATGCATGCATGCCTACAGTTGAGCCCAGATCAGCTGGAGGCATGCAGAGCAGCGGCAGGTAACGGCACCGACGTGGTTAAATGTAAAAAAAAAAAAAAAGAAAAAAAATGAAAAAATTAAATGAAATAAAAAATAACTCAACATGAAGCGCTGCCAGATGTGCGCCGTACAGCTGGATGAGTGGACAGTAAGCGTTCCCCGAGTATCTGCATGAAACACTCACCCATGGTGTGAGGCAGAGCCTGGCGGAGCTGTTTGCGGGGTGTCACCGCGGGCTGGCTGGCTGGCGCAGGGCTCAAGTCCCTCTTCTCGCCCGGGTCAAGGAGCCGTCAGCAGCCGTCACCGAGCCGCGTTTCCGCGCTTCATCTGCGCTCCTCCGCGACGCCTCGGCTGGAGGACCGTCCACCCACTTGAGCCTTAAGAGCCGCTCCTCTGGCTCAACCTCAGCGTCTGCACCCGCTAAATGTGGGGAAGCAAAAAACACAAAACGGGGAGAAATTTGAAAAACAGGGAGCAAAAGGCTTCTGCTACAGTCGTGTTGCGAGTAAAGGTACTGACAAAGCCCCGTTTTAAAAAAAAAAAGCCTGCGCTCCGGTGGCGGGGACAGACGCGGGACTTCCTCGGTATGCGGGAAGGCGAAAACCGACCGTGCGCCCGTGCGCCTCTGCCTCTGCAATTCCTGCTCTGTGTCTCCGGTGCGCCCCAGTCTCCGTGTGTGCCTCTCCAACGTGCCTGGTTGTCAAAACCACGCGGGCACCCGTATAGCTGGCTTTACTCTAACCCTCTGGAGTTGTGGGAAATGTAGTTATTGTTATTTGATTTTTTTTGTTGTTTTTACTGGAAGGGATCGATGTCAAAACAGAAACAAAGCAGAGAACGTGCATAGCGCTGATTTATGCAATGTGATTTATTTAAAAAAAAAATCCCAGAAAATAACATCTGTAGACTTTTTATTCTTCTTATGGCGATGGTTCTGAAACAAACTGTAATTAATGGGAATCTTATGCGATAAACATTTCTTTTAAAATTTACAAATAGAAATCTCAACATGTTGGCATCCATTTACTCTGATACCCCTAAATAAAATACAGTGCAGTAACCTGCTTCCGGAAGCTAACTTAAAAGAGACCATGCTAGAAAATAATAATCCTTGGGTGTTTGAGTTTTGGTTTTCATTTGTGTTTTGGTCACTTCTGAGATCTTTATTGATGTTTTTGAACGGCCATGTCAGATTCCTATCGTTGGAAAGATGTTGCTGTACAGGGTTCATTTGTTTAGGTTTAGTTTCTTACTTATTCCTGCTTATTCTAAATTGCTGTCTGCCTTTTCGTCCTACTGTCAACATACAAAACATGAGATGAACACAACTGGTTTTAGAAGGGAGTGTGAACAAAACTGCATCATACAAACCAAGAAACACACCAGTCAAGTCATTGATGGGGCTACGGAGAGGTTTAGAGCTGGTTTAGGTAACAGAACAGTGTTAAATAAACAGGGTATGGCACAACTGTAAGAAGCCAAGAGGCCCGTGGTAACTCTGGGGAGGCTGCAGAGATCCACAGCTCATGTGGGAGAACTATACTAAATGAATAAATTATGGACGTTATCTGGGAGACCGATCAGTTATGCACTGCACAAACCTGGACTTAATGAAGGGAAAAAGAAAGATTTTGTTGACGAGAAGCCATAAGAAGTGCCAAAGAAGCATTAAGAAGTATTGCAGGCCATTTTGGCCCACATGTAACATGTGGTGGAAAACTACAGCTGCACATCACTGAAGTCACCCGCCTTGAAGCTTACTGATTTAATCAACTACAAAACTGCAATGATAATGTTCATGGCAAAGAATAGATTCGTTACCAGGCAATTTAGTAAAAACTATTCAGTGACAGAGGGGGTCGTGGTTTGAGCGGCGAATTCAACTTCAAAACAAATTATGTCTGGTTAAATATGTGTATCTCATATTGTGTGGTGAAATTGTTGAAAAAAACAAAATAATATCATTCAGTTCAAAAGTGCATACATACAAGAAACATGTGTTCATTCGGTATAAGGAAGAAGACAGATTGCATTATATTATATAACTCTTAGTTATCAATGTGTGTAGGTATGTGTGTATGCAGTCCTCCACAAATATTCATGTAAAGTATTATTGTAACATATTTTCGGTGGTAATATGCACCTCGTTAATATACATTTCTACAGCAATCATTGCATGGTCCATTTATATAATGTAGATCTGTGCATTTTATCGTTTGTGTATTGATCTAATACAATATTTATTAGAACTATTACATATAGGGACATGTATTACTACAATCAATCATAGTGGGAAGAAGTTTCTACTTCTTCCCACTCTTTTTTTTAACTTATTTTTGGGATGTTTTTAAATTCTTCCTTGTTTTTATTTCTTCTTTGTGTTCAAAACTTTAGTTTGAAATAAATAAACAATAATGAATTAATTTATTCATTTTGAAGAGATCGTCCTCAGAGTAAAAAAAAAAAGGAAACATGGTGGTGGCAGTATCATGTTGTGGGGATTCTTTTCTTTAGCAGAGAGGGGGACGCTGGTTAGAATTGATCGGGAAGAAGGACGGAGCTATGAATACGGGACATCCTGGAAGAAAACATGTTAGAAAAGATGTGACTGGATAGGAGGTTCACCTTCCAGCAAGACAACGACCCAAAGCGTACAGCCAGAGCAGCAATCAAATGGTTTAGTTCACAGGGTCTTAAAATGGCCTGTTCAAAGTCCAGACCTAAATCAAATTGAGGATCTGTGGACTTAAGATTGATTTTTGTAGATACTCTCCATCCAATCTGACAGAGCCTGGGCTGTTTGGCACAAAGGAATTGGCAACAATTTCACTTTCCAGACATGTCAGGCTGAATTTGTGACTGCAGTTACAAAATACGTAAATACACAACACAGTTTTCAGACTTTTTTAATGCGTCTCATAATTATAAAGTATTAGTAATACAAAAAGCAGATCTATATACCAGTTTCATTATTTGAGAGAGAATGGAGCTAAATTGGGGCCCATAAGCTCCATAAGAGAGGCTGTTGTAATGCGTCAAACCATTGTTAAAAATGTCGCTTTGAAAGCTGAAATTTATTTTCCTTTCTTTTAATTAATTCAGTTTAACTTCATAATCGTCTGCCTTCAAATAAAATTCCCATGAAAAAAATCGGGTTCCTAAAGTTTATTTACTCATTGACAGTCAACAACTTTTAATAACAGTGATTCATTCTTTTAAGTTAGGATACATTTTAACTTTGATTTTCCAAAAGAAGAGAAAACTCAGTGGCGAGGCTTTCCAGTCCATCTCCAAACATGCACAATTAAGAAAAATCCACTAACCTGGAAAAGATATCTGATCTTTATTACAATAACATGACAAGATGAAGGTTACAGTCATGGGGGGAAAAAAATAACAATAAAAAAACAAAGACAACTTAAAAGACTATTGCTTCATATTCCACTGCCAGAGATTCTTCATTTTTCCAACCCTCCCGCCTTAAAGGATGATAACTGTATACATGTTTACTAGATATAGCATGGTTTGTAATGCGCAGATACATTTCCGTTAAATCAGGCCATTCAACGGGACGATTCATACGTAAAGCACATTCCTTACTCCTTCCACTTTTAGCGCAGCATTAAAGGCACTGGATTTAATATCAGACCTTCCTGAAATCAAAAATCATAAGTATATTGAAACCAGACGTCTGATCAGTTATTGCTAAAGAGAACATCTTTTTAAATATCAGGGAGTGATCTGGTCAGATAAAGAACTGTGAGGTTCACCCACAGCTGCATGAGCTTCCCTAGGACGTGCAACTTGTTGCAGGTGGGGTTCGTTTAGCATCAGCACGTTCGTCACACAGAAATCAGTCAATCTGATGGCATTCTCCTCGCAGAAAAAGAAATCAAAGGACCTGGAGAAATCTGGCAGCTGAACAGATCATGCACCCACTGGACTCCCTCAACCCACCCCTCAACACGAGCATCTACATTTTCTTTCAGTTGCTTGTTGTCATGGTTACAGAGTAAAGCAACATCACTGCAAGGCCGGGCCAGGAGAGCTCCAACTCCTCAGCATGGATAACTGATCTGCTCTGAGCAGGAGGCGGCGATCAGCAACCACAACAAAGGAAATGTCAAAAGTCATTGATATGTTTCTTCATGTGAGAACGTGTGGATCAAAAACACCGAAGGCACAAATAAATGCACGACTTCAACATGCCCGTCGCTGTATTTTGGTATGCTATTTAAAGCGCCACATCTGCCCGACGGGATCCCGGTCACAGGTTTTCTCCGGGCTGGTACTGCGGCTCCGTGGCGGTAAAGTAATCCTCCAGGAAGGACTGCAGGTACTCAAAGGTGGGCCTCTCGTCGGCCTCCCGCCTCCAGCACTGCAGCATCAGTTCGTGGAGCGAGGCGGGGCAGCCGTGGGCACCTGGCATTCGGTAGCCTCTCTCCACCTGCTCCAGCACCTCACGGTTGTTCATGCCTGAGGGGGAAAGAGCAAAGAGCAGGAGATGGAGACCAGGAGTTGGATTAGACTCTAAAGAAAATGCAAAATATAAACACAAACATTGGAATAAAACTGCAAGAACTCGAACGATAATGGGAAACTAACAAGAATGAAGGGCTCAGAGGTTTGTTAGAGAACATCAGTGAGCAAACAGCATCATGGAGACCAAGGAATGGTCAAGGATAAAGATGTAGAGACCTTTAAAGTAGGTTTAGGTTATAAAACAACATCCCAAACTTTGAACATCCTACAGAACTCTGTTCAGTCCATCATCCAGAAATGGGAAGAGTATGGCACAACGGTACACCTACCAAGACATGATCATCCAGCTGAACCAAGGGTCTCCAACATTTACAAGCTTACGTGCTTTTGCATTTTTTTATTTGAAAATATTAAAAACATCGTGCTTGTATTTGGATAAGGAAAAAAATAAGCAATGTCTGGAGAAGATGTAATATAACTGAGTAATGTCATATTTATGACAACTAAAGAAGACAGAAATCTCATCAATGGAAGTTATAGATCCTAAATACACCAATATATACACCATTAGAGTACCTTTGCTGTGGAAATTACTTTGCAGATGTACAAGGGAGGCTAGTATTAGCAGATCTTTTTTCCTATCTTTCTACATAAAGGCATCCGTTATTTGTGTATAACTTTTGCTCGAAGTCAAGAGCCACGGCGAAGGGCCCAAAGAGCCATATGCAGCCGAGGAGCCGCAGGCTGCAGACCCCTGACCTAAAGCGACAGGCTGGGCAAACAGAGCATTAGGCAGAGAAGCAGCCAAGTGGCCCGTGGCAACTCTGTAGGAGCAGCAGGGATCCAAAGCTCAGGTGGGATAATCTATTATAAGAACAACTATTAATCATAGACTCCACAAATTTCTCCTTATTATAGCATGGCAAGAGGAAAGCTGCTGTTGAAAGGAAGCCATAAGACGTCCTGTTTGCCATGCATCATGGAGGAGGAGTACACAGCAAACATGGATGAGCCCAAATGGGAAGTTTTTGACCTACACAAAAAAAAACATTAAAGTAAATATACATAACCCAAAATTCTGGCTGTAAAACACAGAATTTTGTATAATGTAGCTGAGCACATTAAATGAAGCTGAGCACATTAAAAAAACACGTTCAGGTTTTTCATTGTTGAAAAAAAACCTTGAAATCCAAGCATCCTATTTGTTTCACTTGAAAATGATGTGCTTGTTTGTGCCGTTTTCTGAAATAAAATCCCAATAAAAGAAGCAGAAGTTTTATTTTTTTCAAGGCACAGTACTGTTAGCACATGTCGCGTCTCAAATGCCTTCCTCTTTTTACCGTGCGGCTGATCCTGACGGGCAAGTGACACAAATCAGAACAGAAAGGCGTGGACCAACGATGGGGTGTTCCAGGTGGGTCAGCAGAGACGTTCACCGGCCAGATAATACGGCTCGTACAGACGTAGTGCAGCCATCACAGGGCATCCCGACTCCAAAACCTTTAAGCCTTCCCTTTAGTTGTGGTATTGTTTTCCTGGTCAACAATTCTCTCTCCTGAGAAATCCTCCTTTACATCATTTGAACAGCAGCAGTAGCATGCAGAGTGAAAAGAGATTGTTTTTAATATTGTTTTAAGAATCTCCGCCGTGCTCACTGGGTTGAAAAAAAAAACCCACAACGACGGAAAGTGCACAACATACGATCCCTTTAGGATAAGAACATTTAAAGAAAAAAAAGAAAAAAAAAGAAAAACATAACTTGCAGAAAAAGGAGGAAAGAAAAGAAATTGATCAAGTTTCCAGAAAGAGGACTGGGAAATTAATAAATCCTGTTTCTACCTCCCACACCAATTTTTCTTCCTGTTTTAGCAGATCACCAAGTCGAGGTGTAAGGTTTCAATAACATTTTGCCTGCGAAGGAATTGCATAAATTATCTCACTTATTATAACATGTAAACTCAAGAAGCCCCAGGATCTGCTTGCTAATTGGCACAGTAGGGTGGTAGTTGCCCAAGAAACGAGTACCCCTCCTTTTACCGTAAGTTCTCATCTACAAGTGAGGAAGTGCTTAGGCTATGAAGTCTCCAGCAGAGTGGCTCTGTAACAAGGTTTGTAAGTGTGAAAACGCACAATGGCTGCCTTTGCATGCACAAACTAAACATTTTCGCTCGCTGAACTGATGCAATCAGCAGGTCTGATCAAGTACCTGGGTAGGGCACACGTCCCTTAGTGATGAGTTCAGTCAGCAGGATGCCGAAGCTCCAGACATCTGACTTGATGGTGAAGCGTCCATAGAGTGCAGCTTCTGGAGCCGTCCACTTGATAGGGAACTTCGCTCCTGAAACCATGGTAACACAGTCAGGATGTGTGCTCGCGCAATTAGGATGGGTTAGGACTAAAAATACAGACACACAGACTAAACTAATAACTTTGTACTGATGAAGCCTGGATCCTCTTTGTTTTTGTCACACACACAAACACACTTTGTTTCAGTTCTAGTCCAGAGCATACATCCACTTATCGTGGACAAGAATGTCATATTAATTTCGGGCTTTAATTATTTAACTGAGCCGCTTGCAAATAATGTACAACACACAACTTCAATACATTTAAAAAAAACAAGAGTTCAGGAACATTAACATATTCGGCATTGCTTCTCTGCCATGGATCTTCACAATTATAAAATTATACATACAGGCTCCAATATAGGCATATTTGCCATTCATCTTGGGAGAATTGCGTGAGTTAATTTAAACAGTTGGGTCTATGTCCAGAGATAGCTTTCAAGCATAGTTTGCACAATTTCAATTGATTTGAAGTCAGAGTTATGGGAAATCCATTCAGAAAGGTGAATATAAGCCTTTCAAAACAAGTTCTGGTGGATGTTTGGGATGCTAGTTCTCTGGTAACACTCAGTTTTCTCCACGTTTCCACCATTTGACCCGAGGTGTCGCCCTAAGATGAAAAGAAACTGCCACTAAGGCCTAAACCGATCCCAAACTGTAAGGCGCTGACACGCCAGCGTTCACTGTCCCCAGCCAAGCAAGGCCTGCATCACTGCGTGCTAAGAGGTTGGAACAGAAGACAGAAAGCCGTTCTTCAACACAGATATTTTTAACCTCGACTGAAACGTGTCTACATGCACAGGCTTGGCAAACTAAAAACGTTTTACGGTCAGATGAGACAAACACTGAGCTATTTCCCTACATTGCCAAGAAATATGATTGGAGGGGTCAAAGAAGGCTGTACCAAACGTTAAGCATGGTGGTGATTGCATCATGCTGAGAGGCTGTTTTGCTGCTAGTGATACTGCTGCATTGTGCTGAAAATGGGTAAAGTATTCCACTTTGTCCTTTAATTTTCCCTCAAATCAACATCTAGACTTTGTGACCCTAAGGGAATAAGGCTGGAGAGGAAAACACAACCAAGGGGTCGCCGTTAAAAGAGCATTTTTGAGCAAATTGTACCAAAAACATTTACAATCTTGTCAGTTGTATTCCTATACGTTTGTCTCAATGGCATTTACTTCCAGGGTTGCTATATAATATATGCAATCCGTATTTGATGTAAACATCCATTTACAATGGATTTTGCCCAGATATTAGTGGGCAGATTTATATATTTGGGCTTTTATGTGTAATTTTGGCCCTGGTGTAAAAGAGAAAATCTAAAAGAAATGTAAACTTGTGCACCCGATTCTTGTTTTTAAAAAAACTAACAAAACTGTATGTCCACACTTCAAAAAGATTGGCTCAAATGAATAAAAAAAAAAAAAAAAGAATGAATGAATGCACATCTACCATAAAGTCCTAAACTTCATGTCCCGTTCTGCTACCTTGTCTGGCTGTGTACTCGTTGTCCTCAATCAGCCTGGCCAGGCCAAAGTCAGCGATCTTGCACACCAGATTGTCTCCAACGAGGATGTTGGCAGCTCGCAGGTCACGATGGATGTAGTTCATCCGCTCGATGTATGCCATCCCAGCTGCAATCTGCATGTCAAGAAAAAAAAAAAAAAACGTGCTGAGATCTGCAGTAGAGCTAAAAGCCTCCCTTCTGTCCACCGCATGCTGTTCGACCTGAACTTCACCTGTGCTGCCATGTCCACCAGCTGAGGCAGCTTCAGGTTCTGCCCTTCTCCGTCCTTTAGGAAGTCCAGCAAGCTTCCTAAGAGACAGAATGCGATAGTGTGTATTAAAGTAGAGAGGAGCCTTTAAATTATAGAAAAGGTGGTCGCTTATTAAAGCACAAGAAGATGTAGTTTCCTACAACATTTTTAAAGTTTCTGGTACTAATTTCTAACTCTTTATGACATTATTGAATGACATTATTGAATGAAGATGGGGTCATTAGCGGGGGTTTAGTCCTTTTTATAATATATTTACATCTTGTGTAAATATATACAAAGGGGGGATTTAAAATAAGTTTTTAGTTTTGATCCCTGTTTTTACCTGTCTCTATTTTTATTCCACCACAGCACAATGATAATTCATTCTTGACGATATTATCCTAGATCTAAAACATTGGGCTACATGAGAGGGAGGGAGGGGCAGAGAGCGTGTGGGAGGGAGGGTAAAAGACATTTATAAGCAGGCAATCTTCTGTAAGTGCGACATAATTTGTTTACATTGTCAAATTCTGCACACTTTTCGTACTGTCTGAAAAAGTGTTGCATATGCACACTTCCTTTTCTGTCGTACTATTGAAACCAAAAATTGTGGTGTGTACTTCTTCGTCAAACATTATGCTGATCTCTTTTATGTTCATGCTTCATCTTACCGTGCCTATTCATTCCACTTGTCCTTCTTACTTTAATACCTCTAAATAAAATCCAGTTTTTTTCTGAGTTCACATAATCGGAAAACAGAAATCTACTGCCGATTTAAAAATGTTTTGGCAGAGCAAAGATCCTAAACTTAGAGCCAGGGATATGATAGCACAGTAGGATGTAATGACACTGTGCCCACCTTTAAAGTTTGATACATTTTCAAAAAGGTCACTAGAAGTCAATATTACAAGTGAGACACTCACAGGTTTCTCATCAACCTTGACTTCATAATCCAACATGGCTGCTTTTGCACATAAAACACGTTTCTTACAAAATAACCCACAAAATTAGGCTAGATAGACTCAATATTATAAGATTAATATGCAGTCTTCTTAAGAGAACATGTTGCTGCAGTGTTTCAAGGTACAAAATAAAGATAATTCTGTTTTTTTTAATAGTAGTTAGCCTGGTCAATGAGTATATTATTTAGCAAACCCCGAGTGGTTTTCCAATTTAAAACAGTAAAACAGGTTTGATGTATATCAGATTTCATAAAAAACGAGAAACACAGCGCTGTTTTACAGTTGTCCGCTACAGTCTGCGTTTGGCATTCTCAAAGATTTCACTGCATCCCTCTCAGTTTTGTTAACGATCCGTCTCATATAAAGAATAAAAAAAAAAAATAAACACAGCATCACTTCAAACGTCTGACGTCAGAACGGCTTCCACCCGCTGGGATGGAAGCCGTTCAAACCCACAATATGTCACCGCGGTGACGGTTTACTCAGCCCAGTACCTTGGCTCATGAACTCAGTGATAATGTAGATGGGCTCCTCAGACACGACGGCGTAGAGCTGCACCAGCTTGTCGTGCCGGAGCCTCTTCATGATCTGAGCCTCCTCCAGGAACGCCTCGGGGGACATGGTTCCTGGCTTCAGAGTCTTCACCGCTACCTTGGTGGTGCCGTTCCACATGCCTGGCATACAGACGAGTTGATGTTAACAGGCGAACAGAAAAGCCGGCACGAACACAGGAAGAGGCTTGCCGTGCAGGCATATTTACCAGTTTAGTCTGTTCGTAGCGATAGTTGCGTACGCATGCAGCACGTATGAAACAAAACAGTAACGGGGGTAGTGATCTGTTACACGTGGTAAATACTGATGCGTGCACATTATTGCTATGTTGGAGGGCAGGCATGATGTGAATTAGTGAGCAGAGGGAAGACAGATGAAGGATGGTGTGTCTCGTTTTCTTACTTCAACAAAAGCAGAGCCTGAGTCACAGTGTCAGTCAGAAGTACACACACGCTCTCATTATGGGCATGAATATCACATGAATTTAGGGCTTTTAGAGACACATTTCAGCTGCTCTTTTTCCAGGGTGGACTGATTATGAAAGCAAACCCTGCTGTTTGGGATTATTGTAGATTTGACCCAAACTGGTTCCTTGAGATAAAAGGACGTTGGTTTGAGCTATCTGGAGCAAGCCAGGAATCACCAAGTTTAGCTCCAACATGCTGTGAGCCTGTTTCACTGCTAGCTGTAATGCTCCACGGAGCAAAGTGGACAAAAGAAGGAAGATGGATGACCTTTTTATCACCCTCTGGAATATCCCCAACATTAACCCCCTTACAAATTTTGCGGACTATCGTTTCAGATTAGAACTGTGGTCAAAACATTTGGCTGGAATAGTGCAGGGATCTTGTAAAAAGCTAAAAAAGAGGTTGCAGTTTCTCTGCAACTTCATACAAAGAATCTATCCAAATATTGGTAGGGGTTCTATGCATATATTTAAACCGCCTATGTCCTGAACTCTGCAAAAAAATGGTACAAATGTGTCTTTAAAACCCTAAATCTGAGTGAGATTGACGTCCCTGGTGGGTGTATGTAAATTTCCGACAGCACCGTACACGGGTGGTGCTCAGACAACACCAGGAAGAAACCCTGTACAGCTCAAAAGATATGTCAACACACTCAGATTCAGTTACTGAAAACATCCCGGAGCTTTGACTGGTATTGATTATAAATTTGAAGGCAATGATAATATGTGTCCTCTCATGAGGAACAATACAGTGGCTTAAAGGAAAATGCCCAACTAGACCCTGAACACAATAAACAATGTTTGCTTCACCTATTTTTTTTTCTCCTCTTCATCACTGATTTTTAGAGGTTGCCTGTATCAGTCTCACCCATCCAGACGTCCCCGAAGCACCCCTGTCCCAGCTTCCTCTGCATGGACAGTGTTTCCCTTGGTACCTCCCAGGCGTCCCGCCCAAGGCCCAAGGTGAGAGGGGTGGAGTTGGGGCAGGCCATGGTCAGGTAATAACAGAGTCCATCATTAGATCCTGATAGGAGGAGGAAGGAGGGTGCCAGAGATGGTAGAAAAGAAGGTTTGGTGATGGAGGATGGGAGAAGTCAGGGTGAAGATGACAGGTGGGAGAGTTGGTGGAAAGATAGGAGGGGGTGACAAAGGGTGATGTGAGTTTTAAATGCATGCGCATGCAACCACAGGAGGATTAGGAGAACAACTCAGCACACCTGGATGTGGAACACGAAGTCAGGTTCCTCTGCATGAGGCACCCACTTCTGCAATTTTTTCAGTTTTCATTCAACAGGAAAGTGTGCTGGCGTGCAGTTTTTACATCAAGAGATGTTTATTTACGCTTCATTTCTAACCCGAACCAACCCATAACAAAAACCTGTTGCGGTTCTACATTTTTTTATTCAGGTGTGCATCTGTTGTTATCTCCCTTCTCCCCCGTCAGCGAACCCCCAACAGTCCTACCCATCCAGACTTCTCCAAACTGGCCGTTGCCCAGTTTCTTAATCAGCTGGAGAGACTCGCGGGGAATCTCCCACATATCCTTGGTCTTCACCGATAAGTCGGCCAGCTTAGGCATTCCCCTCTTACAGCTGCCCATCAAACGGCAGCACAGTCCCGCCGCTCTCTCTGAGACAGAGAGACGGAGAGGCAGACAGACACACACACACACACACACACACACACAGAGAAACACAGACATGCACACACACACACAGACAGAAACACAGACACGCACACACAGACGAAAAGAAATATGGAGAAAAACAGAGCAAATGCAGAGATAAAGAAAGAACAAGACAAATGCAAGTTAAGCAAACATTCAAAAGCACAATATAAAAAAATGATATAGGAAGCAAAACTGTGCACAAATATGGCAGAACCACCAAGATGCAGCATAAAAAAACAAAGGACACATATGTCAGGATGCAAACTGAGGAATGTGCTCTAGTACCAACATGGACCACTAGGGGGCAGGTTTACCCTTACAGTGACAGAAGGAAGTGAAACACATTATGCCATCCATACTCTTCTTTCTTCTTTTGGTAGTTTTTAATTAAAAGCAGAGCTTACTATGTTTGATTTATAAATTCCAGAATATCTTCATTTGTCCAAACTATCTTTACCTTTATAGTGGCGGTCCATGTCACATAAAAGTGCAAATAAGCACAAGCTAAAAGCAAAAAGCACTGGCAAACAGACGTACATAACAGTTCCTTGCAAAAGCATTCATACAGCTTGAAATTTCTCACATGTGATGTTACGTCCATCTGAGATAAGGAAATGGTTAGAAGAGAATTTAGGCGAGTGCGCCGGCTGCGCAGGGGTGGCGTGTGCGGCCCATTTACGGAGGCCTCGATGTGGCTGACCTAGCTTCAACTCTGGCCTGCAGTCCTTTGTGCATGTCCCCCCCCCCTTCCTGTCAGCCTCCTTTTAATAAAAGAGCCACTTAGTGCCACAAAACCCTCCCCATAAACAGTTAATTTGGGCCCAGATCTATATAAAACAGATGCTCATAGATTGTCTCTATCTAATCTGACCAACCATAAGCTATACAGTAAAACAAGCAAAGGTCTTACTCCCTCTCCATCTATTCATTATCTATACCTGCTGGTGCCTAACAGTCATTGTTGAGAGAGGTGGGGTCCCTGCACAGGTCACCAGTCCATCACAGGGCTTACAACTATGCACGCACATGCTATATATATATATATATATATATATATATATATATATATATATATATATATATATATATATATAGACATACATATTAGCATATATATATATATATATATATATATATATATATATATATATATATGCTAATATGTATGTCTAGATAGATAGATAGATAGATAGATAGATAGATAGATAGATAGATAGATAGATAGATAGATAGATAGATAGATAGATAGATAGATAGATAGATAGATAGATAATCTTTTTCTGTTTCTGAAATTAAAATAATTGTATTGTAAAACTCAAAGAGATCAGTATAAGAACTAAAAGTATAGAGCTGACTGGAAATTTGGTTTGATTAAATAAAGTAGTGTAAATGCCTGGATAGATAGATTATTTAACAATATAACCACTTGAAAAGAGCCAATGTTGCTACGGGCAGCCTTTTGATTTTTCTCCCCTATCTGTTGCGTTTATATTCCTGCTTGACGTTGTTTCATGTCGGTAAATTAGCCAAGCGCAGAGCGAGCTGCGTACCGTAGTGCTGCTGAAAGACATGTGCGTTGACATAAGGTTTCAGTTCGGCTCACTTCAAGTTCATCATGTAGAAAACGGTATTGTTTGCTTCAAAGTTTGCAACAAAGTGCTCTCCACTCATGCGTTCATGGACAACACTAGAGAATAAAACACACTAAAGGTCACGGCAGTAATTTGACAATATGGGGAAGAGTAAATACTTGTACGGAATTAATCTGACATTAAATTAAAGCACTATATCGCTGTATTAAGACACTGAAACTGGAGCTTTGACAGGCCATCAGGAAAGAGGAGGACTTTGCCTGCGTGTTACCTGTGTAGTGCTGTACCAGCTGCTGAACAGTGTCGAACTGTGACCTCGTGGTGATGTAGTAGCCACCGTTGTCTAGCTTGCGGATCTTATAATGCTTGACATGTTCTCCCTTGGTGTCGTCCCAGTCACGGATGGACAGAGAGTAGGCGCCTGTACGAGGGGAATATGAAGTGTAAGGTGTGGAAGGGCCGGCCGAAGTGAACGTTTCACAGAAGAGTTGAAGGCTGTTATATTTTTCGACCCTCTTTAAAGAGGTGGTGCGTAGATGCATTGAATGTTTTGGCTCCTCACCTTTGGTGGTCTCACTCTCTCGTATGAGGAAGGTCCCCCTCTGGTTGCCCTGAGCCAGCAGCTGTCTCTCCGCATCCTTCCTCCCCATCTTCCCAAAATACCACCTGTCACCATGAGAACACCGCACAGGTGACCGGAGTAACATCACACATCACTTGACCTCTGCTTTCAGACTACATGTCAGTCACTGAGGAAATCTTATGCCTAAGCTTAAAGCGCAGCACAAAAAAAAAAAAAAAAAAAGCTGTCATTGCTGTGTGTATTTTAGTTTTTCGGTGCAAACTCACTCCTCGGCCTGTATGGAGTCAACCGGAGCTACATAATTGGAGGGGATGTATCCTGAGTTGCCGGTGTTCAACGAGCGGGCCTCCCACCAGTCACCCTCCCTGTAACCAAAGAGAATTTATTTAAAAAAATGAAATATGGCAGGATCAGAAGAAGGAAGAAAAAAAACATTGTGTAAATAGGTTTTAGATTTTCAGAGCAGGACAAAATGCTTTTCAGTGAGAAAAGGTGGTCAACATCCCCTGCAGCCGCTAAGACTGGGAATGCCTTTTTTTATTTATTTTTTGTTTTGTTTATTTATTTATTTTTCTAATCAATGACATTTATTCACAATGGGAGCAATTTAATGCATACAAAGAAGTCAGCTGAGTGAGTTTAACACTTTGAACATGGATCAATTTAACTTTGACAGAACTCAATATGCTCTCAGCTCTTTAGGTAATTGTTATTTGTGGCAGGAGTTCTTTCATGTGGCATCTGAAAGCATTAAAATGCAGCTAGTGCCGTCTAAACATGTTTACACCCTTTGACCTGGTTGCTTTAAATGGCCACATTAGAATTAGAGACTGCAGTGTATTTTATTGGAGTTTTGTGTCCTAGACCAAGACAAAGTAGTGCTTACCTGTGAACAGCAGGTAAAGGTATGCAAATTCCTCCACATTGTTTAACAAATAAAAATAATATGAACAAATCTAAGTGGCATTTATTTATATTGAGCTCCCTCAGTCATCGCTCTGTAGGACAACTTTCTGCTGCAGTCGCACCTGCAACTCTAAGTCTGCAACATCTTCGCACGGCCAGGAATCATTGTCCATGTTTTAAATTTAAATTAAGCTCAGTCAGCATCGGTCAGATGGCTCAATATCCAAGTCCTCAACCACGTTCTGGACTTTGACTTGGTCTTTCTAAAACATTAATAGATTTTGGTCTAAACCATCACTTCTTGGTGGCAGCTGAACCTACGCCCCCCAGCCTCAGGTCCTCTGGCAGGTTCTCTTCCAGGAGTGGATCTTGCTTAGCTCCATCCAACCCCACAGCATGATGCTGCCACCTCCATGCCTCACATTGGCGGTGGGGCATTCCAGCTGATGTGTTATGTTAGTTTTCCACTGCATGTAGTATTTTGCATGCTGGCTGAAAATGTAAATTTTAGTGTTACCTGACCAGATCATGGCAAGCTGGAAATGGGCACTTGTGTTGGTATTTATTGACTGTCTTCCTGCCACTATCAAAAAGGCGAGATTTTTGGAGTGCACGACTATCAGCTGTCCTGTCACCATTCAGGAGATTCAGCCATACACAGAGGGACTCTGTTTACTCATTAGGTGACTCCTGAAAGCAGTTGGTTGCATTTTAGGTAAAGGTTTCAGATTAAAGGGGGTCGGATACAAATGCACGTCACACATTTCAGATTTGAATCTGTAAAGAAAGCCTCAATATCCGTGTATCGCCTCTCTCCCACTTCACAGTGTTACTCTGCATGTGTCGGGCTCTCAAAACCAAAATCCCATTTAAACACCTGGAGGTCTGGGGTGGTGAAACAAGAAATGTGGAAAGGTTGAAGCTGTCGCTCTAGCTCACGTGTTGTTGATGATTTGGAACTTCTCTCCTTTCAGGAAAGTGAGGTCATCTTCAGTGCGCGCGTCGTAGTCGTACAACGCTACAAAGAGAGTGACTCCACCGCCTGCAGGGACACAAAGCAGACACGTCACCGCAGGGACATCCACACACAAGCATTGCTCACACATTAGAAAACAGATACTGCAAGAGAGGGGAGAAAAAAAATCATCAAAGGAAGAAGATGATTTCGGCCTACCCATGCCGCCAGGCCGGGAGTGTGTGTTGGTGACGGGGAAGACAGACGGGGACGGGAAGGGCTTGTTGAAGTCTGGGATAGTCTGAGTGGGGTCCGGACAGTAGCGTCCCTGGGACAAACCTCCACACAGCCCTTCTGCATTGTTTGCAGACAGATCAGGAACATCTACTGTTGCTGATGTTGCTCCGAATGATTTGCCGGACTTTTTCTGCTTGCAACAGGTACACCCCATAATAACCAGCACAGCGACAGCGTCTGTAAAGACAAGGAAACATGATCATTTTTTCCTCTTTGTAACATATTTTACCTACTTTTACAGTTAATTTCTCTGCAGGTGGATAAAAAAAATCTATCCGGCTTGTCACTGTAAAGGTCGTCACTGTAATTAAATGAAATACTGGAAGCTGACGTGAAGTGAAAGAAACTCGCATTACCAACACGCAGGGATCAAAATAGCCACAGAGAACTGCAGAGGGAGAAGTCACAGGGAGGAATTATTGGTAATGTAGGAAGGAGAGGTTCACTTTTTTTCTCACCTGATGTCTTCCTCTGTCAGATCATCTGTCAATCACCATCGCCGCTGGAAAGAAAAGAAAAGAGGGGAGGAGTTGAGTGACGGAGGGCTTGAAGGGGGAGAGCAGGGCAAACCGGGGATGACTGGCAGAGAACTGGAGAGAGGGAACTGTAGCGGCGAAAAGAAAAAGGCTTAGGAGCAGTAAAGCATGAGGAAGCTGCTAAGCAGAGAAGTTAGAAAGAAAAAAAAAAAGATTGAGATAAGGTTAGACAGAGAGAAATGTGAGGTTAGCCACTTCCCTTTTTGCCTTGCAGTTTAGACGCTATTGACTTATTCTTTCTGGTCAACAGCTATGTATACGTGCGCGAGTGGATGTTAGAGCTTGTGGCGAAACAAGCCTTCAAATGCGATCAGAGGAGCAGAGGGACGGACGCAAAGTGACTCGGCCTCGGCCGCGTGTAATGGCTTTGACAAAGATCGTTGTGTCAAGCCTGACTTCCAGTTTTGAGCAAACCGCTCCGTTTCGGCAGAACACACGAATAGCGAAAGAAAGGGAAAAAAAAAAAAACTGACGCAAACCCCAAAGAGGAACAAACGTACAGTAAAAACCACAAAACGTTTCATTTGCGAGCAGAAGAGCAGGGCTATAAACATGAGGCGGGCCGGCTGGGGAAACATTAGGAGTCCGCATGAATAGAAATCCAGGCTGAGAGCGTGTTTGCGTCCGACCACCAGCTGCTGGCTACTAGTAGCCTGAAGTTTGAATTGAGAACAAGATATCAGTGCAAATGTCCTGTATTATTATTATTATTATTATTATTATTATTATTATTATTATTATTATTATTATTATTATTATTTACATGCAGCTGCACATTTCACAGAAATCTTGTTACCGAGGCAGGTCAGTTCTTCGGCTACACAAACCTGGAACAGAGATTTTTCTTTCTCCCTCTATCACCCACTGACTTTAATAGGTTGCAAATAAAACTAGATTAACACAAGTGGACTGCTTTATACCCATGGAAATTCCTGCCTTTCACCATTTGCCTCGGCTCAGCAGAAAAGACGTCTCGTTTGGCCACCGTTAAGTATCACTTCAAGGTTTTGTAAATTAAACTAATTCAGCAAAAAGATGTTGCCCTATTATTAGTATGAGGGCAGACATGCATCCTAAGTACTTTTTTTTTTTTTGAAGATTGCTAACGAATATAAAAAGCAGAAAGACTTCTGTCGTGGGTTTTATATATTCTTAGTGTTTCAGAGAGAAAGGTGAGAAACAATAGTGAAGAACGAAAACTTCAATTATAGATCAAGTTATTAAAAAATGAACTTGCAATTAACCTTTTTATTAAGCCCATAATGTGACATACTGTTGTTTTTTTGTTCTTGATGTCAATGTCCTCTCGTCAAGCACTTTGGTCAACGTTGCTGTTTTCAAATGTGCTACATGAACAAAATTGACATTGACAACAGTTCATATCTAACTATCTTCATAGTTTATGCAATCCTGAGAAAAGTATTTGCTCTGGATTTGCTTTTTTGTCACACTCTGGTTATCAGACAAACATATTAGACAAGATAACTGGGCCCTAATACAAAAAAAACTGTTTTATTATTATTTCAGCAATTAAGGAGAATCAAGACCATCTTAAGTAACCTGGCCACATGTGGAAAGTAATTATTGCCTAAACCTAATCGCTTGGGCCACCTTGGCTGCAGCAGCTGCCAACAAGCATTTGAGATGACTGGGGACGAGTCTTTTATGTCTGTCGAGGGATTTTGGTCCACTCCTCTTTGCAGAATTGTTTTACTTTAGCCACACTGGAAGGTTTCCAAGCATGAACGTCCCTCTTGAGAGCATGCCACAGTATCTCAATCAGACTGGACTTGGACTAGGCCACTCCAATACATTCTTTTTTTTAAAACAATGCGTTAGATTTAGACCAGATGTAACGTAACCAAAATGTTTCATATTTATCTCATCGACCCACAGAACGTTCTCCCCAAAGTCTTGAGGATCACGCAGGTGTCTTTCGGCAAATGTAAGACGGACCTCTTTTTAATTCAGCAGTGGATTCGGACTTGAGGCTCTATTACAGAAACCATTTCTGCTCAGTCTCTTTCTTATTATCTATTCATGAATAATGACCTTAACTTAAGCAAGAGAGGCCTGCAGCGCGTTGGATGTTCTGCGTTGTTAACAGTGATGTTGCTTTTTGAGATCCTGTAGTCTACGTTGTGTTGTAACGCAGGTTCTTTAACCGTAAATGTCGGACCCAAACTGCTTTTACTATTTCCACACAGGGCCAGGTTGCTTTAGATAGCTGTTTGCCCTTTAATAAAGGAAATAATAAACTGAAAACTGCTCTTTGCATTTAGACAGGCTATCTGTTTGATTTTAAAGTTTCTTTTGATCTGATCTATTTTAGTGTGAAAGGAGGTGTGTGTGTGTGTGTGTGTGTGTGTGTGTGCGGCTGGGGGCTTTTATCATGATCTTTTGATACAGAATTGGTATTAAAAGCTACATCCTCCTATTAAACACAGGAAAACAGTCTGTTCAGTTAACCTTTCAACATCTGTTCAGGTCAAATGAATTGGGTCTTTCATAGAACTGGCAACCGTTTTTACATGGATAGATAAATTATACCGTAAATGAAGAGCAGAAACCGCGAATAGGGAGACAATCTCTACTTTAGGGTTTGAATATTTGATTTTAGGATCATCTGGCCGTCTTCTATCTAGATGAAGCAAGACAGTGTGAAAGATATCAAAATATGATGGACTTGGACCAGTCAGAACCTTAAAAATCCAAGAATAAAATCCTTAAATGAATCCTGTAAAGCACCACAGCAAGAAGCCGGCAGGATGAGGCTAGGTTAAATGCGTACTGTTTCTTGTTCCTGTTGAAAGATGATGAAACGATGTTTCTGCTTGGTTAAGTCATTTTCCTGCTGTAGTTTTATTCTTGTTAATCAGATGGCACTATGCATGGGTTGGTTTAAAGGTCTAAACTGCAACAACAAAAAACTTGCTTCATAACATTTCTACGGTTCAAAGGCTTTTTAATAAGACGGCAGGTAAAAACATCCCAGTGCGATCAGAATTTGCTCCATCTTTAGAACTTGTTGCTTTGGACTGCTGGTCAGATGGCTGAAAAAAAGAAACAATTACACTTCGGACTTGCTAGTAAGGCCCACAGAAAAACATGGTGGAAACTAACGAGGCCCATTGCACCGAATAATCAGCCAGCTATTATCACCTTACTACACTTGTGTAAATGTGACATCGACAAGATTAAAAAAATAAAACAAAACGGAATTTAGCGGGTGTTTATTCAGAGTTTTTGTACTCTGAAACCAATAAAGCTGCAGCTGTTGTCCACAGAAAAACAAACCAACAGAAACAGGCCAGGGTTGTCACAATGACATTTCTTGATGCAAAAAGCAACCAGAGCCCATTTTACCACGTCAGCACACAAACGCTTGACAAATTCAAGATGAAAAAGTATGTTCTCCACCTGCAGACCTCAAAGTATTAACACTGATGCTTCAACCATATAGAGGGAAACGTGAAACATGCAGAAGACGGCGCTTCGGTCAGGTGACAGCACAAATGTACTTTTCCACCTGTGTGCCGAATGTAATGTATGGTGGGGAAACAAACAATGCAGATCACCCTGAACACACCATCCCCACCATGAAGCATAGTAGTGGCAGCATCATGCTGTTGGCTTCCATTTCTTTCCAGCAGAGACAGGGAAGCTGGTCAGAGACTGCCATGCACAATCATGTGAAGCTTTGCGTTGCTCTTTCACATTTAATCCAGACAAAATACATTGAAATTTCTGACTGGAATGCGACAAAATGTAAACATGTTTTAAGAGGTGTGAATACATTGGCAAGAGACCGACTATTAAAGAAGAAATAATCAGTTTCTAGAAGGACTTAATGGTGTTTAAAATGCATGTCTAGTTTATAACCAGTGTGATTTGCTGCATAGGTTTTCGCAGACCCCACACATAAATCTGATTAACGCCTGCCAAGGGGTCTGAGATTCTAACCTGCAACCTTTCAAGATGACTAACCTCCGGGCTGCAGCCAGCCCACCTACTCAGGAATGCACCGGACGGCACGCAAAAGGAGAACAATACAAGTAATGGCAGAGAGGGAGGAGAGGGAAGAGGAGTCACACGTTTACTTTCATTGTGACAACACGGCAGCTTCAAATTGAGTCGATCCGCTCGAAAAACCCTCAACGTTCTTGTGAAACCTCGCAGCAACAACAGCTGTTTGGGGGCTACATCCCGCAGCACAATGCACGCGTACATACGCAAGCAAACATTCGTTCGATATCAGGCCGGCCATCGTGAGAGTTACAGGAAGTTAGCCCTGTTAGTGTTTCCTGTCCACCCACCCCTCTGATTCCCCCCCCCAACCCCCTTTTCCTGGAAACTGAGGCCAGAGTCCATCCACATATACACCCAAAGCAGCTGCAGAGCAGCAAAAACACCCAAAACACACTCTTTCCTCTCTGCTGCTGCTCTCCGCTCTCTGTTCAAACACCTTCCCCGTTGCCTCCATCCACTCCTCAGAGGCTAACCTCTCTCTCTCTCTCTCTCTCTCTCTCTCTCTCTCTCTCTCTCTCTCTCTCTCTCTCTACCAAAGCGCAGAAAGTAGAAGTGACAGAGAGACCTTTACACTTTTACCCTGTCGGCCCTCTGCCCTTTTATGTTGAAACACTTCTCTTTCTGCTTTTCTGGGGTTGGCAGATGACCATAAACAGGTGTGTTATAATAAAAGAGCAGCAATCACACGTATTCTGGGAAGTTTTTTTATCAGTCATTGTTCTCGACTGGGTTCCCGTTAAATAGATGTTCTTGCCGTTGTCTTGCTTCCCTCCCTCCGCACACAGAAGCTGTGTTGATTTATAACCAGCCGATCTGAGGCCCCCGCCGGATGTGTTCACATGACGATGCCAGGTAGCAGCTCACCCCAATACACCTAATAATAAGCACTGAAGTTCGTGGTGAAAGCTACCAAAGACACTAAATGTACAAGGGGTGAGAGTATGTGAGTGTGTGGGCGTGTTGTGGTGTTGGCGATGAGTGGTAATGTGGGGGGTTGCACAGTTTATCTGGCTTTGAGCATCACACACAATCTGACTGTCTGAGCTTATGTTACTTGTTAAGTATACATGACAACATTGCGAGACGGTGAAGGATGGACGGCAATTACGGCTAACTTTGACTTTTAAGAAGTAAACGCAGCACTCAAAAGGTGCAATAGTCCTCCCCCGCCCAATATACGCTGATGGTGTAGGTGAATGTTGCACAAAACGGCGTTTTGGTGCCGATGCACTGGTCTGTAAAGGAGCCTGTTCATGTCCACTGTGCAAACAGCTTGAACCTCCTGTTGCAGACTTGCAGCTAACGGGAACTTTTTTTTATAGCAACTTGCTTTTACTAAGTAATAATTAGAACAACCAGCAAGACAGAAGCTGCTTCCTCTGTTGGTGAGAAGTACGATGCGCCGCTCTGATAGCGCCGACTGCACCACAAACAGGTATTATTTAACAGACATCAAAGTGCTTTGTGTGAGTTTGACATGTGACCTTTTTTCATGGTTTATTGTCTAACCTACATACCCCTACTCTTGTGTGTCGATCTGAAGACGAACACAGTTTCCCAGTTGGCTGGCTAAAAAAAAAAAAAAAGAGAAAAAAATAGCTTTACTGGAAATACCAAAGAAAATGACTTCATAAATGGTGGACTTCCGGAAAGAGGTGACTGCATTGAATCTTTCTCCCTCCGCTCGAAGCACGCTCTAGTTAAGTTATAATAAACTTTATCGTGAAAGCAAAACTCATGCATTCAGAGCTGCACGTTTCATTTAAAAGGCAAGCCATCAAATACAGCAAGAAAATAACATTTTATTAAGATATAGTCAAAGTATTAGACAGTAGAAGCAGCATTGCAAGGCTTATAATATTTAAAGTGTAAGTAAATATCACACAGCAGGGGAAAACCTTCCCTGTGAATAAAGGTTTTAAATGTACCTCAAGTACATTTCTAAAGGTTTCTAAAGCATGGTGGACCGATAGAGGAGTGAGAGATCAGTGTCCTGCTCGGGTTAGATGTGTCCATGCCTGAACTGATTGGATTTACACAAAAGGGTCATTAGCAGGCTCCTGTGGAACGGGTCGGCAGGAGGCGATTTGACAATGTGAATCAAGTCTGTTTGGAGCAGAGGTCCGCAGGACTGCTGCCCTTGAAGAATGGATTCGTGCACCCCTGCTCTGAAGCCTTTAAAGCTTCGTTCCCCTGAATATTTAGCATGTAGCGTTTGTTAATTTTTTTTCTCCTGTGAGAAGCTCTACCTTATTTGTTGCAGTGAATCTGGTCAGTTCCTATTACCTTTGTCCCAAAACTACTTCTCTGTTATTTTTTCCGCATGCTTTCACACTTTGTTGTTGTATTATAACAAATACGCCATATTTGACACTTCCGCTACCGTGCATTTGGATGGCATTTGGGTGGTATTGGTCCGACCATGAACTGTGGTTATGTATTTTATTTGTAGAGTGGCACTCATAGCAAAAGCAGTTGTGTTATGTGTTCAGGCGGAGCATGCCGTCCGTAGTAGTTTGTAGCTTGAAGACTGGCCTTTTAAAACACTTTTACCTTAATAAGAGGGCCTGGTGGTGCTTGGGCAACATTATGTTACTCTCTGCTTCAAACAGCCAGAAATAAATCTAGTGGAGCTGACTTTTTTTAATTTTTTTTTGCAACATCTCATTAGTAGTACTTTAGACCCTAGGAACGATATGATGGAAAATCAGGGTGAGCTAAAGATTAGGGTGATGGAAAGGAGGCCTTCCAGGAGCAAAGAGCTCCTGGAAGAAGGAGCTCTAAGCTCATCCCACCAAAGACAAAGTCCGTAGCACCAGTGCAAACCTGCAAACGGCTGGTCAGCAATTATAAGAAAGGTTTGAGCGCTGTATTGTAAATAAAGAATTGCCCATTAATTATTGAGAAGGTTTTAAATAATTTTCAACTTTTTTGACTAAAACATAACTTAAAACTGTTTTTTTTTCTTTTTTCCCAAATACGTGTTTATGTATTTTTCTATATTTTCCTACAAAGAGAAAATAAAGCAGAATTGAGTAAAAGAACAACAATGCGGCTCAAAGGTAAAGGCGTCAGACCCAGTAAAGATTCACTTCGGAGAAGACAACATGCACATTCACACATATGCTGAAAAGCACACTGTTACATTATATAAAGCCCCGTAAAAAAGAAGCTGACATATCCAAACCAACATGCAGCATAAAAGGATCCCATATTTTATGAAGCATATTCTCTCTATTGTGTATCTTACTTGTTAGGTAATCTGATGACACATATTCAGGTGCAGCCATTGTCATTGTGCCTTAAATGGGGCTTTGTCTGTAATCCAGTTCAGAAAGATACATTTCCTAGCACAGAACGCACACATCCTGTAAAGTTGTTTTTCGCATTTCTTCGTGATGTTGGTAGCGTACAGCGTGGATTACATTCAGGAACGGTAGAGAAGATCTTGTCTAATCCACCTTTTATTCCAAACAAAAACTGCTGTATTTTTTAACAGGACCGAAGACAATGAGTGAGGTAACGCACCTCCGTTTTACACTGAGGGCAGAGCGGAGAAAGGTCTGAATTAAATCGACTTAACATTTTGCCAGACTTCATCCCGGGCCTGGTCACTGATCTCCAAACGGCCCACCAGGCCGTGGCGGGCTGGAAGGGGAACCATGTTGCCCATTCACCGTCATTGGCAGTCGGACTATTTCCCCATCGCTGACGCAGGAGCACATGAAAACTGTACTGAAGAAGAGCTGTGGAAATGTGACTTTCCACTTCAGCACCACAGCACGTTAACTGGCCGATTTGTTCACCGCGAACAATGTAAGGAAGCAACAAAACTTGGGCCTGAAAACCATTCGCATTCTGTTCATTCTACATAAAAAAAAAAAATTTAAAAATCACAATAACATCAACCCCTCCATCACCGTCGTCACTTTTGCAAACATCCATATCCAAATGACACACCCTTTCCTGCTCAGTGGACTGCAGATAAGCTGCTCCCACAGGGAAAATTCCCTCTAGTCTCTCTCTCTCTCACACACACACACACACACACACACACACACACACACACACACACACACACACACACACACGGGTCTTAAATCCGTACTCATTTACTTGTTTCTGCCTAATGGCTCCGTCCATTACTTTTACCACCCGTCCTCCTCGTCTATTTTTTTTCCCCTTACCTTTTGTGCTCCGTCCTCCCTTTCTAACTCTGCATCATGAGCAGGAAACTCAACAGGATGCAGAATGCGAGTGGGGCAGGAATGATAGGACAATGGGAAGCAGGCTGTCACTGAACCCTCTCACACACACTCCAACAGAGGGGAGAGGGAGTCGGAGTTACAAGGGAACTGTGGAAAACTAAGGCGTCTTGGCCGTCGGGATGTCCTGTTTCTACATGATGTCATCGCGCCCCCTGAGATACAGAGGCCAGAGCCGGATTGTTGCTAGTGATTCTCAATTTTTATTTTTTTTTCACAATTTAAGTGCTCAAGACTCGTTTCCTGAGAAATCTGCCTACCTTGTGTCATATTCAACTCCAAAGCAGGTGTTTTAAAGCCCTTGCATTGGAATTCAACTTGTAATTCTAATTCTTTCTCTGGCAGAAAATATACACAAGACCTTTTTCCTTCCTGCCTATTGGCCTGAGGCTACAGACAGGAACTGACCCTGTAAAGAAACAGGAAGTGATGGAGTCCGGCCCAACAGTGGGTTTAAGCCATCAAAACTCTCAACATTTCCTCACCACCTTTAAACTTTTTAGAGTTGCGAAACAAACGCTTACATGGATTACAAAACAAAAACCGACGAGGATCAACAACCTGCGCAGGCCAAACAATGTTTAAGTGTCAGGAACACTTTTTGATAGATGGCTATGTTGAGGAAACAGGCAGCCCAGCCTTTTCCTCTAGGTGGTTTCCTGCGGGCATTTTGGGCTGAATAATCTTCTAAAGGAATATCTGCGACAGAAATAAGACCTTGCTGGAAGACTTGAGCAACTTACTCCTGTCATAAGTGTGCAGCACGTTTGCATCCTAGCAGCATCCTCCACAGATCCACACAGTGACATTATGTCATTTGGTGCGTTTTTTAATTCTCTTTGGTTACAAAAAAACTCAACTCTACGTCAGGGGGTCCTCTAGGAAGTTTTATAAACGGCAGCCAGATAGAGGCCATTAATAATACCGAGGTGGCACAGCAAAACGTAAAGCTAAGAGTGAATTTCAGGAGCTTTTTTTTTTTTCTAAAAAGGTTTAGTCATGGGGCAATAAGAGATCGATGCATAGCATTTACACAAAAACTGTAAAAAGAAATAAGCCAATTGCTTTTATTTAAGACAGAGAAGCCACAGCTAACTACAACGCTATTACCGTTTTATTACTGTTATAAATGTTGTTCTCTTTGGTTCTAGTTCATAGATTTGAGTGGTCAGTATAACTGGAAAAGCGCCATATAAGTTCAGTCTATTTACCATTTAAACAAAAACAGAAAATAAGCATGCTACATCTAGTAGCAGTTTTTAGATACCAGTTGAGTTTTGTGAGTGGAAATATGTCCAATCCGTCTAATTTACTTTCTTTCAACCAGCTGACTGACAGTGTGCAGCACTAGATGGTACACTATTGCGGGATCCAGCCGGTGCCTCGATATGTGGCGGTGGCAGAACCTCAGGATGTGTAAGTTCACATTTTTGCTGTATTTAATATTGGGGAAATCTGCTGATGCGATTTCTTCGAACGTTCCCTCTTTAGCTTCCGCAACAGCCAAGTGTTAAAGATGGTCAACTTGTCGACTGCTGTCTGAGCTGAAGTTGCAATGTTGGGATCATTTGGAGGGCTGGGACGGGTCTCAGTGAGGGAGGGACATTCAAAAAGAAGCACCATCGAGGACAAAAAAAAGCACGTTAATAGAAATAAATGAACCAGTGACCAAATAAACACAGCAACTCTTGGAAACTTGTTTTTTCTTCTGTTAAATATGTGCATAAAAAAATAATCTGCCACTGCCACCACCCTGAACGCCCACCTCCCCTCCCCCCGTGGGGACAACGCTTTTCACAGGTTGTGGCAAAACTCTCTGAAGTAAATTCCACTTTTTTAAAACCCTGTAGCACCATTTCCCAACAACATCCTCTGTGGTAGCTAGGCTTTCTGTCCATCACGAAGTGGAGGAACAAGTACCCTACATGACCGCACTTGATCAACTCAGACAACTGCGTCCGAACTTCCCTTTATTCAAGAGACAGACAAACCTTCCTCAGTTTTCACATATGTCATCAAAAATTTGACATGGTGAAAATGTAGAAAAGTAGGGTTTACGTGCTCTGCTGGTGTCATATAAATACTTCAGCGCATTATTAAACACACACACAAGAACCCAATGGACAACTTACAGCTGTAAGTACCCTAGTGTGTCATCTTCCTGTGCTTATTCCGCCACAGTCTACAAACACTTACATACAGTATATGCGGTTAATGGATTCACTCAGTCTGTACATACCAGAGGCAGAAGAGGACGTTCACGCGGCGAATCCAGGTGTGGGTGTCTGGAGACAGGGGAGCGAGGAGAGAAGTCGCGCGCTGCTTCTGAGCGCCGTGAAAAGAAGGTAGAGCGCGTGCACCGAGGACCAGCCCAGTGGGCGGCGCGCGCGCGCAAGTGGACCCGTGAACACTTCATTCAGCGGAAACAATAAGTTTTAGTACAATTTCTAACAAAAGCGGTCCGTTATCTACACCGCTGGGGAGATGTGGCGCACCTAGAACATCTATTGAAGACACCAGAGATGGTTGAGAATTTTAAGCCGGGTCTACGAAGCGACGGCGGCTGTTTTGCGGATAAATAAACCAAATCTACGTCAAAGTTTTAAATTGTTCGAAAACAAAAGGTGTGTATTTATTAAAAACAAATAGCTTACGTTTCACTTGTGAACTGACAGCCGTGCTGAGTCAGCCTCAGTGTCGGCTTGATGTGCAGTTGCAGCTCAGATGCGACACTTTGAGCGGTGCGAAAGACAGGAAGAAGACTGAATGAGATGTGTGACATCCGCAACAGAAATTATACGCATGCACACCCAAACACCTAAACTAAAACTAATTGCTTTACGACATGTTTATTGGCTTTAGTGCTGTTAAGCAAATTTCAACTGTGGTAAAATTGCCCATTGGTAACTATAGATGCAGACATTCACAGTTAATTATTACCTCGGTTCAAAGAAACCTGCTACAGAAAGATACTGAAAGGGTATTTGCAGCCATCTTGTGGTCTAAAAGAGGCACGACATATAACACCGAAGTAAGAGCCAATTTTCCTTAGGGTGCGTAATAATTTTTATATTTCTAAATCATATTCTTTTCTCAACTCAGTTTTCTAGTGTTTCCGTTTTTTGTTCATTCAGCATACGTACGGTGCGAGTTGATAAAATGTTTCCCCATCTAGTCCAGGCGACTGCATTAACGTGGCAGCTGTCCATCCTCCGCAGAAAGCATGTGACGACAATGGAAAGGACCAAAGATCTAACAAAGAAACTTCCAGCAGACCCAAGTTTCCCACCATTTTAAAAACGTTTTGGTCCTTTTGAGTATAAATCAATATCCTGGGGTTTCTTTTGTCAGAGCTGGAACAGTCCAAGGCAAAGCTGAACTTAGCAGCTTCCTGGGTCCTCCCAACCAACTATTAGATAGTTTCCATCCTCTACTAAGTATTACATTACATTTGAGCTGCAGAAGTCACAGCAGACTTTCTAAAAAAAACAACAAACAAACAACTAATAAACTGTGGTACAAGTGGATTTCACTGAATATATTCTCCAGTTTAGGATCTATGATTTGTTTTACCATTTGCAAATATTCTGAATTACAAGAACAAGGGTCCATTTTAAAACCCTGGTCTGGATGAGGCTGGAAACCAAAAAGAAAAAAAGCTGCTAAATGAATTTTGATCGAATGTGCATTTATCAGTGGGTCCCCTTGGCAGGAACTTTAAAACCTAAAAGGTCAATGATTGGACAAAGTTTTTATTTATGTGGCAAATCAATTATAAAAGATGTCATCTACTGATAAAGCAATAGGAAGTCCTTTACTTTTCAGAAAATATAGGTTTCCATTTCTTCTAGTTCAATAAGTGAAAAGTATGGAAGCATGTTTCCTTTTCTTCATAATAATTCAGGATTGAAGAATGATAAAATCAGTTACCAAAGTTTTCAAGACTGCTAAACCAAATTTTGTGGGGGAAAATAAACAACATAGACATTTGATCAATAACAAAGTAACTTTATTGCTTATAAAAATACAAGATATTGTTTCAGCTTAGCCTTGTAGTACTGCTGACAAAGTAACCAGAGGCTTAATGATTTCACTCAGAAAAGTGTTAATTACGCATAAAAAAAAATAGACATACCCCCCCCAAATCAGTGACTTATTAATGAAATAAACTGTCCTGGCACAACCAGGTGGTGTAGCAGGTAGGTTTTACAGACGTGTGTCCAAGATAAATCCGAACGCTCAAGGCTCCACTGGAGATTCGAATCCTGACCCACTCAGTGCAAAATACGTAACTTATTATTGTTTCGTTTAAATACATCCACGTTGCAAAGCAGCATCAAAGAACATTTAACACTGAAACATACAATATGCATATAAATTAACATTCACTGTAGTGTGCGAGTTTAAGTTTATCCGTCTAAGCTGGCTCAGCATCTGCGAGAGGGTGTGCAACGGAGTCATCTCATGTAGTACGTAATGGCTCGTAAAGTGTAGAGAAGGGCAGCCTGGAGCCGAGCTTCCATCACTATTAGGTTGGCGTGAACCTGCCGGAAAGTAGGGAAAAACAAAATGCCACGTCATGTATATTTGGTGGAAAAGGGGTGAAATATGCTCCAACTTCTGTCTGTAAAGCTTCGTTTTCTGATGACATTTAAACGGGGAGGAAAAGAAGGGCCAGTCTGAAAATGCCAGTGATTCATTCTTTGTTGCGGAGATAGCGGAGGGGAGACGAAATGTCAAGTGATCTGTGACGGCAGAGGTCGGGTTGGGTGCGTGTCTGAACCGGTCCGTACCTTTTCGGAGTGTCTGAAGTGTCTCCAGAAGGCGTGGTAAATGTGTGCAGTGGTCTGCTCGGGGTGACAGGCCACGGTTTTGACAAACACCTTCAGGGAGCGCTCCAATAACACGTTCACGCTGCCGTAGTCGTAATCGTCATACCTGCAGTTGCCGGGGGAAGAAACACGAGTCGGACGGTGGGAAAACGCGGTGGAAATGTAGTTTAGGTGGGGTGAGAGCTGAGAGTGTTCCACTAACCGTATGCCGTAGAGGCAGTGGATGTAGTTCCACAGAGCTTTTCTCAGAGTGCACGTGTCCACGCCTTCATGCATGGCCATCCTGTGATAGGTCAGGTTGCTCACAACCTGCAGAGATAAATTGTCATTCACTTAAACAACCTCTTTTACATTTCTACCCTCAAACAGATCAAGATGTCAGGAAATAATTAGGCAATCTAGCTCGCAGGAAGACCATTTAATAGAGAAGTTTTTTGATCCTCAAAATTTCTGTTAATATGACAGAAAAACTGAACATGTCTAGAATCTAATACATGTTACTAGGGCTGGGCGATATGGACCAAAAATAATTTTTAGGCTGAATGCAGATATACAATGTTTATCTCAACATGTTTTTCTTTTCATAAAGTAATCATAAAAAGGCTGAATCAAAACTTTATCCCAAATGTCTAACCCTAACATTCTTTTTAACAAACAGCTGTAGATAAACATGAGAAATGGCTGAAAAATAACCAACTGGAATACATAAAAGTATGATTATAGTGCCACATCTCGATATAACCTATATAGTCTCATCTTGCTGTGCACGTCTGAAATAAAAATAAAACAATACATCGTTTTACACAATCTTTACAAATGAAAATCTGAAAAGGGTGGCCTGACGATCCCAACAGCATCGATGCTGGAAAGGTGTGTACTGGGTGCTCAATCTGAGCAGAGGAACTTCTTCCTCAAGTTTGCAGTTTTCCACAAGCCATGTAGGAAAACGCAACAAATAGCAACAAATCCTATGGCTTTCTTCTTGCCACTCTTCTACAGCAAAGAGATCTGCGGGGTGCACAACTAGTTGTTGTCCTCCTGACACACTCTACCACTTTTGCTGCAGGAGGATGATCTCCTATTTGACTCCTAAATAACTCAAGAAATATTTAGATAATATGTTGGAGAGCATCCGTAAAATAGTTAATCCTTTGGGTTGTATCTATTGTATTTTGAGCATGTGTTGCAGCCAAGGAACAGGAAATGAGTGAAAATCCCTGAAACAAGAATTGAAAGACTTTTTTTTCTGTCAACTCTACCCCGACAAAGAGGAAGTTACAGGTTACTGGCAAATGGTCATAAAAACTAGTGGCCATTTTCTTGTTCCAGGTACCTTAAAAAGGAGGACATTTTTTAAATCTTGTAACAAAGACAGTGTCAGTAATGCATATATGGCACATCCTTGTGGGACAGTTCTGTTTAAATTATTTTTAAGAGATGAAATGGGAAAGTACCTGGAATTCCTCATCCAGGAACTGGCCCATGTCTGGAAGCAGTCTCTGGACCAGAGAGAACCCGTGGTCTTCCCATGAATAGTCCTGCAGATCAGAAGATTATCAATCACACCATAGGATCAAATCTGAGACGCGCAAACAAATCGGACAGTGACCGGAATCAGCTTATTAAACCCTTGGATAAAACCAAACTACAAATCCAACCTTTAAATACACAATACTTCCACCAGGGGCGCCGACAACGACGATCTTTGTTGATGTCAGTGAAAAAGACTTTCTTCAGAAAATTCATTTAAGAAATGTGGGACAGTTTAATTTCAGATGTAAGGGAGTTTGTAAGTTAAAGTATTTCTGACTCTGAAGTTGAGAAGGAAAGTCAGAAGGAGGGAAGCAAGGTCCAAAGTTTGGATGTAAGAAACTTTGTAAGTTAGGAGGGAGAATTGGGAGGATAGGAAGGATGGAAGGTCGGAAGTTGGGAAAAAAAGCTAGGAAGAAAAGAAACAAGGAAGTTAAGAAGGAAGGAAAGATCGGATGTTAGGAAGGAAAAAAGGATCAGAGGAAGAAGTACAATAAGAAGAAAAAAATGGAAGGGAAGTAAGGATAGTCAGACAAAAGGAAGGTAGGAGGGAAAGAAGGAAAATTGGAAGGAAGCAAGGTCAGAAGTTAGTAAGGAAAAGGGTAAGAAAGGAAGAAAAGAAGGAAAATTGGAAGGAAGCAAGGTCAGAAGTTATAATATCCGGAAGTTTGTAAGTTAGGAAGGAGGATAGGAAGGTCCGAAGAAAGGAGAAAAGGAAGTTAGTAAGGAAGGAAAGGTCAGAAGTTAGTAAGGAAAAGGGTAAGAAAGGAAGAAAAGAAGGAAAATTGGAAGGAAGCGAGGTTAGAAGTTAGGATGTAAATTATAAAGGAGAGTAGGTAGGTCAGAAGAAAGGAAAGGTCTGAAGTTAGGAAGTAAGAAGGTTAGGAAGGATGGAAGGAAGAAGGAAAGTAAGGAAGAATGGAAGTTAGGAACAAAAGAAAGAAAATTGTGAGGAAGCAAGGTTAGAAGTTAGGATGTAAGGAAGTTCATAAGTTAGGAAGGAAGATGGGAAGGAAGGAAGTTCAGAAGGAGGGCAAGGAAGTCGGAAGGAAAGAAGGAAGTTAGAAAGGAAGGAAAAGTCAGAAGTTAGGATGGATGGAAGAAAGGAATCAAGGAAGAAAGGAATTTAGAAGGAATGAAAACAGGAAGCAAGGTTGGACGTTAGAAAGGAAGGAAAATAGACAGGAAGGAAGGATACTGCAATAAACGAATTTGTATTTACTGCTAACACAACATTTAGAAAATATTTGAACACATAAAAACTCTGAACTACCTGGGCTCTCATGATGGGTGGCGACTGCTCCCCTCTGGGGGCGAAGTCCTCATATCTGAACTCCGGTTCCTCAACTAGACACAGCACCAGCTCAGGCGGCGCTCCCCTTACCACCGCTAAACACACAGTTGAAGCTGAGTCAGCAAACGCCCCAGTGACCAACGGAGCGACCGGCAGTAAGCAGGCGTCTCTCTACCTGTTGGTATGCTCTCGCTCCTCTCCCTTTCAAATCGAGTAACCATCTCCTCCTGTGTGCACTCCTCCTCCTGCTCCTGCAGCTCCACCATTCTCTTCATCAGCACCTCCACCTCCACTGCTCCATCCATCAGCTGCAGGACATCAAAACACTTTATCTACCAGCAGCTCTGGTTAAACCAGTGCTGCTGGTGACACCCATCTAGAATGCAACAGAAGACCTGTTGGACTAGCGATGGGAGTAACTCGGACTCACCTCCTGCCTGCCGTCCTCATGAGCCGGGCTGTGAGTGCTGCGGGGAATGTGACTGGGCGATGGAGGGTGGAAGGTGTAACCCCCGACGTGGTCCGGCTCCGGGTTTAAACCACAACCCCACACAAAGGAGCAGAGAGAGTGAGTGTTTGCCATCAGAATCACAGCATGGATCAGCTCAGCAAGGGACCAACGCGGCTCTGCTCCGGCACACACCAACTCCTGCAAAGGATGATGGGAAAAAGATTTCAGATAAGCTTGCTAAATAACTCTGTTAGGCAGGAAGCTGAGTTTCAGAGTGGCTGAGATATGGGGCAAAAATATGCAAACATCTTAAACAAAACAAAAAACATTTTAACCATCTGATTATTTTGAGGATGATAACCACAATGATATGAAAAATAGAAATGTAAATAGGCCCTCGATGAATAAAGGTGTTACTTTGACACACCTGTGGGTTTTTTTCATAAATTCTCAATAAAATACATTGATATTTTGTTGTAAGATGAAAACATGGGAAAATACAAGAGGTATGCATATGTTGACACATAAATTCGTTATGCAACTACCTTTTATTAAAATGGTGTAAAGAAATGCATTAGATCATTCATAAACACCATTTGTGATGAATGCCTCAAGAATTGATACGGCTACCTAATCCCAGAATCGTCTACATCCCATCAGAGGATCAAATCCTTGCACACTTGCATGATGCCGTAACTGATTGTGAGCAAACGCCTGTGACTGAAGCAGTGCAGCCACCGGAATAAATCCCGGCTTTCTTCAAATAGAAATCATAGGGTGAGTCAGAGAGGTGGTGAGCTTGGATGCAAGAGAGAAAATGTAAAATTGCGAGCAAGCGAGACTTGACTTGAGACGCGGAGCGAGTGGGCGGGCAAGCGAGCGGCTGATGCGTCTGACCTGGATGTGCTGCTGCGTGATGAGCCAGGGTCGGTGTGCCAGCAGCTTGTTGAGCGTTTGGAGGCTGCGGAGTTTGGCGGGGGCGTGCTCGAGGCCGCCGAGCCAGTTCTCCTCCCCTCCGGCTTCCAGGAAAGCCGCGCTGTGCTGCTGCACCATGTATGAACAGTGGTGCCGCGCCGCTGCCTGAAAGACACCCAACAAGGTACCAGGAACTTATATTAAAAATAATAAACACAGCAACCTTTGTACTGAAAATAGAGCTTTGTTGAGCTATACACAAACGAGCGAAAGAAGTGTTTACGATAGCAAACGTCTGGTGTTCAGCAGTTAAAACAACATCTCATATCTGAAGTAGGTGGAGCAGTCGGCTCAATGATTTTATGGGTAACAAGTTGCAACGTATTGTTACTGGCTTGTTATGATAGAATATGAAAGCCTAAGATTAATCAAGAAAATAATAAATAGAAGACATTTCTAGAGTTTTCTATACGAGGCATTTTGGTATGTTTTTGAATGTTTTAAGATTTACAACATTCAAAAAAAATATGTTTCAGTCTATACTGGAAATCGATTCCAAATACTAGACAGGAACTTTTCACTCCCTTTAAAACAGAATATGTGGCTACGATACAAAACGCTGCGAAATGTCTTAAACTGTCTAAAACGTCTCAACTGTATACGATAAGAAAATACAGGCCTTCTACATCATTCTAAATGTGACAACAGCACCCCCTGCTGCTTGGCCTGTGCCTACGGTCAGTAGTATGATGAATACCAATTATAAAGTCCTACAAAAGTACAAAACTTAATGTAACTAAAGTTGGTCTTTAATATTAATGGTTTGATAGTATTTTTGCCATATGAGGCTCATAGCTAGTTAAAAGTTGACTGCAGGTACGAGTCGGGCTAAAAGCCATTTATATTGTTGTTAATATATAGTTTGAAAAAGTGTGACAATGGTGAAACATCATAGTTGTTAGAAAATGAACCCACATATGGTAATCTTCAGAATGACGACTTTAAAGGAGCTATAAGTAAGATATTTACTGTAAAAACCTCAACCTAAATCATTCTCATTTGTCACCTGGGGATGGAAGTGACATTCCCTATAAATAATCGGTCCTCTCCATTAACAATGCATTAGTCACGTTTTTCCTCCTTTCACACCTAGAAGTACGGTCTGAAACGACTTCGGTTCAGTGTGTGGCCCGTGTTTACTTCCTGGTTTCTGAGCCAATCATATGAGAGTTCCCAGGGTTCCCAAAACAGAGCGCAGCATATGGTATTTTATTTTGGTAAAAGAGCAGCAGAAGAAGAGAAGTGGACCAGAAATAAAACAGAATACGACATCATATTCCTGTCCTGTGGAAGAAAAAATTCACAACAGCAGCACACCATTTAAAGACGGCATATTAGATTGTTGTGATTGGCGAGCTGTTGTACCGATTTAAGCCACAAGGTGTCAGTAGGACGCTCCTTTAAAGCATTAAAACGGAAAATGATAAAAGCTAAATTTTTGACCCATATTGTTGGGATGTGGGGGCCTGAAAATGTTTCCTTCTCCAAAGGGGGTGCAACAGAAAACATTGGGGAAGCACGGCCCTAAAGCATATGTTGTTCAAAAGAAAATGTACAAAATAACAAGCATAGCTGTAGTGCTGTCTAAAAGCGCTTCTATTTCAGTGTAACTGCATTAATGCATGCCACAATTTACTATGATAAACCTGAATAATATGTGATCAACACAACAATGGCCTCCATACCATAGACTCAGCTCTCGCTTTTTTCCTGTGTCTCGGGACAGACTGGGTAGCTTGTGACGGCAAGTGGCTGGATGTTCTGGCTGCATTCTGTGGCTGCCCACAGTTCTCGCTTGGATTACCCAGTTGATCCAAACATCAGTGAGGGGTGCCTCAAGGTTCAGGCAGCCCAAAGCAGAAGACGGGGAAACTAAAACACCCTTCTTTGCAGGAGGTGGATTCCTTAAGAGCCGAAGTAGAGCAGCTTAAGGTGCTATTGAGAGCTCCGGGCTGCCTCGGAGTCAGGTGAGAATCTGGAAGACACGATGTCTGTGAGGGGCTCCGATTTAGAGTTTCAGACCGTTAAGGAGGGATGTGGCCCCTCCTCCAAGCTCAGAGGTCGAGTGGCAGAGACCCCTGAGTCTGAAGGTCAACCACAGTTCAAGTTACAGAACAACTGATCTGATCTGTCTTGGTTTTCTAGATGAAAACTATTCAGGGGATTGCATAAAACAAAACTCACATTTACCTCCTTAAAATGAAGGGCTATTTAAAAATGGTTTTATATCAACAGTCATTTAAAGAGATTTTCTTACCAATACGGAAATGTAATGTCTCCAGTCACGGGGCAAAGGGCCGTCCAGTTCAAACAAAGCGTGCTGCGTCTTCAAGAAGCAGCTAAGATAGGACGGGTGGAGCGCCATGATCGTGGTGAGATGGTCCACCCGACCTAGCGAAAGAAAAGACTCAATGAGGATGTCCTGGTTTGGCCCTTCTATCAACATCTAAAGAGGGGAAAAACAAAACAAAAAAAGAGATTCAAGTTCAAACCTCGATGAGCAAGTTTCATTCTTTCTACCTATTGTCTAGTTGGATTTACTAAAGAATCTTAACATTTCGTTTAAATATTTTTAACAAAACGACTTGACTTAAGCCAAAAATATGTACAGCTGATGACAGATTGCTTTCTGTGGTGGAAAGATTTACGAGTCATGTTGAATAAGCGCTTCAGCAACACAACTCTGTCGTTGCACGTTTTATTGCCTAAGTCAGCTAGTACTGCAGCTTTACATCAGAAAGGCTGACCTCGCTGTGTCTGCGCCTGCAGAGTCCTTTACCTGTTCATTTAGCTATAAAACAAATATCTGAGAGAGAAAAACAAGTACCATATATATTATCACTTTATCACACAGTTACATGTATTTTTATTTAAGGGAAATGTTAAAAGAAAAGTTATTTATTTAAAAAGAAAAACGCAGACAGAAACGCAATTTAAGTGATTTGTGGATCGCTAATCAAGGAAGTGTTAAACATAAAATGTCAGAGCTTGCCTGTGAAAGAATGTGAATAAAGCCGGGCTAACTATGATAAAGGTGGCATCATTAAGTGAATACAATTGTTTAAGCCAAAACTAATCAACTGATTAATGACAACTAAATGTAATTGACAAAATTGAGGTATTTCAGACGGCTGGCGAGGCGAACCGGCTGTAGGCGCAGCAGGAACGGACATCCGCGAAAACATTGGGAGCATTTTTTGGAGTGAAATCTTGATAAACCGAGTGGATATTTGGGTTCTACACGGCTACGTTTCTGGCCTAAAAACATTGTAAAATCTATTTTGAGGGACAGAAAGCCTAATATATCAAACTTTAATCACAGTTTTTGCTTCAACCCCCGCCCCTCAACAACTCCGGGGTAATCTGAAAGTCTGTAGCTACGTACCTCTTTTGCGGGAATGAAACAACTCGGACCAGAAGCCAAAGCTCGAGGTACTTTGACGCCTTCTTCCTGGAAATGAAGGAAAAAAATAAATAAATCATTCCAGTTCTGTCGATTAATCTAAGGGTTATTTTGACTGGCTCTCCTTTTAACGTTAGCCTTCATCAATTACGGCAAAGCAAAATTGTACATTCCTCCCAGAAACCTTATCACTGTTGTCCATGCCTTCACTGCCTCTTTGGACTGGAAAGATCGTCTCTCCATCGCCTGCATTCAGCCCAGAGCGCTACGGCGCGCCTTTGATCAGGTACCAGACGGCAAGACCACATGACCGCAGGTTTAGCTGATTCGCACTGGCTGCTAGTTCACTTTCAGATTGATTTTAGGATTATTTTACTTACTTAAAAAAAAAGTATGGTTTGGCACCCAGTTATTAAATTAATTTTAACTTTTATAACCCCCAAAGAGCACTGGGACCCCCATCAGACCTATTAAGTTGCACATTTCCATATTTCTTTAATTCTATTTTATTGTTCTTGTTGCATCTATGGGGGGTTTCTGAATTTGTTGGTTTTTATCCTCTTGTTAAGCACTTTGATCCACAGTGCTGCTTTTAAAGGTGCTATACAAACCAAATTAACATTGCCATTGAAGAAAAATAACGACGGTATTTTTATTTGTTAGTGTTATTATTTGACCAAAAAGCAGGGCATTCATAAAAGTCACGCAGTCACCGTTGAATCCACGGTTTTCTACATTTTCAGTTAAAACTAATTAAAAGTAATTCCAGGTTAGTGGCAGGTTAGAGACCCGTTTCATAACAAGGAGTTCTTATCTTAAAAAAAAAAAAAAAAAAATCAGACGTAAAAATAACTCACCAACATCTGAACACGACAGATAAACAGTTCAAGTGAAACTGCTCCTGGCTCGCAGCAACATGAGTGAAGCCCTTGTGGTTATGGAGCTCTGTGTTAGGACTCAGGGCGCTGGGAGGAGGCGTGTCCGGCCTGCTTGTTTGTGCTCACAGCAGCAGCAGCTTGCGTCACCCTCTCACCTCGGTTTGTCTGATGAAACACCCAGCAGCCTGCTGGTAATCGGAACCCTTTTCCATCTGATAGCTGATGATTGGCTGCCTGTTTATTATCGCTGCGAGGATTACACGGACTGCCTTTCCATGTATTATAACACTGCAGTATATTTGTGTTTTAGTTATACGAAGCACTTTTTTTGCTGTACTAATGTACCCTCTCTTCGCCTGCTACGGAGTTGTTGTTTTTTTTTAAATAACGCATAAAAATAAAAAGCCCAACTTATAAACTTTTGTTATTTACAGAAAAGCTTCACCGTTTTAGCTGGATCTCATGCGTCACTTTATGTTACTTCAATATGAAGACGATAAAACCCCAGTTTAACAATACCTGCGCAGTCCACAGCAGCTCGGTCGCTCTCACCCGAACCTCCTCGAGCGGACACGACCTGGACAGCCGAAGCAGGTGAAGAAGCGTCTGTTTGCTCAGCCGAGCCGAACCGGGCCGGTCCAGTCCTAAGCAAACCAGAACCTTCTGGCTCAGCTCCTCCAGAGCCGTGGTCCGCTCATCTTTGTCCCTGCTGCACAGCCGAGCTAAGCTCTTCGCCGTCGAGGGGGTTTCGGACTCTGAATCGGAGCGGCGGCGACATGAGCCCCCGGAGCCTGACACCTGCCCTGGATTGTCGTCCCCATTAGTCTGGAGGGTGAAGCCTGGTACGGAACCGCTGGCCATGTCCCGGTGGTACCCCCTGCCACGGCACACCTGGGCTAAAACTGGGTTTACCTGTTGTTTCCGAGCTACAGCAGAGCTAGCTCAGCCTAAAGTAAAGGTAACCGTCCGGGGTAGGCCGAATCAAACATCCGGTTATGTCGCCGTCAAAAACTCGAGCTGTGTCGGTTCACTCGGCAATTATCTGCTCCATGCATTGACACACGGATGAATGAGGCTCCCCCTCTCTTCGCTTCTTCATACCTGGCTTCCTGCCTTTAGCTTTCCGGTTAGCCTGCTAAGCTAGCTAGCTTGCAGCGTCCACTAGCAGATGCTGGCTGCGAATGTCACTACCCGATCCGTACAGGAAGCACGATCCGTACAATCAGCTCATTTGCGCGTGCGCAAACAGAATAACTTCCGGGTCGCCAAAAAATAATGTAATTATGGTACTGAAAAACCTTTATTTATATCCTTAAATCATTAAAGAATACTGAACTGCATCGTAAAGTCAATATTGAAGACTTTTCTGGAAGAAATGGATGCTTTTTAAATTCTATCCATTGTATTGCTTGACGTCATCATCAGACATGCTAAGAGCAGTCCGTTATTGCGTAACGTTTATCCGTATTGTCTGAATGCACTCTATTATTGCTTTATTTGAGAAAAAAACATATTTTATTCCTTAATAATGGGATCAATTTTGTTTACATATACACACACACACACACACACACACATATATATATATATATATATATATATATATATATATATATATATATATATATATATATATATATATATATACATGTTCTAATAAAACTAATATACAAGATTCTAATATACAAGATTAATTGTGTTCACGTTAATTATACAACTTTATGTAATGTAAAACATTACAATATGGAGTATGTGTATATATATATATATATATATATATATATATATATATATATATATATATATATATATATATAGTTGTATAATTAACTTGAACACAATTAATCTGTATTATTAATATATATATATATATATATACTCCATATTGTAATGTTTTACATTACATAAAGTTGTATAATTAACTTGAACACAATTAATCTGTATAAAATAGTTTTATTAGAACGTTAAAGTTATCAGTTGACATTTTAGCGCCCTCTGGTGTACAAAAACAAGAGAAGACCTCGTCATTAGTACCCACGGCGATTTAACTTTTTTAATGTTTTTCTGTTTTTCATTTTTAGAATCTGCAATATTGACGCAAATACAAAGATATACTAAAAGAAACCCCCGCTTCAAAAAAATACGAAAGAATAAAAAAGTAAGAAAAACGAAATATTGCCAACCGGAAGTTAATATGTTTGCGCACGCGCAAATGAGCTGATTGTACGGATCGTGCTTCCTGTACGGATCGGGTAGTGACAGCGAACGTTCAACGGTGCTTCAAGAGAGGAGAGCTCGTTCATTCAAAAACACGCGAGACTCCTGCTTTCGTTACAAATAGACCCACTTGAAACAACGTATGGCAATTTACTCCTAACATAATCAGCAAGAAATAAAGAAACTCTCAGGTGTTTCTGGTTGTTTCTTTTTTTTTTTTTTTTTTTTTTTTTTTTTTTTTTTTTTTTTTTTATTGATAATAAAGGGGTTTACAAACAAGCAAAATTAACAATACAAATGAGTAATAAAACAGACAAGACAGTAATGCCAGGGTGTTACATATCAAGCACAAACAAATCGAAAAGCCAATAAATAAATGAAAAATTAACTGAGAAAGATATTAAAGTAAGAGCACAAATCCATTGTCTTAATGGCTTTTCTATTTTTTGAATATTCGAGAGATCTAATATATTGTTTGAATTCCTCTCTAAAGGCTGCAAAGCGAGGTTTCTGATTTGAAAATTTAGATTTATGTATATGATATTTGGCAACGAATAAAATTAGATTGATAATATAAAAATGTTTAGTTTTATTAGTGGGATAAGAGAAGAATCCAAACAACACATTTATATAGTTAAGAGAAAAGCCATCAAGAATTGTTTGGGAAATAAATGTACAAATATCTTGCCAGAAAATATATGAGAAATTACATGACCAGAATAAATGACAGAGATCTTCTTCATGGAGTTGGCAGAATGAACAGTTTGTGTCAATGTCTTTTTTGTATCGTTGCAGGAAAAATTTACAGGGATAAAAACGATGGATAATCTTAAAAGATACTTCTTTGATCTTATTAATAATCAAATATTTAGATGGAAGACACCAGATTTTTCCCCAGTCCAGGTTGGAGGCAAAGTTATTCCAATACGAAATAGCATTTGGAGCAGAGACAATGTCCTTCTGGAATAAGGCACGTATATCACGGTTGTTCTTTTGTTTTATAGTAGAAAAACAGATTTGACCAACATTAGTGTTAGCAGGGTCCAGATCCGGTGGAGTCAGAACAGAAGTTCTAGAAGATTTAAAAAGCATTATGACACCAGACGGGATGGCATCAAAAACAAGTGCATATTCTTTAGGAGGTATGGGGAGACCAAACTTTTCTAGAAGTTCAGAATATGACATTAAGACTCCATCAGGACTGAAAAGCTGCTGAACTAAAATGATTCCATGTTCGAACCAATTTTCCAAGAACAAAGATTTATGTTTGTACAGAATGTCTCCATTGTTCCAAATATGATAGCGATGGGGCGAAAAATTGTGTTTGTAAATTAGAGACCAGGACAGAAGCATTTGTTTGTGGAAATTAGATAACTTTATAGGGAGTTTTTCAATGTTGTAGTTGCAAAGAAGAATAAATTTAAGGCCACCAAGTTTTGAGAATAAATAGTTTGGTATAAAATTCCAGATTGAGGATGAATTTTTAAGAAACTGTTTAATCCAATTTATTTTGAATGTATTGTTTAAGGTCGAAAAATCAAGAAAATTGAGGCCACCAAGTTCCAATGAGTTCATTAAAACTGATTTCCTGATATAATGAATTCTATTTTTCCATACAAATCTGTAAAGCATTTTATCAATGATGTCAGATGTTTGTTTATTTACAGAAAGAGACAAAGCTGGATAAGTTAAACGGGAGATACCTTCTGCTTTTGCTAATAAAATTCTTCCTTGAATTGATAAATCTCTTTGGAGCCAAGAATTGAGTTTCTTTTGTACATTTTCTATAATAGGGTTAAAATTCAGAGCATTTCTAGAGATTTGATCTTTGTTGATCTTTATGCCGAGATAGGTGACAGAGTCTTTTACAGGAATATTATAGATGGAGGATGTGTTACAATTTTTAAGGGCTAAAAGTTCACATTTACCAATGTTAAGGTAGAGTCCAGACGCTCTAGAAAATTTCTCAACTGTATTAATTGCTAAAGAAACCTGAGAAGCATCTTTTAAGAATAAAGTGGTATCGTCAGCTAATTGACTAATTATAATCTCTTTTTCAGCAATAGTGATACCTTTCAAGTGGTTGAGTTTAATGAAATCTGTAAGTAATTGAGAGCAGATCAAAAAGAGGTATGGGGACACCGGGCAACCTTGCCTGACTCCTCGCTTAAGATCGAATCTGGGAGAGGTACCAGTATGAAGCTTGATTGAACAATTAGCATTTTTATACAAGGTTTTGATTGCTGAACAAAAGTAAGGGCCAAAACCAAATTTCTCTAATGTTTTGAAAATAAAATTATGTTCAATGGTGTCAAAAGCTTTACGGAAATCTAAAAATAATATAAGGCTGTCATCATGACACAAATCTGCATAGTCAATCAGATCTAACACTAGCCTGATGTTGTTAGCTATATGTCTTTGTGTCATGAAACCATTTTGAGTTTCATCAATTAAAAGGTTAAGAGCACTTTTCATCCTCATCGCAAAAATTCGAGCTAGTATTTTATAGTCATTGTTAAGAAGGCAGATCGGACGCCAGTTATCGATCAGAAGGGGGTCTTTTTTAGGTTTAGGAATTAAAGTCAGAAGGCCTTGACACAGAGTAGGAGGAAGGGTTTGGTTATGGATGCTTTCTGCAAACAGCCGGTGGAGGAACGGGGCCAGTTGATCTGCAAAGGTGATGTAAAACTCTGAAGTTAGGCCATCAACTCCTGGAGATTTATTGAGTTTTAGGTGCTTGATGGCAGACAGGACTTCAGCAGGAGAAAGGGGGCTATCACATATATCTCTTTGGTCATCATTAATTGATTTAGTTTCAGTAAGATATGTAAAGAAAGTTTCAGATTCAGATTTATTGTATTGTGATTCATACAACTCACTGTAAAAAGTGGAGCAATACTTTGCTATTGTTTTGGGATCATCAGTGATAAAGTTGTTAATGTTAAGTTTTTGAATTGAGTTGAATTGACCACGGGTTTTTTCTAATTGAAAGAAATATGCAGTGTTTTGTTCCCCTTTCTCCAGCCATTTTCCCCTCGATCTCACAAAGGCCCCCTCTGCTTTCTTTCTGTATATTTCATTTAATTTGTTCTGTTGAATGGTTAAATCCTTTAAATCATTTTCAGATAAATTTTCAGGTAAGATTTGAGTAATTGCAGTTATTCTGGATATTACATTTGTTTCTTCATCTTTCCTGGATTTAGATAGAGAAGCACCAAATTCTCTGAAATATTGTGAAACCTCAAATTTAAGGAGTTCCCAATTTCTAGTGAAATTGTTATCAATTAAGGCCTTTTTCCAGAAATGGTTTATTAATGAATTTACTTTATTAATTATTAATTCATTTGTTAAGATAGAATTGTTAAGTTTCCAATAATAACTTTTGAATGTGGGAGAAATGTGAGGACTGAGTGAGGCAATCAATGATATTGCTTTATGATCGGTTAAAGGTGTTATTAATATTCTAGGATTAACGTTATTCTTATCCAAGTAATCAGAAACTAACCAGTAATCTATGCGAGACATTAACGTGCAATTCTTATTAGACCAGGTATAATCTCTAGAACTTGGATTTTTGACTCTCCATATATCTATGAGATTAAATTTTTTTATAAAGGAGGACAAGTTAACAGAAGAAGTATTATTAACATTCGGAGGCCATCGGTCTAAGGAGCTATTCAAAGCAATGTTGAAATCCCCTCCCATTAAAATCAGAGCATTTGGGTATTTTGATAACCAGTGTAGAAAACTAGATTCTAATCCATCAAGTAAGAAATCATTTTCAGGTTTTGAATTATATCCATATATATTGGCAAGAAGGATAATGTTGTTGTTGACATTCAGGATTAATATTATATAGTGGCCATTAGGATCACTTTCTGAGTGTAGAACAGAACCATTAAATTTGTTTTTTAAAATAGTGACCCCTGCTGACCTTTCTGAGCCATGAGAAAACCATAAATCATTTCCCCATTGAGTTTTCCAAAAGGATGCATCATTTCTTACACTATGTGATTCTTGAAAAAAACAAAAATCTGACTTTTGTTGTTTTGCAAATAAAAATAAAGCTTTTCTTTTAACATTTTCTCTTAAACCCCTGGCATTTAATGAGAAGATTGAAAGGGACAATATAGGAGAAGTGAACACAGAAAACAATCTTCAGATCCCGAATGGTGGGGTTTAAACCATGAACTGATTGGAGCTGAAGTGACTCAGCATGTCAAAACATCTAGGAGAAGCCTGCAGTTTGGAACACTATGGCTGCATTAATAACTAGAAAGGACAAACTCAAATTGATGTAAAGGTGCTGAAACGCTGAGGCACCCAACACTTAAACACATTCAGCAGAGCACAGTCAACCAGAATTCAATAACAAACATATAGCCAATTCTTAAACCGTGGAGTGAATTAAGATGATGCAAATGAATAGATAAACTGCTTCCAAGGATTAGAAAATACAAAGGAAGCCAAATATTAATGTGTAGGTTCTGTAGGTGACCATCTGAGCAGAACCTGAGATCTTACTTATGAAGGGCTTGTAGTGTCCATTAGGACAGGACTTAAATTCTGTCCAGTTGAGGGTAGCGGTGACTTGACTTCTTTTCCTTCAATGATCACTCGGACTCCAGCAAAGTGGGCCTTTTTTCCTTCCTTCCTGGCTGCCTCAATTAATGGCCACAGATTTTCACGCAGAGCTTTGTCAGCTGTGGTGAGATCCTCCGTAAATCTCAGCCTGTTTTCCTTCAGATAGCTGCTGGTTTTAGCCATTTTCCACACCAGGTCGCGGGATGTTCTGTTGGTGAATCGGATCATAGTGGTTCTTGGCGCCCTCTGCTGATCGTTGAAACGACCCAGACGATGAGCGATATCAACATGTTCTTTTATCTTTACCTGGTTCTCTCCAACAACGGCACAGCAGATGTCGCTAACTTTGGCTCTGATGTTCTCATGTTTATCCTCTGGGATTCCGTGTAGCCTTAAATTCCATCTACGCTGATATCGCTCCGTTTCATTTATTCTCATTTCTACTTCAGATAGTTTCTGTACAGTGTTCTTGGATATGGAGCTCATAGTTTTCATGTCAGACTTCAACGTTTCGACTTCCGTAAATATGAAGTCAATTGACTTCTTCAGAGCATCGATGCTAACGGTGTTAAGGGTGACCATATTTTCTAGCTTATCAGAGCGATCATTGATTATCTTAACAATGTTGTCTTGCAGTTGACAGAGAGACAAGTCACCTTTTAGCTTCTTTTCCTCTGGTTTAGCAGGGGTATCTGGGTCAGAATCCGGTAGAGGAGATAGATCAGGGCTCTGTCTGTCCAGGGAACCTATATAGTTGTGATCGGAGGCAGTGACACCTGCAGCTGGATCCGATGGAGAGCAAATCTTGGGACCACTGGTTGCAGCCGATGACATCGTGTCTTTGTGCAAGACTATAGTTGTAGTTTTAGTTTTCCCCTTCTCTTTCCTTTTAAAGCCGTGCTCCAACCGTTGCATCGCAGTAACGATAGGTTCTGGAAGATAACCGTTGAATTCAGAAGTTAGCTTGTTAGCTGCTAGCTCGACGACGTGCTTGAACGCAGTCTTAGCAAAAATGACACTCTTGATCAGGTTGAGTAGAGCAGAAAATAGAAGTTAGGAGTTATAAACATTCCTGGCTCAAAAAGAGAGCATATTGTTAGCAAGGAGGAGTGAAGATTGAAATCTGCGTCTCAGCTATATCACACAGCGATTGGTCCGGCCACCATCTTGAATCGGACCCTTTCTGGTTGTTTCTGCTCAGGAGAGCCCGTTGTTGTGTGACGTCACTGACTGTGATACGTGTTGCCAACCTATCATGGATAAGATGCTGCTTCATCTCGGTTTAACGCTGCAAAGTTTCAAACAACACGTAGCTATTTATTTTATGTGGAAGTACGGCATAAAGTTATTGACATGTTTTATTTTCATTCATTCTTTTGACATGTTATCTCACCAATAATAACTTTGCTTTCACTTTTTAGTAGCTTGGGTAATGATGGGAACGAGAGTTCTTTTGAGTGTACTGAATCACTGGAATCAGTTCATTAGAAGAATCCGTATAAAAGATTCGAATCATTCAGTTCATGTATCTACATTTTTGATCCCTTACAGTTAAAATAGGCAATAAACATGGCTTTAGTGACACTAAGTATTTATAGAAATTGAACTGCCTATTTTATTCCTTCATAGTTAAACCACCTAATAAAAATCAGACAGACCTTTTAGGCTCTCCCTTTACCTTATTTGGAAGTTCTAGCAACTGCAAGTCAGTCAGCTCAGATGGAAAATTATAAGTATGATTTTTGGATCAATAATCTATCACTTCTGAAAAAGATCTAATTCCAGACTACCTCAGAGACTACATATATAAATTACTGTATTATCTACCCCAAATCACGTCCGTCCTATCTCAGTCCAATTGTGTAGTATGCCAGTAAAAACGTCACTTTCAGTGCAATTTGCATACTGCATGAATCATACTTTCCACGGACATTTTAGCCTATAGTCGAGTGTACCAATTTCTTGTGACAAATTAATTCCTACATTTCCAACAATTTCTGCTGGTTGGACTGAGCAGGGGAATAGATGGTAGTAGTTTCATCTCCAGCATCCACCCACCATACACCTGTCGGCACAGAGAGTGGCTGTGACACCGCGCCTCCTCATGACTGCCTTATTGGAGCAGCTCAGTGTCACATATAAAACAGTTCAATGTGAAGACTTCTTCCCCCGAGCAGTTTATATGGTAACACTACATACAGTGTCGTAAAAACTGAGCTTTGCATGTACCTGTCCACACAGAGTCCATCTTGACTCTGCTTGGACTCCACACAGACGTCCGTGGACTCAAGGTTGCGCAAGTATGTGCTGGCCTTTATTCACAGCACGACCAAATCACGGCCTGATTCGTAGGTTTGCATACTATACGAATCAGCTTGAACGAATCACTTCCTGATTAGTGTAGGCTACTGCACAAATCAGCACATGATTTGTTCGCACTGTGAAAGAGTGGCACTTCCAGTAGCCACACAGTACTAGTTGGCGAATCACTCCTCAGCAGCAGTACTCTGTGTGTCCATTAAGTTCACAAATATTGACTGAGTGACAGCGCAAATGAATCATGTACTGATTTGTGCAATAGGCGAGTGAGTAAATCTACGCATCACAGCCCAAAAATCTTGTTCTGCATCGTGCAGTACAAGAGTAAGTCAATCAGCACCATTTACAGTACAGTACTACTTGATGAATAATAATAATAGAACTTTATTGATCTCACAATGGAGAAATTCACTTCTGCATCTTAACCCATCCCCTTGGGGAGCAGTGGGCTCCCACTGTGCGGCGCCTGGGGAGCAATCAGGGGTTAAGGGTCTTGCTCAGGGACCCAAGAGTGCAGGCTGTGGGGATCGAACCGGGTACTTGTAACCTTCTCAAAGCGCAAGTGCACTGCTCTCACCACTAGGCCACCACTCCCCCCATCACTCCCCCCAATCACTCCTAAGTCGCATTTTTCTGTGTGTCCACTAGGTTGCCGTAACAAATCTTGAGTTACTCTAAGCTAACATTAGCCGTTAGCTTGGAGTAACAGTGTGAGTCACAGAATGTGGAAGTTCCACTCCCGATTGGCTCACAGTGATTTAAACTGAAAAGAGAAATTAGCGGATCAGTTAATGAAGTGATTCGATTCAATACGTTCAAACAAATGATTTGTTCGTTTGACCGAAACACTCATGAACGACACATCTCTATATGCTTAGGTTGATTTACTCATTCTAAGGGTAGTATAGTGTTTTAATCTGTTTCTGCTTCTTTGTTGTTGTTGTTACGCATTTCAGCTCATCAAGCAAATTTCCAGTCTGCTAGGGTCAGAAAACACATCCCATCCCAGCTAACTGCATATGAGGTTGCATAGCTGCAGATCAGTCACGGTGGCCCTTGCTGATTGTAAACAGGGAGCAATGGAAGTAGGTGGTCTGGTTTAATTATTCCTGGTTGTGTGTCACTTGACTGAGGAAGGTGTCACCAGGATGAAGTGAAGCTTTCGTAGGATGTGGTATGCTTTGGGGCAATGGTCTGCTTGGAAAACCAGGGTCTGTTCATCTATGTAGATGCTATCTGTGCTGCTGACCCATACCACCTACCTATGCTTTGTTTAAGACCATGCACACCTTATCATGGAAAAGGTATTACCTGATGACTTTGGCCTCTTTTAGTAGATAATGCACCCATAGCTTGTTGTTGTGTTTCAGTTTGAGAGGCACAACAAATTTGAGATGTTGGTCTCCACATTCCTAAAATCTCAACCCTTTTAAGCATATGTGGTGTGTTAGATGATCATGCCCCACTCAGCAATTTACAGGTTCTAGATTATAAACTGCTAGTATCTTGGGGGATGAAGGTACAACACATATTTTTCATATCAAATTACCACAACCCACTCTTCCACCCCCAGATAAGATGCCTCCCTGGGCAGTGACCCATATTGGCCACATTAAAACCCACCTCTCCCTTTGTTTTTTTGGCACCTCTTTGTGGTAAGCTTTTTATGTTTTGTAGTTTCATATTTCCCTTTAATTGATCGTAATCCTGACTATTTTAAAATTGCTTCAAACTGTATTTTTATTGTGTAAAATGGTGAAAGGTTTTAAATAGTAATAACGTATGATTATGATTATTAACTTAATTGTCTTGCAATCAGTTGACTTGCACATTTCGCAACCACATCCAGAGGTTGAATCAACATTTTTGAAATCATCTTTTCATACAAAATTCTAAAAAAATAAATCCCCAAAATTATGGCCTAACACTTTTTTATGCTAGATTTCTGTTCAACTCTGCTCTAATCTCTAATTAATTTCTTCTTTTACAACTGCATTTTAATACCAGAGTTTTGTTAATCCTTTCATAAGAGAGAAGATCAGCTGTGGGTTCCGTTTTGTTTTTGTACGGATCATTGCCCCCTGAGAAGCACTTCAGCACTTAAGGATTATTATCCAAATTTAAAGTGCAATTAAATTGAGCTGCGTCAGTAAACTCAAAGACATGCAGCCCTTCTGGTCCTCATGAGGCCAATTCACATTTTGAGACCTCAGACTGTACCAATGTTAATTTAATCCACTTTATATTAAACTATCTGAAACTACATCCCACTGTGTGTATTTGTGTGTTTTATGATGTCTTCTGACACATATTTCACCCAAAAATTAGTTTACATCCTGAATCGCCTTTATTTAGCAAAATAAACATCACTGGTATATTCTTATTGTCAGACATAAATTTTATATTAATTCACCTGTATATGTATAAAGCCACATTTGGAATAGAAAGAAAAGAGATACAGGCAGAGGGAAGAAAACAGAGAAGTAAAGGTGATGGACCTGCATCATTTGACTTGACACAAGGACTTTTCTGGCAGTGACAAAGAAAATAAAACCGTTAGTTAACGATCACCATTTCCCTATGAGGGAAGAGTTTTATTTAACACACAGGCCGGCTTTGGAGATCAACCTACAGAGAGCATGCACATGTAAAGGCATGTCCTCCATGGTAGTAGGAGGTTTGTGTCCCAGGAGAGTTGGAGAAAAATCTGGAACAGAGTTGGGGCCAGGAGTTGGTTTGAAGGATCTGGAGAGTTCAGGGCACAAGCAGAAGTTTGAATTCATATACCGGTAGTTGAGAATTTTACTGAAGGTTGTGTGCAGGGCCATCAAGATGAGTTGCGTGGGAGTCTTCAGACAATTTTGTTCTCCAGCAAGGCAATCCTCTTTGACATACTCTCTAGTGAGATTTTGTCAAGGGCAGAAACAGACAAAGACAGTCAATGAAACAGACATCTGACTTATAATTAGAGATGCACCAATCAGAATTTTATCCTGAATTGAATGCCCAGCTTCAACCTCCCGATACCAATTCTAGCTAATTCTGATTTGTCTTAAAGAACTAATATATAAGAGCAGGATTGACCAGTCATTATTGTTGCCTAAACTTTGAAATGTCCTAAAGATGGCCATATCCTCTATGTTTTATGACAGGCAAATGTTGAAAGCTAAAAAGGATGAAACAGCAACTTTGCTGTAATATGTTTAGCCTTCCTGTTATCTACTGATAGTCTTGCTCCCTCTCTTACTCTTGCAGCCGAAATAAACAGCAGACATGTGTCAATATGACACTACAGTTTCTTTTAAATGATCTATTAAATCTTTGTGCTTGTTGCTGTTACTGCGATCTAGTAGTGCTTAGGTATGGTGTATTCACTAATATGAAAAAGACAACATTTTTGAGTTTCTGGTAAACAGCAAATTTCTTGGTGCACCTATTAAAAATTGTCATATGTTTTGACAGTTTTCATTCACCATAAAGGATATATTTTTTGTTTAGTGCTTGTAGGGCAGTCTCTACTTTCTTCTGGAACTTTACAAGAGTGTCGCACTCACAAGGGTCCTCATCTGTGGGATTAAAACATACAATTAAGGTTAGCCTTTCCTGTAATTTTACTATGTGTTAGGTTCGTCTTTATTGGAAACTACTAACCATTACAGACGTTAATTTGTAGCTTCTTGGCAATTTGGCTCATAGCTTTAAAGTCAGCTGTGTAGAAGTAATGCTCTGCAATTGGCTCAGAGGCGATCTGTTTCAGCTCACTCTCCAACGCATTGCCCACTCCAACAGCATACATCTTCAAACCTGTGAGACACAAACACATTCTAGCACAATTATGCACTTTATCTTTCTACACTAATAGATTTATCGGATTTTTTTTCATCCTACTTCTTACCAAGGTCTTTTGCCTTCTTAGCCGCATCTCCAATATAGTCCTGGCTGCGTCCGTCAGTGAAGACAATGGCGACTTTTTGCACTCCAGGCCGGGCACCCTGAGCAATGTTAAAGACACTATCTACCATGTGACGCAGGGCCATGCCTGTCATGGTTCCCCTCTCCATGTAGTCCATCTTCTTCACAGCATCTTTCAGATCTTTCTTGTTGTTGTATCGGCCCAGGGGAAACTCCTGTGTGTTTATAGAAGCAGGGTCTTGGAATGAGAGGGAAATGAATGGCTAGTTGTGGCAGCACTGGGAATAAAATCTGAATCTTACCGTTTTGACAGTGCTGGAGTACTGCACAAGACCAACATGAGTCTTGCTATCAGAGACATCCAATTTGTCAATGATCTGGTTGATCCATTTCTTGACCAGTTCAAAGTTCTCGGGACGCACGCTTTTTGAGCCATCAATCACAAATACGGTGTCTATTGCAGCATTACTGCAAGCTTCTGATAGCAGAAAATACAAATAGTGCAGTATTTTAAACAAATTGCACAATTATTAAACTGGCACAAATACATTCAGACACACACACATACACTCACCACTGCAAGTGCGACCATCGTCCATTAGGGTAAAGCCATCTTTGCAGGCACACTTGTATGATCCCGGGGTGCTGATGCATACCTGCTGACAGTCATGATCTCCAGTGGCACACAGGTCTGACACTGTTTGTGTGTGTGTGCGTGTGTGTGTGTGTGCACACAGAACACACGTGCACACAACATATGAAAAGGTGCAAACCCACACACACACACAGGGAGTGGTTGGTTGGGGTTAGGAGGTAAAAAAAAAACTATGTCAGTTTGAATTTCAATAAGCCTTTTAATGATCCACTGTAACCTGCAGTTAATCTCAGACATTTAAAAGGGATATTATGTTTTTTAGCTTTTTCTTAAGCAACATATTGACAGGTGTCCATGAGCAGTCAGTGTCTTTATGTCAAGAGACATCAGAGTGCTTTCTTATGGCACGCCACCTCAAAAATTACTTTAAGTGGCTGACAGTAAATAAATATCTATATTCCACCTTTCACAGATAAATATCACAGACAGCATGAAACGTTCTGTGCCAGACACAACACTTTATATAAAATGCAACCACCATCAGACCTAAGTCTGAAAGGTTCAAGGAACCAAGGCAACCCACATGCACTGAGGAACGTGTCACCAAGATGAAGTGAAGCTTTCGTAGGATGTGATATGCTACTTATCAGCCTATAGCTTTAGCCAGTGTGCTGTCCAAGGTCCTAGAAAGGATTTAATTGAATAAGATGGAGCACTTCCTCCTTACATCTGACACACAGTCTGGGTTTAAACCTAAAAATTAAACAGATTTGTGTATTTTTGTTTTAAAGAGTTTAGATTTTTATAACAGACACAACTCTACGTAAATAAAACACATAAGTTTTATGTGTTGTATTGATGCCTCCAAAGCCATTGATCTTTAAGTTTAAAAAAATAATTTTTAATGCATATAATGATGCATTAAGGATGCTGCTTAGGATGCCGAGATGGACTAGTGTAAGTCAGCTATCTGTTGGTTTTGGTATTTCCACATTCTATGCTGTATTACGTAACCTTATGTACAGCTGCCTAAATAGATTGGCTAATTCTACAAATTACATTATCTAGCGCTGACGAATCGTGCACAAAGTTCAGTCAAGTATAAGTCCAGGATGTGGAACCACTGCCATTTTAGTCTTTTTGTACATTTGTGATTATCTTATTGCTTTTATCTGTATTTCTTATGCTTATTTTATTGTTTCTTTTAGTATTTATTTGTTTGTATAGCTGTGGACCTGTTTGTGTCTTCAATAAAGTCATGATGATGATGATTTTCACTTTTCTTTCTTCTACAGGAAAGAGCTCTATTACGGGTAATACCTTAATAGAACATCACTCAAATAAAAACCCAGGCTAGTTCTTAAAAGAGAGAGTCATCTTTTGAGTCAGACGTGAGACAAACTGTTACCTACTACAGATAAGTTATTAACTGCTCATATATATACCACACAACCCCACATGGACAAGTTCAAACTATCCCTTTAATATCTGAAGGATTATGCATATTTCCAGTGGATCCTTAAAAAAACAGCTGGAAAAGACTGCCGCAGCATGTTTTTTTTCCTTGTTTTTTTTTTTTTTCGTGTTGTGCAAATTTTTTATGTTAAACACATTTGACCTATTATGATGTAAAAGCTCCGTCATGCAGCTCTGCCCTTGGAAGGAAAATCTGCAATAAATCAAGCTGCTGCAGAGCGAGCAGCAGAAAGCCGTGAATACTATCGCAGACTGAGACCGCCGAAGGGCATCACTAATTCAGTTTTAATGACTGTCACTAATAAATCGTTAATTACAGATGGATCGGTCTCCCTTCTTGATTACAAGGGAGTTGGGAGAAGAACAGGAGTGAATCTCCTTCCAAAAGATTGTTTCGGCTCTAATGTCCTCGTGGACCAGGAATTTATATGACTGGATGAATTTATCTCATCCAATGTTTTAATCTTGGTGAAGAGCCATAGAGGACAAAAGAGAGGACACAAAAAATTGGAATAAAAGATGACAGTCCTGACGTCTTACCCTCTGTGTGAAGAGGCCAGCAGAAACTTCTCCACTGTGATGAAGACGTGGATAATGACCGTCTAACTCCTCTTTCATTTATCCTTGACCACTGTCTCTATACTGCACCCTACTCTTAAAAAAAAAGGGCGGCTCTCCCGTCTTACCACAGAAGGCCTCTTGAAACTTCTTGGTGAGCTTCTCAATGACACTGTAGCTCTCTACGTAGTCCACATGGTCATCCAGAGGCTCGCTGGCCATCTGTCTCAGGGTGGTCATGTCCACACGACCCACACCAATGGCGAAAATCTCAATGCCTGCCTCCCGTGCGCGTTGAGCGACTTCCTTTACATTGTCCTGTGGACGCCCGTCTGTCACAATGATAGCAACCTGTGAACACAGATTTGTTTATATATAAACTGACCAGGATTGGGGAAGGGTCTGAATTGGTTGTGTAAATGTGAAACGTAGGTTGGACCTTGCTGACGTCAGGGGATTTGGCTCGACCTCCTTCTCCCTCACTGAAGGCCACGTTCAGGGCAAACTGGATGGCCAACCCAGTCATTGTTCCGGTAGAAAGGGGCTCGATTTTGCTCACATGCTTTACCAGACCAGCTTTGCTACGGTGAGTCTTCAAAGACACCTACAGACGCGCAATGACAGCAAGATTGGATAAGCGTGACATTTCCATTTTCAAAATTCCCCAGGCTCAAGTATCGAGATTTTGCTTTTGTGACATTTTGGACAACTGATCATATGTTTTCTTACACAAATTATAAAGAAAGTCTTTCCCAAAACTGGCCTCTCATTCAGCAGCGAGATAAAGAGCTGTTTGGGATCTGGACAGATGTAGATCAGTTTAGAATATGGAGAAAGTCTGGACTGGATTATCATGGTTTAAATACAGATTTTTTTGTAATCCCAGTTTGTGATTAGTACAACATTTGTTTGATAAAAATCACCAAAAATATAACTATCAACACTAAACCAAATCAACCACTTTGGTCCAGTTTAAACTTACTGATAAAAGAATCTGGAACTCTAAACTTTTTCTGTAATTTTCATTTGTCCAAACCTTTCCAGACTTGAAAAATTGTGAAAAGCCAGAAAAAAGCAGTAAAATGTTTATCTGTTACTTACTTAAGAATCAATACAATCACTGGGTTTGACAAAAATGTATTTTTTGCTTTGATCAGATAATAAAAATCATTATCTGAATATAAATTAGCGTAAAAAGACATTGATTGCTTCAGAAATTCTGGTTTGGGTCTTTTTAGATAATAGCATCACATCTAAAGTCTTGGAAACTCATAATTTTTCTCACTACTCTTTTTTCCAGACTTGGTAAATGATCCAATTATATACCAGCTTTTCAAGCCTCAGGAATCCTAAATATTTTTAAGATGTTGGAAACTGACCTCATTCTTGACACGGCTGGCATAATTGACTACTCCAACTCGGGTGGCGTTGGGTCCGACGCTCAGGCCATCGATGACGTTTGTCAGGAAAACCTTGACTTGCTCAAACTCTGATGGGCGAACGCTACGACTGCTGTCTATGATGAACACAAGGTCTGTGGGACGGGTTTTGCACAGACCTGCCGCTGCAAACAGAAACAATCTGAATTACATTTCATGTACTATATTGTTACATTTGTCTAAAAAGAAAAAGATTATTACAGTGTTTATCAATGAAAGGTCATTAGAGTAATAAAACAGAGAAGGGTGGGGGATTATGGGTGGAGCTAAGAGGAGAAAGAAGGCAGTGAGAATGGATGGGAGAGGGGATGGAGGCTGCTGAAATGTGTATTTGAGGAAATGGGTGGAAACAGAGACGTCTGTGCCTCAGAGGTTGGAGAGCCAGAAAGCAGGAGGCAGAGATGGAGGAAAGATTAGGCAGTAAAAGTCTTATGTGCATTTCATTAAAAAAATATATAAATCAAGTCTCATGTGGAAAAACTGCAAGATGTAATCTATTTTTTGCGGTTAAAAAAGCTAATTTGATTTTTTGTTAAACAAAATCCCATTAAAAGACATTGTGACTGACTTAGCTATTAAAATGTAGTTAAAACATTTTCCATTGTAAGGTTTCATCAGCTTTAGGGCCTTGGGTGGGTACTAATTCAGCCTGGGCTAACTATGGGTGTCTTACGAGGTTGACAGAATACAGCCGATACCAGCAAAACCAGTTGGACTCTATCTACGTTTCAACCAGGTCTTAAGTGGGTAGTAAGAAAACCTACTAAAGATGCGCAGCACGTTTTGGATTAAAATATGTCCCACTTTTTACCCAGAGTTTTCCAGCATCAAACCTGTACAGGCAGCTGTTATAATCAATAGAAAATCCAATTTAGAGCCGATTGTGGAGCCAATTTCCTGTCTAAATGGACACCCTAAATTCATACTGCGTGGGTCTAAACTAAATGCAGGCTCACTTATGCTGTTGTTAATCTTACCTTTCACATTTACCTCTATTAAGCGTTTCATCTTTCAAGTTTTTACCTTAAAAATAGACTAATTCAAACTACCATTTCCAAACTGTATAACTTCCACCCACAGCTTCCAAGTGTGATAATAGAAGAGAAAAATCCAGAGTTAGATTCGACCCTTCACATCTAGAATTAAACTTCAGGGGTTAAAAGGTCATTCTTACCCATAGCGGCGGCCATGCGCTGATCAAAGGTAGCCTGAGCTCCGATAAGGCCGAGCAGCAGCAGGAAAAGCGGCACAGTGGGTGTCATGGTGGCAGCTAAAGGCAGGGGGTCCGGGTGCGGCCGCAGTTGTTCCAGCAGTAAAAAGCAGAAAAGAGTCAGAGCGGGCCGGAGGACGATCCAGGTGATGGGGACAGCCACAAAGTGAGACCAAGTGAGGCTGAGCTGCAGGTTATCAATGCAAGAGGTTCATACACTCTGCCCACAAACAGCAGCCCCCCCTCCACAGCTACAGTGTGGGTACGTGTGTGCGTGTCTGTGGGAAAGGAAGGGAAATACCTGCCCGGGGAGGACCTAACTGGTGAGCAAGGAAACACAAACACACCTTGATATGGCTAGGATGTTCAGGTAAGTGTGTGTACAGTAGGAGCCGTGTGTGTGTGTCTGGCTGGGGGTGCAGGTCCGACTGGGGTTCGGTGCAGAACTTGAGCGGCAGTTCTGCAGCTCTAGGCTGGATTTGGCCAAAGCTCAAATAAACACCGACATGAATTCATCTTTTCTCCCCCCATGTTCACTCATACAGCAAACACACATTTATGGGGGCAGAAGTGAACGGGAGCCATCATACACAGCCTGCAGTGTTTCCCGCCGTTCTGCATGATGGGATGTGTGTGTGGCTTTCTGTTTAAATTTGAACGTACGAGCTATTTCCTGCCTACTCGGTACTGTATGTAATGAGCACCATTTGTGACGACCTGTTATTTTTCTTTCATTTGAAATGTTTCATTATTTAAATCTGTTGAACCCCAAAAAGAAAATGTTTAACAAAATCCAGCTAACTGAAAATAAAACTAATCAGACTTTGCTTTGAGCCCCTCGTTTACTTCCCCTCATCAGTCTCCTGTCTAGTGTCAGCTAGGCAGAGGGCCCCAGTGGAGCAAACACACTGTAAAAACACACTTTCATCAATAAGCTCATATACACTCCTTTAATCTCTCTAATCGAAAACAGAGACCCCTCTTTTCCCGTCAACGTCCCGCTCTTCCTGACCCTCTCTACTTTGCATTCCTCCATATCCCCCTCCCACCCCCATCACACACACACACAGCTCTATCCATCCAAACACACACCCTGAACAAGCCGCAATTGACGGTTGTGGGGTGTACAGTACAGAAACTACCTGGACAGATTTTCTCCTGAAGGAGCAGCAGGGCTAAATGGAAATGGTACGTGTGAATCGTGGTGATGGGTTCAGGATCAAATAGGCAACATGTTTTTCTGGGACTTCATGTCATCTTTGAGGAAAGTTTTTTTTCTGCTTTAAATGGAATAATACACACATCTGTGTGTACAAACGTAGTAAATAACACCAACAAACACAAACTCAGAGGTTATGTAATTTAGTCAACTTGGCAGAGGGAACTAGGCTGCACACAGGAGCAGGCACCCAAAGAAGTTCTTCCTCCATCTATCAGTATATCAGAAACAAGATTGAAATATTTAAATAAATTTTTCAGAATTTGAGAATTTTATGTCCAAAAACACGTGCTGAAAATAAAACTGTAAAATTCCGTCTATGTTAAATTTATCAGGTAATCATTTCATGAAAATTAATGGTAATCCATTGGTCTCTATTTGTCCATCTTTTTCCCAATTGTCGTCATAAAAAATAAGATGTGAAACACTTTAATATTTTGCTGGTATTCTCTCATCCTCTTTGCTTCTGAAGGTTTTTACACTTATGCTTCCCTACATTGTGAATGTTATTAATCTGAACCCCCGAACCAGGGGTCCGTTCTTCGTACGTTTCTTAAAACATCCGAGATCAAATGACACATCCAAGATGATTTCATCCGGCTAATCATGACCCGGCTAATTGGGTTCTTCGAACACATCTGCTGTTTATGATTAGCATGGCTGAATTGAGTTATGTGAGACAACCGCGCGTTCATACATTTGTTTAAAAGGGGAAATGTATCGATAGTAGAAACAATGATCAGCAACGCTGCTATTGGCTGTTCAGCATGGCCAAAGAACGCCCACAGTTTTTCTCTCAAGCAGAACACGAGCTTTTAATGGAAGGTTATGCCGAATTTGAGTCATTAATTAAAACGACAGGGAACACCTCAAAGTCTGCTAAAGCCAGGAGAGAGGGCTGGCAAAAAGCAGCAGACAAATTAAATGTGTCAGTGCTGTCCATGTTAGATGTTTCTATCACTTTCTACTGTATATATTTTTGCATTTTAATAATTTCATATTTACTTTGTTCTTTTATGTCAGAGCCTCCATGGGACCCACTAACATGGGGACAAGTAAAAGTCAAGTACAAGAATATTCTACAAAATGGTAGCCTTTAATTATTATACTATATTTTAAAAAGCCACTTTTTCCTCTTTTTAAAGGCCACTGTTAAATGATTTTATAACAGCCACCAAGAAAAAGCCTGAAAAAAACAGGTTCTTTTTACTTTTGTTGCATGAGGCATGTTTCACCCTTTCTTTTTCTTTCACAAAATGACACAGGGTGCCATCCGTTCCCTATATAAACGGCATCTTCAACAAAAAATGTAGTATTTTGACCTGAAAAAACACAAATTAAGAGGAGAAATTGAACTCCACAACTTGAAAAAGAGAAAACTGCACTAGAGATCGAGTTGCTTCAAAAGGACCTTCAGAGTAAGTTCTAATACACCATTTGACAGTAGTATTGCTGACTTTACATAACTATCTTATTGCAGGCAAAAGATGACTTGCTGGCTTTTCTTTATAAAGAATTGTTTAAATAAAACGACAGGAACTAAGCATTATTTGTTTGTCTTTTATTAAACATTAAAAAATGGTGTTCCACAATTCTGTCCCATCCTCTGCCACTAGGTGGTCTAAGTGCACTGGCTGGACAGACTTCCCTGTCTCCTCCGCGTATAAAGCTGCGATCTAATCCTGTTTACATGAAATAAGCCTGCTTGCGAGCAGGCTTAAGGTTGCGCACATGTTGCTATGACAGCAAGTCCAGGATGAGTTTCGAAGAACCAAATGATCCAAGATCATGCCAAATCGTCAACAATCAAATCCAGCTAACTGAGTTAGCGACGTACGAAGAACGGACCCCAGCTCTGTCCTCACCTCTTGTTGTTGTCAAACTTCTAAATAAACCCATCTTAGACTCCTCAAAGCCAAATAATTACAGCCCGGTTTCTAAATTATGTTTTATCTGAAAAAGTTGTGGCAGACACGTTGATTTCTTCTCTGGAAACACACAAGATTTTGAATAAATACCTATCCTTTCAAAGGGCATTAAACAGAGACCACTTTGCCTTGAGTGTGCAGTGTATTCATGATGGCTGTAGTCACTAGAAAATGTACTTCAAGCAGCCTGCCGATCCCACCATCTTAATTAACAGGCTGAATAGTTTAGTGAGGAGTGTGAGACAGCATGGAACAAGTAGGTAGAGGATACACAGCAACAGCAGTCCATGTTGGTTCTTCTGAAATTTATTAACAGTTTTCCATCCCCCAATTGCCAAAATCTTACAGCTTTTATATAAAAAAATACTAGAATCACACCTGAATGCAATCAGTCAGCACCATGAAGAAAAGAGGTTAAAACAAACAATACAATTTAGATGAAGACAAAAGAATAAGATTGTTAATCTAATTTATAAACACATCTACACAACTAAATGGTTTACAAAATACAACAATCAATATAGTGTAACTCAAAGATAACTTTAAACATAAATGAACATTACCATATAAAATATAAATAAATACCTTCACCTGGTTTAGCCCAGTGATGCAATTAATGACATCCCAAACCTAAACGAACAGGAAGTGCTGTGCCGGCCCCTCCCATCCACATGTCCTGGAGCTAGGATCTAAACAAGGGAACAAACAGGTGAGTCTATACAAAGAAATATTTCAGAGTCATTTACCCAATGTACCTTTAACAGACGATAACTAATAGCTCAATAGTGTTAGCATCAAACCTATGCTTGGAAATAAAGTGTAACATAATGCTATCACAAACAACTCGGGATAGTATATGCAGCAAAATTACAGCAGCAATGTTAAACTCAAGCATTTTGAATAACTAAATTAACATAAAGTAAACTATAAAAGCATTTAAGGGACAAGTGGTTCCAATAATCTCAACCACTTAGTCACAAGGAGCTCCGTTTGAACAGATTATATCTTACCTTTCAGCCAGAAGCGTTGTATAAACTACAGTATATCATTTCAGATTACATTAATGTAATGTTTGGGGTACCCCAAAGCTGTGTTTTGGGTCCACTTTTTTTTCTTTTGCTGAACATACATTCCTTTTAGATTCCATAAATTCTCATTTTTATGCAGATGACATTCAGCTCTGCTGTTATTTCTGATTTCTTCAAACTGTGAATTACTTGATTGCTTAAGAGAAATTACAAAGTGGTTTAAAAAAATAATAGCTCCTTTCAACTGAACTCTCAGGAGACAGGGTATTTGACCATTGCCCTTGAGAACATGGCTCCCCCAATCAGGCAATAGATTGAACTCAGCCATCAAGCCAAATATACGGAACCTTCCTATATTACTGAATTGTTAAAGCCACATATTCCAACACTTTTCAGAGTCGGCAGTGGAACAAGATTACTTTGTTTTTATGTAATTGTTACGATCTTGACTGCTTGATTTAAAAAGCAGCCAAACATGCTTTTCTTTAGAATCTTTTTTTATTATTATATTTGTTGTATATATATTTTGTTTCTGTTTAATACTGTTTTCATTCTTATGCCATCTTTGTGAAGCACCTTTTGTGATTTCCCCTGATGCAAAGATGTAGAACCAATTGCTGATAGCCACTTATTCTTACAGTGTCACGGGGGTAGGGGGGGGGGGCTGTTGCATATATATATATATATATATATATATATATATATATATATATAATAAGGGATTCTTCTTCTTCATCCACATATCCAGGATCAGGTCGCGGGGGTAGCAGCTTCAGTAGGGAGGCCCAGACATCCCTCTCCCCAGCCACGTGTACCTGTTCCTTCGGGGGATTCCAAGGCGTTACCAGGCCAGCCGAAAGACATAGTCCCTCCAGCGTGTCCTGGATCTTCCTCTGGGCCTCCTCACGGTGGGACATGCCCGGAACACCTCACCAGGGAGGCGACCAGGAAGCATCCTAATCAGATGGCCAAGCCACCTCAACTGGCTCCTCTTGACATGGAGGAGCAGCGGCTCTACTCTGAGTCCTCTCCGGATGACTGAGCTCCTCACCCTATCTCTAAGGGAGAGCCCAGACACACTACGGAGAAAACTCATTTCAGCTGCTTGTATCCAGGATCTCGTTCTTTCGGTCATGAACCAAAGCTCATGACCATAGATGAGGGTAGGAACATAGATCGACCGAATCAAGAGCTTCGCCTTTTGACTCAGCTCTCTCTTCACCACAACAGACCGGTACAGCGCCCGCTTCACTGGAGACGCAGCATCAATCCGCCTGTCGATCTCTATCTCCATTTTTACTTCATTCGTGAACAAGACCCTTAAGATACTTAAACTCCTCCAGTTGGGGTAGGACATCTACTCCAATCCAGAGAAGGCACTCTACCCTTTTCTGGCTTAAGCCCATAGCCTCAGATTTCGAGGCTCTGATCCTCAGTGCCTCCTAATATTTTTAGCAATTCTAACAACATTAAATCTTGCCTTGTATTTAAAAATGTGTTCATCCTCCCTCTTCTTCCATTTTTGGGGTTCCATTTTAAACATTTTACTTTTACTGAAGAAATTAGAATATATGTTGCAACTTTCTTTAAAATTTACAGAAAAGTATTCGCCAAACTGGGGAAATATTTCTGAAATTAGAGAGATGATTTGGGATAAAATACATAAATGAGAGGGGAACAAAATTTTTGTTTATGTCCAGATTATATTGACCATTAAAACAGTGCTTTAGTGTATCGAAACAGCTATCAATAGCCTTCCTAATTAGGAAAGACCAAGGGACATAGCAGACAGATCAGGGATAAAGTATTGAAATTGGTCAAGTACAAAAGAACGCCACGCTTTAAAAAAAGAAATCTTTGAAAATGTTAAAAACTATTTTTTTTCCACTTTACATACATGTGATACTTTGCATTGGTTTACTGTATCAAATTCCAATAATTCAGGTAAGAACGTGACTAAAAAAAATTTTAATTCAGGTACTATTGTAAGACATTAAACCATTTAGAAACCAATAATTTCTGGAACTTATGGTTGTCTCAGCTGCGTATTTACCTTTATTCAGCATGCACATTTGACATGTTTACGTTTGTTTTTCCTGAGAAAGGAAATGTTCCCGTAAGCCCTCATTTCGCTGCCAAGACAAACCACTCTGGTCGGTTTGATTTCTGAAAATATTCATCACAATAGCTCTGCCAGTTTATTTGAGTACCAGTGGAAACCAGCATGAAGCAAACAAATGGCTCCATCAGAGCCTCCATCTGTGGCATTGAGCATTTTTATCCACAGCAACATTTGAATATTTACCATCAACTAGGTGAGGTGATATATTCTATCTGCTGTTTGCCTTTTATTTTTAAACATATCAAAGTGTTTGTTTCCTTATTCTGCAACCAGCCTCTTTGCTTTCATTTTGTAATATTAATAAATTGTGTCAGTAAACCCCAGTATTTGATTTAACCGAGCAGACCGAGGTTTTCTTTCTGCGGCGTTTACTCAGGCCGTGTGCACGTTTGTACTGTCAGAGTGTGGAAAGACTGTGAGGATTTCATGTTTTTGACCACATCCATAAACACTGAAACAAGTTGCCTTTCTTCAAATCTCAGAATACGGAGCAAATATTGACACGGTGGGGAGCGGGGTGGACTGAAGCATCCCATACCTGTACTCCCATACACACACACACATCCTCAAAGACAGCTATGCTCTGAGCTCCCTCTGTTCATACGAGGGAAGTCCTGGAAAAATTAATTACATGAAGCTCGCCACAGTCAATTGACACATGAATATGAAGCAGTTTTGAGAGGGCGCACACCAAGAGAAGACATGTAGTGTGTCAGACTTCTCCGTGAAGTAAAATAAGATCCTGAGTGAAAGCATTGCTGCAGAACGTCTGAACAGAGCTCTTACTCTTTCATCCCTGAAGCGAAGGTGTGTGTGTGTGTGTGTGTGTGTGTGTGTACGTGTCTGGGGCTGGGGGGTATGTGTACGTGTTCCTTTACAGGAGAAATTTTAATGCATGTGTGAATTTGGGTGTTTATGCTGCTCTTCCTTTGCCAACTATAACAGCTCTGCAGCCAGCATGCAGGAAGAGAGAGCGAGAGAGAGGTTCATTTAAAAACCCAAATACAGTTCTTACATAACCAACAGTTCTGTTCATCCCCAGAACCCCAAATCCCTCCTAGCCCTCACCCCACCCACCACCATCCCCGATGTCTACCTCCCACGCCTGCTGGCAGCGTCCACCCATCGTCCTCCCTTAGCAACAGCTCGTCCCAGCTCTCCTCCCTTGTTCCCAGGCTAACTCACTGCCTTTGCTCCCACTTTCTCCCTCATGAACTCCCCCTTTGGTCCCTACCACCACCTCCTTCTCGTCAAATAGTCCCTTCTCTTTCCTCCTATATCATCTAAGCTCTGTGTTATTGCAGAGTTATGAACATGGAATATTAAGTGGAGTCACTACAAGAAACTTTTTGTTTTACTTGCATTCCTGAGAGGAAAAACTGGCACGCTAGTCCCCAAATGTTTTCTTTTTTTTATTCAAGTCTGATGGAAAACGTTTTCAGCTGTTTCAGAGGCAGAGATTCATACTGGGATTTGGTTTCCACATGCTCCTGTTACTGCCTTGCATACTAAGATTAAACAGAGCGGAAAGTGCAGTTAGTGAACAAACACAGCAGATGGCTACACAGATTTAGGATCAGGCCTGTATATCTATGATTGACTGGGATGCCTCTGATCCAGGTCCATATTTTACTGCATCAGATCAGTGACTGTCACATATCCACCAACTTCTCCTCTCCAGTGGGGAGACCTCTCAAAAGCGCCCCTCTGATCAAGACTCCAGGATCTTTGCACACGACTAAACAGTGCCCACTGGTGGGGTTGGGTTATGAGCAACATGAAACTGCGAGCTACTGAGAGGTTTTAATAAATTCAACTATTTTTTGACATATTTGTATTTTTTTCCAATATACAAGTATATCGAAAATAAATCATTGAAAAGCTTATTTATTTTTAGTGATTCAATTCTCTGAAAATTATATGGACTGGCAACCTCTCGCATCTCTTGCTCAGTGACTGCTGGAGATACTCAGCATCCGCCCACGATTCTGGATGGACAAGCAGGTATAGATAATGTATGGAAAGATGGATGTAAATTAAAATATTATATCAGACTAATTAAGAAAAAGAAGGTATTTCTAATGCATATTACTCGTTTTTGTTCAGGGCTCTTTTTGTGTGAATTACTCCAAAACATGGTGCAACATGGTAGTGATCAGCATCCATGCTGCGTTAAGGTAGCCTAGGTTGCTTTAATTTTGCCCTTTAGCTCATCTGCATTGTTGGTTCTGAAGTGTCGTTTTCCTCTTGACGATACGCCACAGGCCAATTTACTGGTGTTGCTGAATTTGATAAACACAGTGGACCAACATCGGCAATAACATGGCTCCACATATAATCACTTACTCTGGAAACTTCACACCCGACCTCAAGCAACTTGGATTGTGTGCTCTCCTCTTTTCCTCCACACTCCAGGACCTTGATTTCCAAATGAATGTCCATCTAAAAAAAGCACTTTGGACCACTGAGCAGAAGCCCAGTCTTTTCCCACCTTTTCCCAGGTAAGATGTGTCTGACATAATTTCTTGTTCAGGATTGGATTTACACAAGCACTACGATAGTTGCTGCTGATGTTCTGGAAACATCTGTGTATGATGACTCAAGAACCTCTGATTCCAGTCCGTGTCTTGTGAACATCCTTCAAATTCTTGAATAGCATTTGGTTCACAATTCTCAAAACTGGTGTGCAAAAAGTTTTTACAGTTTTTGAAATAAGTTACTGAAATAAATTCTTCATAACAGACTTATTGGGTGCGCCAATAGCGTAGTGGTAGGGCGCCTAGCCAAGGTTCGGCTCTGGCCTGCGGTCCTTTGCCACGTCTTCCCGCTCTCTTGTCTCTCCCCTTTCTTGTCAGCCTACTTTCAATAAAAGGACCACAAGAAATCCCCAAAAATTATATATATATTATCGCCAGTAGGTGGCGATAATCCGCCAATAACCTCGCTGTCAGCCCAGCCTCGCAAACAGGAAGAAAGGTGCTGGCTGGAAAAATGAAAACACGGAAAAAAACAAAGCTGACATGCAGAAAAAACATAGCTGACATGGGGAAGGCAGTGTTTCCCGCAGGAATTTGCTTAGGCGAGGTGGTGAGTTGGCGGCCGGAACGAGTTTTGTGCGGATGACCGGTGGAGCCGGGGGGGCACGCGAGAAAGCAACAACAAAAAAACGCGTGTTAACGTCAAATAAACATGCAAGCATATCGAGTTAGCAAGCATTTCAGTTTAAAGTTCTTCCAGCAACGAATATGACAGAAACAAGTTAGTTGTAACCACTGCCAAGTTAAACTTTCTTATCACCGGAGCACCTTGAGCTTAACATATCACTTAAATGCCAAACACACTGTAGACATCACCAAACAATTCAATGACTCAGAGAAGCTAACCAATGTAATGGGGAAGTGGATAGCTACTGTAGACCTTTTTTGTGCTTCACACTTTGGTATTGAACATAAAATGGTAATGCTGCTCCCTGCGGTTACCTCAGAAATTGCCTGTTTTTGGTAGATTTTTTCCCCATAAAGAGAATTTCCTGTCAGTGGCAATTAGCTTTAATTTATTATTATTGCTATTTTTTTGTTTTACATGTTTAAGTTGAGCTTTACACTAAATATGTGTTACTGATAAGTGCTACAAATGTTATAACACTTTTGTTCATATGGCAGCAGAACATTAAAATAAAAGTGCTCTTTACACTACTTTTGAATTCATTCTTGGAGTTTGTGCATACAATGCGATTAATCATGATTAATCAGGCAAATTATGCGATTAATCGCGATTAAAGATTTTAATCGTTGCCCAGCCCTAATATATATATATATATATATATATATATATATATATATATATATATATATATATATATATATATACACACACATACACAATTTTATTTATATAGCGCCAATTCACAACACATGTCATCTCAAGGCACTTTACAGAGTCAAATTCAAAAAAAGTCTTGACAAGCAGCATTCATTCCTCATGAAAGGCGTATAGCCACAGTGGACAGTCGTCTGCATTATTGATGGCTTTGCAGCAATCCCTCATACTTAGCAAGCATGAAGCGACAGGAGAGGAAAACTCCCCTTTAAAGGGAAGGAAAAACCTCCAGCAGAACCAGGCTCAGTGTGAACGGTCATCTGCCTCGATCGACTGGAGGGTTAGAGAAGACAGAGCAGAGACACTAAAATCACAGAAGCACACATTGATCCAGGAATCCTTTCTATGTTATATGGTAATAGCGGATGATCTGTCTCTCCTGGATGATGTCACAGCTAACAGAACGCCAGACCAGGTGTACCTACTATGAAGACAAAAATGAAAGAACAAAAACTTTAAATAACAAGCAATGAAAATTGGAGAACAGTAGGAGAATTCAGCAGAGTAAGAAAAATAGATCCTCATGTCCTCCAGCACCCTAAGCCTACAGAGATAGCTCAGGGTAACCTAAGCCACCCTAACTATGCGCTTTGTCAAAAAAAATATAAGCATAGACTCAACAAAGTAGCATGGTGAATGAGAGTGAGCAGCGTGTCACACCCAAGCGCACGCCCAGAGGATTCAGTCTGAATCACTCTCTCATGAACTGACTAATGGAGCCTATAGAGGCAACTGCGGTAAATAGAGGACAAATCATTTCACATGTCGGGTAATCGTAAGACCATGTATGGAAAATAAAATATTTAACTTCAAAAGTTGCACCATGCACCTTAATGATACACAGCATCCTTATGGTCGACCATAATATTGGATAGGAAGACTATTAATTTAGATCAAATGGACCTCTCAGAATAAGCAAGACTGTAGATGGTGAAGTGTGTGATTAGTTAGGATGAAGGGAGGAGGATAAGCTTGCATTTCAGAAAGGCTTTCCTAAATTATTGTTCAATGCACATTTAGATAAAAAAAATAAATTGATGATTAAAAACCTGAGTTAGTAACTGCCAGTCTCTACTTATTGATGACTTCAGTAGAAGTTGGTGTTCGATAAACACCAGTTTGGCAAAGTAGCTGTAATGTCCTGCAACCTGGACATTCCCAGGAAATACTTTTGGGTGGGGTCAAAACGTTTTATGAAGGTTTCTAACCGAGTGTGATATCCTGAAATATCCAAATGGCAGCCATGATAAGGGCTGGTTAAACATTAAATGCTTCAGAAGGAACATTCAACACCAACTTTTTAAGGAAACAGCAAACATTGGGCTATCATTTATAAGTCAGCAGAGGACCTGTGAATATTTGACTTGACTGGAATCTGCACAGCTCTGAATTCAAGGCATCATTTTTGGCTCTTGTTCATGTTTGAGTAGTTTTAAATACAAATATTCCACCCTCACTGAAAACTAGGTTTATATGCAAAATTTACAAAATAGCAACTGCCTGTAACAAACAAATCAAACAAGAACAGTAGCTGGGCACTATTTCTTTGGTATTTAACAAAGCAAGCCCAGCAGCAAACACATTTAATAACCAGACACCCACTTCTGATGACGATCCTGAGGAACCATAATAATAAGGTTCCCAAAACCTCCAGTTCTCTAATATTATAATGTTTTTCGATTATTATCCCAAAGTCACTATGACCTGACTGACACCCCTTCGGACATGTGAGCACTGGAGACACGAGAGCTGCATATCAGCTCCACTGTCCACTGATTGCCAAGGCCACTGTTGGCGTATTTGCTGTGTGGGATAATGAATAATGAATAATAGGATATAACCGTCTTTGTTTTCTCTCACAGTAAGGCTGCGGGTCAGGTATTAGTGAGAGGCGAGTACAGAGGGGAGGCTGAAGCTGGACCATTGGGTGCGATTACTTCCATCTATGCCAGGGGTGTCAAACATGCGGGGCGAACAATTTAGTCCGGCCCGGTGGCTAAATGCATTATCATTATTCAACAAAAAAAATAATAATTTTTTCCAGTGTCCTGTCTGGCAATGTGGCAATAAGAATTGTTGTCTTAATGCCAAAAAGAGCTCATCAGATTTGACTTTCACAAGTGGAGCAGTACGGCTTTTGCCATAGTGCTCCGCTTGATTTATGAATGTGAATAGTTTTATTATGATTCATGCGGGGAATATCTCAAATGATATGGACACTACAATGGGAAAGTATGAGATGAAAGGAAGAACAAGAAGGAAAAAAGAAAAGGGGAAAGAAAGAGGAGATAAAAGGAAGAGAATGATAAAACAATTATTGAAAAAAACATGTACTTCGTTTAATTGAAAATCTGCAGTTCCTATATTGTCCACGAGGGGCGCTGTGTTTTAATCCGCAGATGGTAGCACTGAGCTTCAGATGTGGAAAATTGATTTTAAATCATTTCTTAATTTTTATCTGTTTGATGTATTTTGTCATGCAGGACAGTGTTTTAAGTTTCAAAAATGTGAATAAATGTTTTTCAACATTGTACAATCACTGTGATCAGTTCTTATGCATAATGCACAAGTAAATGTTTAACTGAGTAAAAGTATTGTTGAAATTGCACATACTTTTCTTAAAAACGCTGAGGTTATTCATAATATATTGTGTAAAAGTGAAATTCATTTAATATAAAAATCAACAACAACTCCACTTTTATTAGTTCTATTTAATCTTGCAATGAGTTTACTCGTGTGGCCCTCTTGAGATCAGATTAAGCTGTATGCGGCCCCTAAACCAAAATGAGTTTGACATCCCTGATCTATGCAATCTCTGCTCTGTTTCTCAAAGTGCTGGAACTTGACCACTTCACCGGTTCCTTATTCAATAAGTCTTGGAGGTCAGTTATAGTTTGACTTTCCTACCACATATTCGGAAACCTTTTTCTAATACCGAGATTTTCTATCAAATTGCAGCCTGGTGACTATGATGGCCACTCTCTTTCAAGACCTTTTCTGAAACCAAGCCTTGGGTTGAGGTGTGCTTGAGATCATTGTTCTGTTCAAAGGTCAAATGCCCCAAGTTTCAGCTTAATCACAGACCGGAGGACAATTTCTCCCAGGATTTGCTGATACTTGATCGAATCCATCATGCCCTATAAACATTGCAAGTTTTCATGCCCCAGAGCATCACTAAGCCACCACCATGCTTCCCTGTAGACATGGTGTCTTTCTCAGTGCATGCTTCAGTCTTACCTCGCCAAGCCTAAAACTGATCCAAAGACCCCAGAAGATCCTCTGTTGATTCAGCGCCCCATAGAACAGACTCCCCAAACCTCCCTGGTTTATTGACATTAAGTGTAAATGAATTGGAGCTGACCTTTCTTGTGTTTTTGGGTCAGTACTGGTGTACCTTGGAGGTCGGGCATGGAGCCCTTCAATATTTGGTTGCTATGGAAACTGAAACCTCAGTGGCTGCTGCCACCAAGTATTGCTGAAGGGCTTTTGCAGTGAGGCAGACGTCGATAGATCCTCTTTCTGTCACATCCATGTACTCATTGTTCCTTTAACGTCTAAGCTCTGCTTCCAACTGTGTCTCTAAGAACATTCAGGGGCATTGGTTACTTTTTGTCTGTTCTTTCTCATCTGTGCAAGAAAGAAAATCTTGTTCCTGAGGTTTTTAGATTATTCTTTTGACTTTCCCATATTCCTAACATGCAATGACATCTTAACAGCCCAGGTATTTTAGGTTTTCTATCGCAATCACCCCTGATTGAAGATTTTTGATTAATCGTTTGCATCAGATGCAAACCTTACTTGCAACGGGTACTACTATGAGGCAGTCTATTCAGCAGAGCTGCCAAATGTTTAGACTACAGTAATCATTAAAAATAGGATTTAGTGTTGAATTTTGTTTGTTTTCTGTACAGAGCCTTAATAGGTTATCTCTAATAATTTATCTTTCTCACCAGCTAAATATCCCAAAGAAACACTCTGTTGCATTGTTGCATGTCAATACTTACACAATAAAGTCATTCATTGATTTGACTAATATGAGCATGGAAATTATTAAATTTATCCATTCGTGTTTCTATATATGCAGTTGATTGGTTTATATGTAATTACTACATCATAGTCTATACCTCACAGAAATCAAAGGCACAAAAGTAAACTATATAACTTAATTTTCTCCAATTGCTTTGACTTGGAAAAAGATTGTGCAGTTTTAACCAAGTGCACAACTTCACATCTTTTGCGAGTAAGGTTTTACTTTTACAATTGTTTACATATTTCTTTCTAGTGTATTTCTTTACCCTTTATCATGGTCAAGCTCAGTACAAACGTGCCTTTTCCTGTGGTGCTCAAGAAGAAAGCAAAAGAACATGTGCACACTTGGTTATGTGTACAGAGTAAGAACCAAGTTGTCGTTTATGGTCCAAAACTACATTTTCTTGAATGAAATATCTGATATGAAATTTTGTTTAAAAGCAAGCTAAAAAAGTAAAATATTGAATCTTACCATTTTCATTTATTAAAGCTTTGCTTTATGCAGCCCAACAGAGCCCTGAGACACTAATGTTTCCACTGAGAATACTGTATTAGTAATACAAAATACAGGAAAATATTTAACCATTTACACACAGTCAAACATATAAATTAAACCCAAACAAGGATTCAAAAATGTATTGGGGAGAAGTCACAGTGGAAGTGGCTGTGAATCTCTCGTGGGCTGTCATACTCCAGTTTGACACAGGAGGGTGCTGGAGGGCTTTCAGGAGATGTGGCGCTGACCTGAGAGGGAAGCAGTGATGAAACTGTGGTCAGTGTTCTCTCAACTCTGAAACAAGAGGGCCGCAGGGTTGAGACTGATGGAAGGACAGTGGTGGCGGTGCTGGAGGCAGTGTGCTGCTGGGTCTCTGCTGCTTGCTGCAAGTTGGTATGTGATGGGTTATGGTCCCCCACCTGAAATACAGAATGCAGTGGCAGGCTGGATGTAGACTGGGTCTGGTGGTCTCGAACAGATCCCAAGCTGGCTGAGTATGTGGGAGGACACTGGGCATGTTGCTGGATGGATGGTTGACTATACAAATTACTCCATGGATATGACTGGTATGACGTCATCGCTCCTGTTAAAAGAGGGAAAATACAACATGAAAACTTTAAAAATAGGATAAGTAAGCTTTTTACTAAGAAAATAAACACCATGAGCAGCATTTTTCTTTAAACAGCCTCATAGCACTGTTCCCCACAACAGAGTGCAGGTCTTTCCTGCTTATTTCCCATGCAGATGTAACACTTTCGAAAATGGAGTTTATCACTGAAGCAACATCAGCTTCAAGTTTAACAGCCTTATGGTTACATTCATTAAAATATATATATACAAAAAAGCACAGTATGTTGTGAATGCTTTTATTTAAACCAGAACAACAAAAGGGTACAGTGGCTTGCAAATGTATTCATACCCCTAGAACTTTTCCACATATTGTCACATTTCAACCACACACATAAATATATTTTTATTGGAATCTTATGTGAAAGACCAACACGAATCATATACAACTGTGTAATTGCAGCAAAAGTATTAACTCGAGGGGGCTGAATACTTTTGCACAATGCCATTTTCAGATATTTATAAAAACAAAAAAAAAAGCATGTATAATTTTCTCTCTACTTCACTATTGTATACCAATTTGATACATATAGATTATCAGGAATGACAGCAATATTAATATTGGCCCAAAACTGTCATAAGGAAGCTAACACTAACCGATACGCCCCTAACCAATAACCAATGGCTGTCACTCAGTCTGAGTCACATGTCTTCAGGCAAAAGGTGCTGCATGCACACATGGTACATGAAAAACATGTGCAGCACTCCATGTTTGAGGGGATAGCTGTTTTGGTTATGGCTAAATGACTTTTAAACTTAGAAATTTATACAGCAGTGGAAGCTTATGAGGAGACTATTCTATCCCTCCGTGCCCAGACCGCTGCATTCAGAAAAAAAATGTTGCATGCAAGTTGGGAAGCCACTCCAGTGTTGCCAGTTATAGCAAGAGAAACAAGTAACCAGCTATATTACCTATACCTTGTAAATAGCAGGGTCCCCCCCCCCCCAGCTTATTATAAGCCTGGGAGGCCACCAGGCTTTACTCTCCCCCCCTAATAACGCACTAGCTATTATTAGCTTGACGCACAGTATGTCCATGCTGCCCCGGCTGCGCGCAGACTTCCTGAACACACAACTACACCGACCGCCAGGATAAGCCCATTTTCTGGGGGAAACCCTGAATACTATAAAGTAACAAGCCCATAGTTACTGATAATAAGCGGACGTGGCAACACTGCTGGAAGCCTGGAAGACAGAACTGAGCATTTCTGGATGTCCCCCCCCCCTTCTATTATCATTCTTTAACAAACATGTAATCATTATGTTTAGGGTTACTTTAGGGTAACATCAATGAGATACTTTTAGTGTGCACCATTTTTTAATTGAAAAGCATAATAAAAACATCTGTTTCATCATTGCTGTGTAGAAACAAGTTGTTTCTATTCTATACATACTGGTTAAACAACCTGCGATAGACTGGCGACCTGTCTAGGATGTACCCCGCCTCTTGCCCATTGACAGCTGGAAATAGGCACCAGCACCCCTTGCGACTCAGAAAATGGATGGATGGTTAAACAACCCTCGAGGATTGCCATAGGGCAGCCCGGCAGCAAATCGCCCAGGGTGTTTGTTTAGGAAGTGTTCAGGAAAAAAAATCGGTCCCGCTGAGCCATGCACTGACCCAAAAGCCCAGCTCCAATCCAGTCTCCGTCCAACTTATGCAGGGCTGGTGACAAACCCGCAAAGCTTAATTACACCACTAATTAAAGGGTTAGGGACATACAGGGGTGCACTGTTTACAGAAGAAAAAAAATGTGGATACTGGCATCTCTGTTTTTGAGCAATGGGATCTGACCACATCATACAAAGAAAGATAAGATGAAAACAGCACAGCTATCAACAATGTTTTTTTGTGGAGCCCTGACTGCTACTGCTTAGAGAAATTTGAGTGGATGTGTATTGAGGGCCAAGATAATGACGTAACCAGCGGATGAATATCTTGTGAATGTTATTGTGCTTACAGTTATCAAAATCCAATAAAAGGGATGCTAACCAGTCCGCAGACAATTTCTAAGCTTATTGTGAATAACACGATGAACAACAAGTTATCTCCGCAATTATCTGTTTTCCTATTAATGTGACTGCGCCCACCACTGCGTATATAAGCACCAAACAGCTCCAGTCAGTGCAGGGAAAAATAAAATCTAAGTCTTTGCATTTAATGACTAAATATATTGATGCAAACAGATATACATGATACTGTGTTTAAACTATGTCCGGTAAGGACAGGCCAGGACCAGTTACATCACAATACCCACCATGGAGAATCCAAAAAGGTAAAAGTGTGGACAAGAAGCTCAGAAGACCTACATGACCTGCATGCTTCTTCTCTTTCACGTCCCAAATCTCTCCTTAAGCCCAGCAGTTGTTGCTAGTCCTCATTAATGTCTTACTACACTACAGCTGTCATCATTCTCTTCTGCCCCTCTTGTCATACATTTTATACTCAATGATAATGTACACAATTCCCAAAGACCAACAACACAGAACAAGTTTACTTTAAGCCAACCACCAATTTTTGGTTTTGTAATCTTTGGATGATTCGGTCATCGTAGCTCATCAACCAGAGCGCCATTCTGTCAGGGAGCAGCAAAGGCACAGAGCAAAAAACACTACATCACCATCTCCCATACAAGTTATACATTGCTTAAATTTAATTTCCAGACAATGAGGAGTGAGCAGCCCACTGTAATGCGATGGCCATGCACTGAGGCTGACGACTGCTGCCTAAGTTGGTTTCTAGTTGACTGCTTCATATTTAAAGGGTTATTTCTGAACTGGATTGCTTTAAATGGAACAGCTTTTTTTGAAAATCAGTTTGAGATTTATGAAACATCTATATCTTACATTTATGAAAACATAAAAGAGTTTTCAATGCTCTTTGGCATTAGAACCATCTTCGACTGAGAAAAGTATGAAAACTACAATATATAAACAAATCAACCTCAACTGAATTATTTTACATTGATTACAGATTCTTTAAAACAAAGTTTGAGTGTCATTCCTTTGTGAACCATCATTACATCCAGTACAGTTCATTGATATCTAGAGAATTTCCCAGATGGCATTTGTGCTACAAGAAATATATTTAAGAATCATAACACAGCCTCTTTTCAGCACCAAATGTCTGTACAGCATGTGACAGAAAAAGGCTTTTAAATATGTTGCACATAATGTCTGGAATTCCAAGCCAAATGTTCTTAAAACTAAGGATATAGACTATTTTTAGAGAATGACTTAATGACTTGCAGGTAGAGAAATCTGGATGTAGACAATGTGCTTTCATTGTTGAAAACTCTCCTGTCCTAATCTGCACTATGGTCTCGTTTGCCCAGGATACAGAGTTAAAACTAGACAGGTAAGATAGATTAGACAAGATAAACGTATAAAGAAATTACCTTGCTGAAACAATGGTACTGTGTCATATATTTAAGGTCTGCAAGCGTGACAGAACTGAAGACAAGCTTGTGAAGTTTTCTTAAATTAATATTATTATTGCTGAGTACTGGATTTCAGCTGCTCACATAATCAAAGATTCTTCACACAGACTTTTGTCTCGTCTTGGGTTATTTAGATTGGTTACATATGTGTGACTCAGTGCCTCCCCAGATGTGCAGGTTATTCCTGATATGTGCACCAACCCATCAAAGCAGCTAGAATTTGTTTGCAGTGAAGAACAGAAACCACAATCTGCAGCTCTGAGTAATAACTGCATTAAATTGAGAAATTTTCTTAATCCTGCTTGAAAACAGTGATGATTTAGAGACTAAAGACAACTAAACATAAAAACATTTTCTCATGCTCATTCTATGTTATGTATTTAATGAGTTTCCAAATATCTGTAATCTCATCCCAGTGTCTCACCATGGCAAGCGGCAGGCTGTAACAGGATCTGTCCGGTGCTCTGGGACTGAAAGTAGGTGTGACCACCTGTGGAGTAAGTCACCAGTCCAGCTGAGCTTCCTCCAGGTCCATAAGTCAGGTATGAGGTAGGATTGGAATCTGGAGGGTTGGGCGTAAGGTAAGGCGATGGAGTGAGGTATGGCATGTGGGGTCCAGATGTTTGAGGCTGATGCTGGCTGGTTGGAAAGGAGTTGTGAAGCTGATAAGACAAGGAGCTGCTCTGCTGGCTCAGCTTCTCCGCAAAGTCATACAGCAGGCTGAGGGCATCAAAAAAAGACACATTACCAAATATTATAAGTAAATAACCACATAGCTCCACAGAGGTTGAAGTGAATGCTGCTGACAGAGCACTGCAAGGTTTAAGCTTACAGTACCATCAATCCAAGAAACTGTCAGCTCAGCACCTGCAGCTTTTATAACTTGGCAGGTAACATCTGGGGTTAAGGCTGGAGGTTCTCAGATTTGTTCCAGTCTTTTTGTGTCTGGAGTTTTCTTCCCCTCACCAACCCAGAACAAAGACAGAATATGCCTTGTGGGTTCATTTAAAGCAAAAACATTTTGTCCCGAATATTACAATTATAACACAACCCAGCCTATCATAATCCTATGTTGCTTATTTTCTACAAAGTTGTTCACAGTAGGATTTGGGTCAACTGATTGCTTAGTTTATTTCAAATGGGAGTCTTGTGAGTTTTCACATTTCATTGGTGGAAACTCTAGCTGCAGTAAAACATTGCTGACTTGATTCAAATCAACTTATTAACTACAACAGTCTCGCAGCGTGACTTCTGAAATATTTCAGACCACCAGCTGTCACCGACTCTCTCGTACAACCAACTCTGTGTGAGCCATCATCGTTTCACAGGATCCCTCTCTGCCTACGCTCAGTCTCCCTGTCAGTTGTTGCACTTATACATGTTTGAATTGCTTTTAGCACTAATACCACAGTTAACTGAGTTTTAAACTTACCTGGTGTCATTCTGTTGGGACTGGGTGTCATAATGAGCTAAAGAGGCATCGCTCTCCAGAGCATCGAGAAGGAGAGGACGGGTGGGGGCCGGGGTGTTGAGGAGAAGGGGATTTTGGCTAGCAGAGTTGAAGCCAGCAGGAAAAAGAGGGAGGCTGGCTCGTCGCAGAGGGGGAGGGCTGTGCATGGGACGGGGGTGATGATACTCTAGCAGATTCCCCGAACCCATTTCTCTCCCTCTACTCTGACCTTAAAGATGAAATAAATAAAAAAGGATACATATTAATTACAACATCCCATAAGGCAATAATTCATAATATTACACTACAAAATAAGTAGTTAGGTAAAACATAACAGCAGCAGAAGGAACCAAGTCAAAGTAGGGCTGGATGATATGGACTAAACTTAGATAACAATAGTTAGTTATTTTTGGTTGATACGATATGATTACGATATCGATCTAAATAGAATAAAAGCCTCAGAAAGACTGCCAAGAATGCCCACAACAGATGCCTGCACAAACCTATGGAAATGATTTTGCCATGTTTATAAAACTCCTCTAATATGACACTTTAGAAATATTTGCTTTAAAAAAATAAAACTACATAAAACCTGGAACATCAGTCAGTGACAAATGCTGTATTTATATACTGAACTGTATATTTAAATATCATATTGCTGTTTTATTTATAATATATATATATATATATATATATATATATATATATATATATATATATATATATATATATATATATATATATATATATATATGTGTGTGTGTGTTCCACCCCTAATTCAAAGTCCCTTGTCTGACCATTGCTTTCTGCACCAGCTTATAAATAAATGAATCAAACCAAGGTATTGCAGGGTTGCAGTTAAATTATGTTGAGCAAAACACACTTAAAAATCTGATGATTCATTCCTTTATTCATTAATTCCTGAGCCGCAGTGAGCTACAGATATCGGTACTTATAAGCAATAAATAAATAAAATTGTATTTTGTCTGTCTATCCATATATCTATCCTTAAACTGGTGCTGGGATAGTTATCCATATTAAAACTATGGGCAGAGTTTCTTTAATAACTTAATCATTCAGAGATGACTTTCCAACTGATCACAAACTAATCAACCCACAGCTAATGAGCTTTAAAGGAGAGCAGCTTGTGTCCAATCAGAAAAAGTCCACAAATTCATTCTGACTACAGGATGTTTTGATATTTACGTACCTGGGCTGTTAAGGCTGTCCAACAGCTTACTGTAGGAGTGTAGGGGCTGAGTGGACAGTGTGGGAAAAGCAGCTGCAGAGGCAATCTGTGGTACGGAAGCAGTAAAGTGACCAGAAACAGAAGGCACTCCTTTCCTAAACAAACAAAAAAAGACAATAAATTGTGAATTTTACAACAAAATGACCTAGAACAGAGTGACTGCACATTAGGCTCTTACTGAAATACCTGGTGGATGTCAGCGTGGTCAAGTGGGGATTGGTTTTGTGATTTGGACTATTCACGCTGTGTTCAGCTTTAGTCGGTGCAGGTTCTGCCTTCGCTGTGATTGAACGCACTTTCCTCCATTTTGCCCTGCGGTTCTGAAACCAAACCTGACATATAGCAACATGGAGAAGAGTAGGATTAAATAAATTTCAGGAAAAAAACACAAGTGCTGACGTGAATGTGGAAACTGATTTTAACAGAGTGAAAAATAGCAAGCAGAACTAAAATTAAAAAAACATGGACTTATGGGTTTTCTGTGTATTAATGATCTGTTACTCTCTGCAATAAGTAGATGACCAAATAATGATTGTCTTAATTGGAGTTTTTGGAAATCAAAAGAGCAGGACAGTCTGACCATAATTCTCTGAGGGGTGACACCAACTGAAGCAGCAATAATTTTCCTCTTCTCTGCATCAGGATAGTGATCCTCCTGGAACAGCGCCTCTAAATGCTCCAGCTGGTCTGAAACCCCCAAACATACACACACATATACACATCAGCTACTTGAGAAGCGCTTCACTATGAGCTCATATACTGGAACTACGGTGGACCTCCAAAAACATTTAGTAACCCTTGAACCTTTTGAGCATTTTCTCATTACACCCACAGAAAATTTGTTGTTTTGTGATTTTATGTCACAAAACAACACAGTCATGATTAATTGTGTGTAAAACAAAAATGATACCTAATTTTATAAACTTCCACAAAAATAATAAACAATCTGAAAAGATTAGTATTTGGCACCCTGAGACAATACCTTCTGTAAGTGTTTTGAAGTAAGTTTCTACCAGCTCTGCACATTTAGAGACTGAAATTGCTGCAAAAAGCTCAAGCTCAGTCAGATTAGATAAAGAGTGTGTGTAAATGTCAATTTTTAGGTTATGCCATACATTCTTAATTAGATTTTGATCTAAACTTTGACTGGGCCATTCGGTGAGATGATATGCTTTGATCTAAACCTTTGCATTGCAGCTTTGACTGTATATTTAAGGACGTAAATTTTCATACCATTCTCAAGTCCATTGCTGTATTCAACAGGTTCTTTATCTGTCCATTTTCCAATTAACTCCAACAAGCTCCCTGTCACTGCTTAAGCGAAGGAAGCTGCCCCCACCATGTTTCACCACTAGAACCATGTATTCAGAGTAATATGGAGCCTCTTGGCAGATTTTTTTTAATGCTCTCCTTGTCAACATAGGTGGATGGCCTTATCTTGATAAGTTTGAACTTTTAACTACGTATATTATGATGCTATTCCTTCATCAAAATCATGGCCAAAGTGGTATTTAGCTAGTTTCATGCATGTCTGAGTAACCGTCGTGAATTCAGCTATCTGACCACCCCCTCTTTTCTGGAAATAGAGTGGCTCACTTCTGGTCTACGTAAAGCGGTAATTACCCACCCCTCCAGGAAGTATCCATCCTGACTGCGCCTCCCTGCCCAGTAAACAACACACCCACTTTCTATGACCAGCGAGCAGAAATGTGAAGCTAGCTAAAATAAATAAATAAAAGCTGTTGCTAAATATGTTTTCGGCTGCGAGAGGTCTCGAACTTTGTTTAGCCTTCCTAAAAACAGAGTCTAATTGCCAGAAGTGGTTGGATTTTTTTTTGGGTGCATGCTAGCTTGTGTTTGTCTGTGAGCAGTCACTTGAAGGATGACTGCTTGGTGAACCTCAGTCTGTGCAAAGGAGGACTGTTTGTGGGAGATTAAGTCAAAAAACTGCCACGATTCCTACAGTAAGACCACTACCCTTCTCTGTCGGGTGGAAATCAAACCACTTGATAAATTGTAACAGTAATGACGATTTAGGGTTGCGTGTTGCAGAGGCTTTAGGGCGACGTCATGAAGGCAATTGTCTTTCTTCCAGGCTGGAAACATAGAACCATAAAAAACCTAATATTTCATAACAAATGATTACTCAGTATTGCCAAAGGCAAAATTTCATCATATATGTATATCCCTAAAGTTAACTTTGGAAGGTTTAATAGAGCAGGATATAGAAACTTTAAACAGAGGTGTGTACACCTTTTTCTGATTTGCTGAATCTTAGCACAGACACTGTTCACCTGTACTGTAGAGTGTCCGTGTCTTCTTCCTTGGGGCAGGTGGTAGTGGGCAGCTGTCCACATTCTCAGAACCTGGTGGAAGAGGTAAGCTGAGCGCCTGACCTCGGCTCCTGTTGCTGTATCGAATGGAGCGTCGAGTGGAGTACCCTTGAGTTATCTCCATCTGCAGCAATCCACATAAACATGAGCTCTCAGAGTAGTTTTAAGCCCATCTTTAGAGCATTAATTGAAGAGTGCCTATTAATTAGTGACAAATAAATTAACAGTGGACAGGCACGAAATATGGATCCAGCAAAAATCGCATGAAGGAAGCTCAACACTAGGTGGGATATTGATAAAAGTCCAGAAATACATTCAGTTTAAACATGCCTGGAAAAATCTTAAATCAAGTTGAAGGTGTTTTTCCATACATTTTGCAGACTGCATAGAAATGATAACAAGATGGAATCTTATTTTTTTGTTTGTTTTTTGAGCCATTAAAACATTACAGGCCACTGAAAACAATGTGACTGTGATTATTTTAGCAATAGAAGTTGGCTCAGGACTTTAAGGAGCAAGCGATTAATTTTGAGTGTTGACAGCTCATGTCTTTTTATGCACTCCCAACACGACTATACTCAAGGGCTGCAGAATGCAGATAAAGATTTTCTCAGTTTTATGTTAATTAGTTAGTCTATTAAAAGAAAAAAAAACGACCAGGAATGAAGTAAGAGCAATGCTTGTTTTTAAGTTGTTAATCTTGTCTAGAAGCCATTAAAAAAATTTCAATTCAATTTTATTTATATAGCGCCAATTCATGACATCTCAAGGCACTTTCCAAAACATTTTTTTGATGTGTATAGTTTTTTTTTACATAACTTGTCAAAAACAGAAGATAAATACTACATAAAGTTAATAAACAACTGATTGAGCTCCACCACTTTCACTAATCTGAATTAACCATCATGCCCAACAAGGATGACACATTTTATAGACATAATTTGACTAAAATCATCACCAAATGAACTGATCAAAACAAGCTTTGGTGCACTATGACTGACATTAACAACACACTAGGGATGCAGACACAAAATGGGCACGTTTTGATGACTTTAACCACTGAAAAGCCAATATTCTTCTAAACCAGCTCTTTACACATCAACCATTGTGACAGATGGCCATTGGCACTGAGGCAGATCTTCAGTGAGCACGGCTCCGTCTTTCTTTCCAGCAAAGCACATTAAAGTCAAATTGAAATGGACGAAGCGACAGGATTGATGGATGCAACAACAGTTGCAGCTCGTTGAATCTCTCTTTACCTGGCTGGTGTCCAGAGTCCAGTCAAAAATAAATCAGCCTAATTAGTCGACAAACTAGGGTTCTCCGTCTGCAACCGTTTAAAAATATCCACATCATTATGTGGATATTTTTAAATATATAAAAGTACATGTTAAATAGTTAAGTATAGAAACAGGTTCACAGTTTGTTTTTTGAACCACCGTCACTTCAATGTCTAAAAGTACAGATAAATTAAATTTTAACAAAATTAAGTTAAAATTTCTATTGGAAAATTAAGTGCAATGGGGATTGTACAAGCTTTGAGTAAATAAAAGAAAATCAATTATAAATTAATAAGAATTGGTTTGACAAATTAATAAATAATCAAAGATTACCAGTTTACCAAGAAATCCAATCCCTGGGTATAATTGCTTGTACTTGGAAAGAACTTGGGTCTAGCCAAGGCAACAATAATAATTGTTTTTCCCCCTGCATTGGATTTAGGAAAGTGCACAATTGTTTTTTTTATAATCTCTTGGGTGGAAATGTATCTTCAAAATCGGTCCTACGTGATAAACTCGAATCTAAGAAAATTATGAAAAATGTTTGGGATTAGGGTTGTACATTTATGTATTGTCCTCTCCACTCCGTGAGCTTTAGCAGCTTGCCCACTAAAATATACATCAGGTGTGTCCATTAAGGGTCGTTAGGGTTCATAACTGGCTGATATTGTAATACTGATAAAAATACAGGGTTATGGTATCCTACCAAATATTGCATCCAAGCAGAATGTGACACAGCATATATTAATTTTGTAATAATGACTGATTTGACATATTGTGCAGCTCTAATTGGGATTTTAACTTTTTTTGTTCAAACTAATTTTTCCGCTACTGGTTCAATAAGAGCAAAAATTAATCCTGCATTAGTTTCGAAATGTGACAGATTGCAACATTTATGTTTGTAAAGCTCTGACAGTGAGATATTTAAAGCTAAAAGCTGCTTTGTTTTTTATGCATTTCCACTGTAATTTGCTGCTATACTACAGTGATTTTCAGCAGACAGCAACGTCTAACCATCAGGCAGTTCTCCCTGGACAGCTTTCACCTTCTCAGCTCAAGAAACCCAGATTTCCTGGATCTGCCACCCTTTGTTTCATAGAAACCTGGCTCACAGAACACATCAGAGACTGCACACTATATTCTACAGAACTAAAAAGCATACTGGATCACTGCTACACAACTTTAAAAGATGTAAACTGAGCTGTTCCACGTGCATCTCTAGGAGAAAACCTCTAAGCATGTGGGTAGGACGGTGAGGAAGTGGACCCAAAGCAGATGTTACAGTCCTGCTTTGACTGCACAGATTGGAGTGCTTTTAAATCTTCATCCACTGACCTGAATGTATTTATCGACACCATGACATCATACATCAGGTTTGTGAGGACATACGTGTGCTGACGTTTAGCACATACGATAATAAACCATGGTACCCTTCACATCTGAGGAAGCTACATTGGTTCAAAGAAGAGGCTCCCAGCAGTGGGAACTGGGTCCTGTATGAACAATAATCTCAACAAGGAGATCAGAGCAGCCAAGAGACGATGCAGTGAGTAGTTAAAATGCAACCTCTCACCTAATGACCGTACTTCAGTCTGGAGGACCTTGAACACCATTTCTGGCTAAAAAGCCTGCCCTACCCCCACCATATAGTGACCCCCTGACTAGCTTACAACCTCAACAGCAACTTCTGTAGGTTTGAAAACCAACCAATCACATCTCCCTCTCACACAAAAGGACAACCTGCACATCCCCCACTAATAACCTTACAAACCCCACACCTCTGACCCTCTACCTGCGCTAAAGATCACTGAGGGAGATGTAAGGGTCAGAAGTCAAGGAAAGCCACAGGACCTGATGGTGTTACCCCTTCTGCCTGAAAACCCGCACTGACCAACTGGCTCCAGTCTTTACTCAAATCTTCAGCCTGTCTCTAGAGCTGTGTGAGGTTCCTTCCTGCTTTAAATGCTCCATTATAACCCCAGCCCCCAAGAAACGCATCACCACGGGGTTAAATGACTCCAGACCTTACGCCCTAATGTCTGTGGTCATGAAATCCTTTGAACGACTGGCACTGAAGTTTCTGAAGGACCCACTGCAGTTTGCTTACTGGGCAAACATGTTGGCAGATGATACAGTCAGCTTGGGACTGAATTACCTGCTGCAACACCTCAACCACCCAAGGACATACGCCTGGATCCAGCTTGTGGACTTTCAGCTCAGCCTTCAACACCATCAACCCAGTCAGCCTCCACCAGAAGCTCCCCCAGCTCACAGTACCAGCCTCCATCTGTCAGTGGATCACCAGCTTCCTGGTTGACCGGCAAAAGCAGGTCAGATTGGGGAGCATCTTCTCCACCCAAGACCCGTCAGCACCAGCGCCTCCCAGGGGTGTTGTTCTATCTGAATATATTTGATCATCGCTGCAATAACTGTTTACTTTTTAATCACTGCTGCAATGTATACTGTAATTTACAAGCTGTATGCAACGAAATTTCGTTCTGTATGCACTCTGTACATACAGAATGACAAATAAAGATGTCTAAGTCTAAGTCTAACTACCTTACAATATGGAGCTAAATTTTAAGTCACTATCAGCCATCGTTAGTTTGGTCACCCTTTGATTTTGGAAAGAGCTCGTCTGGAAAGAGTCCCGAAATAGAAGAAAAAGTCCAAATTGTTGTAGCTTAAAACATGAACAAAAGACGTTTTGTGTTGAAGGTGCTGCTGCTGTACTGGCAAATGATGAGGAAACACAATCTGAGTTTGCACAAGCGTGTTACAGGCTTCAGTGAAGCTCCATTACCAACTGATAACTACACACCTCAAATTAAGCTCTAATATCCAAATGACATTTTCGCAGGTGCTTCATTAATAACGCAGACGTTTGTAGGTGTGCATCATTTCATGCACATTAGGCTGTAATCATATATGGCAAATTAGTTATCAAACACCTGTTAGTTTCTCAAAAATATGCAGGAGTATTTTTAAAACTGAGGGTGGTATAAAAAAAATCAGGCTCAGCAGAACACTCAAACCAACAGAACCTGTTAAAAAATTCAATGTGTAAAGGTTTGTTTCTAAAAGTGGAAGAGGTGTTACAGCAACAGTACTTCACCTGGAGAGTCTGGGAGCTCTGCTGGGGGAGGCTGTGAGGCTGAGAGGGGCTGTAGGGTCTCTTTGTCCCATGAGACTGAGGCGCTGCAGACTGGATGGGGACTGGTGGCTGGGACGGGTACAGGACTGGGACAGGCACAGGGGGAAAATACAATCCAGTTGCCCCGATACCCAGGTAGACTTGATCAGACAGCTCACAGGTGTTCATCAGGCCAAGAGAGGGCTCAAACTGAGCCGGGTTCTCCTCTGAGCTCATCACTGACATTTCCTGCTTCTGACTTTTCTCTTGCTCCGCCAGCTTCTCACCGACACCCTCCTTTCCTCCTTTCCTGGGTCTCACATGCTCATTTTGCTTCTTCCCTCGTCGCTTCCTGCTCTTTTTCTGCACAGTTTTCTTTACTTGCTTGTCAACAATTGTTTCTTTGCTAACCTCGGTCTCTTTCTCTTCCATCTGAACATCCTGTGCCTCCTCTGCTTCCGGCCTACTCCCAGACTTCACCTGCGCCGCTATATCCTTCATCAGTTCGTTTTCTGACACAACAACTTTGTCTTCCCCGTCTTCCTCCCCCTCGTTCCTCCCTTCATACGCCGCATTCTCTCTCGTCTCTTCATCCCTCTGATTTAACACTTTCTCATCGCCTTCTTCTCTTCTCCTGCCCGTCTTCTCTTCGGAGTCCTTACTTTCCAAATCCTCCAGCTCCTCACACAGCAGGCTTGAACAGTCTGAAACAGGTTGAAGAAGTGTTAAAGTGCTGCATGACTAGAACTCCAAAATAAAGATGATTTGTAAAACGTGACACGGCTTTCTCAACGATCTTTTGTTCTTCAGCGTCGTCCTTACGATGGGATATTTAACACTTTTTCAGAACAAATATGGACTGTCCAGGTCAGACAACTTATTAAAGGGAAATTAATTAAGTTATTGAGCAAGATTGAGCGATTTGTCTATTGTGCTTCACAGATAACAGTGATACCAGACAAACAGACCTGAGCATAAAATCTCATAATAAATGGCTATAATAGCATTAATGACACAAAGGGAATGCTGTGACTGCTCTACTTTGGGGATATTACCACCGTGTGGTCCAACAGGTTTACATACAGTGTCTTGTTAAAGTATGAGCCTTTTTAAATTTTGTCACACTATAATCAAACTTTAATGCACTTCCCTCAATACATGAAATCCGGTGCAACCAATTGCATTCAGAAGTCAGGAGAGTGTGTGATTTTATCTCAATCTAAATACAGCGGTTCTGTGAACAATAGTAAAACAGCAGCATGGAAAAACACAGCAGGACCTTGTAGAAAGTTTAACGGACCCTGCTAACTCTGGAGGAGCTGCAGAGATCAGCAGTTCAGGTAGGAGAATCTTTACAACTCTTAGTTGAGCACGTCACAAATGTCCAAGGGTAGGGTTTGGACTGAAACATAGATGTATTAGAATAGACCCGTCAAAGTCAAGACTTGTATTCTCTCTGTACCAAGTTTATAAAACAGATTCACCAACGTTTTCCATCCAATCTGACTGAGCCTGGGCTGCTTAGTAGAGAACAAAGAGCAAAAACATTAGTCTGTAACTGAGCTCAAGTATTGTAGCTGTAACTGCAAGGAAAGGTGATTTAACAAAGTATTTATATAGGTAGCCTGAATACAAATGCACGCTCCAGAGATCAGATTTTCATTTGTAAAAACATTTTTAAAACCATGCATCATTATCCTTCCACTTCACAACTATGCTATAGTTTATCTTTAATCACATCAAATCTGAACAATACATTTTAGTTTGTGATTATGATGTGAAAAAGGTTCAGGGGGACAGAAATATGTTTGCAAGGCTGTGTATTTCACAACTTCCTTCATGATTAATGTGTGTATTTCAGAGTTGGTTCAAAGAAAAACAAATGTTAAGGCGTTTCACAGCCGATTTGTTATTTGGGGGAAGTTAGACATGCAAAATAAATCAACAACAATCAAAAGGAAGAACAAAGGTGGTAGATTTGAAACATTGGACTGGAGACTCATATTTTGCAAACACACTAATCCTTTTTTTTAAAGTGCAATATACTTGTCCCAAAGTAAGAAAAGAAATAGATTATCTAATCATCTGAAGATTGTTAGGGCTCTTGCCCTGCTTCAAGTATGATTTGGAAATGAAAAGCTATGCTTTCAAGTTTTTTCCCCTTTTTCCTCTACATGGTTTACATTTGGTACTTGATTCTGATACAATAAATGTAAAAGATAAATAAAAACACTATTATCAAAGGAACATTGCTAATAAGGAATATGGTAAGAATACAACAAAAAAGGAAAATAAAGTTTACAGTTAAAATAATACTGAGTAATACTAATACTGCCAACTCTGCCACACAACAGAACATTTACTTTATCACTCTTGATTTTTTTTTCTTTTGACTAATGTGTCTGTAGATCTGACCTTTTGTGTTAGCCTTATTGTCTTACTCTATGAAACTATTTTAGGATTTTAACGTGTTTGAGGATTTAGTAAATTTATTTGTATATGATTTGAGTTTCAGAAATTTAAAACTTTGTCCACTAGAATTAATATTAACTTTGTTGAAATTGTATCTCCCACAGACTGAATTCATTCAGAGAAACTCTTCAAGGTTATTTGATCTTTTCATACCATTTTCAAACAGTTTTCAGTAACACTAAATCACTAAAGCAACCAGAAAAAATTAAGCCCTCCTCTAATTCAATATATAGAGAGCTTATTGAGTATGTTTTCTCTGCATAAGAGTTGGATGTCAAATAATAAAAACATAAAAATACTAACGTTACTGACCTAAAAAAGATTCTACTCATGTACAAAATCTATGGGTTTGTCTCAAGATCATTCAACTATATTTTCCTTTAAATACACAAGTTTCTTTCATTGGTCCTTTGTTTTGTGTTCACGTAATCCTTTAAATACACAAGTTTCTTTCATTGGTCCTTTGTTTTGTGTTCACGTAACATTGATAACAGCGCCGTCAAAGGCACGCAAAACCATATTAATATCTTAAGTTTTCCATTTTTTTTAAGACTTTGAGACCACGATAAACCGTTGCAAAGTTTTAAAGTGCTGATGCGGTATAGATCCTGTACAATATACCTGGAAAAACACATCTGTCAGATGCTAAAACATCAACAAACTAACCAGTAGCAATAAACTGGTTAAATAAGCGAGTCCACCTAATACTAATACTCTCATGACTGATGAAACTGAAATAAAAGACTTTGGCCGTTCCCTTTAGGACTTTCATGACTGTTATCAATCTGGATCCTTTACAGAACTGCTACAAAGCATCACAAGATCAAAATAATCTGTCAGCATTGTCGCCTTGCAGCAAGAACATCCTGGCCTGAGGTCTTCAACATGGAGTCTCCATGTTCTCCGTGTTTGTGTGGGCTGCGTTAGAGTACTCAGGCTTCCTCCCACAACCTGAAAACATGAACTGGCGTCTCAAAATGGCCAACAAGAGCAAGTGTGTGTCTAGTTGTCCAGACGAACTGCCTGAACGAACAGAAGGAGGGATGGATTCGGGGTCCTCAGAGACAATGAGTTAAACCTTGTTGAAGAATGTGTTGTGGCCACGTTTACAGAGTAATGTGTGGCACAGAAACAGGACATTGTTTCACTTTTGCCAAACCGAAAGTGAAACATGGCGGTAGCAGTATCATGCTGCAGGGTTTTCTTTATTAAACCTTTTTGGGAGGAGGAGGTCAAAGTAAATAAAATAAAAATCTATGGACAGTTGAAAATACCAATGAGCTTTGACCAAAAATGTTCAGCTTTTGTAAAAAATAAAATAAAAAAAGATGAAGATAAGGATGACATTTTATTTTTTTCGAGCGCATTGAGGCAAAGCATATCCAATTCAGTTTTTTTTTTTGGACAACAGATTTCCTCACAATCTAAAAGATTTGGTGAACTTTCGCAGGTTGTGTGGTAAAAACGTCACACAGTCAAAACGTGGCATGCTGATAGACTTCTACCACAGTCAATTGGGTGGAATGTCAATTCTGGACAAAAGAATTATCATCAGCCAATTGGCTGATGATACAACAATTTTCTTAAAAGACTCGTCTGAAGTTTCTCTGGCCCTTGAATTGATAAAATTATTTTCTGAGGCTTCTGGTCTTTACTTAAATGTGAATAAATGTGAATTAATGGCTGTTAAGAATTGTGAGCTGCCTCATCTCTGCAATATTCCAATTAAAGAAACCGTTAATTACTTAGGAATAACGTTAACCAAAAAACAGAACTCTAGATGTGACCTCAACTTTAGCCCAATTTTAGAAAGAACAAAGAAAAGATTTAACTCATGGCTTCAAAGAGACTTATCCCTTCGGGGTAGAATATTACTTTCTAAAGCTGAAGGAATATCCAGATTAACCTATGCTGCTGTTTCTTTGGCTGTGGACCAAAAGATGTGCAAAGAAATTGATAGGACACTATGCAACTTTATTTGGAAAAACAAAACTCATTACATTAAAAAATCTGTTTTAATGAATAGTTATGATGCAGGAGGTCTTAACTTTCTTGACTTTACAACAATCAACAATACACTCAAAGTGAACTGGATTAAAAATTGCCTTAAAAATCCTACCTCAATCTGGAATTTTATTCCTCACTACTTGTTCTCTAAGATTGGTGGTCTTAAGTTTGTATTGTTGTGTAATTATAACATTGATCGCATTCCTGTCGCTCTCTCTAATTTTCATAAACAAGCCCTTTTGGCCTGGTCACTGATTTTCAAACATAATTTCTCTCCTAATAGGTACTTTCTTTGGAATAACAAAGATATATGTTATAAGAAAAAATCTCTGTTTTTTGAAAACTGGTTTAGGAATGGTATTACACTGGTGAGTCAACTCTTCAATGAAAAAGGCAACCTCTTTAATTATCAAGAATTTTTGTATCATTTTAAGATTCCTATAAACCCAAAACAGTTTGCTATTGTCTTTGATGCTGTTCCACCAGGTGTTATAATGTTATTTAAAGGTCAGACTTCTCTGTTCTCCAAAGGCCCAAGACCTCCAATTGAACTAACTGACACTTATGTAGGTAAATTGTGTTTTCAACCCAAATCTCCTAAAAATAACAAACATATTCGTACTTTATTCCAAGCAAACTGCATCTCAGTTCCCTACGTAATTTCAATCTGGTCTGGTCTGGCCTCAGAGGTATGCTGGAACAAAACGTGGTCTTTACCCAATAAATATTTACTAGTAAATAAGGTTAAAGAGGTTTCCTTTAAAATCATTCACCGCTGTTATCCAGTAAAGTCATTTTTGGTTAAATACAAAAAGGACATTGATACTGCTTGTACTTTCTGTAACATTTACTCAGAGTCTGTCACTCACCTGTTTTGGTCTTGTGAACACACCAGGCGTTTTTGGCAAGGAATTTGTCGCTTCATTCTGGACAATATTTATGATAAATTTGAACTTTATTTTAAAGATGTCTTATTGGGAATCACAAAATATAAAAAGGAACTTTCTGACCATTTCTTCTTATGTAATCTTTTGCTACTGTTGGCCAAATTTTATATTCACAAATGTAAAATTATTATGACTAAACCCTCATGTATCTCTTTTTTAAAGGAAGCAACAACTTATTTTTCTACATTGTCCTCCTCCAATAACAAAAAGGCTGTTAAAACTTTATTTTTATGCTCTAAATTTAAAGTATTTATGTAATCCCTTTACATGCTTATTGCTTATTTATTGCTACTTTTACTTTATTCAGTTAGTTTTTATTTATCTCTTTATTTTATTTTTATTTTTATTTTAATTTTTTTTAAACAAACCCCTGGCAATTGTTCATAGGATATTGTACTTCTTTCTGTATTGTAAAGCATTTTCTAATAAAGCTTATTTATATAAAAAAAAAAAAAAAAAAAAAAAAAAAAAAAAAAGATAGACTTCTACCACAGAAGAAGAAACGCTAAAAACGTGTTCTCAAAATACCGATTCAATTTAAAGCTGTGCAGACTTATGCAACCTGTTTTTTTTTTTCATACATTTTCACCGCTAACAGATTTTTTTCGTAGTTGACTTGAACAACATATATGCCATATTGAAAGCGAACAATCCCTTATCATGGTCTTAATAGAGGCGTACCCACTTTTGAGACCCATCGTGTGTGTGTTGTAAAAGAGTAATTTACACGCTCTAATATTCAACCCACCCGCATGCATTAGCTACATGAAAATTACATCGTATAGTTTAAAATCTAATCTTGGCTCTGATTGGTTCACATATTGTCCTGCAGGCCGCATTAAACCTGATTGGTCTCCCTCTGGAGAACCTGCAGGACGCAGTGACCCAGGCAGTGTCCCAGGTGTGCAGGGCCTCGTGCCGCCCGGTTAATTAACTCCACCTGGCGAGCTTCTGGCACTGCGGCTGCTGCTAAACCTGCTACCGTGTGCCCATGTTCAGACAACGGGTCGGAAATGTTAATAACACGGCTTTTAAAGTGTCTCCCTGCCCCACAGGGAGCAGAGACTATGTCTTTACATAAGTCTCTCACTAAGTTCTAAAAACAAAGAAAGTGACGACTCGTCATGGCCGACAGGTGGGGGGGAAAAAGCCACAAACGAGCCAATTAAACAATAAAACAATTAAACGCCGGGTCGAGTGTCCTTACCGAAATCTGCAGCTAAATCGCAGTCCTGCTCCATATTTTTTTCACATGCCACCGTTAATCCAATAAAGTTGGTCAATTAGGCCGCTCGGGTTTAGGCGGAGTTGGAGCGCAGCGCGGCGCCTTAACGAGCCTGATTGATTGATTAGGCATCAGCTTTGTGACGGGAAGTGGTCACGTGGAAAGGGAAGCCGCTCCAGCCAATCATGGGAGAAATCAGACACTGCGCGTGTTGTTGGATACGTGCTTAAAGTGTCCACGGTAAAGGTTCATTTTGGGAGGAAAATCATTAGAAACACAACTTTTAAAACATTTGGAATGCTGTAGGTAAACATAATTAGTTGGGGTTTTTTTACATGCTGCTGATGTTTTGAGGCTTGTGGCATCATGGGACTGTTCAACTGCACACCATTTGTCATTTTAACATGTTTCTTTTCCCATATTTTTATTAGTGCAGAGATGAGGGAAAGGCGAAGTTAGATGGAGACGATTCTGCACCACGCGTTTAAATATGTGCTTTGTTTAATGAGCCCCACTGTTTTGCGTTCAGCACTAAAGGATAATAAAATCGTTTTTTAGTGATTCTGCTGAGGAGCTGCTGAAGTAAGCCAAAATGTATTATAATGTATTATTTATTTTTTTTACATAGTTTTCACCACATGGCTCCCCGCAATATGGTAACATCATGTGGTTCCTATGTGGTAAAATTTGACTTACTGTTTTTCATTATACGTGCTAGAATTGAATTACAAAAAATATATTTAGCAAAAATATCTCCGTCAAATAAGATGTGATGTAATAAAACACAAGAAAAAGGTTTTGTGATTTATTTATTTTAAAGCTACCATAATTGCAGCACTATTTTTGTATCAGTTGTGAAATTTGAAATTATCAGTTCAGATATCTTGGAGTGTACGCTTGGGCAAACATATGTAAAACCTTTTATACTGCTGTGGTTTGTTAATGGGGAAAAAACATTTAATACATAAGCATCTCTATAAGAATCTCCACAGAAACTTAATTTATTGTAATTGTAATTTGTTTTAAAAAAACTGATAATTTTGGTTGCAGCCAATTTTAGCTCCTTGGAAGTTAGAATTTACTCTAGACCAGTACAAGGAAGCTTGTTTTTCATGCAAGAATTTCATATTACAGCCTATGCAATCACAGAAAGACTGCTGACTTGACTACTATCCAGTTTCATCGACACCCTCGACATGGTGAGGGTAAGATGGTTACCAATGGAAAGTTGGGTTGAAGAAAACAACTGTGGTTAAAAGAAAAGTTGCAGAAGCAATTAGGATAACTGCAACATTAAAACAATTGTGAGGAAAACCTAAGAGTTGGAGGGAAGATACACAAGGCGTGGACTATAACTGGAGTCAAAGGTTCAAAAGCCACCAGACACAGACACACTGAGTCCATGGGCTACAGCTGTAGTATTTCCTGCATTAAGCCAGTGCAAATCCAGAGAAAGTGTCAGAAGAGCCTCATATGGGCTAAGGAGTAAGAGGACTGGATTGTTGATTTATGGTCCAGCCCCCCCCCCCCTTTTTTTTTATACCAAAGTTAATTTTCCATTGATTTGAAAAACAAGGTTCCACAGTCTGATGAGAAAGTTGAGAGGCACAGAATACAAGTTGCTTGAAGTGAAGTTTCCACAGTCGGTGATGATTTGGGGTGCCTTGTTATCTGCTGGTGTCGGTCCACTGAGGTTTATCAAGTCCAGAGTCACCAGGAAATTCTAGATCTTTTCATGCTCTCCTTAATGACAAAGTTTATGTTGATGGTCATTTTATTTCGGAGTCAGGGCACATTGTCTCTGCGATTGGCGATCGGTCTGACACACTTCCTGCCTTTCACCCAATGACCGCTCAAGACAAGCACCAGCCCCCGGCAACCCTGCAAGGATAAATTTATAATGAATGAGTGAATAGATAACCTCATATTATCTGATCCCATCTATGCCATGCGGCAATTCATGCCAAACGAAACCTAACCAAGTATTGAGTGTATGTGCCATTCATTGCACTGACATACTTATTTGTTTTGACATCTCTGCATTAAAAATCCCCTTTTATTGATTTGATGTTGTATTATCTGTGAAATTAGAGATTAGATGCAGGCCATAATCACCAAAATCAAGAGAAAAAAGCTCTGTGTGTAACGACTCTAGAAGTATTCCCTCACCAATCTGAATAATGGAAATCAGGCAATATGTGTATAAATCAACCACCTAGGCATGCAGTTTGTTTCTGCAAACATTTGCAAAAGGATGGATCTCTCTCACGAGCTCAGGGTGGTTCTGTTATGGTTTTCCACCTGTGCAACAAGTCCAGTCGTGAAATTTCCTCACTCCTAAATCATGGGCGGCGCCAGGGGGGAGCTTGCTATAGCAACACCAAGATTTGGCCTAGCAACTGCTAAGCAACCCCAAGATTTCTGTTATAGAAACCAAAAATACACCGTAGTAATTTAGTAAAGGGTTCATTTTAATTTCAAATATAAAGAGTGCTCAACACATTCATTGTTTAACTTAATGAATGTGATGAGCAACCCTTTTATTTTTTTGACCTTAGACAAATCTCGCGATATCGTGTAAGGGAGGTTAACGTAAGTCAGCAAAGCGGTAAACTTGTAGGATAACGGTGAGTTTGAAAATGGAGAGGTTTCTCGTTTGGCCAGCAACTCCAGTCTGTCATATTGCAAATGCTAAGCTACAGCAATGAAAAAATTCTGGCGCCGCCAATGTCCTAAATATTCTCCAGTCAGCCGTCAGTGATATTATAACAAAATGGAAGTGATAGGGAATGAGTCTGGGCGGTTGCCAGGACAATGGTACTTGTTTGACTGTATTTGATTGTTTGACTTGTGCCAAGGGTAAAGTTTGCTGGAGGGAGGATTCTGGTCTTTAGTTCCAGTCAAAGGAACTCTGAACACTTCAGCAGACCAAAAGGACAATTTTGGACAATCCCATGCTGCCTGTTTTATGGGAACGGTTTGAAAATGGCCCCCTTCATCTTCCATTGGCTTCACTCGTGCACAAAGCAAGGTCCATAAAGATATGGATGAGAGAATTTGGTGTGGATGACCTAGACTGACCTGCACAGAGACCTGACCTCAACCCGATAGAAAACCTTTGGGATGAATTAGAGCGGAGACTGCGCCAGGCCTTCTCGTCCTACATCAGTGTCTGACCTCACAAATACGCTTCTGAATGAATAGTCCCCCTAAACACACTCCTGAACCTTGTGGACAGCCTTCGCAGAAGAGTTGAAGCTGCTCTAGCTGCAAAGGGTGGTCCAACATCATAATGGAAGCCCATGGATTATGGGATGTTCATATCAGAGTCAAAGCAAATGCAAGTCTTCATAAGAAATGTTATTATAGTCATGCATTTGATTCCTAGTACCTTTACACACACACACACACACACACATATATATATATATATATATATATATATATATATATATATATATATATATATATATATATATATATATATATCACGGTTAGATACACCATATGCAGAACATGCAAAAATCCTACAGTGTCAACATTTCTGTTTACAAAGGATTTTATTCTGAGCAACAGTTATAAAGGTCAAGTCTGTTTCATACGCTGCTTGCTCTACACTTGCACCTATCAATGATCTAAACTGTTGCAGACCTTACAAATGATGCAAAAAAAACTAAAAGATCACATAATAAAAAAATAATCTTCTCTAAAAAAGATTCCGACCAAAACCCAAAATGTCAAATGCCAAACCCCCCTCCGAAAAACAGAATAGCACCTGCGTTGTGTCTCGGCGCAGTGGAGAGCATTTCTATGTTCTACAATTCTGCATCTAAGTTATTAATAGAAGCAGCCAAAAAGCCAGCTTTGGGCTGTTCCCCCACCTCCTGTTGTAGCAGTTCCTCTTTTGACCACCAGATGGGGCGCTGGTTGGAACCAAGGCGCATCAGTCTAGCCCAGCTCTACCTTCCATAACAGAGCTGGCTCATGCTTGATGCACCCCATTAGGGTTTTTGGGGGAGCCTTATTTAGAGATCAGCAGCCCACCAACCAAAACCAGAACAGCAGACTGGCTCCTCTGGATCTATGCTTTGTCTGCTGCTAATCCTCCACTCCTCTCCTTCAGCTAACCTTATCAGTAGTGATCATGCAATTTTAAAACGTGAAGGCTGAAAGATTGATTTTCTTTCCAGTGAGCTTGCAAATCCCCATGGACAGTCTGAGTACGGTACACTTTCATCTGATATATAAAGAATAATCCCCTCGTCTCTTCCTCCCCCTGAGACTCGGTGGGGTTAAACACAATATCAATCAGGGGGAAAGAGACTGGGATCATACTTTTTCAGATGCATTGCTCTGCAAGTTGTGGCAGAGCATAACCAGGTGAGGGTACTTATCAGTGGGGTGAAAAGGGAAGAAGAATTGTATCTGTGCACAGTTTAGTTGACTGTGATCAAAACATATTTATCTGATGTCCTGTTTCACGGCGTGAAGTTTGAGCAAGACCAGAGCCATGACTATGAAGATCTGGGAGTTTAAAGGGGAAGTTCACTCCCTTAAACTACGACATGTTTGCTTAGACCACGGCCCTGCAACCTGAGCCCGGAGCTTCCACAGCGGCTTTTAATAGCTTTTGGCTAAAAGCCAAAATGTAGATATGATGAGAAAGGCAGGTTTTAGCAGTTTTTTCTGTTACCAAAAGTACCAAAACGATTTTTTTAGATCTATTTTTCTTGTCACAGGTTGGAAACTGTCTTTTAAAAAAAATGGGTCTTTAAAAATGACAACAAATGTCCTATAGTAAATATTCATTAAAATAGAAATTGTCTCTTTTTTTGGCATTGGCGTTTTATTTATCTGGACTGGGGACAATATTGACTCTTTGTATAGTAAAATATGACTGCTGGCTGAAACCATAACCTCCAAAGCATTCACACCCCATGAATTTTTGCCAGATTTTGTTATCATGGGTCTTTTAGCTGCTTCTCATTAATACTCTCCCTGCCAGTTTAGGTGGATGGCCATGTTTTTCCAGGTTTGTTGATGTAACATACTCTTTACAGTTTGAGACGCTGGACTGTACAGTGGATCTGTGAGATGTTTGTGATGTGTTTTATCACCTAACCCCGATCTAAACCTCTTCATAACTTTATCTTTGACCTCACTGGTGTGTTTCTTGGTCTCTGTGATACTGTTGGCAAACCTCTGAGACCTTCACGCCAGGCAAACAGCCGGATCTCCGTTGGCATTAAATATCAACGTATCAGGGCGCCACAGTAAAGGGAGCCGAATACAAACGCACATCCCACTTTCGGATGAAAACCACACATCTTTTTATTTCCCCTTCACCAGTATGCACTACTTTGTGTTGGTCTATCACATAAAATCACCATTAAATACATGGAGATTTGTAATTGTTACGCGGTAAAATGTTGAAAGGTTCGAGCGGCGCTGATGCTCGGGCGACGCACCGTAAATCCCACAAAGCTCTGCAGATGAACAGCAGTTTGAGCTCTGTAATTCAGCTTTTTCCACTGTGATTCCCCACAATAGCCAAATGAATACAAATTGATTTTCCTTTGTGATGCTGTCAGCATGGAAATAAATGACATTTGAATAATTCAGCAGCTGCCTGTCTTTCCAGTAACAATGTACTGGTGGATAATCTGCAGAGCTCCCTGACGACAGTCTCCACTGGAACCAGGAGGAGCTTTGATGCCGACAGCTCGTTCTCCAGGTCCATGTTTTTCCACCATGGTCCTAAATGCACGCTGTCCTGCGTGTTTAAGATGCCTCCCTGGTTCGGCCCACCTGACCGCAGTGGATGGTAGCTCATCAGGCTTTTGCTGAATTGCGATCATTTGAATCAGGTGTGACTGCCCACCTGTCCAGGGTGTACATCTATTACATGGATTTAACATTACTTGAGTAAAGTTTAGCCTTCTTATCACAAGTGAACTTTCTGCACATAGTGGCTCCTATTTAAATCCTTCCTTGTTCCTGAAAGTTTAAATTTTTCACAGCTTCCCCTTTTTAAATCCCCCCCATCGCTGACATTGGAAATACCTTCTGAAATATTTATATATTTTCTTTATATTTATATATCAGTGGGTTATCGTCAGACACTTGAACATTTCTTGTATCCGTTTTATCCACTAGTCACACTTTTGAAGGGTTGTAACGACTTCAGCTGATGAGATGAAGATCTTGATGTGAAGCATGATGAACAGATCAGCTAAGAGTTCAAACCTGGAAGAATACTGATCAAAAGTCATTGGTTACACCCAGTTTACTATGAAAACCAGAGAGGTGACAGTGACAGAAAGTTGCTTTTGTGTCTGCTGAACCATTTCTGTGTGGATCTGTCTAGATCTTGGGATCGCCAAAGATCCAATGGCAGCCCATTTTGTTTTGTTTTTCAGACATAGTCCAGCAGACATTAATTTAAATTTCCTTGGATTTTTCAAAGGGTTCATGATGGCAATCTTCTCAGGACCATTTAGAAGAGACCCACAGCATGATAGATCCTCCACCATACTTAACAGAAGGTGCATCACCAAATATTCATCCATTGTTTTACACCAAACCCACCCCTGTTTTTTTTTTTACAGAATGACCCAATCTCTGTCTCATCTGACCAAAGCAAACAGTTCCAGCTAGACTCCTAGAAGAGTTTAGCAAACTTCACATGCAGATCAGAAAAGGCAGTTTCTTCACAAGCTTAAATTAGCATACGCTGCATTTTCTAAGTTAAATTGCATTTTGAATTATATTGTTTCTTTCTTTTTTTAATATCACGTCTGTTTTTATGTTTAATGTGAGGTGACTAAGTGTCAAGAAAGGTGCCAATAAATAAAATGTACTATTAATATGCCTCCAAAACAAACTTGGTGACCCCAAAATTCTGTCCATGTTGTTGCGGTTCATTAACATGGGATTTGGAGATTTATTTTAGATCCCTTCCCGTCTCTGTTTCTTTCTGTGATAAACTCGGGTCCTCATCCAGCCTTCTTTGTCACCCTAAGAATATGAATAAATGCATCATCTGCCTATATATATATATATATATATAATATATATATATATATATATATATATATATATATAGAGAGAGAGAGAGAGAGAGAGAGAGAGAGAGAGAGAGAGAGATAGATATAAAGAAAATCTGATCAGCTTTAAAAAGCATTAAGTAAAAACACTTTTACGTTTATATTACAGGACTTGCTAGGGGTTAAAAAGCACGTGGAACCTGTGATTGCGTGAAATTATTTCTGAACCCAGGATTTTTTCCTCTTACTGAATAAAATGAACTCAGAATAAAAGGCTGGATTTTACCAACATTTCGAATTTGTGCCGATGTCACAGCAATAAAAGTTGTTTTTTATGCAGAAAACTAAGTAGGAATAGTAGGAAGAGGAACCCGCTCTAAATGTGTTCAACTTACTTTTTTTGCAACAGGGTCCTTTTATCAAACGCAATGATAGCAAAATTCCTCATTAAAAAGAAAGTAGAGTTGCTAATTACAGAATGTACATAAATAGTTTTTTATCTAATGAAACAAAAAAGATGTAATAATAAGCAAGGGTTGATTAGCATGACCTTAAGAGGCTCCAAAATCCCAAGGTTAATTACATTGTAATTAGTTTGGGCATTCTGATTAATGGTGCATTTGTCCGGGAATTAGCTCAGCTGAGGCACATAACGAAGTCAGTCTGATGTCGTGTTTAGGATAACAAAAAGTTGTTCTTTTTAAGCAGAATCTCGCTGCTGGGTGTTTTTTGATTAATAATCAGGCTGCACATGGAAATAAAGACGCAGTTCCTCATTTGCAGTAATACAAGCAACGTCAGCTGTGCCTCCATGTGAACCAGGTTGACCCTGATCAGGACAGCTGGAGCCTTTCATGTGAAGTTTGAAGGTTTTCCCAGCATCTACGCTGGATTTTTCAGATTCTTCTCTGTTCATTTGCACAGCTTTGGCTGAATAAATCCCCACATTGCTTTAACCTCTTCCTTTTCATTCTGTCTCGCAAGTGCTTCACATTTTTTCTCTTTCCCAAACCGTGTTTTAGTTGTGGAAAATGGATGTGGGGATTTAAAGTAGCATTTGGCTCTATAAATGTCCAATATAAAGATAAAACTAAGTCTATAGAGCTCTGATGAGCCAGAAAGTCAATATTGGATTTAATCTCTTTTACACTTGAACACACTCTAAACCCTCTAAGACTTGTTTTCTTGGAATTTATTCAGTAGTTCTTCAGGAGACATTTTTCCAAGAGGTTGTCGATGGATGTTTTGAATCTCTTGTGGCTTCTTTAGGTTCTGTCAAACCAAATTTAGTATGCTGACGAGGTTACTCAAGGAGATTTACCCCGTCTCTGTTTTTACTGCATTAGCAGGCTTTCTGGTAAAAATGACCCTGCTGGAAAGGGAAACTGCTGCCAGTCAAATATTTTCCATATCATGCTGGATCAACATTTGACAGAGCTCATCTGTGCTCATGAGTCCATCATTTCTGACACGAGCTGTAACGCCGAATGAGATGCGGTCCGATCCATGACAGAAAGGCTTTGGCAGACAGAAGATGGATGAACTGAAGGATGACCCATCTCTCAAGTTGTCAGACCTTTGCTGGATTTTCTTCTTCTTCTTCTTCTTAAGGATATGGTGTTTTAGGCGTTTTTCCTGCTATGGAAATAGAAAACTTATAATGTCCTAAAACCCATCAACTTAATATTTTTTAAGGAGAAGGCAAACTCTTCTCTTAAAAGTGGGGAAATTTATATTTGTCAGAACATGTTTAAAACATAAAATGTTTAAATGAAATCTATACCTTTTTGTATAAGTAAAAAAAAAAAAAGACTTAGAAAACCGGGCGAATGTGGGCTTTAGACAGTGTTGAATCATTACCTGAATGTGTGCTTCCCTAAGAGCAAAACAACGTCTAGCTCCAATGGACGTCTGGCAGGGAATAAAAGGAATAACTAACAGATAGATGAAATTGTATTGCTTATTTGCTAAGGACTATTTAGTCCTAGAAGGCAGCACATAAATGTGAAATAGATGGAAAATGACATAGTTCTAAACTAAAAAAAACTGGAACGTGTGCCATTCATATGTATCCAGCCCTCTTTACTCTGATGCCACTTAAAAAAAAAATGGTGCAACCAACTGTTTTCTGAGATTACCAGAACAGAGGAAAAGCCTTTTTTTTTTCTTCCAGAGAACATTAGTGAATAAACAGCCTCATAAAGACCATTGAGAGCAGCAGACGGGTCAGAGTTTGCAGATGAGTTTAAAGCACGGTATAGCACAACTGCAGAGCCATCAAGGCATGGCTGCCCACCTAAACGGACATCTTAGGGGTGGAGAGCGTTAATCAGAGAAGAAGCCAAGCGGCCCATAACGACTGAAGAGGTGCTGCAGCGATCCGCAGCTCAGGAGTGAGAACAACAAACATGTGGAAGAAGGCGCTCTGGTTAGGTAAGCTGGCCATTTTGGAGACTGGCACACCTTCCTCATAGTTACATATGGCGGTGGCAGCATCATGATGTGGGGACACTTTTCTTGAGCAGAGACATGCAGGCTGGTCAGAGTGGGTGGGAAGATGGATGGAGCTGAATACAGGACTATGCTGGAAAATCTGAAAAAAGACTTCAGACTGGGGCGGAGGTTTAAACACGCAGCCCGAGTGCTCCATTAGAACAGTTTAGACCAAAGTACATTCGTGTGTTAGAATGATCCACATCTAGAAATAATCCCATTTAAAACTAATGTTCAAAGATAATTTCCATCCAGTCTGACTGAGCTTGAGCTATTTTGCAAAGAACGTGCAAATCGTCTGTAGATGTCGCAGAAATCGTAGCTGTAAATCCAGCAAAACTGGATTCACAAACCACTTCACATTCATGCACTATTTTCTGCTGGCTTATCAAATCAAATCCTGACAAAATACACTGACATTTGTATTTTTAACGTGTCAAAATCTCAATGGGCATGGGTACGTTTGCAAGCCGCTCTAAGCACATGTTTACACATCGGCAACTTTGGCGTAATGTTCCAAATAACCATTTGGAATAATGATTTTGGACCTCCGTGTGATTTTCTTTGTTTCCTGCTAAATCAGACTAGCTCCACCTTTATTCTGAGTCCAGTTGAATGCAGCCAGACTCAGTTAAGAGAGACTCAGGGACACAGGAGACAAACAAGGGACACGTTTACCCAATCAGGTTGTTTTTTTTATTTGGAACAGAGTGGCAGATTAGTGACAGGGCGGTGGCGTGGAGGATCCGCCTCCTCTCGCTCACTCAGCCAATGACAGAAAACTCAGCCTTAAAAAAATGCAAATGTATAAAAACAGGAATGGGAACAGCAAACAGAGAGAAGTGTAGCCTCCACTGGGCTTCTTCACGCAGACACTCGCACGTCCATACCCAGACTCACATATACACAAATATACCCTCTCGTCCTCACATACACACACTTATATTATTTGGCTACGCAGGCTTAGATGGGTACAAACGCACAACTTTTTGACAGTCACTTTAGAAAAGACAGTACGTGTGTGGATCATTCCTGCCTGTGATAAAGTGGCGCCTCGTCTTTCCGTCCGTCCCACGGCGGACGGACAGGTAGACGGGCGAGACAGACGGTGAGAAGACACGGTCAGCGTGTGTGATAGCCACTTTGAGGACCGAGTTGCCCCACATTCAGCAGTGAGCAGACGAGACACATGCAAAATGCACACACACACACACACACACACACACACACACACACACACACACGGGGACAGGCTAGTGTCGTGTACACAAGAGTCTGCTGTGAAATACCAAGGTGACACACGCATACAGGCGAGGTGGTGGGTTCAGATGAGATGGAGGCACACACACACACACACACACACACACACACACCGGTGAAGGGGTGGCAGGTGATTTAACACACACAGGAGTGGAGGAGGTGTGCTACCCGTCTGTGGAAGAGCGTGAGAACTGCTGGAGTAGGTAAACACACTCTCGACCACAGTACATTCCAACTCTAATGCACCCCTCTTTATGTTTTTGATGCGCTGACACACACACACATACACACAGGAATCCACACGTACACTCAGACAAGTATAGTTTTGACTCCCATGCATTTTTTTTTTATCTACAGTACTGAGTATAAGAGAAGCTACTAGCCCAGACGCACTGGTGTGTGGTTATTGTTACAATCTCTTAGATCGAAGTACTGATCCCTGACCGCGTTCCCCTCAAAAATGGTCCCAGGGTGGGGGGGTTGGGGGGGTTGATCACTTTGCTCTCATTAACAAATCTTTACCGACAAATATGACTTCTGACCCGATAAGCGCACACGGGGGCAACTTCTTCACGCCTCCCGTCCACAACCCGAGAGCCGATCATTGGTCGAGGGGGGAACAAAAGAAAGCGAGGCATGCAAAGGGCTTGAGAGGGCAGATGATTTCCGGATGACACCAAGACTGTACATGTACTACTGTGCCTTGCAAAAACATTCATACCCCAGGAACTTTTGCACGTTTTACGTTGCTGCCACAAACTTTCATGTTTCTTATTGGGGTTTTACGCTGTGGCCGTACAAAAAGGTGGAACCGTCCGCTGAAACTGACTGACAGGCCGGGCAAAGAGGAGCCAAGAGCCTTGTGGTGACTCTGGAGGAGCTACGTAAAGCCGCAGCTCAGTTTGGGAGAATCGAAATAACAACTAGTGGAGCTCTTATAGCTTTTATGGAAAAGTGGCAAAAAGAAGGACATTAATGAAAGAAAGTCCACAGCAAACATGCAAAAGAAGAAGCTCTGGACCAAAGGTAAAAAGACGTCCATCATATCAGGGCGTTTGAATACTTTTTGCAAGGCGCCGTAATTGTGCTTCGACAAAGAAAAAAAAAAAGATTGGAAACTGATCAGAGACACCACCTGACCTCTTTCTGTCACGCTGATGACGACGACAATGAATGGCTCCGATACGAGTTAAAACGATGCGATTTAGAGTCAGTGTGGCCCGTTTCTAATGCGCAGCTAGTTTTATCTGTGTGTGCAGAGTGTGTGCGTGCACGCGACAAGAGCACAGCTCGTCTAAGGTGATGACGGGTGTGATGAATAAAAGACAGACAAAAAAAATCATGCAGATGATTAGTGACGCCAGAAAGGATACGCTGATATTTACATATATACTTATTTTCTTTTAAATGCTAAATACAACATCCGCCTGTTTAGGTTTTTATTATCATCATCATTGTTATCATTACCGCTTTATTATTATAATTATCGTAATATTTCCTCACCACCCAGCTCCAAAACGTGGATATATTATTGATTATTATTATTACTATTAATAACTAGTCTTTGTACAGCCCAGAGGAGCAGAAGGGCCACCAGCTCGACGTGACCCAAACACGGCGCGGCATTTTCTGGTTGGCCGAGCAGAGCGAGAGGTCAGAACCAGCTTCAGCAGACTCTGGTGTCTGTGTGCGGACGTGTGCGTGTGCGTAAGCCTGTGTTTATGTCAGCGTGTGAAGATTTGAGCACCGAATAAAAAAATGAAAAGAAAAAAGAAAAACAGGACGGAAGGCACAAAAGAGACCTTTCCTCTCACCTTTGACCCTGGACTCTGTGCGGCCAACCAGACGCTCGGTGTGAGGGGATTTTTTTTTTGTTTCAGGGGGAAGGGAAAATGAGGGGTAGAGCCACGCCCCACCCTCCGTTAAGTCGCGGCTTCCTCTTCTGAGCGCCCCCACTCCTCTCCTCTCTTTTTATTTGCTCCGTAAAAACAGAAGAGGAACTTTTTGTTTTATTTGTTTGTGCTGGAAAACACAGATTAGGAGAATTCTTTTTTTTCCTCCCCCGCCCGGTTTTTCCTTACAAAATAATGATATCATTACATACAGAACAAGAGAATCTGCAGAATATTAATAACAACAGTTACTTTAAAAACATCTGGTGTGTACGTGTTATTTCTTTCTGAATATATTGGACTTTTTTTTTTTGTCCTCATTTTTCATTTTCATTGAAAAGAAAGTCCCCAGAGAGAAGGCGCTCTCGGATGTTTTGGAGACGAGAGGGGAGGAGCGGGATGAGGAGATGAAACGGGCGAGTAATAGTAGTAGTAGAAGTAGAAGAAGAAGAAGAAGCAGGAGGAGGGGGAGGGCTTTAGAGTATTTTCTCTCTTCTTTCACTCTTTCTCGCCCCCCCGCCCGCCCGATGTGAGGTGCGTCTCCCTGGCGTCCAGGTGTTATGCGTAAAACTCCTCCTGCTTGTCGGGTTTCTGGTAGGTGACCGTGGCCTGTTTGGGCTCCTCCAGCGTGTAGCTGCCCTCGTCCTTCTTCTTCATCCTGTACACCAGCAGCATCACCAGGAAGGCGGCGAACAAGGCGCCCACCACGCCTCCCACTATCACAGCTGAGGCAAAGGGAACAAACAAAGAAAGGAAAGAAAACAGGTCAGTGATTTCAGACTGAAAGGCTGCACCTACCGAGACTACACAACTCGCACGTCTACGCTGACAGCACGGCAGATCTACCACAGCATCACAGTCACCTTGCTGCTAAGTGAAAGCTGATGAGCCTGGCCGTGCCAGCACACAAGCTCTGCTGCAACAGCTTTGTGCTAAATTGCATCTCTGCAGAGCTACAAGGAGTAGTTAAACTCGATGGGGCTGGTGTTAATTTCTGAACCCCTGGCTCTGCACGTCAACAAGCTGAGAGCGAGAGAGCAGTCTTCGGTTGACAGCATAGTCACAAACTCCCTTGTAGTTGATCGCTTGAGTCGATGCGAAAGCTGAAGGCAGGCTGTCATTTTTCAGCAAAATAAACAGAACGGATGTTCAGTGTGACTCTTTACGTCGCAGCCAGTAAGACCTGGTCTCTGCCACGGCTCGTAAAGTCCAGGTTGCAGTGTGTGATCGTCTGCAATAGTTTTTGACCTACACGTGGCGTTCTGCTCAGGTTGGCACAGTCGGTGTCACAGGGCAATAGAAAATAGGTATTTGTCAGTTGCATCCAAACTAGTTTTCTTTTCTAATTTGCAGGTCCTGTCAAATGGGACTTGGCAGCTACCAGTGGCATGCCGTGTAAACACTGGAGATAAAAATGGCTGTACACCCTGGGCGGCTGACGAGATTGAGGTTGGTATGCATTTCACAGCCTATGATTCAGTTTTAAACCTAATGGTGGTTTATTTGACTTAATCCTGGCAGCTTTTGACCCTTTATAATCCAGAAGCATCTGAAAGGCATAATCCACTAATTGGTCAAAGCAGGATTGAACATCCTCACTGATATTTGGATGTTTCTTAGCGAGTTGGAGAAAAATAAAATTAAATCACCAACAAGCTTCACTTTTCATCAGAAATTTAGAGCTCAAGTAAATTGGTTGGTTTCCTGGCGCTGACCCGGACTTTAAAGCAGCACTGTGTAACTCTTAGCCACTAGGGGGCACTAGACTTGTAACTTCCAGGTTTAGCGCAATTAAAGATCTATTTTAAAGCAGTTTGATGTTTGTTTGGGAGCATTTTCCTGCTGGAACAACCAGTTATGTCCAAGAATCAACCATCTACCTCAGAGGTCTCCAGCCCCCCCCGAGAGGCACAGCCCTGCAACTTCTGGGTGCATCCCTGCTCCAACCTACCTGAATTAAATGAACGAGGACTGCAGTTGGAGAACCATGATCCTAGGTACTGAGTTGACAAGGAGATAAATCATTTTGAGATTTCAAATTTCATTATTCTGTCCAGTTTGTGCGGTGCACCAATAACATTGGAAATCAAATCTACCCTTTGCACTATGCCCGACAGTTGGCAGATTGGTCTTAGGTTTTCAAAACCTAATCTTGACAGCATCCTTGTCATTATGATGAAAAATCTCCACGGTTCTCGGTTTCCTCTCACTTTGGGCCTCTCTTTATGTGGGCAGCCACAAATTCATTTTTTTAACAGGGGGTTCCTTCTTGATCAGCACCGTTTTAATGAACTCTGCCAAGAAAGGTGGTCAGCTATCCAGCCAGAGTTATACCTCCAGCTTCTCAATAGCAACAGAAAGGCTGCAGTTAAGGTGTAACTTGCTGTAGGATCAACAGGTCAAAGGTTGCTAGCTGTCCTACACCCTACGTCTTCAATTAATGAGAGTCGATGATTTCAGGCTATGGCTCCAAAACTGTGGGAGGCACATCCTCTGTGTATCTGCTGCATAGATCTTAGTTTAAGAGCTGAAGGCACTTTTATTTATACAAACGTGCCATTAGAGCTTCAGTTTTATTCTTTTGTATAGTTTGATGCTTTTGCCTCTCTCTTTTCAATAATTTCCAGCATTTACGTGCTTTTTTTGTGTGCTTTGATGCTTTAACGGGAGAAGCACTTAGCGCTAAATAAAAACTGCTATATAAATAAACCTTTCTACAATATTGACCTTGGATTATAAAATAAATATGAAAATAAATCCTGACTTGAAAAAGACATTCAGCTAAAGCACAGACAATTTAAGTTCTTTATCTTACAAAATAGAAACGTGAAAAGTGCAGAGAGACATTTTGTTGTTTTGTTATCTAAACTGAATATGAGATCACCAGAAACACAAATTATTTACTGAACTCTAACAAATTTAATTAAATGGTTAATTAACAGGTTGACTACCTCAGAGATGGGCACCAACAGAACAGAGATGCAGAGAAAAGGAGCGAATAACTAATCATATACACAGTTCTAAGTCTAGCACACAATCTAATCTAATATCTGTTGCCTCCTGCTCTTTACCGACAACCAGGAAATCAGCAAAAACCACCGCCAGCAGTCCACCAATCAGAAGAGCTGAAGGAGAGACATGGAGACGGTCAGGTCAGGCAAGTTGGCTGCGCCTTCATTTTCTACAGCAGCTCGTTGAAATGAGAAAAAGTAAAAGGGGGACGCTGGGAAAGAAATAAGAATTGGCTAGAGGGAAAACGGGGGGGGGGGGGGGGGAGTAAGGGTTGGAGGACCTGACGGGAGGACTTCTTGTTCTCAGTGGATCAAATGGAGCTACGCAGCAGGGTGGTCAATGTGCTCTAGGGTGATCCTGGTTTCCCTTAGCAGCCACCCAGCAGGAGGAAGCAGAAAAAGAATACAGGAGGCAACGCGGGAAGGTTTTCTGCTCATCTAAACAGCTGATTGATTGTGGGTTGGTGGATCAGACGGACGGGACAAAACCTCCGACTTGTTCTCACCTATTAGGACCTCTTTCCTCTCCAGGATGTTCTTCTGTGGCAGCTGGGCGGCGGAGCTGCCTCCGTCCACCGTGTTCCCGCTGAAGTCCGGGTCCACCGGCATTACGCCTCTGCCGAGATTGTTCCGGCGATCCTCGCTGATCTCCGAGTCCCCGCTCGGGCCTACGGCGCCCAGCTCGTTGTTCCCCTCCTGAGACGGAGGCAGAAGTACAAAGTTAACAGGACATTTTTTCGATTTGATGTAATTAAATTTGTGCCGCAGAGTCGCTGCCCTGAAACTTATCCGCAGCAGCACGGAGAGAGTTTTCCAAGACACACGCTGGCATTTTCAGACAATGAGTATCTGTATGTTCTCTGAACAGCGGAAAAGAGGCTTGTTCTCAGACAAATATGTACACAGACTTCATCCAATATGATGGCTTTTCCACATTAAAATAAATAAAGAGATTTAACCAGAGGAATGCAGGTGGTCTGCAAATAAATTACGAAAAATCAGGCGGATGGTCAGATCATTGCACAGAATCAACGACGGTAGCACAGGCTTCATCTTGTTCTTAAACTTTATCCGATGATGTTCAATAGCAAACAGGTCATGAGAAGAAGAGATAAGGGATGTTTGATCGCTGTTGAGACCAATGAAGAAATCCCATTGACAGATATTGGCTGTTTACCGAAAGCCTGATCTGGATGATTCATCTTCTGACACTTAGAAATGAGCCACATGTTCATCTATCACTACAATGGTTAGCACTGCAGTTTTCCTTTTGTCAATTATAAACTCACACTCATACATTGGACTTTCTCATATTACAACACACTGACTTGATTGTGTTTTATTAGGATTTTATAAGGTAGAGCAAGCAGGGAGGAGGGGGACGCATGGTTTTATTTAGTTTTCCACAAATAAAAATCCTAAAAAGTGCGGCATTCATCCCCTTTGAGTGAACCACCTTTCGCTGCAAGTCCTTTTTTTCGGGGACATCTGGAACATCCATGCTGAAGAACAGCCTCCCCGCAGCATGATGCTGCCACCGTCATGTTTAATGTTCAGGATGGTATTTTCTGGATGCAGCATTATCTCTTTCCATTTTAAAAAATAATGCTATATTTGCTTTGTGACCTGGAAATATGTCGTAGAGAGAATAAAGTTTGCCCACCTCGTTGGCTGTGATAAAAGGAGAACCTTGTCAGGGTAGTTTAAATCCTTTTATTATGGTGTTATCACTTTCTCCGTGCACCCAAGGTGTTTTCTAAACTGTTTGTGCCGATTTTAGATTACCATGCAGAAATCATCGGATGCATACAATCCAAACTACTTTATGCGCCGTTAAATACAAAAATGGATTTTCAAAGTTTTCGTTTTTGTTCTGGAGCAAAGCCATCAGCTCACTTTCTTTCAGTGTAGCTTCTGGGGATAAGTACAGGTGAAGCTTTGGCCACTATATCGATTGAATTAACAGGCTGGGCAAATGTGCTTGTCATCATTTGCTTCTGGGTTGAAAAGCTTAAAGCTATCATTTATTCATAGTTACTTAACGTGCAAGACGACTGCACCTGAAGGAACAGATATTGGTATCATCGTAAAGGGTCCAACACGTGCCATCGCCATCTCCTCCAGGGGGTCATGCTGCAGAATGATGTTACCACCAGTGCAGAGCTTCCTTAACGTTGACAGCAGGTGGGTGTGACTGTATCTGTAGGCACGGTGAGACCTATATTGCAGTTTATACCACACTATGCCGTACTCCAGCATCTAAAACAAGAATCTAAACATGTTGAGTTAGCAGGACGTGACATTTGTGCAACTGTTGGTCATGACTCTGCGGTCATTAAGGCTCAATCCCCTTTGAGGTAACAAACAAACAGTAAAGGCTGAGTAAGAGGTTAAAGGTCAGTTTAACCAGGGATAAGCTTAGGCTCGTGGTTTGGTTCGATTTAGGAAATTGCTTTTTGAGAGCGAGATTCAGACTGGATTTTGATTTATTTTCAGGATCAGGATTGCTTGGTAATCATTTCATTTGTCTCTGTTTCACTGCTGAGTTCTGTTATCGATTGCGATGTCACTGGATTTGCCCTTTACTCACTCAGTATAGTTCATCTGTTGGTTTTGTCAGATCTCTGCTCTAATCGCACCACTGTCAGATGACTTCTTGAGGGAGTTTGTTTTTCGGTTGGCTGCTTGCTGAGCCGTCTGCCTTCGGCTTCCGTTTCCCTACATTTTTACTTTTCTTACTGTTTATCGGTGGTCAGAAACTCTCCTCCTGGCCCACTAGTGGATACAGTAGCGCTTGGGAGAATAATTGGGATCTGAGATCATTTAAACCAACAGCCTGCAGAGCCTGACTGACATGTCAAAAACCGGCAACTGGAGCTGTGGTCTCGTTTTCCGCCTTCACAATCCTCCCGCCCAGCTCATCAAGCCGCACCGCTGCAACCACGGTTAAGCTCTCATTACATTAGATGCGCCGATTAACAGATCCAGAAGTTGTAAAGTGAACCACAGCGACCGGATGCATGAGCAAAAGCAGACACACAAGCAGGATTGTTTAGGGGAGAATGAAAAGTTTATGATTGTAACCCTGTAACTTTAACATTTCATTTTGGAGCGTCTTGAATGCTAGCCAGTATAAAAGCTTTAAATCATAAGAAAGTGAGTTCGTTTGGCGATAGAAATTTAAATAATGATTAAAGCCTAAAAATTAAAATTGTATTTTTTTTGATTACATAACTTTTTGACAAGAATCCAGCTGAAACTTTGTTGTGCGTAATGCTTTTCTCCTCCTTTGAACACATGCTCCAAATTACTGGTTAAATAATCAGCACTGGTGAAAGAGAGATTTAAAAGGTGACAGCAGGAAAAATAAATCCTGGAGAAAATGTTTCTTGCTTCGGTTTGGCCCCCATGTCTGGTCTTCAGACCTTCAACACAGACTCAGAACAATGAGGGGCCGAGTTTAAGTCACTGTGCTTACCAGCAACCACTCAAAACTTGTTTACTTGCTGCGATTTATTTGCACACTGCAAAAAGGGAACTAAAAGAAAGTGCAATTTTCTTGAAATGAGTGCATCTGTTCTTGATTTGAGCTGGCAAGTTTAAATGATCTGCCAATGGAATAAGATTTTTGCACTTTAAATAGGAACAGCTCATCTCCATCATCTTATTTCAAGTGCAGTCTATCTAATTATCTTATTTTAGGGGTAAAAATATCAATTTTAATGGTGAATAATCATATTTACCTGCTCAAATCCGGGACAGATACACTCATTTCAGGAAAACTTTACTTACTTTAGTTCCCTTTTTGCAAACTTTTACAGTGTGAGTGAAATTAGTCCTAAACTCAAGTATAAGAAGTCAGACTATCAAATCATCACAATAGATTAAAACGGATTTTATAAATTGAAACAATAAATCAGAAATAAATAACTCTGTTACTGTCTTCCTCTTTGTAAAAAACGTGTCAAAGTTCAAATAACCTCAAGGCTCTCAGAAGGCCCTGGACTCTGAGGAAAATAAACATCCAATCCTCTCTAGTCTCACCTGAACCTGTGCGTTTTGGAAAGGCTCTTATCCCAACAGGAAATAAAACTCTGCTCCGCATTACTACAGACGAATGGTTTGAACCGTTGCACACCTGTGTCGTTGTGGGCGGCTGTGGGCGGGTCGTTCTTTCCGTCGGGGGCCCCTGAGTGGTCTTCGATGCTGGAACCCTGGGCCTGAAGGGGACTCTGGTCTTGACGGTGGTCGCGGCTGTGGTGGTGGTGGTGGTGGTGGGTGCAGGTGTTGTAGGCTCGGGCGTGGTCTCTGCTGTGGTGGGCGCATCGTCCTCTGTGGTGGATTCGAAGTAGTCTGAGGTGGACTCGGGTGAGAGGTACACATCATCCTCCTCCGTGGTGAGCTGTTCGTCTGAACCAGTAGAGGGTCTTGCGCTCTGCACAGCACTGGTTGACAGGCTGCTGGTCGACGTGGGGAAGACAGCGGACGACCGGGGGGCAGCGGTGGTCTGAGCCGCCCGGATTCTCTCCAGCTCCCTCTGCCTCTCGAGCTCCCGCTCTATCTGCCTCTCCCGTTCTCTCTCCCGTTCCCTCTCCCTCTCCCGCTCCCTCTCCCTTTCCTTCTCTCTTTCCATCTCTCTGATCCTCTCTCTTTCTCTTTCCCTTTCCAGCTGTCTCTCTCTCTCCTGCTGCCTTTCCCGTTCTCTGTCCTCCAGCTCCTTGTCCACGTAGATGCCGCTCTCTCCGTCGGCCTCCGTGGGAAGCACGGCGGTGACGTCGTCTGGGCTGGGGCTGGGCTCGGCTGCAGGTGAGGCTGAGGGGGCGGGGCTTGTTGCCTGGGTGGTGGAGAGGAGCAGGGGCTCTTCTGTGGTGAAGGACACGCCAGATTTCGTCGGGCTCATGGCGATCCCGTAGACTGGAGAAGGAGAGAAGAGGAAGCTAAAATTATTTAAAGTAAATTAAATGAGAGATGCAAATGGCACCACTTCCTGTTACCTCCAAAAAGCTGTGCAAACTGGACATAAATTTTAAAAATAACCTCAGGAATAAAAATGTCCCCATCGTGATTCTCAATAGATTCAGAATTTTACTTTTGGTTGTCATTTAAAGTTCGAAAAACATTTTGATTTCTGTTCTCATAGTGTAGGTTGCCACAGCTTTTCTTGTCCCCGTTTGTCTGAAGCAGCCTGTTGAAGCCCCCGGTCTCTTAGAGACCCTCATTCTTACCATCTGTTGTGATTAGATGCTCACATAAGGTGGTGTGCATCTCTTTAAGGGCTGTCAAACTGTGGATGTGAAGGCTGTGGGAATGTCAAGCTGAAAGCATCGATTTATAATGTAACATTTTGGCCAGTTTAGGGAGTTTGCTTTCTAGGAGAGGGAACATTTACTTTGGGCTATCTGACTTTGCAAACATTTACAGATATTTGAAGGATTTGAAGGATATTATCAAGGATTGTTTTCCCAAAATGCTAAAGTTTTTGTGTTATAAAGAAACGCTTCCTGTAAGTTAATCGGTTTTTGGTTGCAGCTTATCAGTGTTTTCGGAACAGTTTAAGACCAGGAGAGGATGGATCTGTGCTTTGTTGTGTCTTGGTCGACCCCGTCGACGAGACACAACATCCTGCTTCAGTCAAAGCAAAAGCTGTTCAAAGACCAAAATAGAGATGGGAAAAACTGATCGCCCCTGCAAGTTAAGACTAATAATGTGGGCTTTGTACAACTGCTCATGATTCACCAGTAAGAAAGAGACTGAGGAAAAAAGGGAATCTATGGGAGAGATCCCAACGCAGAAACCACTGCTGACCAAAGTTCCTAAAAAAAAAAAAACAACAACAACCATCTCCTAATGATCACCAGGACTTTTAGGAAAGCACTGGGTCAACTGATGATGCAAAATTGGAACTTTTATGAAGATGTTATTCTCGTTGCATTTGGTAAAAAGAAAAAAAAAAACTAGTCCACACTAAATGGCTCAAAATAAATAAGCCCAAGGTTATTTCCAATTGAAATGCTTGGGCTTGACCTTACACAGGTCATCCTTGCTTAAAAACCTTTCAGTGTGACTGAATTTATAAAATCCCACAAAGGAGAGCTGACTGAGTTTGCTCTTCGGCAAAGTAAAAGACCGATTACGGCCATCTCAAGCACCTGATGGTAGATGTTTCATATTTAACCAGCGTCATCTTTGCCTAATATTAAAGTTTGCTTGTTGACGTAAAACAGGTATAAAAAAGAAAAAGAATCTGTACAGCCCTCTAATGCCACCCCTAGTAAACATGTGTAAAGAGCCATAAGATAAAGGAACCTTTTATTTTACAACTATGCTGCTAAGTGAGACATTTAGGGTAACCACGTTTCCAAAACAATCGATTTATTTATTATATTTACCTTTACCATGAAATTTGACTGGAACGAGTTTTGGACAACATTGATATACACTTACAGGATCGGAGGGGAAATGAGCATAAAAAGAGCAGACAACAAATATGCCTCAGACATCGCGTTGAGTTCTCCAGCTCTATACGGGCGGAAGAAAATATGTGAAGCTTTTGGTTGTTTAGAAAAAAATAACAGAGCGGTATTTTATTTCTAAAGCAAGTAAACAAGAAGGTTCTGTGAAGACTTGTAGGAGCAAAGAAAAAAAAACACCTGATGACTGAAATCGGCTGATTTCCAGCCTGAACAGGCCTGACTGCTGACCGCCTGGTCAAACTCAAAAACTATTCCTTGTAAGTTTAGATTTAAATGATTTGCGTTCAACCAAGAAGTTTGTTTTGTGCTAAGTAATTAGCTATGAATCTTCAAAAGATAAAACAATATTAAAGGAATATCAGTTCTGGAAAATATATGTTTTTACTTACATTTTATTTACAATTCTTTACCTTTCTCAATATTCAATTTAAAAGCCTATTGGCATTACAGCAATGACCATCTTTTTGACATTTTTTCTACTGGCATTTGAAAAAATTCGCTTTTGTGATGAGCTCCAACTCTGAGGTTGGAAGGCCTCCTTGCCATCACCTTAATGTTTAGCTCACTTAACAGATTCAAATCAGGGCGTCAGTGTTACTTCCAGTCCAAAAGAAGTATGTTGGTAAAATTAAAATATATCTTTAAACCTAAATCTGCCAGGGGTAGCAATAATTTAATTAAGTGCAAAGGTACGGTCACACCGAATGCGATCAAGGCAAATTTTTTGCCCTGATCGCCTGCTGTCGGTCGCTTGACATTTCACCTCTCTCTCACAAACAATTCACACAGACAACTCAGCCATTTTCTCCCAACCAGCTTCACCGCGTCATCATCCGCTCGCTGGTTCCTCGTCTGTTCAATTCACCGTGCCGGACATGGATTTTACAGAGTGAGTCACGATGCTGTTTGTAATGTGGAAAGCCGTCTGTCCAGGACCAAGAATGGGAGCTGCTGCCCCACCACGGCGGATAGATCCCCCTGGGACACGAACTACAGGCGTCTTTGGTCAGTAAAGCCATCATTGCTCAATAGAAATATAGCCTAATTGTACTGTCTATGTAACACATAAAAACATTTTTGTGCTTAAATAAATGGAGGAGGACCCTTAAATTGACAGAAAAGTTCAGATTGTTGAACTTGAGCGAAATTTCACTTCGCTCTGTTTGCAGTTTTGCCCATTTCGTGTCGTTAATGCTCCTGTTCAGGAGCGTTAAACCGCTCCTGAACGCACCTTTACATAGGGAGGACTCGCTCAGGTCGCGTTCGGTGTGAACGCACCTAAAGAGCTAAGCATGCAAACAACAACGCCCTTTGGTGTGGGGGTTGTTACTGAGTGAGCTTATTAGCTTGTTAGCTATTTTCACAATCAGTGAGATTTTTAAAAAGGACGAGGAAGTAGAAAAGATGCTATTTGAGAGGAAACGCCGAACAATACATGTCTGTGGTCCGCGCTGTAAAAGAGAGCCGATAACAGAAGGCAAAACGATGTACAGCACCGGTTCTCTTTTTCGTTCTCTTAGTCCTTTAGAACATTTGTAACCTCTGTTGATTTTTGGAACCAGCCGGATATAGAAATGTTGGCTGCGCTAATGGTGCTAACTGGCAATATAAAGTGTTCATTTTAAAAGTCATGTCAGGAAATATTCCGCTTTTGTTTTTATACAGTAAAACTCAGTGATATGCTGTTCTCACCAGAGAGAAAAGACCAGCGAAAGTGGCAGGTTAAAGCATACAAAAAGACAGATATCAGGAATCAGCAGAACTGTGATTGATGCATCTCTAGTTTTCAGCCGATTATTGACTAAGAGACAATCTGACAAATTTATTTGACTGTATAAATATCCTTGTTTCTAGCAAACGGAGCCCCTTTCCCTGAGAATTTAAGTGTCTTTGCCTTTCTGCGCCAGCTCATTTTAAATGTCACTGCACTTAATGACACAAGCGCTGCAGGGAGGTGTTTGTGCTGTCAAATCACTTAAGAGCAAAATGATGACTTTGACACGGCAATCTCAGCCACAATGAAATGTTTTTTTCCCCCCTCTTATTTAGCCGCCTGACAGCGGAAAGTGATTCGAGCACGAATTGGATCAACTACAGTAAGTTCAGCTGGGGTAGAAGCTGAAGAGGAAAACAAAGATTAGAAAAATAAAACTTTCTTTTGGGCCTCCAGATCGGGTATTAAAAATGTATTTTGGTCAGTTAGTGCGGATGGAGATCTCTAGAAAGAGTAGCTGCGGTGAATGCCATTTATATATGCCTATATGTAGTGCATTTTCAGAAGGAGCAGAGAGGAGATGAGCAGAGCTGTGGCTCATAATATTGTTACTCTGCCTTTCATTTGGTTATAGCAGTGAAGCTCCTTGGGTTGAAAGAGAAGCAAATTGAATTTGCAGACACAAAGACACGAAGGCTGTCAGAGGAGCTGGAGAGGATATCGGAAAACGGACTCCAACAATGCGTCTTATGTTTAATGTATCAGAAGCCACAAAATACCTCCACGGAAGCAGCAGAAGCAGACATTAAACGCACGTCTTTGTCTGCTAAAAGCGAACCCTTTCTTTGGAAAGGTTCAACTCTATATCAGGGTTTTAGATAAAGCAATTTGCCAGGCTGCTGTTTCAACCGCAGGGGGTGCCTCTGCCACTCTTCCCTGCTCTGAATTGTAATTTATTTCATGCTCACCCACCAGCGCCGTGCCTTAACTGAGGGCGGCCCTCAATGAGTCACGCTTGATAAAAAGAAGCCGGCCAACGAGCGGCGCAGGCCAGATCAGAAAATCAGGCCGTTACACCAATGTGACTTACGCTAAGCAGGTAATTCCCAAACACGCAAACTGGCAGCACTCCCTGAAGACGACATGTGCCGGCAGGTAGCTGCGTGTGATTGTCTAATCTGTGTGGACTGTAATCTGATTAGAGCAAAGAAGGTCTCTGGAGATCGACCCTGGGTTAGTGGTCATTTGCAACGATGTGCCCAAGAGTTTTTTCTTTAAATCTGTATCCTGACCTGGCTGAAGAGCCAAACACTTGTGGAAGAACTTCACCATTTTTACGTTAGGATCAAAAACTTCTGCATAACTCATAGGGAATGTTGCACATTTACGTGTTCAGCCCCCTGGGTCAACAATACCTTGTAGAACCAGCTTTTGCTGCAGCTACAACTGCAGGTCCTTTGGGCTATGTCTCAACCAGCTTTGAATATCTAGCAACCGACATTTTTGTCAATTCCTCTTTGCAGAACAGGTCAAGCTCAACTAAAAGGAGAGCGTCTGAGCAGCGACTTTCAATTCTCGCCACAAATTCTGTGAATGCACTTTGATATAAACTGTTTTATTATAACTGCAGCTGCAGGTTTGGTGTTTTTGTCATGCTGGAAGGCAAACCTTCACCCAACTCTTCAGAAGCCTTTAACAGGTTTCCTACAGAAAAGCATCCCCACAGCATGATGCTGCCACCTCCATGATGTGCCCAGGGTCATATGGATTTGTTAGATAATTAGATGATAATAGATAATTGCCACATGTAGTTCACAAAGTTCATTTTTTTGCTCTCATCTTGACCAGAACACCTTCTTCCATGTTTGCTGCGTCTCCTAAATTAAAGGTCTCCAAGCACCGAGCTGAGGAAGAGTATACAATCCATTTAATTTTCATTCGATTGAAAGTTACACTCTTTAAGATGTTTTACGTTGCAAACACAGATCCTCTTTTTAATATCTCTGATTTTTTTTTTCACTTTTTGCATGTTTAAAATAAAAGGTTATGCTCAGAATTATTCCTAAACCTGGCAGGTTTAGTTTTAAAGGGGTCATTGTAATGTTAATGTCTTGGAGCGACAACAGCAAGAGTCTGGATTTGAATCTGATAGAGAATCTGTGGAGGGAGCTAAAGATGAGGGTGATGGCAAGGAGGCTACCAATGTCAAAGGGTGCTTTAGTTCAAAGCCAAATATTCATTTTCAAAGTACTAGTGGAAGGATTGAAGGCATTACAGCAGTCAAACTTCCCTTGTTGTTGAACACTTTCTTCCAAGGGACCTAGTCCCATATTTTGACCACAAAAAAATGCAAAAAGAACATGTATTAATTTTCAAAGAAAGCAATCTACGCCAACTGTTCATCCTGATAGCGTTTACTTGACAATAATTTTGCACCAGCCGTAATCAGCAGACATTGTTGTGCCAAAGAACTATCAGAAAGCAAGATGCGGACAATTGACGCAGCTACTGTAAGTCAATGGACCGTCCAGCAATGCCTCACGGTAAAGTGACAGCTCGTTGTGGTCGAAGACCAACCCGATTTACAGGGTTAGAGTTAACTTTATCTCTTTCTTTTCGCACTTCCGCAGCACGTTTTTGACTCGGTCAACTCCATTGCTTCTCCTTGCTTACTTATTGCGCACATGTGCAATTACTTGCGTCCGGTCACGTGGTTTTGTTATAGTGAATATACACAAAAACGCTTCATTTACTAACAAAGAGCAAAAACAAAGTGTAAAACAGAAATAAAATATATTAAACCAATATGGAACAATAATTTAATCGGAAAAACTTTGTATGCGACCAGAGTGAGTTAATGGCGTAGACATTCGTAAAGTCATAGGATGTGACTAGGCCCCTTTAACGGCTTTAACGTTGATCATAGAGAATTAAATTCAATTTATTTTACTTATATAGCGCCAATTCATGATGCATATCATCTCAAGGCTCTTTCCAAAGTTAAATTCAATCAGATCATACAGATTGGTCAAAATGTTTCCTATCTAAGGAAACCCTGCAGATTCCATCAAGTCCTGACAAGCAGCAATCACTCCTCCGGAAAGAGCGTAGAGCCACAGGGAGAGTCATCTGCATTGTTGATGGCTTTGCAGCAATCCCTCATACTGAGCAAGCATGACGCGACAGTGGGGAGGAAATCTTCCCGTTAATGAAAGGTACAAATAAACTGAATGTTAATGAAACAGATATTTTTTCAATAAGTTTAATGTTTTTGAGGAAAAAAACAAATACTATTCTGCCAATAGTACGAATCATTTTGGGCTTCATATCTGACCTGTTGTACGAAACTAAATCCCAACCACACAACACACCCGGGCTAACGCAGAGGACCTGTCTTTAGATTCTTTTGAAAATCATAGTTTTCTTTTTGCGCTAGATTGTTTTGGTCTGTAAGATATAATCTAAAAAGAGAACACTGAATCTGAAAGTGAAAAAGAGGAATGAATACATGTTTATGAGGCGCCCGTCTGTGTGGATGTGTTGAAAAGCAGACCATAAGGACAGGGAGCTGAGGGGGGTGGCTGGAGGCCTCGGGGTCAGCAGATTGAAACCAAGCAGCTGTCTGGGTTTGAAGGAGCCAGGGCGTGAGTGCGTAACCCTCATTTACAACAACACCAACGCAGACACACTTACAGCCAGAGCCAGAGCCCGAGTAGAGGTCCTCGTCATCGTCAAAGCCTTCTCTCGTCGAGCCTTCGTCATCGATGGACTGAGACCACGTCTGCGCCTGTAAGGGGGACAGAGGGAGGGAGGTGCGAATGACAAAGATTAGAGTTATTCGTCACGGACTGCCGAGCTGTTCGTCAGTTTACTCGAAAGAGAGACCACTTTGGCAGATTACGTCCGCGCACAGACATGCACGCAGCTGTCTGAGAGGAGGTGCGGGCTGCATTATGCCGGACAGGGGAACATCTGTCAGTCTGTGGGTCTCTGGAGGAGCATAGTTAATGAGTTGATCTAAAGCTGGGATTCTGGCAGGGAAACATCAAAGCTTTTTCAGGGGGGAAAAGGGAAGGAGGGGGGTTTAGTTAGTCTCCGCTTGTAAGTGATGCTCAGACTGCAAAGCACCAAAGGACAGGACTGCAATTAACTTCTGAGGTTGGCAATTTTTCATTATACGTTAATAGGGAGATGGTTTGAATTAATTGTTTTCATGCGAGAGTAAAATGTTAGAGAAAGCAGGATTTAATAAAATATTTTAAAATTGCAACATCAAATAGATGCCACCATAAAATCTGCACAGTTAATCGCTATTAGGGAATAACTATATTTTCTAATTAAAAGTTAATACATTCATGTCTGAATTAGGTTTCTAAAAGAAAACAAATCCAAATTCTGGATGAAGTCAGGCTAGTAACCATTGCTATTGTATGCATGCCATTCAAATGTATAACCTTACTTTCAATAAAGAAAATATCCATTAAAAGAAAAACAATAAAGCCTTCAGGATTTTTTTTATTGGAAAAAAACTTTTTATATTTGAGAGCTACTGGATTAAAGATTTTAGGCTAGAAAAGCTCTGGGTCATACCACTTTATTTCATAGCTGGAAACAAACCTTTTTTTTCCAATCTACCCAACAATTTCACCTACGTTTCTTAACGGTGCAGGTTTTCAGAAATAAACCTGATTGGCGAATATAACAATGCTCAAATCGCACATATGTACCGGTACTTTAAATGAACTGTACATTACTTTCTGAATATTTACATTACATCCCTGTTTTCAGTGTTTATGGTTCTGGTCCCTCTTTGGGTCGGTTGACACTTGTGCAATGTGTGAACTATTATGAGATAATCTAAATTATCAGTTGTCAGAGCAGGTAATGAAATGACCCCCAAGCCAGTTATGAACCGATGCATGGTTGGTATAAAGCATGCCGAGCCCGGTGGTTCATACAGTGCTGCCAGAAACTAATTTCCTAATCAAACACAGGTTTCTTTTGTTTGTCACACTTAAATGTTTAAGGTCCACCAGTTTCAATATCACATGAAGATAACCTGAGTGAACACAAGTGACGGTTTAATTTATTAAGGGAAAAAAGTGATCCAAAGCAACACGGCCCCACCCCATGTCAAAAAGTTATTATCTCCTAAACCTTGTTAGAGGGGTAATAATATTTTCCCATAAAGCCAGGTTAGTATAAATAGTTTGGTTTTGTTTGTTTTATACATATAAAACGAAAACATCTTTCAAAACAGCTTTTTGTATTTCATTGGGTTAGTTTTGTCTGAAGATTGTTTTGATTATCTGAAAAAAAAATTAAGTGTGGCAGCGTTAAAGTGTGAAAAGGAAATCTTTTTCACACCGCTGTAAGAAACAACAAGAACTGCAAAAGTGCTAAAGGATAAAGGGACCGCCACCTGACAGAAAAAGACTAGTTAACATTTTTATTAAGGGAAATCCGTTATATCTGAATAAAACGCCTTACTGAAAGGTCATTTGCTTAAGCAACAAACAAAAGAGTTTTAAATGTGTGGGCATGTTCACATGAAATAATGCAGTCTGAATATGGTTGATTTAATAAGGCTAGCTTTCATTGGGATAAAAAAAAAAAGGTCATCTTTCAGCATATTCTTCTGGGCTAAATAAAGAAAGGACTGGCTGACCTGAAATATGCACACACACAAAGAATTTGTGAGGGTGTTAGGAGGGGAAGTGGCAATGCTTGCAGTAAATCCCCGTGAAATAGGGACAAGCAGCAAAAGGCAAAATCAAGAGACCAGAGTATGAGACATATTTTCTTGGTAAACAGGTAATCAATGAGTTAATGAACCAACTAATTCAACAAGATGAGCGTCTTAAGCCCTTCTCGCAGTACTGAGGTAGCTAGTCAGGTAATCTCAATGATTTTTAGCAACTATTTTAAGACATCCTGTTGAAACGAGGATGAAACCGACAGATGTCTCCTGTGCTTTTTACCTGAGACTCGTTGACTTATCCAACCAGCAAACTAAAACCAACAGAGGGTTTTGCTTCATAAGCCGGAAAACAAGACATATTTTTGCCTTATCGATATTTAGCTGAAGACTTTATTGACATCACTTTGGTAAAAGGCTGCTGTACATTAGAGATTACATTCAGTGTGAATGATTTCACCCACTCCTACCCCTCCAGCTTAATCCAGGTCTGTTTGGTCAGAGCCGGAGGGGACAAAGCGGAGCCGTGGCGGGGGTCAGGCAGGGGGTAATCGAGGATCGCTCAGATATTTGAATCTCTGAAGTGAATGACCTCGTATTCCCAAACACTAAGAGGTCGATCCCTCCTCCCTCCTCATTCATCTCTCTCTTTTTCTCATGACCTTAATCCCAGATCCCTGGGATATTCAACACACCCTTCAGCGCTCAGAGGCTTTTCTCATCACAGAGGGTCAACTGATACCACCATGCCATGCGTGCACTTTGTCACAATATGTGCTGCAGCGCAATGAGAGACCCGAAATGACAGCTCACGTAGCAAACAGTGTCGAGAAAGCTTTATGAAGGGAGTTTTCAGGGTCAAAAAGCTTATTATTATAAGATTTGGATCAGTATGCAGAAAGGTGTTTGTTGTTAAACCGTTCTGAACTAGAGCTTTCAAGCACTTGAACTCTGACAAAAACACCTTCGCATTTCTATTAAGCCTACAAGCTGTTAAAAAAAGGTTTCTGCTTTCTATAGATTTTTTTTTAATACAGAAAACAGTGTGGTTATAATTACAAAAGAGTTAAACTCATGCATCTTCTTATTTATTATCTCTGTAAATGTGTTCTTGTAGTGCTGAGGTTGCAGAGAGGAGCTATATGGAAATGAGAATTGCCCCAGCTTTCAAACTTTCTAAATCAAAACTTTGGAATTAACTTTAAGCAAAGAAAATGCCTCTGTTTTGTTTTCTTCCATACTGTAAAGGTTGGTAGTAGGGGTGAAACAATTAATCTGATTAATTGTGATTGATCGATAATTGAAATGATCAAAAATCGAATAATCATTAACTGGACTATACAGACTAAAAAACATGACATTTGCTGAAAGCACAGCCCACTCACAGCAGTAATTAGGCCAGAAATTTACAAAAAATATACAGTTTGCATTTAAAATTAAAAACCTGTCTGCAATTATGATCTATCTAGAAATCCTCCAATTGCTTAGTTTTAGCATCACCTGGTTCAAATTCTGTAAAAACAAAAAGAATCTCCCATTAACCACCTAATGCTACCCAATTATTAATCGGTTAATCATTTAATTACTTAGTTGTTTGTGTATATTATATTATATTATATATATGATCTTAATAATTATATTGAACTGTTGAGAGCATTGAAATAAAAAAAATTACATGTTTTTGCTGCTTACAATGCATTCAAAATGTGCAACAAATGTTTTTAGGTTCCAAAAGTTTGTTTATTGAGGGATGTTCATTTTCTAATAGTATCTCTTTTTAGATTCATCACTAAATAGAAAAAATTATTAATAGGTTTATCGGTTAGTAAAATAATTGATAGCTGCAGCACTGGCTGCTAGATTAATTCCAGACTTTTTTTTCTACCTCCAATGGTTTCAGAATAACATCAATGAGCTACATTTCTCATAAGAGGAAAAATCTTTGTGAGCAAAATGGCATGTTGGTTTGGTCTGAAATCTGCAGCTTGAAATTACAGGAAAAAGAAAGTACACCCTCACTGCTTCCCTTGGATTTAGGCCAGGTGCTGATAATGAAATGAAACTGACAGCTTGATGATCAAGCTTTAAAAGCAGGAGTGTTTGATCTTATCGACAGAGAGATAGAGAGATAGATACTTTGTCATTGTCACATGAATAACAAAATGAAGCCATCAGCTAGTGCATTACGTTCACAATAGAATAGCTTTAAAAAAATCCAACATCCATACATTCATGTCAGGTACACGGGTTGCTTTTGACGGCATCAAGTTTGGTTATTGCAGTGGAGTAGAAATTGTTTTTCAGTCTGTCAGTCCTTCCATTTATTGCTTTGGATCGTCTTAGTGACGGTAACAGTGTGAACAAAGAGAGACCAGGGTGAGAACTAGCTTTTAAAACACATTTTTAAGACAGCGATTGCTGTCTTTACACTCACTGGAGGTCTTCCAGTGAGTGTAAAGGCCAGCCAATGATTTACACCAGGAAGCAGAGACACCAATCTAGCAAGAATTACAAAACTATGAAGATGGTTCACATCTTCCTAGGAATGGACGCCCGGCAAATTCTCCCCAAGATCAAACTTTTTAATACTTTGAAAATAGGTGAATACCCAAGATCTCTTTCTCTGACTCTTCAATTAGGATGTTAAATGTTCAACCACAGTTAGAAGAAGGCTTAAAGTGCATGGCCTGTTTGAAAATATTGCTAACAGAAGAGTCTGGAGGAAAAACTAAAGTTTCAAAAGCTAAATCTAAATGAACTGCTTCTAGAACAAAGTCCTTTAAACAGATAACTCCATAATAGGGAGCACAGAGACATCATGTTCCATGAAAAACCAAAAACATATCAAGACAAAGACCTTAAACAAACTGTCGGGTACGATGGTGCAGGAGTCATGATATGGTCTAGCAGTCCCAGGACCTTGGGGCCTTGCAGCCACCGAGTTCACCCTAACTATGTCTACCAAAGCAGTCTGGAGTCAAATTTGAGGCCATCTCATTGAACAGGTGCCCTCATTGAGACTGGGTCATCAACGAGACAATAATCCTCAACATAGAAGCAGATTTGCAACAGAATGACTGAAAAAAAAGATCTGAGGCAAGTACTAATTTCTGCAAGACTGAAATAATCGAAACATCGCTGGAGAGAACAGTGGGCCAAAAAGGCTTCCAAGGTGATGTGATAGACACACACAATCCCTCAGAAAACAGATCCTTGGAGTTATTTCTGCTAGCAGGTGGTTCTCTCTACAAGCTGCCAAATTATAGGCTGCACTTAGTTACCCCCAAAGTTTTAAAAACAACTTTTGAATATGGTCTTGGATGCTTTAAGGAAAGGAAGGAAAGTATCTTGACCATCAAGATCCCCGCCTTGCAATATCTACAATGTGTTAGGGCGGAAACAAGGTCCTGGAAGTTGGTGCTCTTTAAAAGTGCAATGTTACATATCATCAAAGGCATAAGAACTTTAAATTAAAAGAGTTTACATCTCATGGTTACCAGACAGGGGCTCAGACAGCACTCTAAGTACTTATTCCCGTACCTTTATCATAAAAAAATAAGACGAGTGTGTTAGATCTCAACCTGTTTCGATGTCAGACTGATAAATCAGGATCTTTCGTCGGTAAAATAGGTGACATGTTTCTCACACACAGTTCAACTGCATTTTTAAACTTGTTTTACTAAGTTTTTTTGGCTCACAGTAATTAAGCCTTGTTTAATAGTTAAATAGACCGACAGCCTCTCAGAGGACATTTTTTCCCCTGTTTGTTTTCTCTGTGGGTTCCAGTTTGAAAGCACAAATGCTCGTCCATCTGGCTCAAAAGAATAAGAAATTATTATACTTAAAGCTCCTAAACCCTAATCCTCAAAACAATGGGTGATAGCAAGAAAGCCATGTGCATTTTATATAAGCAGTCCGTGGTTAAAAAGGACCTATTCTGTTTGAAGAACGCAGCTGAACACGCGATCAGCCTCACCACCATTTTTCCTTTCATGTTTGAGAGCATTATCCTCAGCTTGCCTCGAAACATTGGCTGATTCACACTTTAAACAGAGAGGAAACAGTGTTCGCAGTAGGAATTTCTGCGTTGCGGTCATGCTGACGTCCGCTCCAGGCTTCTTCTTTTTTTTCTTTTTTTTTTGTCTCAATCTGCTCAAAATCTAATTAATTTTTTTAAATATATATATATATATATATATATATATATATATATATATATATATATTCCCAAAATGTCCAACTAGAAACCACAAGCTGTGTGCTTATGGTGCAGAACCAGCAATTAACACAGAATTAATCTGAAGTTTTAGTGTGAAACATGTCACAAAACAAAACGAATGACAGCAGCCAATTAATGGTCTAAATAAATCCTTTGCCTCGCAAAAGTATTTGCACTCTGTGTACTTTTACACACGTCACATTATAAACAGAAACATCAATATAAACTATGCAGATTTGATTTGAAGAGGAAACTAAAAATAAGTCAAATCTTCTTGAAATTAGTGTATTTGTCCTTGATTTGAGCAGGTAAATAAGATTATCTGCTAATTGATATCCTGCATTTGAAATAAGATGATGGAGATGAGTTGTTCCTATTTTAAGTGCAAAAATCTTATTCCATTGGCAGATCATTTAAACCTGCCTGCTAAAATCAAAGACCAATACACTTTATTTACTTTTAGTTCCCTTTCTGCAATGTAACTAAGTTTTACAAATAGAAATCTGAAAAGTGTGGCATTCATATGTACTTAGCCAGCCCCCCCCCCCCGAGTCGACAACCTACTGGAACCTAATTTTTGCAGCTGCACATAAATTACAGCTTTTTAAAAATATATCAAAACTAACAAAGCAAAGTATAAAAACTGCTGAAAGGGTATGATCCCTTTAGGGCACGCCAAATGCTACCTGCTACTGGAATCAGAAAAAACTCCTCCCTTAATTTATCTCCGTAAACATTAAGTGCTGCATTGCTTCAGGACCAAACAGAAAAAAGAAATCTTAAGTCTTAGTTTTGCTCCAAGTATAGAAATAAAGTCTGTAAATCTGACCATGGCAAACTTATCTCCTCAGCAATCTTAAGCCCATGCTGAGGCCCTGTGGAGCTGTTTTCTCCAGCCTGTGTGATACTAATTGTACCAACACACACACACACACACACACACACACACACACACACACACACACACACACACACACACACACACACACAGGCACTAGCTCCTCCCCGGCTCCAGACACAGGAAACCCGATGCCCTTAAAAGCCAATAAAAGCATAATGGAATCTAGAAACCAGAGCATCCCAGTCCATCACATCGCAGCACGACGTAAAGATGAGACGCTATATGTACCTCGTGAAAATGAAATTGACTTGGAGTTGTTTGGATGTGGGCTTCCCGAATCGACAGGCTTAAAGTGAGTCCCGGGTGATGTCAAACCATGAAAGTGCAGAAAAACAGTGAAAGGACGTCTCGGTGCGAGCGAGCACGCTGCAGGAGTGTGCGCGCCGTTTTCCAAGGTTTTACAATGAACCCCGTTGCTATGGGCAACCTTTGCCGTTCACAGAAACTCCCCGTCTCCCCGTGAGAAGCTACCAGACGCACACAAGCGGAGCGGCAGACACACTCTCACACACATATAGGAGTATTAGCCACACAAGCAAAGGTGTTATGCAACGTCAAATAAACATCCTTAAGAAGAAAACAAGCTAGCAGCTTTCACCCCCTGCTTTCTGCCTGTTCCTGCCCCCCCCGGGGCCTCCCTTCGCCGCCTCCTTGGATCCGCAGACTCCGTGCCAGCATATCCCTGTCCTCGCCCCATTTTCCTTTCATCTTAAAATCCGTTTCTTATCTCAAGGGTAGCCCACTAAATTCAGCGTGACTCCCAAAAAACACACACAGTTAAATAAACACACCCCGCCCACAATGTGGCTCCGCAGCTCAAACCCGGGGGCCCCATTTACGCTTAAGCCCCCTCTAGGACTCACTGTATCTACAGAGCTAGGGGTTTCCAGTGTCTATGTTTATCTCAACGTTTAATAGTAAAATATAATCACAGTCTGTGCCTGGACATGTTTCATTTATGCGTCAGTATGTGTGAACTCACGGCATGGTGGGCAGGACTGCATCACTGCATGTAATTACAGTGCGTGTGTTACTGCACGGGAGTAATCTCAGGTTTTACTCGTCATGTATTTACAATCAGATATGAATTTCAGGCGCTCCAAATCTGCTTTCCCCCCTCCCCCCATCTCTCTCTCTTTCTTTCTTTCTGCCACATTCATCCTGCGCCCTCAAAGCTAACTAACCACAATGAGCTCCCCATAACCCAGGGCCAAAATCATCCCAACGTTGCCCTCAATTTTCCCTCCGCTGCTGCATTTTGTTCCCCGCTGGTTATAAACGGAAACTGTAAGATGACAAGCGTATTCAGCTTGATCTGCGGGAGTGAAAGCAATCCTGCTTTTTGGCGCTGCCATATAAAGGCAGCGCCACTGTAAGACGTGCGCTGCCAGCTGGAGTCTGTTTAAAACAATCTGGGGATCTTGGAATTTCTAATCATGTATATAGTTTCTGTGAAGACAGGAGGCAAAAACTGAAAATGGGGAAAAAAGAAGAGAGGAGAAGCTATAAGTACAGTGAATGCAATCGGTACTTGGTCAGGGATCCTTTTGCATGAACTGTGGCATGAATGCTGCATGGCATGGAGGTGATCAGACTGTGGCTCTACAGAGGCGTTAGCTCTCAGTTATCTCCATTGTTGACTCTGGTGTTTTTTTATCTCCCTCTTGACATTAATCCATATATTCTCCATGGGGATTTAGCTCAGGTCAATATCCGGGGCTGTCAAGTGCATTGACACAATAGTCATAAAGCAGGTATTGGTTCTTTGGGCAGATGTCTGCTGTAAAATGAAATCTTCCAGCAGGAAGCGTCGCCATAAAGTCTGACAACAGAAGGAAGCGTGAGGTGCTCCAACATTTCCTGGTAAATGGCTGCTCTCGCTGTGGACCTGATAAAACACAGTGTGGACCAACCTCAGCAGACGACGCGGCACCCCAAACCATCACGGACTGTGGAAACTTCTCACTGGACCCAACCGGCCTGGATTCTGTGCATCTCTATTCGCTCACCAGACTCGGACCTTGAAACGCTACATTTTCTTTCAACTGAAAGCAGCACTGAGCAATGGTCCAATTGCACCTCGGCCCAGGCAGCAGCTGGTTCATACCTTCTTTTTCAGTGCACAAACACTGTCAGAAGGGGGGGTGTTCTGTCGTATAGGCCGGTCATAAACCTCCCTCTTCATGTCAGAGTCTGCGCCCATTGTAAACTGTGCTCGCTAAACAGGAAGAGCAGCAAGGTAGAGTCTATCCATGGTAGAATATATAAACAGAACCTGAATTAATGCAGTTCTTTTTGGCTTTGCCTCATCATTAAGAATCAGTTTTTCATGATTTATGACAGTGATTTAGGACTGGTTGCTTTGGGTTTTCCAATACTTATTTTAAATCTTCTTTCCATATCCACCCTATATGTTATCACTGTTTTGTCCTGGCTAGTTACTGCTTTCACTAATGCTTACATGCAAATGCTCTACTGTTAGTTTTGTTGATTCTGGTCTGCTTTTTTGTTTTTTCTATTTGCTTTGTTTTTATTGGAAAATGAAAAAAAATAAAAAAGATCTTAATTAAAAAAAACAATATATAAACAGAGGGAATATTTAATGCAAATCGTTATATACATTTCTAAAAAAAAAAAAAAAAAAAAAAATACCCAAAAACTGACACCTGTAACGTCAACCTTTGTAGTTAGCCTGTTTTCAGCTATCAGAAGAATATGTTGCAGACGTGCATCCCTAATAGTAATAGTAATATAATAGTAATATCATCTTTATTGTCATTGAAACATACATTGAAACATACATTACAACGAAATTTGTTCTCTGCTTTTAACCCATCACCCTTGGGGAGCAGTGGGCTGCCATGTGTGGCGCCCGGGGAACAATCAGGGGTTAAGGGTCTTGCTCAGGGACCCAGAGTGCAGGCGCTGGGGATCGAACCGGGTACTTGCATCCTTCTCTGAGTGCAAACGCGCTGCTCTAACCACTAGGCCAACACTCCCACTCATAGAAGAATCTAATTTGAACTGCAGCAATATCCACTGTCTTCAACCGTGAATTCTCTCGTGGGATCTGGTATGAAACTATACCTTTGGTTTAAGATGCCTCTGACATCGTCTCTGGTTCATTAGTGGCTTAACACAAGGCCTAGATCAGTTGTAGCTCTCGCACTGGATACACAGACTAGTTTTCCCTCTTGTGAGGGCTTTGCTTCACAATCTTCTCAGTGCTGCAGTTATTTCTGTTGCTTTTATACCTTTTGCTACCACACTTTTTCCCTCCACTCAACTTTCCATTAATAAGCTTGGATACAGCCAGCTTCTTTAGCTTCCTCCTGTCCTTGAGGAGGTTGTCAGTGTCTATCAGTCACCATGATTGTGTAGGCCATAACATAATGTTTCAGAATCAATTATTTTTTTATATTCTAAGTTTATGATGAACCTAATTTAGGTTTTAATTAGCTGTAAATTATTAACATCACATTTAACATAAATACACTGTTCAAATATGTCACTATTTATGTAGCAAGGCTAAATAAGAGTAACTTTTTGATTAATGTTGCTGAAGTTAAAAAAAAAAAAAACTTTTAGGAATATTCTAAATTGAGATGCTCCTGTTTGTCGTCAGAGGAATGTTGCAACGTTTGCAGTGACTCAGACGGAAACACGATCCGAAGCTGACATAAGGCACTGCACTGTAAATTTGATCCTACAGATAGTGTTTGTCAGCTTGTTTTACAGTTGCAAAGGGTGGATTACTAGCCTCAGCTAACATTTCTGCAATTTCACGCACATTATTATTCTTTACAGGACCCAGTCTGTTCCATAGCTAAAGAATCAAAGGAGGGGATAAAGAAAGACTAAGGTGTGCCTGTAGAAAACAATGAGTGTCTGTGCCGCACACCACTATTTTTGTGATATCAGGAAGTGAGATAAGAATAGGAGGCAAAGGTACAGTGTTAGTGTGCATTCAGGGACTCACACACACATAGAAATCTTTGTGCCGGTGGAGGCAGCTGGCAGCTCAGCATGACCCAAAAATGATTTCTTTGCTTGTATTTCCAGCAAGTCCGCCTTACTTCAGCTTAGGTCTTTCTCCAGGTTACAGCCGTTCAGATAGGTAGCATCATTTTGATTGACTTCAAATGCATTCCTCTGTAACCCGAGAGGCTGCTGAGGCGCTCTCACACAGACACACACAAGCATTGAGACGTGACATAACGCATGCAACTCGCTCTTCTTTAGAGAAATAATCATTAAATGTGGATTTTAATATCAGAGATTGTGCTGGAATGAGTTTTCTCGACTGCCACGGCACGTTTGAGCTCTCAAGCTGTGAAGAATAATTTAAATACTCCCTCTTCTCTCCGCCACCATCTGCGATTCCTCTATCTATTCCTCCATGTACTGCAGCCACAGCAGTAAAAGGAAACAAGCGAGACAAAGACAACAAAAGACACTGAGGTCAAGTGTCATTTGTCAGACAGACAAATATCTGGACCAGGCATGGGCCGTATGAGATTCCCACGGTATAATAACGGAGTAAAAATACCCGCTTTACTCATATTTACACAAACATTTTGTGGATATTTTTGAAACAGCATGAAGGGGAAAAGCGAAGTGGCCAATTTTCAGGCAGCTGACCGGTAATGTGCAACAACAGGTGGGAGGGGAGGAGTTCAGGAGGTCAGGGCTGCAGTACACCAACACAAACAGATGCTTATTACTTTCTCTGGCATCTCAATTTTGAAACTATAGTAATAAGGTGTGTCTGAGAGCAACTCGCTTTGGTGCAGTTTCTATAAATCTAAAGGAGGCACTTCACACCGCGCCCCCCCCCCCCCCCCCTCCAGGTCGCCAATCCACCCCGTTCAGCCATTTTTGTTGTAAACTAATGAAATGAACAACCGATAACTCGTAGATTTGGCATCCTTCAGGTTGGACTACAAAATCGCTCTGAGAAATAAAAATGGCTGATTTGCGAAATTGGTAAGCTGAAAGTCCTTGACCTTGTTTAGCAACTGCACAGCAAAAGTGTGACATAATTGTTTAAAAAACGTAATAGAGAAAAGAAACGATAATGGCTAGAAAAATATGACCTGAAAACAATATAAAGATATTTATGATGCTCCTGGACAGACTACATTCATATTTTCTGCATTCCTAGAGACTACAAGCACACAAATAAACTGTATTTATGGGCTAAAAAAGAGAATTTTGCATGATATGTCCCCTTTAAAACTTATGCGTGCAATGATACCTGTAACAAGCCTACGACTGGTCTGAATGAATCCTTTTTAAAAGGAATCTTGACCTTCCAGACTCTACAAGTAAATGCTGTAAAAAAGAGAATCTTTGGCCAAATCGGCAACTTTATTCCTTTCGGTAAATCAACCGAACAAAAAGTGTGTCCAAAAAAGACAAGATTATAAAAAGATTAACACCTAAGATGCCATGAAGAAGGTTTCTCAAATCAACCACGATCCTTTTTAACTTTCAGGTACAGATATTAAACGTCATTCATCACCCACTCTAGACTCTTTACTAATAATTATTGCAAAATTGTTGAACCTAACTGCTTTGTAGAGAAATATTAATGAAATTTTACCCCAGTGTCTTAAATGCAAACGCAATCAAAACCAAGATTCAGTCCAATAATACACTACTAACGTATCACTACTACAGGTGGCCCCACCAGGCATTCATGTCGACTGCGCTGCTTCCCTGTGTGCCGTCTCAGTTTTTGACTCCTGATGCATAACGGCTTAGATTTGCAAACTGGCCTAACAGGAGGCACAAGTTTGTGAGCAAGTCTGTCTCTAACATAACTGCAGAAGCACAGACTCCCAGATGGTAGAGCAGTTGTGAAGGAAGCTTTTTCGTGAAACAGTTTAAAAACTGAGAAGTTAAACCGAAGGATCAAAGAATCAATAGCTACGAATTAGAATGCATGATTTCCTGACTGAGAACTGGTGCTCATCAGTTGGGAGGAGCATAAAAAGTTCCAATGTGATGTGATCAAGACGTCTAGATTATGTGTATCTACAGTATATTGTCAAACAACATTGAAAGAGCTCCTTCAAATCCCTTATATGGTCATAGAAGTATAAAAGGAAGGACCAGGGGATGCAGAGTACTTTTTCCAAACCGAACTTATTGGACCTGCTTGGGATGGATCCCCTCCAGTTCCAATATGGCCGCACACTGGCGCACAAAGGAAGGTCCATCAACATATAGGAGTGAGTCCTGACCTCAACACAACAGAACACCTTTAGGATGAATTAGAGCGGAAACTGCAAGTCAAATACTCCCTTATACTCAATCCCAAACAGCCTTCCTGCTTAAAGCTGTTTGAGCTGCAAAGAGTTGGGCAAGTCCATATTAATGCCTGTATATATTAAGAATGGTATGTAATTTATGACAATTTGTGTGTAAAGGCTAGCGTCTAAATACATTTGGCAATTTAGTACATCTTTAAACATTTGCATGATGCAGCTCTAAAGCAATGCACAGATTTCCCCATTAAGTTTGATGTTTTCTCCATCCCCCCCCGGGCCAAGAAAACCGGTTTTAATTCTGTTTCACTGGCAATTGAATACACATCAGTTTCTCGTAAAGATATAACTATGCAACATTTCAGAAGAAAAGAAAGCAGAGAAATTAATAAAATTCACATGAAAGTTTAATGTTATTTACACAAGGTGGAATCACTGCACCTTACTGGTTCTGCACATAATCAAATATGCTGATGACATAGCTTTATTACAATAGGATCCCAAAATATTCCCTTCCCGTTAAACTGCTTTTTCCTAATTTATGTTTCCCAGTATGTATCTCATAATTAGTAATTTAACCTCCACCTACAGAGAGTCTGTGTTCAACTTAATCAGGTTTGTTCAAGAGCCTCGTACAAGCAAAACCAATCTGTATTCATGCAGCAGCAGAAGCATTCTACATCCTTGTGAATGTCCTGTCTGAAGGCAGGCACTGATGGGCAAAGTTTTTCACAGATGCAGCTGACATATTTGCTTAAAGGAATAATTATGTGCCTGAAGGTTTACATGTTGAAAAGCACAAAAAGAGGAAGTAAAATGATGGTTGAGGGCCCAGATTTTAAGCATCCCAGGTGTTTAATTCGCTGTAGGAGGAGAGCCTGCGCTCTGTAAAGCAGCTGCTGATTCACAGCCGTCTCTGTGGCTGCTCCTCTCCAGAACAGTCTGACCAGAGCTGATAAGAGACAGAGAGTTTGTCCATCTCTCCTTACCTGGAAACACTTGAACTCTTTGGCAGAAGCTCCTGGAGCCAATTGAACACTTACAGGAAAACCTGCAGCCTATTTACTGTTTGTCTCACTCCACACCACTCTTTTTTTTCCCCGGAGTGGATCCCTGACCCTGTCAGCAACGACCTCTAATCTCTCTCCATCTCCTGCTTTTTTTTTTCCTGCTTCGTCTCTCTAACCAGCTGGGCAGGCGGCCAAGCTGGGCGCTAACACGTTGCAGTCAGACAAGATGCAAGAGAGATGGAGGCCAGGCGGCATGTTTGTGTGGGGGGAAAGGTTACCAGGTGATGGCCTGGTTAAGACACCTGCCACCTTGAGCAGAGATTAGCACAGAAAGCCTCTGCACAGTCATGCTGCTCGCGTTCTCGAGCAGCACACAACTAATACGCACAGGTGGACGGATGCGCAGAACCCTTGCCGTGTGGATGGCGTCAGCGTTAAAACTGCAAACACCTGCAAACTTGCAACCCCAAGGATCAAACAAGTCCTGTCTCAGTCATGATAGTAGTTTATAACTTAAAATGGAGACATTGAGCAGAGATTAGCAAGAACATGCTTATTTTATTATTAGCTTGTTTGTGAATGGTATTCATCCTTATTTCAGATGCTGTCCTAAGATTTGGAAGTGACAGGGAAATGAATTAGGTTAAAAGTTGGTTGATAATACCGAGGCTTATTGTACTTCCAAGGAGCTCAACGTTCTCATAATCTTTTAATATGCAGATTCTGTGATAAAGCAACAAAAGCTTAAAGGAAAACGTTGAAAGACCTTCAAAAGAGAAACGTTGATTAAGAAAGTCTGGCTCCTTCTTGCGAGCGAAACGTAAAGAAAGCAGGACTAGTTTACACATTTTACAAAGTACTTTTCATTACCTTTGACACACAGAGAAACACAGCATTATTTCTCCAACCCACCCCTCAAAATAGGAAAGACGAGACAACGTGAAGTTCCAGGTAGACAGATGTGCAATCTAAAAGAGGGCCATATCTACAATCAGAACAATCTAAAAAAATTTTTTAAACATTTCAATTCCAACTCCTGAGTCTGACTCGCCACAGGGTGGGCTTATGTGCCTGACAGAAACAGTTTTATACCTGAACGCGGGGCAATGATGACGAAAGCATGTACCGTTTAAACCAATAGGAAAATTCATCGGCAATACCTACCGTTCTACCCTAAGAGGGCAGCACCAAGACGGTTTTAAGACAAATGTTGCAGAATTAAACAAGTTCACATGAAAATGGAAAAAAATGTACAGTAACAGAGTAGCAGCCTTATGCCCAGTTTATACAGTTTCAACAGTTGATTTTGGGGTGAGCTATACTTTAACGTTTGTGTAGTAAGCTGCAACTTTGGAGGTCTGAAGGAGGGTATGTGTGGATACGGCAATGTCAATTCTTCTCAGTTCCCACTTAATTATTTTACATCAGAGATTTTAAAAATATCTTGTGTACAATCAGCTCACATGAGTGATTATTTCAAATGTCTTAAAAGTTGTTTACCTGATTTGAAATAAGATAAATCTGCTACTCCACTCTAGGAGTTTCGTAACTGATTTGCTGTGCAAACAGCACTGTGTGGGAAGCGGGAAACGTCTGCCAACCGTATCGCTGATCTTTTCCTACATGTTTGTCTAACTTTTTCACACATGAGTGCTCGCTGTGAACCAACAGGCAAAAAAATAACTAAACATGCTCACACACAACAGCCAGGAAATGAGTGAAACACTTTCTCCTGCCACCATTTTTAGTCCAGATCAGATTTCTGATATTTCAGCGGCAGCTAAGCCTAATTGTAGACACGCAAAAAAACCAAAACTGTGGGTGGATGGCATTACATAGGCTTTGGTTTGTTATTCCAGCTTGATAAGGACCTAAATGTGTCTCAGTGCAGCTCCAGACCACAGCTGAACATCATCCAAGCTCTAATATTATCCCTCTAATATCTCTGTGCTCTACGTTATAAAAGGACAAAGAAGATGTAAATGATGATTGCCCTTGTGAAAAGGCATGCATCTGCTAAATATGGTGAGCTATATGTGTAATAAAAGGTTTGGTCAGACTGAACAGGTGCATGGGGATAAATATTGCTCATCCACAATCTGAACCCTCTTTCATGTAAATTATCAATATTTATCTCACATTTGCTCCAAAGCAAAGCAAGTAATTAAATTCATGCCAATGCACAGTGTATTTGATATTTAATCTAATTGATTTATTAGGAGTTAAAACTAAAGGCTCGCTTCCTGTTCAAATTTAAACCTGAGTTTTTTTCCTCTCCCCTCTTTCCATTTTGTAATTTTCAGTTATTTCCACACACATCAGATTTTCTGTTTAAGCACGAGGGATGCACTGGAAATGAGGCGTGCAAGTAATCCTGAGTTGCGTAACTTTATCTCATTGATATCAGCCTCTCTATTTGATGCTCTCCCTAGCACAGCTGATAGAAACGGCTGCATTACGTGGAAGCATTCATCATCCCACACTCAGACCACCTTTATTTCCCTGTCTGCCTGAGGATTCGTCAACACGAACACGCGCGTTACGAGCCAAATTTCAGTGTGGTGGTACAAAAGAAAAATGCAGGAAACAACAGACTGAGCGTGAGAGACGGATGTAGCCAATATGTCCTCGTCCATCAGCTTGTGAAGCCTTGAGGTTTATCCTGCCATCTTGACAGTATTGGAGCCAGAAGTGATCTCACTTTGACAAAAAAGGTGGCGACTCCCACTTGAAATCCATCAACACGAAAAAATACTTAACTTTATGCCTAATTTACATTCAGTAATACAGCAATGATAAGGACGCCATCTAGAAGAAGTTAATGATATGGACTAGTGGGAAAAAAGTATTGATTCGTAACAAAACTAAAGATGGCCCTGCTTACTGATAATGTCTATATAATATAAGTTATCAAACAGCTGCTTGAAGTTTCTCACAATGCAGAAAAGAGTGTCGTGTCTTTGTATTCATCCTCCTTTACTCGGATACCCCTAAACAACTACCCCGAGTAGGCGATGAATCAATTCATATGTAGGAGACACAGCAAACATTTTTTGGTCAGACGAAACTAACGCTGAACTTTCTGGCCTATATTCAAAATGATGTCTGTGATAGAAAACAAAGCAAAAACAATAAGACTCAGGTTCCAAATCGCTCTGAACACACCATCCCCACGTTGCAGCATGGTGGCGGTGGCATTATTCTGTGGGGATGCTTTCGTTCAGTTGGACAGATCTAAATGCTGGGCAATCCGGGAGGAAAACAACAGCAGTGAAACGACTCTAAACACGAAGCCAAAGCTACTAGAGAATGGTTTGACAAATTAATGTGTTACACAGTGTTAGAGACCATGTATTCCCCACTGCTTCACAATTATCACTTGATACATCACATAAAATCCCATTAAAATACAGTCAGGTTTGTAGTTATAACATGTGAAAATGTGAAAGAGTTCAAGGAGTGCGAACATTAATGAAGGCTCTGCAACAGCCTGTGTTTGTTTGGCTGAGTTGTTGACAGATACACCAGCTGCACGTCTCATGTATGTTTGATGATGTTCCTCTTGAAAAAAAACAGGATAGAGAAATCTTCAGAAAGATGCCGTATGACATATTGTTTTTGTAGGTCTCGGAATAGAATTAGCTGGGCGCGGCTTGAAAAAGGACTGACCGCTGTCCATCTGACCTGTAACGTCTAAGAGAAAGCAATGGGCTGAGACGACGCTCGCCGCTTCATCAGTAAAGGTTCCTGTGGCTGAGCGGTGACACATCAGGTGGCCAGAGGCTTTGTAGCCGACAGCCACACAGGGAAATGCACAGATCAGCTCGTGGAGCGGTACGTTGGGAGGAAGGGTGACATACTATGAGACGGAGCAGTAAAGAGATGTTTATCGATGCGTAGGACCCAGCTGTTACAGTAATCTCACAATCTAGAGGGATTAAACGCACAATCCCATATCCAAAACACAAAACCCATCCCAGCTAACAATAGTCCTCCATTTATGTACAGTACTGGGCAAACGTTTCAAAATTCATCTGTACTGTTTTTTATACTTTGCTTCCAAGAGGCCAGTCTTTCTATTAATCTTTTGAAGTAGTCTAGAGAGTCAAGAAACTTCCATTCATCCGTTTTTTTCCCAATTCATCCGAAATCTGGAGTGGGAGACATCTGTCCCTCCAAGGACAATCCCCGGCTGATCATGGGGCAACCAAAGGGGTTACCCACATCAGAAGGCATATTTGTCTCAGCCTCCTGGTGCTGAGCTGGTCACTGACCAAGGAATGCCACTGAATCTGCCTCGAGAGATAAGCAACTTCAACAAAACAAAAAAAACATTCTTCTGAAAAAAATTGTAACAAAGCAGCCAAAGTAAAAACAAGATCTCTATAAAACACTGGCCCAAGACTTTTACACATAACTCTTTTTGAATTAATAAAAGAGCAACTGCACTTCGGCAGAGACATCGGCTGTGAACGGCTTACTTTTATTTTGATCAGCTCAAACTAAGTGACCATTTAGAATCAAAGATGTAAAAAATTGGTTAAAAGAAAAACTGGGTGTGTCAAAACATGCTGTGATTAATTAATGCTGCGAAAGAGCGAGAGAAAGCAAGACTTTCAGCAGAAAGCCAAGAAGGCTGAACGCTCTGTTTTATGCTTTTGTCAGGTTTCATGGAACCTACTTTAGTGGATTCAGAAAGGGTTGGCATTGTTTTGGAGAAATTAAAAGGTAAGGACCTACATTCTCTGGGGAATACTCACAGAAACCGCTGCTTTAGTAATGCTATCCAGTCTAATCATGCCAGTCACTGATGCTAAAGACAGTTAAAAACGTTAGTAATCATTTGGTCTTTATATAAACTCTGCTTTACAACCAATCCTCTCACACACGCTTGCCATGACGTCACCTCTGCTCTAAACAGAATTAATAAATAACCAACCAGATGGGTAAAAAACATATTTTGATGGTTGTTTTTAGATCTTCTAACATCGCTCTTGACGAGATTTTGGAATCAGCAGAAATTGTTACCAGAGGGAAAAAGTGGATCGTGCAACCTAGTGTCAAAGTATGGGCCCTGACGATTTTGATGCCGCTCCCCCCACTCTGGAGTTCTCCACTGGGTAATTATTGTGCCTAAATGAGTGTGTGTGTGTGTGTGTGTGTGTGTGTTGTGAGTTTTGATGCTCAGAGAGTGCCAGTGTGTTGGTGTGTGTATTGATGTTTAGTGGCAGCGAGTGCTGCTGGTTAACTGGTGGGTCAATGGCTGCGTTTTTGTGGCTTCTTCTATGAAGTGCTGGAGAGAGAGAGAGAGGAGGAGAGAGGATGAATGCAGATTTATGGGTGTGTGTGTGTGTGTGTGTGCACGTGTGTGTGCATGAGTGTGATTACAGACAAGCTCAATGGGTCTATTTCTGCAGGGCCAGTGGGAGGGCGTGGCGCCTGTGGCTGGAACTTTTCTCGTGTTTCTAAGGAACTTTTGAAAAGGGTTCAGAAATGTGGCGATGTGTGTGTGTGTGTGTGTGTGTGCGTTGGAGAGAGCCTCGCAGACCACAATGCCTTTGTGCAGCAGAGTGCATGTGAGAGGGCACTCAAGACTGCACATACACACAAACACACACAGGAATGGTAATCAATGGTCTCCTCAAAGCCCCTCGATCGAACAGACATGCACAAAGAAAATGACGAGAGTCACATTTCTGTGGATATACAGTGATGAGAGTCACAAGGAAACATCTGTGTGTGTCTGTGTTCATGTAATTATAGTTTGTTTAATCAGGCTAATGACTGTCATGCAACTGCACAAAAACCCAGAGGAAGGAATGAGAGAGAGAAAAATCAATGCAAGGGAGGAAGAGTTGCAGAGAGGAAAAGGTACGACAGAACATTTCACAGGAGAAAAGCAGCAGTGAGGAATGGAGGGATGGATGGAGCCGGTGGGCAGAGGGTGGGAAACAAACAAAGAAGTGATTTTTGTGTTTATTGCCGGGGGGAAAGTTCAATCAACCCATTCAAATTCAATCTGAAACAGCAGAAAGACGCCCCTTTGCAGCGGTGAATGCAGGAGCCATGACCACAGTTTTTCCCTGATACGTACACCAATAAAGAAGGTGGACGAATGGCTGGTATTCTCTGGGCACCCTGGCCTTGCTACGCTCTCTTGCCTTCTTCACATTGGTTAAGGGACTTTGGCGAAGTGACTGACAATCCAGACCCATGGAGCAACGTCAGCCTGTTTCACTGCGTTTAATTCGGTTTTTCTTATATTAAATTCAAACCACACATGCATGACGATCCAGCAGCATGGGGTGAGTTCTTGGTAAACTAACAGCGGCATATGGTCCTGATGAGCAGCACTGACAACGCTAAAACCTTGTGACCTCAGACATTTATCATGAGATACTGGTTGCCTCTGATGAACCGATGTCAGAAGACTTTAACTCATGAGCCAACTCCAGAAACCGGGGAAGGAAAAAGAATTAGCCAATGAATGGTTACTGTGTTGTCTAGGATCTTGTTTTAAATGATTAACATCTGATCAAATTAAAGCAGATTCCAACTACTTTAATCAAACTATCACTCATAAATCAATCAATCATCCGGGTTATTTTTCATTGATGTATTTTTTTCTTAATTTTCCTCACTGAACCTTTAAGATTTATCATTTAAAGTAAACTATAGAAGCCAAAAAGTGCCACAACACATTAGAAAAGTAAACCTTGATACCGTTACTTTAAAGTGTAGCCCATTAGCTAAAAATCAGACATAGCGCAAGCAATTTCTTAATTTAATTTTTTTTACCAAAATTGGAATAATTTTGTAAATTATTTTCTGACTGATCATGGATTTATTTAAAATCTCTACAAAAATCAGTGGGCGCGACTAATACTGCTTTAATCAAAGATGACTGGTCTGAAGTAGAGTTGCTGTACGAGTGAACCAATCAGATGCTGCGCTTGGACACAAATTACTGCACATTGGAGCACGGGTGTCATGAAATAAACAACTACACAAATATATACAGCACATATACGTATGAAATACATTTAACTAGTGCTTAAAGCATTTCTCAATTATTGATTTAATGTCGTATTCATTAACATTTTACTATGACAAATGTAAATGGAATAACTATATACAATATAAATAACTCAACAGTTCAATTATTCGTCAGATTGTCGCACGTAGCATGCTTCACTTCTTATATACAATTATTTGTCATGAATAAGAAAATTTTAAATCTTGTTCACGCATCTGTAAATAAAATAAAAAATTAAGTTTCGACTTAAATGTTTGAATATACTGTATAGTCACACTGTAGTTTCCATATACTGTTAACTTTTTATAGTGTTAACATCTAATGAACAGATGTTTTGTACTGATTACTTCCATTAAAAACGAAAATAAGCAAACTGCAGAATCCTAATTTAACGCAAAGTTTAATTAAAGATATATTTGTTCCTATTATCAACAAAAAGATAGAGATTATGGTTTATCTCTGGCATCTTTTAAACAAATTGCAGTTTTCAACTAAACTAGATAAAATGGCTTTACCTGATGATTTCTGACTTGGTCAGAGGTCTTTTATACAGCGCAGAACAAGTCTGCACTGCAGACGCCCCATTATTGGAACGGGCATGAATATTAGCAGAGGGTTTGACTGGTTTCTGTACAGCTGTTTCCTACTTCATGGTTTTATCTGCAACACATGATTGTTTTACCACTGTGAACACAGAAAAGCTTTATTTAAAAAGTCAGAGTTGCACTAGAAGCTTCTCTCTGATTGTATAAAACAATTTTTTTACTGCTGTTTTGACTCAAAGCTGCCGAGCTTTCACAACAAAATGACACAAAGTGGACCTAATTCGGAAAGATGTAACAGTTCTCTCTGAACAACAGATGTAAGAAAATAATTTCCTCAAGAGAGTTTAAATATTCAGTTTTTCCAGCTTTCATAACCATTACCTTGCTACTGCAATACAGCTATGCTCTTTGCAAAAATATTCATATGCACTGCATTTTTCCACATGCAGTCACATTAGAACCACAAATGTTTGCGTATTTGATTGGGATTCTATGTGATTGAGAACATAAAATATTATACAGCTGTGAAGCGGAAGGTAAAACTTTCCTTTTACTAAAAAAAAAAAACAGTTTGTAGCTCTAGAGGAGTCATAGATATCCACAGGCATTTGTTGTCCACTTAACAAACCTGGCTTTAATGAAAGAGTAGCCAGAAAAAAAAAATATTACTGAAAGAAACTTGGTCGCAGTCCATGCAGGCGACTAAACAAACGTGGAAGAAAATGCTCTGATCAGATGAGAATTTCAGTTTTCAGCCAACATGCAAAAATGCTGTGTGTGGTGAAACTCTAACTTCACGACAAACATGGTGGTGGCAGCATCATGCTGGGGCTTTTATTCAGCAGGGACAGGGAAGCTGGCCAGAGCAGAGGGAGACACCATGAAGCTAAAAACAGGGCTTTCCTGGAAGAAAACCTGTTAGATGTTGAAAAACGCGTGGAATTGGGACAAATGTTCTCCTTCCAGCCGGGCAACAACACTAAACATACAGCCAGGGCTGCAATGGGATGGCTGAGATCCATCTTCATACGTCTGTTAAAATGGCCCTGTCAAAGTCCAGACCTAAATCCAGCTGGATTTCTGTGAAAAGACTTGAAACTGGTTTCACAGATGCTCTTCCTCCACTGGTTTGTGCTTGACCTAGTTTGCAAAGAAGTATAGGCCAAATCTGAGTCTTTATTTGTGCGAAGCTGGTAGAGACATAGCCCTCCTCCTCCTCTCAAATAATCATCCTTGTCATAGCAATTTTGTGCATTTCAATGAAATATGTTCTCTGCATTTAACCCATCCCTGAGGGAGCAGTGGGCTGCTGCTAAGCGGCGCCTGGAGAGCGTTCTGGGGCTAAGGGTCTTGCTCAGGGACCCAGTGTGTCAGTCTGTGGGATTCGAACCAGGAACCTTTCAGCCTTCCCTGTTCTAACCACTGGGCCATTACTCCCCCAAATAACTAAAAAGATGACATTAGTCGAGGTAATAAGAATTGTTGTGGCAATTTCTTGTGATTTTCTGCAAAGCTGAGAATATGTTTGAAGATATTAGTGTAACGCCTCCCTTTACGTAGACATCTGCATTGAACGAAAAGCACGTAATGTTCCTATATTGTGACCTTTTAGAGGCTGGAAGTCATGCTGAACATTGATATATTGAAGGCTGGTATCTGAATGCCTGAATGTCAGCGCTTTAACAGGTGGGGGACCCTGTTCCTGACACACATCTCATGCTGAAAAAGCATACTTTATACTGAAATAGTATGTTTTACTTATTAAACCAATAATAGATAGAAACTGATTTAATGCAATCTTGACTTCATGGTAAAACAGCACTGAATTAATATCATTTCTGAAAAATACAACCTATTAAGCAATGATTAAACCAGCAGATAATCATACAAATTATATTGCCAAAAACTGTTATTTCCTTTCGGTCTCTGTTGAATCCTTTATAAACATCATTAAAACCCCCAGGTGAGAGCACATTTACTCGTTTCTGACGGTTCCAAACTCTTAAAAATAGCCCCGTCTCTCTGAGGGCAACGTTACTCACTCACTAATTAATTAAGAGGAATATTTGAGGAACTAACTGCTTCTCAAAAACACACGGATGTAGTATAAATGTTCAGTATTAAAGGGCTTCCTCTTAATTAAAGTGTAGCTTGAAAGTGGACAGCGATGAGAAGGGATGGATGTGGGTTATCTTTCCCATCTTGCTCTGCCTCGGTGTAATCCCGTCCAGGTTGTTCCTCCATTCAATCCGCCTCAGCTGTTCTAAGCTCTTTACAGGCCTGCGTTAGCCACCGGTCTTTCTGTGCTTCTGCTGCTACCACCAACACACCAATCCTCCCATTCCAGCTCCCTCTCATTATCTCATTTTCCTCCTTCGTCAGCTCCTCTGCTGTTTAACTCTACTTCCAGCCACCGACTTCCAATTCCTGCCTCGGCCTTTTTTGCAGCCAATCTGCTTTCCTCCGTCGAAGCGCGGTCCTCTCACATCTCCGCTGTCTGGGATTGCCTCAGACCTCATTCAGCTTTCATTTCGCTCACGTCTCCTACCCTGCACCTCCACATAATATGTAATCATTTCTGCCACCACACCTTGTTGCTTTGTTCTCCCGTTGACTCAGCCCGGTGGAATCGTGTCCTGGGACGCAATTTCGTCTCAGCAACCACCAGAGCCCATGTTTTACAATTAGCGTTGGCAGCGATCCTAGAGATTTCACAATGCGCTACTGTGGCACTGAAGCACGGACCACTCGACATTAAACAAAATGCAACGTTACACGTCAGTGTTGAACAAAACTGTTACGGAGAAAGCTAGATCTCGCTGATCCGCCGCTTCAGACTGGGTTGGGTTCAGCTAAATTGTGTGTGTGAAACTCCTGCAACGTTTTATTTTGGTTTTCCTTCCACGTCTACAATTTTATTTTATAATTAAGCCTTTATATGACCAGATAAAAGAGCTCTTTCAAAAGAGTGACCTGGCAAAGAAAGGCCGCGGCACATGTTGATGGATAAACAAAACAACCCTTTAAATGTACATAAAGTGCGAGCAATTTGTTGAATAAAACAGTTATTGTTACTGTAACAATGCAAAATGTAACAGTTTCAGATCAGATTGGATCCACTGGAAGCCTGCCGTAATGTTTTCAGCATTTCTTTAAGGGAGTTTTCTTCATCCTGGTCTCAATATATCGCGATTTTAAAAAATATTAAGATTTAAAAAAAGAGGTATAAAATGAGACTAGATTGTTTATATCAACATGGTCTATATTGTTTTATAATTATACGTTTATGCAGACCAGTAGCTTATTTTTCTCACATTTATCTACAGCTGTTTGATAAACTTTGTGCCTGTGAGACATTTAGGATAAAGCCAGGATTCAGACATGCCTTTTATGGTTGTTTTATGAAAAGAAAAACACATTGAGATAGATATCGTATATCGGCATTCAGGCTAAAAATATCGAGATATTATTTTTGGTCCATGTAGCCCAGCTCTACCTACCATCCAAATCCAGGTGATCCAGCCGCTCCGTCCTGCCACAGAGCTGCCATCAGCTCAAATAATGTTGATGTTTTTCTCCAACCAGTGTGCATTGAGGTTTCCTCCTCAAATTAACGCCATAGGTCCTAAAACTTCTGGTGCATGAAAACCCTTTTCCTAAAGGCTCCCGAGAGACCGGGAAACTTTGAGAAAACCTTTCATCGTTGCAGGCCAAATAATCTCTCTTCTCTCCCCCCCTTTGATTTTGTTTTTGGTGTTTGTTGTCACTTAATCAAATAATTAAAAAACAGTCTTTAGCCTGATTACCAATCAAACAAACTCCCAGTCACATTTTTTTATTAGTTACCGATGTTGTCTTCTTTAAATTTTTGATTAAGACCAAAACGAAGTTAAAAAAAAAATTAACCTTTCTGACAAGTTTGTGACCAATTGTGAGACCGATTGATTACTTATGTACATAAATATAGTTAAAAGCGGCTTATCAGCTGCTATACTTGACTAATGAGGAAAAGAGCTCCCTGATTAATTGCTCAAGAGCAGCAAGTGCAACTGCTGATAACTTTTAAATGTCAAAAGAAGGGGATCACAATAACAGGAGATGATATTTCCACTGCAAATTTGCCTCCTCCTCTACGTCCTCCTGCTGTGTATAACGTTTCCGTGTCGTGTGACCTGCCAGTCTGAGGTATTTATCTGCCTGAGTCAGATCATGTCCCGTCATACAGACTTTGCTCTCGGTCCAACAAGGGAAACAATCATCACATCCCACACAGCTAAACAAACAATGCAGTCACACACATGCACCCACAGTCTCAGTGTCAGTCAGCCTTTCAGGCCTGAGTCTCTGTGGGGAAGATTAGGGCTAATCCACAACTGTTGGGATGAAAGATTAAGAATGAATCACCTGCTGCCGAATATATAAGCGCGTGTGTTTGTGTGTGTGCTGCATATGGAGGCGTTTATCGGGAAAGAAACCTGTAGCAGCCACTGAACACCATCGCACACGCAAATCATTAGCTTCAGGGGTTCGTTCAAACAGCAGACGTTTTTTTTTTTTTTTTTTTTTTTTTTGAAGGAATCCTTTAAAGGAACCGGGTTCAAAGGTTCACTTCAGGAGATCCATATGCACAGCAAAACACACATACACACACACACACACAGCGGGTTCCAGCGTCAGTATTTAATTGGATCGATGCTCTTCCCTCGTGGCATGCTGATAATTGAAGGGACGTGAGGAACACGAGGGAAAGCCCCTGTTGTTATTTAGTCGCTGTTTATCAAGGCGGGCAGAGGAACCCTCCGTAGCGAAGGCGAAGGATAAGAAAACCTTGTTGGTGTGAAGACGGATTGTTGGATCGAGAAAGTGGGGGGGAGGCATTGCAGCAATGAGCTCCTGACCTCATTCACTCCTCTGTCGGGACGAGTGGCTAAATTATTTAAATGCACACACTGTCACATGCCTCTCGCACACAGCGTTTCTCGCTTAAACTGCCTCCACGTGCCTCTTCCATCACCCCCTCAGCCACTGGTTCACATGTAAGCAAACACCTGTGTAAAATACCCCCGTTGTGCATCCCTCAGGAAGCTCCCCTCTTGATTTGAAGATAATAAATACACACATCCTATAACCAGTATTGCGCCAGACAAGCTGTCAGTGAGAAGCTGCGCGCAAACAGACCAAGAGAGCCTTGAATTTGTGACACAATCCACAGATACGTTTGGACATGTTGAAAGACATCCATCAAATGGAGGCAAATCAAGAACCGAAAAATGATAATGATGCTAAATATGTTCAAATTAATAGGCAAATTTGGAATAAATATGCACGCATTGTGCATTATACTTCATATAAATGTATGAATGCATTTAACTCATGGCAATTTCTTTTTGCTTTTTGCTCAAATCGTCATGCATATAAAATCTGCGCTCTGATTTTACTCGATCTAGTTTTCCTGCTTTAGGCCCTTAGAGATGTTCCCGTGGGAAAAAAAACCAACTCTGTCTTCATTTACGTCGGCTCCAGAAATATACAGTGGAAACATCCTCACAGGGTTTAGAGCTGTGATTTTAAAAGATGGCCTCCTAAGAGAGCAGTGATAGTGTTTCCGTTAAGTGCGAGTCAGACAGCCAGTTTGAAATGAGGAAAAACACCAGCAGCGGAAGACATCTGTTACCACAACAAAATCTTGTGGCAATTTGTCAAAAATACTATTCTTACTCGCTTTCTCTCTTTATCACACATGGGTTCGTATTTATGTTGCATGCTGTGAGTTTACCGTACTTTAAGTTGCGACAGTGGCTTCACAGACCACTCAAAACCCTTTGCTCTCATGCATGAATCCATTGATGAAAACTACGTTTGATGAGTCAAAACTATCGGTTTAGATTTTAAAATGACTATGCCAGATTTCGGGAAATATAACTTATGTTAAAATAGAAAATAAACGCAGTCTAGTGGCACCCTTTACATCAGACCAGACCCATTAAATAAATCAGCCTTCACCTGGTGCTCAAGAGGAGCTGACTGCCAGTCATTTGACCTCCGAGTTTCAACCCAAGTGGTAACTCTTAACCTCTGGATTATTCCTCTTGGTTTTTTTTACACATGCTCCCTAGTTTATGCTAACACCGTTCCCTTTGCCTCCCAAGTTCTCCCCTGGATCTGTCTCTCCGTAACATAACCATTTGGATAATTTCCTACATGACCACCATCTACAGGTTTCTCACTCTTTCACAACCTCTAGCCTACATCTCTGCCGTCCAATGCTCAAGCTGAAGAAAGGCGCCCACATCTCCAAATTGCGCCTATAATTTGCTAGGACACTCAGGAAAGTTGAGTTGCAGTTCAACTGCAAAACCGTGTTTGTCACAGTGTGAAAGAGAAGCACTAGCATCGTAGGAAGAGGTGAGGATCAATGAATAAACACAGATGTTGAATTTTGTGTGTATAATCCCTTGTGATTGGACGGAGCAGGAACTACACACACGATGCTGTACCAAGTTAAAATTATTGTACAAAATATCTTGATTGGTGGTTGCCCTGCTCTCTGCAGAGAGTTATCTCACCGTCATCCTGTCAGGAAGCTGAAAAGCAAATAAATAAGGCAGACAGTGTTTGTTTTTTTGTTTTTTTTCTACACACTAAGGCTGAAACTGATGGTCGATTAGAAGAAACCTCCCATTTTAAAGGCAGAACTCCACAAACTTTGAGGAAATATTCTTGTACAGATACAATGCCCATGGCAGTAGCAATGTGGTGGGCAAAAGGTCATGCAGTCCATATTAAGAGCGCAGTAATCATGCTTCTCTTCACGCTAAAAATAGGTTTTTCATATTTACTGTATACAGAGACAATCTAGTAGATCCTGGAGACTATAGGACACTCTGCTATGAATTCATTTCAACCAAGATGCAAAACGTAGCTCAGACTCAAAGTAAATATTTCCTGCACCATCTAATTCCAAGATTACTATACGAGAACGGGGAAGTTGCCATTTTGTAAATTTTTGTTTCCCATCTGACTTGCTGTACAGCACATCTATACTTGCTCACTGGGGGACAGTCCCTGGAGAACGCATCTTGTCAGCCACCTAACTAAGGGTTTGGAGCTGTGCAATCAGTGTCCTGTACCGGAACATTCTGGCAGGTTTTAGGTGGGATGACGATCAACTCTAGCATTAGCAGAGCGGTTTGCAGTTTTTGCAAGGCAGCTGCCATCTCAAGCCTCGATTCCTCTGTGTGGGGCTAAAATCCAGTCAAACGGCCGTAATTTTGAGAACCCGTGGACCAAAAACAGCCTGCAGTAGATGGCATAGTGCCATTCCTTGCTGATTATAGCTTGTCTTGTGTAGACGCGGTTGCAGGACATAAATCTCTAGGTCTGTGAGGATTGTTGTCGCAGCATGTATGTATAAAACTGAACAAGCATGTTGGCCATTTACCACAGATTGTGTTGAGAGGAGGCTGACAAACAGCTGCTGTTGGCATTTTTACCGAGGACTGAAGGTATGGCAGATGAGTTAGAAAGATACTGAAAGCACACATTAAATATGTAATAGATTTTTCTATCTAGATGCGTGAGACATTGCTTTTTTTGTGCAAGACATGATTATGGGCTGAAAATTTGTTCTGAAGCATTTCAATGGCTGCCGTTGGCGACACTCGGAGAGGTCAGTATTTATATATAAACTATTTGGACTATACTATTTGGTCCTATGAGGGAATATTTTTACCGCTTTCACAAGTTGCTGCCAACTAGGAGCCAGAGGGACAAGTGGATCTAGAAATATAAGCAGGAAAATTACAAGAAAAAAGGAATTCAGGTCCAAGACGGGTGAGAAAAAGATGTTTTAAGAACAGCTGGAGCTTCATCAAACTAGCCACTCCAATAGCAAGAATAAGCTAAGATTTACTTTCTGGGGAAAAAAAAGATTTTCTTTCAACATAAATTTCCAACAAACTGAGCAATACATTATAAAGAGAGATGAATGCATTGTTGCATTAAAGGAGGTCAGACTCAGGCCATCCTCTTGGGGATGTTGCCAAGATTCTAGTCGCTGGTGTGAAGGCCGACCTTATCGCGGCCTCAGACTGCTCTTATCAGCAGCCTGCCAGTAAAGATCCATCCCAGCAGCTCCGCTGGACCTCTCCGCATAGCCCCACCCAGCTTTAATATAATTATGGAAACCCAAGAGGAGTGAGAGTGGGCGGGGGAGTGTTCCTTCAGATGCAAATGCTGCCATGAATAATATGAGCTGATCATCTCAGAGTATAGGTACAGCGCTGCTGGAAGACATCTCTGACCCTCTCTCTCCTTCTTTCACTGGTTTGTTAGTGGGAAGGAGGCGTCCTCTTTCTGGGGGTTTTATTTATAGCAAAGGCTGTAATGTCCCAGAATGCTTTGTGGTTTTTGGGGGGTAGACGGCACTGCATTTGTGCTCTCTAATTTAGAGTCCCAGTAACGGTGCTAAACGCACACAAGAATGTGCTGCTCCAACGTAATGCTGTGAAAAAGAGAGGTGAACCCCAGCAGGCATCTCTGGTTTTTTCTCTTTTTCTACATCCACCGCAAGCGAGCAGATGGGACGGAGAGGAAGGAGGCGGACAAGACGAAGAAGACAAAAGGAACGAAATAAAAGTAAAAAGAAGTAAATGGGATGTGAAAAGATGGGGGGGGAGAAGAAGGGGAAAAAAAGAGCAATGGGCGAGGATGGAGAGGAGGCGAAGGGCAATAAAGCTGTGACAGCGGCAGCCACAGCGGTTGTCATGGCAACGGCCGCAGAGAGCAGGTAGAGCGCGGTCCCCCGGGAGCGAGCGGCGCACGCCTCCTTCCCCCACATCCCCTCCGTCCCGGCCCTGCCTCCGTCGTCCCTCCATCCCCATCCCTTCAATTGTCGTCCACCATCATCCAGCCCTCATGTTCCCCTTCTCCTTGCCCGGCATCGCCCCATCTTCTTCCTTTCTTCCTCCATTACTCAGTTGCTCGCTCTCTTGCACGCTCGCCTGCCTCCCACTCTTCCATCCCACTCCTGATCCCTTTGCTTCCCTCATTTTTCCACATTCTGCTCTTTAGGTGACTCCTGCCTTCGTTTTACTCTGTGTTTCCATTCTTTTCTTCTACCATTAGTAACCCCCGTAACTCTTTTTTTTTTAAAAACATACTTCTCCCCATTCCTTCACCCTACCTCATTATCTTGTGGTCTGTGCAGGCTCTCATTTTTCCATTCCTCTCCCTCCCTCTCTTCCTCCTCTTGTCTCTATATTCATCTAAACCCCCCACTCCTGAGAATATGTGTGAGTATGTCTGCCCAATTACTGTGAGGCAGTCTCTGCTTGAGCGTGCAGGAGTGTGTGTGTTTAGTATCTCTACCCCAACTGTGTTTCTAGCCTTTTCTGACCTACCTAAAACACCTCCCAGCATTCTCCGTCTCCCTCCGACTCCCTGAATCAACAAAACTCCTGCATGCCGCCGCTGCTGTTCAAACCCACTGCAAATGTGTGTGCGTACGTGTGTGAGATAATCAAGAGCTTCAGTGTTAACATGCATCGCCGTACGTATGCAAGCGAGCCGATTTCGTGATCAGTACATTAAAGGATTGCTGGCCACGAGGTGAAACGTTCCCAGTCGGAGGAGTTCAGGGTGGAACTCCTGTTTTATTACGTAGGATAAACAGGATACAGTCCACCGGGGGGATTTCATCTCGCACGGCAGGGAACTGCACACATGAACGCAGATTTACACAGATGAAACAAATCCACTAGTATAGTACACATCTTAATATTTAGAGCAAGATGTATTGCTCTTTTGAACGACCGCGATGATTCTAGAGCACAAAGGAATTGTCCTGCGACTAAATCGGAGGATTTTTAGCTTTAATCAGCTCTCACCGGGGGGAGATGCTGAAAGAAACACTCCTTTTTTAATCAGTGAATGCACCACATCCAAGTGCCTTCAGATCAAGTTAACAACACGCATTGGTGTGGATGCTGTTACTGAATGAATCTTCAAAGTTAGCCGATTTCTGATTCACTGTCAAAGGAAGGAAATGTACTTTATATGACATGTAGAGAAACGAGCCGTCGATTAAGGCTGACAGCCAGCGAGAGAGAGCAAGACTTTCAGCAGATAACAGGAAGCTGAATGTTTTGATGAGCTCTGTCTGTCTTTTAACGTTCTTATTCTGAATTGTTGGTAACCTCTTGGAAATCTAAGATTTAAAGTAAAGCTCTATATTCTCTAAAAAATAAACCTTGCTAATTGCTAATTAATTTCGCTAAAGACAGTTTAAAATCCAAAATATCTGTCTTAGAATGTTTTAAAATACTGCATTACGGCGACACGGGTGGGATGACGCCTCCACTCCTAATATAATTAATAATGCCACTCACAGCAAGAAGGGAAAAAAATTCATCGTGACTTGTATTTTAATATATACTAAAACTCTTAATGAGATATCCGAACTGGATGAAATTCCTTGCCAACATGTGGTAGCTATTAAAAAAATCTGAGATTTGAAATCAGGCCACAAAACTCTGATTAGCGCACATACGGATAATTTCTAATGTAAACATGATGAATTACTCAGAAAAAAACCAAATGAGTAAAAAAAAAAAATAGACATTAGCAGTAATGTTTCAGAAACTTTCAGGATGAAAAACAGGAGGACAGCAGCATCGTTTTGCATGACAAAGTCCATTTAGGGCATCGTCGAGCAACACTGGTAAATCTATGGCAGGAAGGCCACATCTGATTGTTCAAATAATTATTGACCCTAAAGATATGTAGATTTTTACATATTTTTCCACTCATTTGCTTAAAAAAGACAACTTTTATTGCAGCAGCATAATCTCCCTCATCAAATTTTAGAAACATCAAACCTTGACTTTGAGACCATTTAATCAGTAGGCAAAAAAAGAAAAAGAAAAACATTTAAATAAAATAATGGCACTGTTGTTGGTAACCGAAACAAACTTTTTAAATCAAAGTAATGGGAGCATTTTCTTATACTACTCTTTTTTTCACTTCACAAGCCATAATCTATACCTTTCTGTTTCTTTGGGGTATAAATATGACCCATTTATTTTAGGTAAAGGCCACGAGGATGGAAAAGGTTACCACCGGGTTCTAGTGAGCAGGACTGTTAAAAAAAAAAAAAAAAGCTCAAAGTAAGAAAACTGCAGCGGATTGTCACCCAGGCTGCATAACAATCATTAGACTCCATCTACACACCCAACATCCCCCTTCGTCCAGGACTATGTCAGTGCTCAGAGCTGAATCCAATAGAAAACCTTGGTAGAAGCTTCAGAGAAGGACGCCAGTGAGAGCAGCCAGTAGGATCTAGAGAGAGAGTCCCTCCCTGCGTACGCTCCAACCTTGTGACACAGAGAGGAGAGGGTGAGCCACCCTGCAGGCGAAAGGGGGTCGAGAAATTGTTTTTTCTTAACATGGGACTTCCCCCTCTGAGAAGACACAAGCTAAACTGAAAGCTTGTTTCTCATAAATGTCCTGTGTGAAATTATGCGACTGCAATACAGAAACTCAATGTTATGTTGCACAGTACATTTTAAAAGACCCTCCTAACAATTTCTATTAGATTTTTGTTGATTTGGGCTCAGTCCGAATTCATGTTTTGGGTAAGGACTCTTCGGACAAGCAGAAGTGTGTCAGCAGTCCCCATGTTAAGTGCTTTCACTCAGTAAGGAAGGAAAGTGACAAAATTTTCTGGAGAAAAGAGAGCGGGCACTCATTTTCGGAAGGCTGTAGGCCCGGATTTGACTAGAATCATCCATGTGTGTTTCGGTCGTGTAATATCGTACGTGTTCAATGGGCACAGCAGTCCGAAGCTCCTGTCCTACCGACAATAGAGTTCTTACGGTTGACCCCCATGAAAGGTCAAGGAACATGAGCAAGGAGCTAAATTAGACGTGTTGTTCGGATGGAGCCTTGCTCTCTGAATAATCGGTTGGTAAAAACCTCTAAACCGGTCGACCTCAATGAGGCACCGTACGTTCCTGTTGAAAACATAAGTCAGAATTTCAGAGTGCCAAGTTGGATAAATCAACTGGAGTTCCACCAAACATGGGAAACTTTCCACCAATCCTCACATTTTACCGGTAGAACAAAGGTCTCTTGCAGTTTGACCAGTCAAAGCATTTTGTATTTTGTTCTAAAGATCTAATGCAGGCCAAAGAGCTTAAAATTCGCAAAATATCTGCTTGACTCAGATTTAGTGTTGGCCTGGCGGCCGCGTCGCCCATATGAAAAATGGCCACTGCTTGCAGAAATAACCTCCTAATTTACACCGTACCGCTCAGTTTTAATCTTGTTAAATCAGTCGGGTGCGTGCTGTTGAACCAAGTTACTTTCCCCTAAACCTTGTGGAGGCTATTGGGACTCAATCCAATAACTCAACGATGTCGTGCTCTTGTGTCTACTAGAGGGCAACAGTTTCAACTTACATTAGAGAGGGTAAGAAAAATGATGTGGTGACGTGAGAAATGAGGCGACTGGCCAGATGTGGCATCAGAATTACTGGGTGTGCAGTCTGACATACAGTAGGAGGGTAAGCGTGGCTCTGAGATTACTGCAGGCTCTTTTTAGGCCCTCCTGAGTCTTGTGTACAACAGTTTTCATTAAAAAGTGAAACTCCAGACTTGGCAGCTGATTTGCAGCCTCAATATTTCACAGCGGACATTTTGACATGTCGTAGCGGCGGCGGTGGCGGCAACGAGAGCCCAGGTGAACTTCACAACCCAGAGAGTCCGTTTCCTTCAGCTTCCCTGTAAAGCAGCGTGCAGAACAGCAGCAGGACCTCTCCCATGTGAGACGCAGCCATCATTACTCAACCTGTGCATTTTTCTGCTGTTGCATGTAGAAACACCTGCTGTGCTGCAGACACATAGCTTTCTCAGCAAATAGCAGGCACACCGAAGACAGCTCTATAACAGACTGCCAAGTGTTCACAGACCTCAGGTATTTCACTGGGATCTTATTTCATGTGTGGATCATGACAAGGTTGTGTGTAAATGTGGAGCTGGAGGAAACGGGACAAGGTTTTAACAAGAAATTAAAGCATCTTTTTTTATGAAACATGGTGGTGGGAGTATGATGCTGTGGGAATCCATTTTATTCCCTTGGGGGGGGAAGTAAACTGGTTGGATTTGATGGGAGAATGGAAAAAGCCAAACACAAGGCAGTCCTGGAGTGTTTTTTAGAGGCTACAAGGTTTGAGACTTGGGGTGAAGAATTACCTTCTATGTATCTATGCTTTATAATGTTCCAGTTAAAGACTTAAATCCAATAAAGAAAGTACGGCAAGACTGGAAAATGTACATCCTGAGAGGCTCAATTCAATCTGACTGAACTTGTGTTATTTTGCATGGAGGAATGTGCAAAAACCATCAGCTTCTAGATGTGTAACGCTGGTAGAGACACACCTCAGAAGAACTGAGGTTCCCACAAAGGAAGGTAGACAACTCCTTACTTCCTTTACATAAGTATGGACTACTATGTGTTAGTATACCAAATAAAATTGCAATAAAACAGAATAAAGTCTCTAGTTGTAATGTCACAAAATTTGGCTAACTTTGGAGGCTTTAAATATTAAAGTTGTGTTATGTGGTTCATCCACAAGCCAAACTACCTCTAAACCCCCTCTGAGGGGAAAGGAAATCTCATTTCAATCCAACGCTGCCCCAGCCCTTGTGATAAAAGACCGCTTTCTGGCCTCTGCGCCCGTCGCGAGACAAAAACAGCCGAAGGCAGGAAAGCAGGTGGAGGGTGGAGAGTTCTTTACACCGCTTCGTCCGTGCGAACCTGCAGACGTCGGCCCACTCCAAATCCGGCTCCGGATATGAACCGTGATCCTTTTCATTTCCTGCACCCACTGAAAAATCAAACCCCTTTTCACACACAAGCACCTGAGATACCTCCTTCACCCGAGCTGCATTTCTACCTGCGAGCGTGTTTCTGTGCGAGGGAACTTTGTGGTTCAGGAAAGCGAGAAGGACTCACTTCCTGCGTCAAATTGCCTCTCATATTCCGCACTCTCCCTCAATCCGCCTCGCGCTGCCTATTCCCCCCCCCCCCTTTTCTCTCTTCATCTCTCTATGGGGGGCTTTGTCTGGCTATCGGAGGCACAAAACACTGATTCATTCGGCGAGTTAAACATGATCCTCAGGAACACACCATAACGCGCACTTGTCGAGGAGGGAGAGGGCTGGCGAGAACAAGTTTTTGGCAGTCGATGTTCACTACTTCTGAGCCCACACACACACACACACACACAAGCACAAACACAGACAGATGGACAGTCACGGCTCTCATGACGGCAAACCGATTCACACACACATAAATATACTGGCCATCCGTGGGACACAGATGTCTGTGGGAAAAATCGGCCTCTCATGTAAATCACAGCATCCCGGACGTGACGTAAATAGCTGGATAACAGGAAATGCCCACAAAAGCATCACTCAGGAGACATCCACACACAAAGTCAGCTGGTTTAGAGCCAGGAAGCACTAGAAGAACAATGTTGTCAGCAAATGCACGTGATAAAAGCCATCTTGTGTGTGTGTCTGTGTTCAAAGCCAGAGTTACGCCAGGCGAGCCCTAAAAATATCAGACCACTGACATGTGCGCGAGTCACCTAACAGAGCAGCACCTGCACCTATCCGCGCACTCCCAACTCAGTGTCAGTCTGAGTGTGGATGTGTGTCACACCTGCCTCCATCTGCTCACTTAAAGGCAGATTAAGTCGGCTAGAAGCCAAGGATCTTTGGCCAAGATTACAGCCGACTGACCTGGTAGTTATCGGGGTGTTTGTAGCAACCACTGGTCCAAAACAATTGTCCCTCTGTCACTGGCCCCGATGCTAATTTGTAGCTCTATTTTGGTTAGCTGAAAACAAACCATTGCATCTAAACGTTTACTTTAATTTGCAGTTAGGTTTTTTTCAGGAATTATAACAATTGTCGTCAAAATGTGATAAAAAACACGCATATGATTTTTATTATATATAAAATATTATAGCATATTTCCTTTTATTTTGGTTCTGATCCAAGATAAAAGGAAAATAGGTATTACTCACTGGAGTCCAAACCACAGTGGACTGAGTTGAATAGAGAAAATGATTGTAAATTAATGGATGTGAAAATAGATACAAAATGTGTGTTTGTGTGTGATTTTACAAAGTTTGGTTCTGCCCCCCCTGTCCTTCAAGTTCTGGGGACATTATCTTATCTTTTGGTTGTCCCACATGCCAATCATTCTGACGCACTCACGTAAAACCAGTGTCCATGCTCTTTCCTTCTGATTTTTTTTTTGCTGGCTGTGCATGGGCACTTCTAGTGTTTATGTATCTGGTTAGCTTAGCATAGGTTAGCGGCTAGCCGTAGACTTTGAACGTGACAGAGAGTCACAAGAAGTGAACCGTGTTTATGAGAGGAAGAGGAAGGCCTCAGTAGAAACAAATAAGACCAGAGTGGATTTGGCAGATTTTTTTCACGCGATCCCCCTGAAGAGAGGAGATCCAGGTAAGACGGTCTTCCGCATGCACAATTATTCAAAAACCTGGGAAACCCTCGGAAAAATCGCTGACCCTGACTTTAAGAGGGTCAGCATTAAACAAGCAAAATCTACAAAAGGTATGAAGATACAAATGGGTGAAATGACCTAAACTCTAAAACATTTCTTGACCCGATAAAAATAAATTCATATTTGTGGATAAATGTCATACCTAAATCATAAAACAATATTTATCCCATAATTTCGGCATTTTGAAAAGAGAAAAAAAAATCCTAGCAAACCTAAAACAGGGATAAAAAGTGTCTGATTCAATGTGAGAAATATGGATATATAAACTTATTTTTCTTGTTTTTGGCACACTGCGCTTATTCATGGGAGTGGGTGTGTGGGGGTGGGAAGGAGGAGGAGGACCCTGCACCGGGCGTCCTTCATGCAAGAACCGCCACTGCTTTGAAGTGGAGGGGCCCCTCATAGCCGCTGCAGACATGAAGTTATAAACACAGAAGACAATCACCGTAGAGCTTTATCTAAAAAAAATATCCACAATCACCGGTGAGCCAGTAAACGTACAGTTATACAATCTCAGAAAATATTCATAGGCTGTTGACGTTCCAAAATATCTCTGCGCTTATTTTTAGTCCTGGTTCGCTTTTCTCTCAATGATTCAGCTCGCTCCTCTGCCCCCACCGCCTCCTTCTGCTCGCGGGATATATCTGGATTAAATCGGTGACGGAAGGTGTGTGAGGGGGTGCGCGTGAAGCTCGGCGTGGATGGTGCCGGAGAGGAGAGGAGAGGAGAGAAGAAGGCGGCGGCGGCGGGGCTCGCGCATCCCCAATCAGCTGCCGTCCTCACGGCTCCCGATGACATCATCCCATCCAAGCTCCGGTTCGCGCGCCGCATCGCAGATAAGTTCTTCCCCCCGTTACCCCACCCTCTATGTTCCACAAGTACAGGGTCACAACGGGAGGGTACCCTTCCCCACACTCCAGGTTCTGGCATCCGGACGTGCAATCATCCCTCCCCCCACCCCATCCGCCTCAGACCCCACACTCCCCGTCCCACGGCGCGACTTCACGGAAATAAAGTGGTCGGAGCCGCAGTGTGACTGGAGCCCCTCTTAAATTAACGACAGGATGTGCGCTGGGAACCCAAACAGCACACAACACTAGTAATCAGCCCCAATTAGAGATAACCCGCTAATTACCGACACACACACACGCGCGCGCACAGCTCCTGAGTCTAGGGAGCACCAGCCGCAATAAACCCCGACACTGAGACACAAAGGCTGGTGTGGGTGAGTGCGTAAAAGCGGGGGGTGGGGTACGGTGGAGCCGCGCGCTGCCAATATGTAGGTCGAGTGCAGGATTTCCTACCGATCACCGCTGTCTCGTTAATGATGGCGCACGCGCACGCACAGAAACGCACGTGAGGTTAACAAAGGAGCCGAGGCTCGGGCTTACCGTGGCGGCGTGAGCGAGCAGCGCGGTGAGCGCCAGCAGCCAAGGCAGCTTCATGGTAGGTGTATCTGCGGGCACAGCCTCCCGGTGCCTCCGCTGCCTTCCAGGGGAGGGTTCGGGGAGGTGGACAGGGGAGGAAGAGAGCGCGAAGGCTGCTGCTGCTGCTTTTGCTCCTGGAGGGGTGGTCTCGGTGTAGTCTGTCCAACTTCAGAGCCTCTGCGCGACCATCAGTCCTCCTGGTCCGGCTCTTTAATCCCGCTGGTCCCAGTCTCCGGTAAACCAACAGAAGGCCTCCTCTCCAGTCGTCTCCTCGGCGCGTTGGTCCAAATTTCTGGTGCACGGAGCCGATAATTTAGGAGTCGGGAGAGAAGCCAGACCCGTCTCTCTCACTGTGAGAGTGTGCGTCCCTCTCTCAGCTCAGGCACCCTTCTCTCCTCCCCCTCTCCGCTGAGCGCAGGATGTTCCGTATGGCGACGTTGCCCGGCCTTGGAGTTTGGCAGGCGGGAGGAAGGGGGGGGGGGTGTATAGTCCGCGCGTGTGTGTGCGTGCGTGCACGCGCTCAAGAGAAGATTAGGGAACCTCCGTGGGCAAAGCCAATGATGCCCCCTGCAGCTGGTTTAAAACACAAGCAGCCTTTAAATATACGTACTCATGAGAGAAGATGAGTGTTCATACAGCTGCCGGGCAGTGTGCCTATTTGTGTTGTTGTTCCACACCTTTAACGGTCGGCTGCTGTGATTGGTCGAGCCGCCATGACGTCACAGCCGTGTAGCAATAACCACCTGAGGTCTACAGCCTGCTTGTCTCTGCTGCTGCTGCTTATCAAACTGGATAATAAACCCCTCCCTTAGTTAACCTGTTAGTCATCTGCCTTCATCTCAGATTGTTCATCACAATCGCCTATTAAAGTTAGTTTCACTGTTTCCAAAATAACTTCCCTAGATGTGTCACAAGTTTCCACAAGACACTTTGTAGCTCCGTCTGGCAGTGAAGATTATTTTACTACTCTTCATTAAATCGTGACCTTCAGGGAACGCTTCAGGAAACGCTTCCTCTGGAGTCACCTGGAGGCTACATCCTTTCGCCTCCTAAAAGGCTGCATTCTGAAAAGCTGCTGCTTTCACAACGCTATCTTCAGAGGAGGCTCAGGGAATGCGCCCCTGAAGGTCTGAGATTTGTGGCAACTTGCTCTGTGATCTTCACAGAGTAGAGCATTCATTGGGAATGTTCCATGAAGGTTTCTGGGAAAAAAAAAAAACACTTTTACAATGTAAGATGAAGGAACCTTTGGGACATGTTGCACTTTGTAGTAACTTCCCCCAATGGAGCGTGCTTGGAATCTTGGGAAACACTGACTAAGGGCATAAATGCATCATTCAGGGAGAATTTTGAGAGGATGTTTCCCCGAGGGTAACATACAGGGAACCAAAATGTTCCCATAAAGGTCACCTGAGAGACTGTTATCAACCTTCACAATGTAACATGCGTGCAACCCAGGGAAATGTTCCTCCGAGGTACCCAGGAGAAATGTGTAGCAACCTTCACAATCCGCCGTGCATGGAACCCTGTTAGACGTTGACCAATCAAACGTATCCTGTTTTTAGCAGCTTCCACAATGAAGGATGCAGGGAACTTCAAGAAATCCTCTGTAAAGGTTTCCTGGAGATTTGTGGCAACCTGCACAATGTCACATGCGCAACAGTTTCTCTGAAGTTTGTAGTACCTTTCGCAAATAAAATGAGGTGAAATGTTCACAAGCAAACCGTCAGAGAACACTCAAAGACATTTTCGAAAGGCTGCAAAAATTCAAATTCGTAATATTAAGAGAGGCTTGGGGAACATTCGTCAAAGATCACAGTGTATATGCTGTAGAGAACCTTTGGCTGATTTTTCAATGGTTCACTGAAGACTAGAAAGCCTGAAACTCCGGTAAGTGTTCTTTGAAGGTTATAAACGGCGCAACTTTTGGGGAAACAGTTTTCTGCTGGCTGGGTTTTAATTGTGTTTGTCAAACTGACTGAGAAAAGCCCATTTGTGTTTCCACAATGAAAGAGACACACTGGAGGGGAAAAAAAATGATAGAAAATGACTCGACGGTTCTGCCGGAACGTAACAAAAGACTGAAAAGCTAAAAGGACTCAAGAGGCAGAGTGGTAAGATAAGAAAAATGTCAACTACCAAGAAACAAATTAAAAATGGCCACAAAGAGACGGTTACTCAACTGCTATAAAGGCACAGAACAATAAACACATGAATGATTGGGCGGGAAATTATATCACTGATTAGTAACATTCATTGTCTTATTTTACCAGTTTCCCCCCCCCCCCCCCCCCCCCCCCAGACGTCCTTATTTAGAAACTGAGACCTGATCATGTACTCTGGTACAAGTATTTAACAAGTGAGGTCAGTTTCTTAATGAATTCAGACAGAAAACATTTGGATTTAACATCAAAAGGTGAACATGAACCACGAGATCAACGTTTCTCCTCTTGTTTTCAGCCGTTTCCATCTGGGTCAGACACACGGCCCAGATGACGCCTTCGTCGGCACCGGGGGCTGGAACGTGTGACCGACAGGTGCTCGCTGACGCTTCAGGTGTGTCCCTCTCACACCGGTCCTTCAAACAAACGGTTCCGCATGCCTAGTCTTTGTTGGGTTTTGCCTTTGCAGATTTCATTTACATTTGGGGCCGCCTGAAGCGGAGAAACAAGCCGGCGTAAAGCTGAGAGAAGACGGGGCTCAATCAGAGCCGTGCCACAAGCGTCGGGCGTCCCGGGTGTAGCCACTCAGAAAGAAAGAAGCCACTGCGGTTCTGAGTAAGGGACGTCGGACGTGTAGATCCCGGGAGTAATCAGACAAACGGAAACATTGTGAGATCTTTAAAGGGGGGGGAAATAGTGTTCGTGACGCCAGCAGCAATCTCCACAGAGGGCGGGGGGGGGTCAAGGGAACACAATCTGCTGGGCCGCACCAGAAGAAGCAAACCGCTAATTAGCAAGGCGAACACGAAGGCCCGGCTGGGATTCTCCAAAAAGCAACTCAAAAATTTTGCCCCCAAGTTTTTCTGGACCGGTTGGACAAGGTTGAACTGTTACCAACATTCTGAGAAGTTTGGAGAAAGAAAGGGTCTCTTTATTATCCCAAACACAGACTCTGCTCTGCAGCACGGTGGAGGTAACGCCATGGTTTGGGCTTCTTCTGGAATGTAGTCACTGGTTCTCATTGATGATGTGACACATGATGGGAGCAGCTAAAATAACTATTTTGCCCATTTAAAGTAGGTTGCAACCGACTGATTTAATCATGCAGGAAGATTCTGACCTAAAACCAGCTGTGAGCGCAACAAAGGAGGTCATCAACTTAATCTGCAGACCTGAACCATACAGAGCATTGTATCTGCTGAGGAGGAGACCGAAGGGACTCCCACCTCAAAACAAGCAGCCGAGGGTAAACAATGAAAGGGAAAGTCCAAAGTAGCTCAGCTTTGATCAATAATTAAACCCCAACGTAACGATCTACTTTCTGATGGTCTAGTTGGAAACCAAAACACCCCCGGCTTCATGTTCAGAGGAACATCCGGTGCCCTGGACAAAAGGCAGGCGGGCTAGAACACGTTTACTAGGAGTCAGACGGCCGTAACCGTGTAACTAAAAGACCACAGGGGTGGGTGATGTGTACAGGCAGGTACCTTTTTAAAACGCCGCAGCCTGAATGTTTACCGTCATGCTTCCTGGAGCCCATTAGTCAAATCGAAAGTCTAAAGCAGAGTTGTAGCCGTAGCCAGAATGAGTCATCGTCGTATCCCTCATGTCACCGTTACTCCTCCGGTTACCATCGTCAAATTATCCGGACGATCTGCCATGGAGTTGAAATAATGGGCCCTGTTGGTGGTGCACGGGGGAAATAATTGTTTAGGCGGGAGGGCGCTCATATTAAGCGTTCAGAATGGCTGCCTGTCAGGGAGGGCCATATTAGGGCGCAGGCCTCATTAATCAGCCAGAGCGTTATGAGTGAGCCCCCCCCCCCCCAAGTCACACTGCGGCACGGTGGAGGAGACAGCGCAGACAATTGGTATATTACAGAGGGGTCAGAAGTTTACATACACCCGTCCTCAGCATGACTTATGAATTCATTATTTTAGATGTTTGAATTACACACACACACACACACACACACACACACATATATATATATATATATATATATATATATATATATATATATATATACTGTATGTACACCCCCAGTAATAGTTATGTTATGTTGCAAGTTGCAGAGGAACCATCAACTAAGGAGAGGGCAGCTTGAATTATGTCCCATGTTTATTTTTTAATAACTTATCTCAGTTTCTTACAAATTGTATAGAAACATGTAAATGTCAAAGCAAATGCCCGTTTTTGAAGGAGATATTAATAAACATAATTGGAACGTTGAAAATGGTGGGGTGGATATAAATCGTCTGGTTTTCCGGCTTTTATAGGCGCACGGCATACATTTCCGCCAGTGTTGACGTAGGGCCCATTCCATTAATTGAAGCATGCTTAATCCTCCTAAAGCCAGTTCTGAGGCGTGTTTGTTGGAGGCTGAAAACGTTGCCGTCTCCTGCAGCCAAGCCATGGAGGTCAAATGTCGACCCATTTCCATCATGCCCAATGTACTCAGTTGTTTTAGATTTAGCCTTTTAATGTCTTTCTTTTCTGAGAAGCATGACCCTTATCTTTTAATGTATTTTTTCATGTAATTCTCTTCATCTCTGTTCCTTTGTTTTTCGGTGAAGCACTGCTGCTTGCTCTTGCTGGAACAACTGTTTGTGTCCAAGTTTCAACCACGAGTGCTGTTAATTGTGTTAATTTGAGTTGAAGGATGTAGGGGTAGCCCTCCCTCTTCATAACTCCACCTGCTTTGAGTAACGCACCAGTACCACTGGCAGTACAAGGGGCCCACAGCATGATGCTGTCCCCACCATGCTTGACAGTGGGGTACACATTCTTAGTGCTGAATAATCACCTTGACTCTTCTAAACTTCATCTAATTGTGGCCATACCGCTAATCTGGTTTGTCCCTGTGGGCTGCTGCTGATTTCAGTCAAGCTTGAAGGCGCTAATTTGGGAAAAGGCGCCTTTTTCTTTATTGGTGATCCACCAGGTTGCTTGACAGACACCTAGTGGATCACTAGGGAAGAAGTGTCGACAAGGGTTTGTTTTCTTCTCAAATGGCCATCCTGGTCAATCAGAGGCAATAGGTGTATTTTATAACATTAGTTGCGGGTGATGTTGTGAAATGAGATATAAATCACTAGATAACAAGCATCTTGAAATTGATCATGTCCTGTTGATTCATTGATTGGGTTGAAGTCTATTCTGACAGTTGACCAAAGTGTTGCAAGTGGGATTAACAGTAACTTGATCAGCTATTATACCCTACCAAGAAAAAAAAAAGCAGTAAAATCAATAAAATAGTTTGAGAAATAAAAGGCTAGATGTTTCTGCTCAACTTGATGTCCAACGCACCGTTATTCCAAATGTTATCTTCTGATCTCTGGACCAAACCAGTTTTGTTTCATCATGTTTGAAGTGGGCCTCCATGGTGGCATCCAGGCTACCTCCTACAACCCACGCCAATCTCACGACAACATGAACATTATCACCAATTTCCTTTTATTGGTAGTCACCTAGTGGGTAGAGAGCCAGACTACTGGAGAGGCCCCAGAACTTTGGGTCCCTGAGCAAGACCCCTGACCACCGATTGCTCCCCGTGGTCCACTCAGAGTGGGCAGCTCCCTAAGGGACGGGCTAAACAGACAAATGTCCCTTCAGTGGGACTATGAAGGGAAATATTTATTTTCTCCAAGGAAGACAGCTTGAGTCAGATGCTTGAAGTGTGGGACACGACTGGACGTTCCAGCAGCTCCAAAACAGTTTCTGAAAAATGTGACAAAGCAGGCTCATTATGCTTGATTAATGGCTGGGACCTCAACTCGCTGTTAAAAAGCAGAGTCTGTGCCGGAAAACGCACAAAGGACTGATCCCATATCCAGCCACAATGGTTTTAAAGTCTACAGAAAGCTTGTGGTTATGGTGCAACTACCTAAGGCACACCAGGTATATATTAATAGAGATAAATATATATATTTTGGTGATTTTTATTTGGCATCCAATTCCTGTTTTTAAAACTCCCTGCAGCTGCATGCATCATTAAAAGCTCATAATGTACGACACTCGTCCCCATCGTGAGCTCGCGTAAACTTCTACTACGCAGACGTTAACAGACATGCACAATGAAGCACGTTGGACACGGTTAAATTTTCAAAGGTTTTTTTTTTCGTTTTGTTTGGTTTCAAAATAAAGATCACACAATTGTTTAGAGACAATCTACAACAGGAGTTACAAAAAATAGTTGCCCAGGCAATAAGCATACACAGGTTCTGTTAACTATACACATATGGTTACAGGTGTGCTCGTAGTAAATATACACAAGGCTGCTCCAAATGTACACCGCCGTCGTGGCGGGCTGCCTCTCTCACCCAAAAGACATGTATGATACAGCACTTACAGCACTAGAGAAAAATGCCAAAAAACACAAGAATCTCCTCTGTACAATCCATGGATCTTACCCCAGAAATCAGTCGAGGGTGACTGAAGAGTTGGGTGGGTTTCAATCAGTAAAATTTGGTTCCCCACCCCAACACCCGTACCTACAGACAAACATTTCATGGGGTAAAGCGCTCCTATAAAAAGATTTTTTTTTTAATAAAAAAGAAAAAAAAAAAGAGAGACAAAAACCAAAAAGAACCTTCAACGTAAGCCAGAAGACACCACTAAGTCTGACAGAACGTGTCCAATTGGGAGTCAGTGGGAGAGCGATGTCTTTAAGTTAAGCAGTGACATGATAAAGATAAAACCAAGCGTGGCGAATCTTTGTACAAGTACTACGCTGTATAGAAAGGGCTTTTCAAAACAAAAAAAAATTTGATATTACAATTTACAATATACAACAACTCATATGTCACAACCAATGAGGTGAGAATATACACTGAAATGCACAGATTCTTTTATCTAGAGTGAAATTTTTTTTTTTCCTTTTTTACTTCTCATACCAAAAAAGGGTGGTAAAGCACTTTTACATTACAAGGGTTTACAAATGTACAATTATACAGTCAGAAGTATGTGGTCACTACTAGGATACATTATAGATACAGATTCAACATCAAAAACCAGAAAAAACTACAAAGTTTTATATATATATTTATATATATATATGCAAAGGTCTACACCAAGTATACACGTTATATTTATAGAAGCAAGACCAGAAAAACAAATCTCCCATGCTAAATGATCTGTCTGCTGGTTAAGCTGATGGCGTGTGTGGATCTGTCTATGATTCTGTGATGCCGGGGGGGGGGGGGGGGGGGGAATTAAATACTCCAGCTCATAGTGGTAAATATCTTCACTGGGGCGAGGCGGAGGAGGGGGGGACCAGGATTGTATGCAGCAGTAGCAAAAAGGTGAAATGTTTTAGAGTTCATCAGAAACAACAAAAAGAGGGGTTTAAAGGAGGGGGGGGGGGGGGGGGGGGGGGGAAACAAAAGTAGATCAGGTAACGCCTCTCTACCTCCACCCCCTGTCTGCGCTGCGCTGAGCTGAGCTGCGTCCCCCCAGGTCAGCAGGCCTCCACCAGATGGGAAAGGGGTGACAAAAACAAAAATCTAAGGCCGCCTGCTGTCTTCAGAGGCTGGGATTGGGAGGAAGGGTCTGACAGAGCAGCTGAGGTGGACCCGGTGCTCCTGACAGCCTGATGAAGGTGAGCTGAGAGGTGGGGCAGGGACAGGTCTGGCGGCAGACATGATTTCAGGGTTTTCGGGGGGAGGCGGGGCCTCACATGATGCCGTTAGGAGGACCACAGATGGGACCGAGATCGACGCCGTTCTTCATGTAGTACTTCTCCAGCTTGGCGAGGATGTGTTTCCCATACGTGTACTTCCTCAGGGTCTGAATGTGGGGCCGGATCTGGGCCGGCAGGGAGAAACGCAGCCGTTAGTCACACTGCATTTCTAAAGTAAAAAGATTAATAAGTGTCCAGACTCCAGTGGCCACATCAGGGCCTGTGAGCGCGCAGCAAAGAAACTCACATTTCTTTGTTCCTTCATAGCAGTAAAAGAGACAAAATCTCATAACATTTAAACATTTTTGAGGACGTTTGACTGGAATTAACAAAGATGCTTTAAATCAATTGTCTTTTGTTGATTTTTAACAAAGTATGGACACTTTTTAGGTAAAAAAATACATTTAAAAAGGTTATTTTGTAAACCGATGGTAACGTCAGGATTAGAGGTCCCCAAGCAGTCAATGGCAGTCTGGACCCAGAGCTAAATTACAGTCTTACCCAGGTCTAGATTCGCTCACGGTTTGCTAAACGCTAAGCTTGCAAAAACAATCTTTAAGGCCAAATCACTGATGTGGAGGCAATATTTTTAACATCTAGACCTGATTTGTTTCTACTCGATACACAAAAGCATGGAAGCTACTGCGGCTGACAATAATCCAGGGTTTCTAGTTTTTCTTTTCACATTTAAATGCAAAAACTTATTTGTACACATTTAAAAGTTGAAACATTTTTATGTCAAATCGTAAATTAATACATTTAAGAATAATAAATAAAACAATTAAATGGGAGGAAAGAGTCTAGAACCAAATGTTTTAGACAATCAGTGTAGAGACGCTTTCGAGCAATACCCCAATATCCCGTCTGAACCCACTTATCCGTCCACCAACCTTATGCATTACGATTTTGCGCTGCGTGGGTTCGGCCACGTCAATCATCTTCTGCACCACGTAGTTGGCATACTGGTCCTTCATCATGGTGTATAAGGCACTGTGGGGACCCTCGGTCAGGCTGCACACCTCGTCTATCAGCAGCGCACGCTCTGCCCGAGACGCGTGGGTCACGCACTTCTCTACCACGTTGCTGAAGGAAACACAATAGGAGGGTCATTATTAGGACGAGCATCATCACTATAAAAAAGCACACAGTCTGCCTTTGTTCACTGTGGAGCGCGGGCTTTCACATGAACTCTTTTTGCAGAAAGCGGGTTAGATGGAACTTGGCTTTGCTTTTTAACCAAACTTCTTCCATCAACATGCTGGGACACAGCACCATGAACAGCCAGCTTCTTTAGCAAAATCTATTTATTTCAGTTCACTTATAAGTCAACTAAGCAAATAAATGTGTAAAGTCGAGTCACACGTCAAACTGATCCAGCTTGTGAAACTTTTTCCTTCCACTCAACTTTCCATCCAAGTGTTTGGCTGAGAGCAGAAAACCTTTTCAGTATTTCAGCGGATTTATTTTACACCAACTCACAACAAATATTCACCATCTAAAACCACATTATGAGACCAAAAGAACCAATTCATTTACAGAATTATAGTTAAAGTAAATCAATAAGACAAATTTGATTATGGGTGGATACCTTTCTCATTTGAACCGATAGGATACAGATATACGCGATAATGGTACCTATTTTAATTTTGTGTGTTTATGTAGTAATAAATGTTAGTTTATTACTAAAATAAAAATATATTTTAGTAAATTATTTATGAATGGCCTGAATCCAGAGCACATAAAATTATTTTCTACCAAAACAACAGTTATCAGAGGCACACAGAGTGAATGAGGTGAATCCGGGATTGAAGCTGTGTGAATAAAATTCAAGGAATTGTTCTAGTACAACAGTTTATTCAGAGCGAGACATATTTCTTAAAAATGTTCTTATGTAATCTTCTGAAAATCTTATTTATGGGTTTTCTGTGTTGTGAGCTACAATAATAAAAAAACTACCATAAACACCTGAAATAGTAATGTTTCCTTTAGTGTACTAACTTTTTTTTATCTTCTAATTTATTAAGATATGTATGTGTACACAGTTCAATTACAAAGGAGTAAAGTCTGAAAGTCCAGTGCAGACATCCACTAAGAAACTAAATAACGTTCACTTGCGGTGCAAATCCAAATCTACTGTGTGGATGTTTGTGCTCAGAGTAACTGGCCCCGGCGGAGCAACACACCCTGCAGGCCAAACAAAAAACCCACACGGGTGAAAAGACACCTCATTTTCAGGTGGGGCTGCAATTACAGTGAAATGAAAGGAAACCCCTTCTAGAATAACGTGCCGAGGCGACGCCAGAAAACGTGCGCCGGGCGCCTGTGGCGGCATTTACCTGGCAAACTTGTGCTGGCTGAGTCCCAGTACGTTGCCTCTGATTTCAGCCACGATTTTGCTCTTATCCTCGGCCCGGCCGTGCTCCAAAACGTGCTGGATTACGTAGTTTCCATACTGGTCCTGAATCAAACAAACCACACATGCTCTTAACCAAAATGTGAGGGGGACAGCTGGTGAAGCTGACGTCACATCAGACAGCGCCAGCTTCTGGAAATCTGGAGGCTCAGAGAGAGAGAGAGAGGAGCTCATTGGAGAGGAGTCAGAGCAGAAAAGCCGTGCGCGCGTTTCACCTGCACTAGCTGCTCCGTGTGCTGATGCAGCTCCTCCAGGATAGGCAGCGTCTGCTCGGGAAGGCAGTGTTCGAGAATACGCTGGATGACTCGGCAGCCGTATGGGTGAGTGGAGAGGGCAAAGACCTGCCGCGGGAGTAGACATCCATCGTTAGTCACTTCCCATCCAAACACACGATAAGGCCAGGTGAGGGACCGGGACACTAACGCTCCGTCTCCAAAAATATCTTCACACGGAGCCAGAAAAGCAGCGCACGTTGCAGCCACAGATTTATCTAAAGCGTCTTATTTTACATACCAAAGCCGGCCCTGCAGGGAGGAAGGCCAAAGCTAATTCCTTCGCTCCTTTCAGCTACATAAACAAATCTTAGCCACCAAGCAGGAAACATGCAGTTACGCAACATGTAGGTTTAACAGGAGTTAAAACTTCAGTGGCTGACGTCTCGGAAACGAAAGCTTTCACGTAAACTCACCCTGCTCCTGCAGCGACTTGTTCGTGCCGCATTTTGCCACGTTACAACCAAAAAAAAGTTGGTTTTTAGTTGGCACTAGTTACAGCAGCTATGGGCTGTTTCCACCAGCGCCACGTCTACAGACTGAACTTTCCCTCCATTTCTCTTCACAGCATACCTCAAGCTGGGTCACATGGGATGGAGAGCATCTCTAAACATGAACAAAATCTTCAGCTCTTGCCACAGATAATGGGTTGAGTTTAACTTTCGTCTTTTGACTCAGACATTTCCTCTCTGGTTGTGTTCAGGGTCATGAAGGCAGGCCTCCAACCCTCTTGGGTCCTCTGCAGCCTCTAAAATGTCGTTTTTCCAGGGTTGTCCTGTATTTAGCTCGTTCAGTCTTTCTGTAATTTTTGACTAAGCTCGCCGTCTCTGATGAATTACAGCATTCCCACAGCATGACTCTGCCTCCACCGTGTTTCACCGTGGGTCACGTTTAGTTTTAAAAACCTTATGTGGCCTTTAGCCTGCAGGCCAAACAGCTCAGGTTTGGTTTCTTTGACCAGAGAACCTTCTTCTTCTTCTTCCACAGGTTTTGGTGTAATCCCCTACGTGGCTTTTGGCGAACCGTAAATAAACATCTCATGCCGGTTCTCTACAATTTCTTCTTGCCGCTCCTCCGTAAAAGGCCAGATTTGAGAAGTCCAGCTTCTCTCACCTGAGCTGCAGGTCCCTGCAGATCCTCCGAAGTCACCACGGGGCCTCTTTGCTCTGATTTATGTTGTGCATGGACATATCTTAGCAAATCAAAGCTTGGGATAATGTTCTACAAATTGATCTAAATTTCTTCACAAGTGTTCACTCATGTTCTCCAATAAATCTCAGAGGCCAAATCAGAACAGCAGCACTTACCCTGAGAATTAATTACTCATAATTACAAATCAGGCAACATCTCAATAAGGCCGTCAGAGTACAGGTGGCTGAACACACAGTTATATGCTACATCATGCTGGTCTCACACAAAAGCAAATAAGTATTTATTGGTTAGGGGACAACATGTGATAGGAGGAAGATTTCTAGCGCTGACACTGTTGCATAATTAATTAATTAATTAATCATCTTTCCTTCAACACTTTCTGTTAAACCAACTGTTGGTGCTGCTTTTGACGGAGACAATATGCCACAGCGACTGCGTGTGTGTCTGGACGTCAGCCAGACATCGGTGATCGAATGCGTAACGACTTGCAGGTAGAGCGCAGCGGGGACCCACCTGTCCCTTAAAGGCTTCGATGATGAAGTGCAGCGCGTGAGGCTGGACGCATTCGATGCACTTCTGCACCACGTGGTTCCCGTTCTGGTCCTTCACGCACTTCAGCACATGGCCGTCCAGCTCACGCACCATGTCGCTCTGCGGGGTAGAGGGAGGGAGGGACGTCTAATTGTTAGTCATCAAATATTTCTTGGAGGCATTTTGCAAACTCTCAGTGTGGCTCGGTGCCCAACAAATAACCCTGGACCTTTAACAGATGCCCCACTGGGAAATCTATTGGCGTCCATTAAGTAAGGATTGATAGTCGTTTCTTTCCCCCCTCCTCACACACACTTCTCTAAAACACAAGATTTGAGCGAACATATATCCTGCCTGGATCCATCGTCCTACCTGCAGCGCCACATTTGCATACAAACAGAGGCGTGATTTGTGTGTGTGTGCGAGGAGCCTGCTGTTACACCAGGCAGGACCGACCCAGACCCCATACTGAAGATGAAACATGCTTTCAAGGCAAGAGGCGCACCTCTTCATCGTATAAACAGAGCGTGATCTACGAGGGACCCTCGCCCCTTTACGTGCAGATCGCCAAGCGGGGGGATGATAAATATTCTTTGAAACTGCCGCACCAGGAAATTAATGGCCATCCCCGTTCAGGAAAACAAAAACCAGGGTTACATGAGCGCAACACAGTCCGAGGGACGAGGCCGTACTTACAATGACCTGCTGATCCGAGGGGATGAACTCCAGAGCTTTCTGGATGACCCTGCAGCCGTACATCTGCAGGGCCAGAGACAGCACGTGACCTCGGATCCTTTCGGCCAGAGCCAGCTTCTGATCCAGGCTCCCGAACTGAAACAGAGCAAACCTGTGACTTCTCTGGGAGCATGACAGCGGAGGACACGCAGCGCGCTCGAGGAGGAAGACTGCACACCTCAAAGAACTTCTGGATGACGTAGTTCCCGAACACGTCCACCATGAGCTGGTAGGCGGCCTGCAGGATCTCGCTGAAGACCAGCTGGCGCTCCGCCGAACTGGCTCGCTCCAACTTTAACTGGATGAACCTTTAAAAGTTAAAAAAAAAAAAAAAAAAGAAAAACGGAAGGAATGAACACAGATGTACTCGTCTTCATCAATATTTAATTCTCCATTTGCTTTGGGAAAAATGGAAAAAGACAGATGTCTGAAAAGCCGCTCGGGCGCGTCGAGAGGATTTACAAAGTTTGCTTGGCGGCGAAAACAAATAAATGAGCAGAGCAATAAAGTGAGACAGAAACGGCTCCTATATCTTTAACCTGAGGGAACAGGCAGACAATATGAGATGAATTTCAGAGTGGAGCGCGCATAAAGAGGGAGATAAAGGGACTGAGCAGCAGCCTGTGAGGTGAAATGATGGATGCCAGGCAAGGAGGAGAAAAAAAAAAAAAGAGTAATGTTGAAGGGAATGAAGAGGGAAAATGTCTGGAATGTGAAGGCTGGACGCTTTAGTTTATAAATAGTTCATTTCAGTGGAAAGCTCAGCATCCGAGGTGTCACCGCGTAAAACAGACCCTGAAGCAAGGAGAGTTTGAAGTAAAACAACCGCATCACAGGACAAGGCAGAGGCGGTAATTTCTTTTTAGAAAAGGCTTTAGAGCATCTAAAACAGCACCAAGCTCCACCGTGTTTATCTCACCACAGCTTTACGACGGCACACACTGGACAGACATGAAATATGTGTAACATCTTCTGTGTGAGGCACAGAAATAAAACAGCAACTGTGAACGGGGACTCGGTGAAACCCAGTTTTGTTTTTCCACTTTCTCCTAAAAAAAACACACGAAAAAGGTGCATTTTGAAGACAGGAAGCTTTTCAGCTATCAGGGGACTTTTCTGAGTCCTTAATCCATTTATAGTCTGTCCAGCAGGGTAGAAACTAGCTATTCAGTCCAAACAGTAGTTCAGGGTTTCTTTATTGTTCTGACCTGGGAGCAGGCTAAGTAGCCGTAATATCAAAGGATAAATCAGTTTTATACCAGATTACAGCTTTCAGAGCTAATTTATCAGACATATAAAAACACCTTACACTTAGAATGACACGGAAAAACGTTACTGCACATTTTTCAGGTACAGCTGTAAAAAAATGATACATTATACATAAAAGTTTTTGTGAAAAAACTGTAAATATGGATAATAATGACAGAATCGATGCTTTGAATGACAAAAGTATATTAGGATTAATGTAAATTCTGGTTTCATGATCAAAAACGTTGGGTTTGTGATCATGAACCAGAATTATTACTATTATTTTACAACGGGCCGGGTTGTAAAATAATCAGAGCTCCGGTTCATTTCTCCTTTACCAAAAACGAGCGACTTTGCAGAAGCTGGAACGAACAGACTGGAAAAGAGCCATCAGTAATGATTTTACTGCTGAAAATCTGTTTTTGTTATCACGTAATTCATTATAAATACATTAGCGGTTCAGTAATTGCTGATTATTTAGACTGACTGCTGTGATAAAGCCTTCCACTACAACAGCAGCTGCAGGCCTGCTGTGTGCCTCTCTACCAGTTTGTTCATAGAAACTTTGGCCTGAAGAGCATCTAGGAGCAGCAATGTTTAAGTCTAATCAGAAATGCTCAGACTCAGATCTGGACTTTTAACTTTTCACACACACGTGTTTTGTTTTAATCCCCTCGATTGTAGTTCTGGTTCCTGAAGAGACCCTTTGGTCCCTCCTGTGACAGGATGTGGTAAAATCAGCTAAATTCATCTAAGAAGGACCTTTTTCTGTCGTGTCTTCTGAGCTCAGGGTTTTATTGCTCTGATTTTACTGTGCTCTGTTAGACTCTGGAGCTGCCTCTCCCACAGCCAGGGAGCGGGACGTCTCCTCAGCCGACTGCTGCAGGAACAGCCGCGTTAAAGCTGTTGCTCCACACAGACGATACATCAGTGTTTGGTGGTTGTGCTGCACCTCTTGGTTTGGTTATTCTTCTGCGGGGAGTTAAGCCACTGATGCAGGCTTCGGCTATAGCTTGTTAGTAACAGCAGGTGTAATTCACAAACGGCACGGCAGCACAAACGCCCCAGGAGAGATTAACAGCTCCAGGGGACACAGCTTCAGGGAAGAATCTAAAAACAGACCTGAGTTCCAGAGAAAGAACGACTAAATGCTGATTTATACATAGAACCATCCTCCAACACCTAACTAGGGATTTAGCGACTGGGAATAAATATGTATACCCTGATTACAATCAGTAGTTTTCGTTATTGTGATTTGATGTGAAACCCTTACTGAGCAGAAACAGACAGCGAGGTCTTAAGATGTGCGGACTGAAGCCTCAGGCCGTCGGTACCTGCTGCCGTGCTGGTCCTGGCTGAACTCCATGATGTGGCCGGCGATGTCCCGGAGCTGCAGGTTAGGGTAGCGGTTGTTCCTGAAGTCCTCCAGCAGGCGGCTCCTGCCCGAAGGCATCACGTCCGACATGCCGTAGCGTAGCCGCGATGACGGGAACAGCTGGCTGCTGGGTGAAAAGAGGGAGGAGCCAGAGCTCGCCGCGCTGCGGTACTTGGCCTCGGCTCCCGGCGCCGCCGAGATGAAGCGGCCGCTGCCGTTGGTCAGGCCCCCTGCAGGTGAGACGCGGTACGGTTCGTCAAATCCCAAGACACGCAAAACCTTCCCCCGAAACTTCCAGGGACATCAGACAAGCACTACGCCGGAAAAATGCCTTTTTAATGCAAGGAACTTTCAACTTCATGAGCTCTGAATGGCGTAAAATTCAATTCTTTCATCTAATTATACTGCTGTAGAAGATTTTAATCAGAAAAGTGAAACCAAGCCATGACTACCGGGGAAAGAAGATCTTCATAGAACGAGGATTTCCACCTATCCCTGTGTGCCTCACAACCAAGGCTATCAAAACAAAATAAAACCTCTTCCTGATCTCTTACACACCCTTACTGATTTGCGGCCTTGAGCCAGTTCCTCTGCAGATTAGCTGTACTCCAAGGGAGCGGCTGTACAGACAGGTTTATGTCGCTACATTAAGATCGTGTAAACATAATTACGTTTACGTGCAAACAGTCATCATCATGCTGGACGGAGAGTCACGTCCAAAACATTTGCCTGTTAACATCCCTCACAGCACGAGCTTTAATGCTGCTAAATGGCTGCTACACGGCAGCGTCAGACACAAAATACCCAAGTTGGGTCATCAATCAGGGGTGATAATTAAACCATAATGAGGCTGTCGGCTTCGCTGGCATTTTCCCAGAACGTAGACGACTGAACTACGTTTTAATTTGTCAGACGTCAATCAGGGAAAACACAGGAGACCAAATCAAGTCTCGGTGGTGAATAATCCCTCCTAACGGCACGGAAGAAACATTTTTATCAGCCGGTCTGGAAAAAGCTTTTAAATGAACAACGGGTCGGTTAAAGAGTTCATGAATTCATTGTCAAACGTTTAAAATGCTCAGCAGGCAAATGCATAATCATAAAATGAACACTTACCAAGATTGAGGTTGGACGAGGAGCTGTGATTGGACAGCGAGGGCGGGGGTGTGAGGGAGTGGGACGGCCCCTGGTTGGGCAGAGGCATGCCCACGGGGCCAGGAGATGGGCTGAAGCCCAAGGTGCCGTTGTAGAAGCCTCCGTGGCCGATGGGGGTGAGGCTGGAGGGGTTGCGCTTGTACAGCTCGCTGTTGCCTGTCAGGGAGTCCCGCCTGGAGCCGCTGCCACCACTAGAGTTGGCCACTAGAGGGAGACAACGATATGAGAATCAGCATGATCTGAACAGGGACTTCCAGTGGATTCATCACGTTGTTCGCTTTTCCTTTCCTTTCATTAATACACAGCACATGAAAAACCAAAACACAAAATAAGACTATCTGGGTAACAAACACAGAGGAGGCAGTGGTTTATCCGCTCCTGCCATAAAAGTTTGCCCACAATTTCTGAATAAAGATGGTAACATCTAATACATTACAACCACACACTTTAAAGTGTTTTATTGAGATTTTATTTGATAGAGGAACACAATTATAAAGTGAAATTAAACAGTTCAAACAGTTTTCATTCAAATATAATAATCTTTAAAGGGAATTCTCATTTCTACCATGTCAATATAAAGACTATAATACACTAAACTGCTAAGGATTTCGTCCTGTAACCAGTGGGCTGCCGGTTCGAACCCCGTCTCTCTGACGGTCAATCTATTCACTAGGGCTGTCAGTGTTAACGCGTTAACTTTGTTAGACCATAACGGCGACAATTTTTTTGATGTGCGTTAATCGCCTTAATGTTTTTTTCCGCCGCAGCGCTCTCCGGACTGTGTTTTTTTTTTTTTTTACCCTCGGCGCTTTCCGTAGTTCCAAGAACGCTTGAGACTGTAGCAAAACAGAACCGCTCACTGTTGCCAAATCCGCTTATTTCATGCGACTTTGGGCTTCTTTTTTCTAAAGTTGCTTATAAATTTCTTGAGTTGTGGGTTGCGTTTTTTTCCAGCTTGTTTCTGAAAGTAAAGTTGCTTATCTGGGCTCTAAAAAAACAGGAGTTATTAAGAAACCTGCTTGCACTACAGACACTTTGAGTATAATAATCTTGAGTTAACTATTGACAGATTGAAAATTTTAATTGTTTGACAGCCCTACTATTCACTAATTCGGCGTTTTTTTGAAAACAACTGGCAGTCAGTAGACTTTTATTTAGGGGCATCAGAGTGACAGGGATTAAATATAAATTCACCCACAACTTTTACCATTTTGAATCTTTAACAAATAAAAAAAACATACATTTTGGCCTTCAATCTCAATTATTTACTACTTTGTGTTGGTTTATTATATAAAAACCTAATAAAATACACTTAAATTGGTGGCAAAACATGGAAAAAAAGTTCAAGCTGGAAGAATACTTTAGCGAGTGAGTAAATGTAGACAATTTATCCTGACCTGCAGTGCCAAACCCTCCCAGCGTGGCTCCGAGCGTGGCACCGAGAGAGGATGAGCCAGGTTGGCTAAAGCCCAGCGAGGCCGACCCCGGCCCAGGCTGCCCTGAGCCTTGTGAGAAGAGAGAGGAGCTCTGAGAGGAGGAGCTAAGGGACGAGGACCCATAAAAGGAGCTTCCTCCAAGAGCTCCACCGGGGCCGCCCTGCTGCTGAGGCTGCTGGGACGTCATGGCACGAAACGGACCGTTAGCTCCTCCGCCCAGACCCCCGTTGGCACCACCGGCTGAAGCTGCTGCAGCGGCAACTGGAAGAGAAAAGGAGAAAGGTACAATGAGAAGACCAAGTGATACAACAACATATAAAAAGATCACCTATGTACCCCTGAAGTTAGTTAGTGTTTCTGAGGCATCGAAAGAAACCAAAGCATGTTGTAGCCAAACAGCAATGCCTTATGGAAACCTTTTGCACTAATCTGATAAGACACCAGAAAATAAAGCCTTATAATCTCTTCTCTCTAACCTCAGTTTTAGTTCGACGTTCACAACATGCTTGTGATCACAAAGTGCAATGTGTTGCTTTCTGTGCATGAATGTCTTTGTTCACCAAGCAAACAGTAGACAGGCTGAGCTTGTTGTGCGATTAAAGACAGGTTTATAGTCAACGCATTGAGCAGGGTGCAAGTGTGCGCGTGCATCATAAGTGACACAACCGAGGTCCTGCACCTCCAAGTTTTACTTGCCAAAAACAGCGCGTGCAAGTTTCATTCAAAATGCAGGAACTCAAAGGAGCCGTCGCTGAGCAAGTTCAGCTGTACTGATATCAAACGGCACAACTTTATTAACCGCTTTGCTGTTAGCGTTTATTCTGTGACTGGAAACAACATACACATATACTTAAGGGGTGAGTTTGTTGGCCAGGTTTATGGGTACAAACAAGAATTTTGGTTTCTGTTTCCACCACTTGCAGCGTAAATCAAGTCTAAAACATCAAGGTGAAGGCATCAGCTTTTATTTAATAAAGCAAAGTGTATTTCAGTTTTTTAAACCTTTCACTAACAAAAGATCCCTATGAACTAAGGTAAAACACTGCCTTACCAGCTTGCGCTGCAGAGGGTGATATGATGACAGAGGCAGGGGCCATCAGGCGGACAGGGCCACTCCGGGCTCCAGTGTTGACCACCAGAGCTCCTGTCTGGTCATAGTAGGCTGCTGGTGCCAAGACCGGGTACCCTGGGAAAGAAGCAAGAACGTACTAAGAATGGCTCTTTTGTTTATACGGATGGAAAGAAGATCCCCAATGAGCATTTCTGTGAACATAGTACTGTAAGGGTAACAGCTGCAAGGCCAGTTTCACCAGCAATAAAACCAATTTGAGAAATGTTGTACTAACCAGGGACGCCTGCTGCTAAGCCCTGGCCAAAAGCGAGGGCCGAGTTTACCGCCGCCGCAGCGACCAGCTGATCGTTCTGCTGACCCTGCTGACCCTGGCTGGGCGTCAGCGGACGCTGGTTTCCTCCAGCTCGCATCACCTTCACAAAACCAAAGATAAAATGTTATATTTACTACAAAATACTAAAAGTTCCACCAGGATCAGACCTCAAAAAATAAATAAGAAATAAAAGCTCAGACAAACTGCAGGTTTATCCTGTACGGATGTGGAATCAAATTTCTAAAACTTAAAACAAAATGGGACTATTTTGTTTAAAAGAAAAAACAACAAGGAGCCAGAACAGGGAGTAAAAATAAGAAAATAATAATAATTAAAAATCTGCTCTTCTTGTCAGAAAACCCCAATTTTCCAGGCATGGAAAACTTTTAATCACTACACAGGAGCCGTTGACAGAGGCATCTCTCGGTTTGGCGGGTGGTGTGCTGACCTGCTGCTGGTTCTGCTGACCCTGTCCTGCCGCCTGCTGATTGGCTGAACTGTTGGCTGCCGCGGCCTGCTGCTGGAAAAGGTTGGCAGGATAGACCCCCCAGGGGGTCACACCGTAGTACTGGTGAGGCATCACGGCAGGGCCTGAAGGCAGAGAGACGGGGCAGCTGGAAGGTTACCAGTGTCTCTGCTTATAACAACAAACATCAAACTGTTCCCACCAAGCCGCCTCTTGGCTAGAGGAAGGTGCAACGATCCACGTCTTACCGAGAGTGGCTGCTGCTGCGAGTCCTGCAGCGTAGGGGTCTGTCCCTGGAGGAGCGGCGCTGATGATGTAAGGGTTGGGCACAAATGCTGGGGCAAGACCTAAAGCAGAGAAATGACAGAGTGAGCAGAGATGTAGCGTGAACGCACCTCCATCACTTTTAGGACTGCAGAAGCATTCAAAGCAGCTTCGGACCTTTGACGCACATATATTTATCACAATCCCCAATTAGCTTATCAAAATGTTCGCCACAACATTCAAGCCTTCTGCACGGGGAGCTTAGAATAAAACCAAGACAGAGAGATACAACACAGTTTGAAACAACACGAGAGGTCAAACAATGGCTTTTCTCTAGCTTTGGGGTTTGCAAAATTAGGATTTTTAGTGATTCCTCTTTATGACAACAGCTCTTGTTCCGACCCTTTAACCCAACATCAGACAGCTGCTCTCAAAATTCGACAAACCCGCACGCTGCATTGGAACGTTTTCATTTTAATGAACACGAAGCTCCACCTGAATTTGAAATGTTGTGAAATCGTTGTGCTAGAACATTTCTTCTCAACTTAAAGTCAGTCTGGCAAAAACCTTTTCTAGCTGCCATCAGCATAAGACTTCGCCTGGTGAAGTACAAGCAGGTGAAGCATGAAACCGCCCCACCTACAGCAGAGTGGGGGAGTACTTCCTGCTTCCTGTGCTGTGGCAGTCTGATCGCGATGCTCCCGACACCGCTCGCTACGAAAGCTGCACAACTAGCGGTTAGCTGCTAATGATGCTCAAGGCGCCTCCTGCTTCTGAGTGTAGCAGCATGACGTCAAAGAGCTACGTCACAGTTTTTATTACGGTAGGACCGCAGCTGAACTGGACTTTGCGGGATGCAACCTGTATTGGATAACCCTACGCTGAACAGACATTCCTTAAAACACAGATTTATATAAACTGAACCTTTGTTCCATTTCTGAAAACACAAAAAGGGGATTTTTTTTAAAACTAGACAATTTATGGACTTATCAAAACCCGGCTGGATTATTGTACAACTGCAGATCTTCTAAAACAGTTCACTACATTTCTGTAGTGTGGGGCTTTTAAAATCACAACGCAATATTGTATTCGGTAGACACAAGCTTCTTCAATAAAACCGTACAACAGTCTTGGATGAAATGCATTTATATAAATCCCAAATTAAAATGTGACAAAAGAGCAATTTGAGTCTGAATTAAGTAAAATGACTTACCGATGTGAGGCTGCTGAGCAGCTGCCAGTGCATATTGCTGCTGCTGAGCTGCTGTTAACTGCTGCACAGCTAGAGCGTTGTTTCTCTGAAAAAGCTGTTAAATAAATCATACTTTAAAGCAATCTGAGGCGCTTAGACAGCCGTCGGCATTGATACGTTGGGCGTTCGTTACCTGCTGCTGGTTAGTGTAATCAAACAGACCCACAGTGGGTGCAGAGTCCATGGGCATCTGAGGGTTGTAGTCGAACTGAAGCGGCTCCATCACCGACTCCATGGCGTCCATTGTGACGCCACCTTGATCCACCCCGGAGAAATCGTCGGGAGGTTTGGGGCCTCCACCGCCCCCCAGAGGTGTCAGGCCATCGGCTCCCACCCCTCCGGGACCCCCCAGCAGGTCGCTCTCGGGGCCAGGTGGGGGCATGTTGCCAGGGGGGCGACTGCAGGCATGAGAGAAAGACACGGGGTCAGCTTTCACGTGCGGGGCGTCTGACTGGCGACCATTTCTCTAACGACGCGCTACGCAGCTCGTCTTACCCAAACTCCTTCACATCGACGTCCAGGCCGTTCTGTACCGGTAGCCCGTTTGGGTTGATGACGTCATTGATCACATCACTATCGCTTTCTGTCAACTCTTTCAGTTTCTCTCCCTCAAACGTCGTCTTCGGCTTCTCCCTCTTCTCTTCCTCCACCTCTCCATCCCTCTGTCCCTTCGTCGTGAAAAAGGAAAAACGCACAAGGATACAGTGAACACAACCAAAACAAAAGGGCAGCAGCAGAATATGCTCGTTAGAGGCGGAAGAGAGCGACGCCATGGCGCGACGTCGCTGATCAAAAGCAACTTACATATGGTCCTTTTCTGAGGCAAGGATCCAGCTTATCAGCCGGTGAGGACGACAGGACGTACTCCACCATGCTGACGCCCAGCCCCCCACTTTCAGACCGCGGTGACATCACTGAACCCACCCCGACTTCCCCTCCGCCGTGAAAGCCCTGGCCTGGCCGACGGGACACCATGATCGGCTGAGACACGGAGTGGTCTGTCAGAAAGGGACGGGGATAAAGGATTAATACAGGGTGCAGGAGGAAACACGTTACACTAAGGCTCCATGATATGAGCAAACCATACTGCTGCATTATTATTATTATTATACATTTTCATATAATTTGCTTCACTCCCCCGTTTCTATTATGTCATCATAAAGTTCCTGTCAGTGTCTGAGCTCCAGCATCTCAGACCCCATCCTCTATAAGGCCTTACAGAAGAAAACACTCAACTTTTTCCCATTTTACACAAACTTCAACCTATTTTAAGTTTTTTTTTTTTTATGAACGGACACAATAAAAAGGACAGCATCTTGACATTGAAGGAAAATAATAAGCTCTGAACATCCCACAGAGCACTATCATCCATCTTCTTCCACTTGTCCCAAAGCAAGTCTTGGAGTAAAAGGTCCACAAGGGAAACCCAGACTTCCCTCTGCCTGGTGACACCCTCAAGCTCATTCTGGGGGACACCAAAGCGTTCCCAGGCCAGACGGGATATATGGTCCCTCCAGGTCTGGGTGTTCCCCAGGGTCTCCTCCCAGCTAGACGTACCCAGACAAAAAAACTCTGTAGGCAGACAGGCACCAAGGAGGCATCCTGAACAGATGCCAGAACCACCTCAGCTGACCTCTCGAGGCAGAGAAGCAGCTTCGAGCTGTCCCTGGATGCCCCATCTCTAAGGCTGAGTCCAGCTACTCCACAGCAGAAGCTCGTTTCAGCACCATATACCCAGGATGCGGGTCTGCCGGTAGTCATGGGGTCCGGTGTGTCGACGCGTCGAGGTGTGTGTCGAGTAACGCAGGCAGATTTTTTTTTTGTGAGGCGCATCTCGACTGATCCAGGAACTGGTTCGTCTGTTTGCCATTTGTTTGCATTTTCTCTTGGATCCAGACGTCGTGTCATAAAAGGTAAATTAAGATCACGCTGAGACCATATTCAGAATTTCCTTATTGGCAGCACACAACACACAATTCAATTCTTTATTCAATTTAAACAAGAATAAAATAATGTCATAATCATCATGTTTTACATTTATTGTCCACTTGATGGCACCAGAAAGCAAATAAAGCAGGCTGATGCAGAAGCTCAGGAGTTACGGAGGAGTGATTCTGACATAACTAAAAATAAAAATAGAAATAAACACAGAAATAATTCAATAATCAATAAATAAGCATGAAATAAATGCACAAAAATACGGCAAATAAATAAATGTAAGCAGTAATTAAAATATACAAAGAGAGATAACTGAATATTTCTTAATTAACTGATTTATTTATTCCGCTTTTTAATAATCACCTCATTTATTTATTTTTCATTATAATTGTCAACTTTATTAATTACTTAGTTTTTAAATGTATTTATTTCTGTCAATGTTTTAATATTATTGTCTGTTTTATTCTTCCTTTCTATATTTTTACTCCATTTATTTCTGTCCTTTTTTGACCTGCCCCCTCCTAATTTGCATAATGAGGCTGAAATGCACACAGAAATGGAAAAAAGGACAGTCATAAATAAATAGTTGAAGAAATAAATGGTGTAAAAATATAGAAAGGAAGAAAATATTAAAACATAGACAGAAATAAATAAGTAATTAGTAAAGTTGACAATAATAATGAAAAATAAATAAGGTGATTATTTAAAAAAAAGGAATAAATAAATAAGCCAATTAAAAGAGATATTTACATTTATGTCTCATTATATAATTACTGCCCAGATTTATTTATTTGCTTTATTTTTGTGTATTTATTTTATGCATCACATCAGTAGTTATACGATTGGTTCTAAGCTGTTGACACTGACCGTGTTAGTCCCGCCTTTGAAGTCGGGTCCTACCAGCTCCTAACCAGACTGATGTGCAGTGTATACGGTGTAGTCAGCTGGCCAGGCTAGCCGCTGTCACAGTGACTACCCAGATTATCAATGAGCCGAGGCATTCAACAACTTGATTTGAAAACAACAACATAATTCCAGACCTTATCTGTCGTGTGTCAGAGTCAGTCCTCCACAATGAGTCGAACAATTAGATGAAAAGCCTCAGGGCTTCAAGAGGCCTCATCACTATCTGTCGGTCATGATCTGTATGTCAGGACCATAGGTGTAGGCTGACGGACCAGTAAATCGAGAGCTTTGACTCTTTCTGTTCCTTCCATTATCAATTATTATCCTAAAATGGAAAGAGTTTGGCGTAGCTGCAAATCCACTAAAGCATACATGCCAAACTAAACCGACAGGACAGACAAAGCATGCATTGGTCTGTTAAATCTGTTAAACAGGGCATCTATTAATATGCTCTTATTAGGACATGGGATCGTTTTGTCTGAATGTAGTAATTTCAGCGGTATCTGCGTGATTTTAGATTTTCGTATAAAGTTTTCAAAAAGTATCAACACAAACATGGTCATCCTGCGAATATCTTCAGAAGAGCTCCAAAAGCATACAGCCTACTGTTAAAACCTGCAGGAACATTTTAAATGAGGACGTTTTCTGGTGTGGTGTCACAGAGCTTCAAAAGAAATCTGAAAAATCTTTAGTCATGTCTACAGAAATAACTACGCTGAGGCGAAGGGAAGCGGCAGGATTTGGTTTGATTACCCTTTGAAATCTGCTTTTGATTCAGACAGGAGCCTAAAAATAAACCCTGTCAGAGGTGCTTTCTGGATATTACACAGTCCCTCGGCTTTAACTGCAGGCTTCTCTTCTTCCACGCATTCAAAAGACAACCAGACTGCTTCGTACCTGAGGCACCCCACGCACTGTCCCTCCACTGATCCAAGAAGATCCCTTTTGGTCCATCCTTCCCAGAGTCATCCGTCTCCCAGAACTTCTTCCCAGTTAGGAGCTGCTGTAGAGACAGGAGAAACAACAGATGTAAACACTACATTTTTAATGTTAAAAATATGGTCACATTTACAGGAAGCACTCTGCCAGCAGCCAGAGGGGCTGTAGGAGTCAAAGAAATCCAGAGAGGTTTTCCTGGATGAATTTCCGTATTATGGGAAACAAAGTAAGAACAGCAATCAAACAAGCAGTGGTCAAAGTTCTCCTGACAAAGTATTTGGATTCCCGCATCTTATCAGCGGCTCATTGATCTTTCTCAGTTATCAAATCTTTGTTACATTTCATTAAACTGTTTATTTGAGAAGTTTTGTGATCTGTACATTTGACAGATATTCTTAAATACCTCAAGATAGCAAAACTAAGCAGAAACATGCTCTGTTTAAAGGAGAACAAGGAATGTTTTATGTTTGTAACCAATAAAAGTGCTTTTTATAGCTCACATTGCCTTTAACAGCGGCAAATCCAAATGCTGTTATCCTAATAGAACAACGTCCACCAATTAATGAATAGCTTAAATCTTAATTTTCATTGTCCGATTATCTGTCCGATTGCTTACATGAGAGACGCTTATGTTCAGAAAATGCATTCAACACTGTTAAAGGTACAGTCGGCGATTTTTCCTGAAGTTTCCCCAAGTCCCTTTTTGATTAACTGCGGAAGATCGTCTTACCTCGCTCTTCTGCACTTCAGGGGGATCGCCTGAAAAAAAAATCTCCCAAATGGTCTTATTTCTTTCTACTGAGGCCTTCCTTTTCTTCTCATAAACATGAATGCAGTTCGCTTCTTGTGACTCTCAGCCATGTTCAAAATATACAGTGAGAGCAGAGGAGTTACAATGAACGGCTAACCGCTAACCTAGTCGCTAAGCTAACCGGACACATAAACACTAGAAGTGTGCGTGCGCAGCCAGCAAGCGGAAACTCAGAAGGAAAGAGCGCGGACACTGGTGTTACGTTTACGTGAGCGTGTCAGAATGATTGGCATGTGGGACAATCAATAGATAAGATGATGTCCCCAGAACCTGAGGGACAGAGGGGGGGTGAGTAAATAATGTCCATGGGTGAGAGCAGGAACAATGATCAATCCGTGCCCTTCAGACCGAACAGCAGAGATTGGTTAGTTTTTACAGGCCTGCAGCTCCCACAGAGAACGATTTTTTAAACGTCCCTTTTCTGAATATATACTTACTACTTTCAGGATGGAAGGACGATTTTACCCAGTATAACAAAGTGTTTCTGAACAGGATTACCAACTATAGCTGTAAAACCAACTATTTTTTATCCTCATTTATAAATCAAATGGTGTACCTGCCTAGCCTAAATGCTTTCTTAATTATGAAATACGAATTTCTTTCTAACTCACAATGCTCACCTCTCCCATAGCTCGTCCCTCCAAAGCCAGAGCCTGGAAATCATGGTTCAACTCGTCCATGGACCGCACCTGAATGTCAAAGAAGCCCCAGAGTCATGAAAACAACGTAAATGTGCACTTCTCATACCTAATAATACAACCTACGCTGTAATTAAGCTGCTGATGAGTGACTGCCTTAATAATTGCCAGCTGAGGCAGAAAGCATACCTAATGCTTCAAATGGTTGTTTGAATCCGACCCATATCATGAATAAAACATAATATATATAAATAACATATATATGAATAAAACATCAAACAATAGCAGTTCCTAAACAGGTTAATTTGCTTTAATTCCTGTGGTATAATCTGACTTTTGCAGCAGTGAGTCAAGCCTAATGATACTGAGAGAAGAGATTGGCTGAGGAGCTGATTTGCACTCCTTAAAACAACTTTCTTCTAATGTGATGAGGCAGCAGGCTACAGGCTACATAAACACGGCCAGTTATTGGGACTTTCCTCATACCGCTCCTAAGATTGAAAGTCATTTTATTGAGATGCCAAAGAAAGGGCCTGGGTGATCGGTCTTCTCTCAAACTGTTTGGAGCACAGAATAAGACGGGGCGGCCCCTCCCCTACCTGCTGCTGTGCACTGCTAGTCAGCTAGCTGAAAAAAGGCTACAGCACCTTTCTTTTGCTTGCAATACAAATTCAACTAAATTTAGCATGCATGTATTATAGATGTTCACCACGCAGCTTTGTTACCAAGTCTTTACTTTTGGCAAATTAATTGCGACTCACATCAGAGTCTGAAATGCAGATTCCATTTCTGGTGTTGGTCCAATACATTTGCTTTATTCCTCGCATTAAAAATCAAAACACCATTAAATAAATCTGAATTATTATAACTAGGCAACAAACCAAAAATTTACTGGCACCGAAATTTACCACAATAAACGTAGTAAATTTATTATAATAAATGTAGAAAATTTATTACAATAATGACATGTTGTAATAAAATGTCAACAATTTATTACGACAATAATAAAATGTAATAAATTTGCACAATTTATAACCACATGGGTATTTTCCATGTCATTATTTTTTAAAAATGAAAGGAAAAGTCATTTTTATAGGTAAGGGTAGGCTATGGTCATGTCCCTTTAAGTTGGTTAGTTAGTTAATGTTATCGTCCACTTATGGTTAGACGTGAACTGCTCAATATATTGTGATATTTATTTTAAGCTGCATCACCACGCCCTAATTATAACCTCAATAATATGAGGCATATTTTTAGCTGAAGCAAGAATAATTGTTGCTTTTCTTGTTAGGCATAAAATCATTGCATCACATTTATATTTTACATTTTTGAGGAAATAATGTGTCACTGTGGTATTTTAAACTCCTAGCGACCCATGCCTACTGATAAGTAACCCAGACATTGTCCTCTGTAGTAGTACCTACCTGACTGTCATGGATGTTGTCTCCAGTGGGCCAGCGATGTTTGCCGGGCTGTTCGCCATGCTGCCGCTGGAAGAAATAATCCACCATGGCATCATCCTGGGAACGTCCAGCGCCCGCCACACCCTGTGGTGGACACACCAACACATGCAGATGACATTAATATTGGGCCGGCATAGAGTCTGAAAACGGCCACGATGAACAGGGACTATTTACCAGCATGGAGAGGAATGACATAAGATTGCAATACACGTCTTTACTGGCCAGTAACCAGTTTTGGTTTTCTTTAAGATCCAATTCCAGCTTATTTGTATAAACCATGTGCTGATTTAACAATTAAGCGTAACAAACGGTGACCATAGAAGAAAAAATGCAGTGTTAAACCTAGAAATGGTTTTTTTTGGGGGGTGGTGTAGGGTTAATATAGGGCATTAATATATTGCTGCTTCTTTTTTTTTAGCTATCCATTAATATCACAGAATACAACCATCTGTCTCTCTTAACCTTGCTCTTATTTATCCATCTGTCTCTTTTTAGATCTCTGTCTCTATCATGTATCTTTATAGATGGTTATATTTGGAAGGCTACCTGCCATTCTTCCTTCCCACTTCTTAATTGAATGAAAATCTCTTTAAAATCTAGATCTGCCAGAGTTTAGAACATTTTTGAGCGGAACTGATAAATTAAAAGTTTATTATATTAGGAGGACCTTTTCCCCCTTGAGCCAGCGGGCTCCTCGCCCCTAGCCGAAGAACCAGTTTCACCCTGGAGTAATTCACTGCAACCAGACGCCCAGTCGCCACAACCAGACAAAGACAGAGGAGAAATTATAGGGAGAGTCGTAGGGGATTAATCATTTAAAATGGTTTACTTAATGTGTTTTCGCTGTGGTTTTAAGCTCGACCGAGTTAACAGGCATAGTTTGCGCTAGCGTCCTTGAAACAAAGCTTTGCTGATGTGTTTGGGTGTGATTTACGGTTATAACAAACTTTATTTCCATAAGGGTTTTATACACCGATGGGACATTAATGTTTGTGTTGTCCGCTCTGCTCATTACGACCAAATAGAGCTTAAAATCCTTTTCAATGTCTGCTAGCATAGCGCTATTAGCCTCCAGGATCACTTACTGCTACTACCCCGGTAAAACATAACTACGGTTTGTTTTAAACATAATGTTTGTCCTCGTTCGCCATCCTTTGATAGAAATGTGACCGTTAGTAGAGCCTTAACAGGGAAGATTAATGTCGATTTAATGGTGTTTGCGTAAAGGTAGGATTAAACTCAAGCTAATGTAAACGATGACCACAGGAAGTGCCCTGACACGTCATTTCTGGTCGATCTTCTGCTTACAGCGCCCTCTAGCTACCTAGGTTACCAATTTGAGTCTTAATTATTTCCCAGAGGAATAATTACATTAATAGAAATCAAATGTCCTAAAGGTTATTGATTTCTATTTAGCAAATCATTCTATGAAATGTTATTTCCTCAAATAATGTTTGGAACAGACCAAATTAGTTAAGATAATTTGATCTCATTCCACGTTCTTTTAAGATGAACTTTGAGTCTCTAACTTGGATCTGCAGTGAACCAGGATTCACTGAATCATTCTGATGATGGTTTTCACCTATTTTGTTTGTCTTTTTGTTTCTTTTGTGTTCTCATAGTTCCTTAACTAAAACTACGAAGCAAAATGAAGATTAAAAAAAAAAAGCTACGTTTCACTAGCCTAGTAGTAGAGAGGGTTTGTTGATTGAAATATGGTGTTAATTCAGATAAACAACATTATATAGTGATGTTCTCTGGATGTTAATTTTATTTCTATTAATACATTCTTGAACTTGAAGAGAAGTTTTCACTCCTTATTCTATATGTGTGCAGAGTTTGCTATTAAAAGAACACCAGTGCTTGAATCACCTTTTCAATTATTGTCCTGATATCAGCTGTTTGGGCTGATATTCACAAGGCAATATATCACAAACCAAGAGTTATTTATTAAACATTAAACAATGTCAAAACCATGCGGGGGATTTTGTAGGCGGGGCGAGGCGCCCCCCTTGTAGAACGGTAGGGGAAACACCGACATGTGCTTTAGGCCCGTCTGTGGAGCCAGTTGTTTTAGATAGGACACAAACAGGAGGGATTACAGATTCATTTCCATCTATGCCTCCAAGTATAGGATCCTAACCTTTAACTGATTTACTAAACCCAAGACAAAGAACATCAGGTCTTTGTCACAAGGTGCCATGTTGAACTTCCAGTGACCAGTATGAGAGACGGTCCGCTCCCCAGACCCTGAAACACTAACGAGTCACATGACACCAGGGAGGGAAAACGGCTAATTGAGCACAATTTGCACGTTTTCCCTTGTGGGTGTACTCACTTTCATCTCCAGCGGTTTGGATATCAGTAGCTTTATGTTAATGTATTTTGAAGGGACAGCAATTTTACAGTTGTACAAGCTGTACACAGACTATATTGCAACAAAATATAATATGTTCAGTGTTGTTCCATGAAAAGATGGTAAAATGTTTTTAAAACATGAGGACTGTACTCACTTTAGTGAGACATTGTACAGTCAAACAGAAAGGAGCACTTGTCCCACCAACAACAGGAAAGGTGACTTCTTTGCTCACTCATTCTGAGCATAAACACACATTTCCCCTGAAAAACATTTGTGCCACAGAGTCAAACTGGAAACAGATGACTGAATGGCTCACACATAAAGCCTGTTCTCAAAATGTAATTTAACTTGAACCAACTGTGAAAGATGTTTAACGTCACTAATTATGTATAAAAAGACAATAAGCTCCTTCTCATGAGATCCCCTAAAAGCTTTAAACCAGTTCAAATAATGCAACAGCAGAGAGAACGTGGGAGTATCCGATCTGGGAACAACTTCTCAGATGATCAACAACACAGGTTATTTTTACATTTTGTTGTTTTTACTTCACATTTTTGGCATGCGGATTAGCCTGTCTGGTAGCTAGCGGCTATCCTGCCTAAACAGCAGCACCTCCACTAACCAGGTGAAACTAAATCAACAATTTATGAATTATTCACTTCACATGTGAAGTAATAGGACCATATTAAATAACTTGTTTTACCCAGACAGAGAAGACAGTCAATTACACATTAATTAGTGCTTTTTCTACGCATAAACTATGAAAAAGTCTCTCTAAAAGCAACATTTATTTAATTCCTACTTGTACTAAAGAAGGCGTGAATGGTTTTAAACAAAGATAAGAACCATCTTATAATGATAGACACAGAGTGGTTCATAGTTATAAGGGCTGGGTACGTAATTCGTTACTTTTATAGGCACCGTCCATTTCCCGTCGGCACTACAGAGCACCGATTCACCTAAAATCAAACGCTACCATGTTTCGGTACCTAAACGCATCACTGTGACACTGAGGGAGTGGAAGAGTGGGCGATTTTCCATGGTGAACATGAACACTACACATGAACACGTGCATTGCACGCACAAGAGTGTGATGACGTCAGTGGCCACTGGTCCAGCCAAGCGCTGGAAAGTCTGGCTCCACTTTTCAAAATGCGACACAGATTGCGCTGGAATAAAAGTGCAAGGCCAGCGACGGGAATACTTCTAATCTGAGGAAGCACCTGGTCACTGCTGCCAATCTAGCAGATTTCCTGCTATATTTAGTCTTTTTTTTCAGACCCATCCAGCAACTTTTTTTTCCAAAAAGCAACTAGAGAAAACTTTGTTCTGTGTTATTGGTGACTTCCCGTGAACGCACCAATCGCTCTGCAGTTATTGTCTCGAGAGAGCAGCGGGTGCTGCTGTGAGCCTCTTCCCACTTCTCATCCTGAAACCAGCCTGCAGTCAGAGCAAAGAGAGGAGGGCCTCTCCGTTCCCACAGTGCAAATGTATCCTGCCCTGAATTACAAAGGGGGATAAGATATAATGTTTTTAATAGTTTTTCTCTCTCTGAAAGGCAGCAAAGTGAAAGTGTGGACAGCACGGTGGGTGCATGACTAGAGCAAAGCAAACCTTCACAACGAGTTCAACAATCGGAACTTTTCTGTCAGTTCGCGTTGCGTTTAGTCCTCCTCGTCCATTTATTTAAGCACAAACATTTTTTTTATGTTACATATTTAGACAGTACAATTAGGCAATATTTCCCAAGACTGATGGAAAGTTGCGCTGCAGCGGGGATAGAGCGCCTGGAGTTGGTGTCCTGGAGGATGATCTATCAACGCAAAAATGTTATTGTTTGCGTTCGGTGTGAACGTACCTTTACTCAAGCATCTTGAAGACAAAAAAAACAAACATGTAAGGCTTTTATTTGTGGATTTTTCTTCAGCTTTGAACACAATTTAACCCCACATTTTGGCACACAGACTTCTGAACCTTTTTAATCCTGACCCTTGCTTAGTGAAGTGGATGTCAGACTTCTTAACATCTATGCTGCAGGCAGTCGAGGCGAATGGTGTCCTACCCAGGAAACAGCCATCATCCCCAGGATCAACTCAGGAGTGTATCTTCTCCCCCCCCCCCTTTTTGCATATTTTATCCACAAATGACTCCAAGAGTGTCAATAAATATAAGCAACTCCTCAAGTTTGCAGATGACACTGTTCTATCCAGTCTGCTCCAGGATGGAGAGAGTCAACCTGGACCTGTTCTTGACAAATATTCTTTTGTCCCAAGTGCATTTAAAGCTTTTAATTAACTTTGCCCAAGCTTAGCACATTTGTTTAACCGTTTTGCTGTTTCCGTATTCTTGTTGATATGTTTGATGATTATTAAGAGTGGGAACTGTGTTGGCGTGTGGACCGGATTTCCCCCTCGCTGGAGAATAAAGAGCTGAACTGGTGGGTATTACCTGCTGACTGGGGGGTGTGGCCTGAGGGGTCTGCCCAGTTGGGGGGGCATGTCCTCCGCTGCTCAGCACCACAGGCATGCTGGGAGATGTACTTCTATGGTGGGGGCTGAATGAATCCTGCCAGAGCACTGCTTTCCTCTTCAACACACACACGCTGCTCATTCCACCACAGCCTGTTCAGAGGGAGAGAGACACACGTGTTACAGGAAGACTCTTACAGACCGGTTCAATGCGTTGAAGCAACGTGCGTTGGACCTGTCCAGACAAGTTTACAATGTTTTTTTTTACTGATGCTTCAAAGGCCAAATAGGGGATTCAGAAGAGCTGAATAGTGTGAAGTATTTCAAGCTTTAAAAAGATGTCTTAATAACAGCAAACACCGTTTTAAATAAAGCGAGGCAAAGCTCTTTACGACGCACGCCGGCATTTCCGACCTCGGATCAATGATCATAAACAGACAGCAAGTGGGAATCAAACGTGGCAGCTAAGTGGAGCTTGGTTACACCACAACAGTGCTGTTACGCTGAATTAGTCAGACTACAAATGAAAATAACAGATGATTTTAAATATGATGCTGCTGGCAACATTTGTAATTGTTATTGTTTCTCTATGGGCCTGCCTCCAGCTCTTAGTGAGGCTGGTTCTGTCCCGTGGAGCAGCAAAACGCCGACGGTACCGCACCGGTTCAGCTTGGCTAGAGCCGCAGATTCACACGTGGAAACAGAAAGAAGTGAAGCCGAGCAGGTTGCAGACCTGGTGCAACACTGGTCCGATTGGGGGGGGGGGGGGGGGGGGGGGGGGGGGGACTGAAATTCAGATTGTTTTGGCTCCACAAAGTTTATGCTTGAAAGCTCTCTGACAAGTACCACAGTCAGCTGCAGACGCTTATCAGCGATTTTAAGTTTAGCTGTAGTAGGCCGTGCGTGTTTTGATTTCTTCGGCAAACGCAACGTCAACCACTCCTACAAATTAAAAGCAGGGTTTCTCCAACAGGATGGTCCAGGCTCTACCAGGCGAATGACATTTCACGGATGTCATAGTTGTCCACCTGAAGCTTGCACCCAAAAAATAAAAGTAAACAATGTACTAATGCAGGACAATAAAACTGTTTCAATTATCTATCAAGAAACAGGAACGTCCCCAACAACTTCTGGCTGTACTCGGATATATTTGCACTTTTAAACACTACTGCGAGTGGGATTTGTTCGCTTCTATACTTCTAGCTAAGAAAGTGTCATTATTATGCCATAAAGTCCAGCAATTGTTAAGGAAAGTCAGTGTTTAGCTTTACGATTATCGAAAACAAATCTCAGTTGTTATGTTTGATTAATTATTTAAATTTGTCTTTTTAATTTTCCAATGAAACACTAGAAGAAACCAGAGCATCAAGGTCAAACTGTATAACGACAACAGAGAAAAATAAAGTGATAATTTTCTTGTCCACATCACACAGCTCTACTATGTGCTACCGTTCACAACATACTAGAGTTATCAAAAACATCGATACTTTTCAGGGTATCGATATTTTAAACACTGTATCTGGATACAATACTAATTTAGCATGGTACCGATACTAAATATTTTACGTGCAAGGCAAACAAAGAAGAGAAACCCAAAGATCTTGACAAGCCTGTGTGCAAACCATTGCTTTAAAGTGGTGGCAACAAAGTCAAGCAGCACAACAAACTCAAGCAGCACAACAAACTTGGTCAAACATCTCAAGGACCAACACCCTGGCCTTCAAGATGAATTCCGACAGGTTAATAAATTAAATTTCTCATTCATAATGTAATTTAAGAAATTAAACGTATTACTGATGTTAACGCAACCGGTGGTTAGCATGAATGTCCTGTGAATAGCTGTAGCTAGCATGCTACGAGGCATGTGTTATATTAGGGTTATTTATTTAGCATTTATTTCCACACTTATTTAACTAGCATCTGTGATTCTGTTGTTCCATGCCAAGATTGAAAAAGGTGAGTTTTTCATGTTAATAAAATATTTTTTATGCCTTTATTTGTTTGTTTTTTATCCCTGTGGTATTGAAAATTGCATTAAGTGTCAAATATTTTCCTGGGTATCGATAGAGTTTGAAATTTTAGTATCCTGACAACAATGCCGCCAAAACTAATGATTAGACCCGTAACTTGGCTCCCGGTACGAGACAGAACATATTAAAAATATTCATTGGAAAATTTAGGATCCCTTTTTGTTTTCAATTCAGAAAACGTGTTTCAGAGAATCCAGAAACCATGTCAAATATTTTTTGTCAAAATGACAGCTGTCTCAATCCAGGGGATCAAGACTGAAAATCCATGCTGTATTGTCACAATTAAACCAATCACAAATCTCAAAGTGTGTGTTGAGAGTCTGTGTGTGATGTAGGACAGCCCAGGTCAGCTTTGGTCAGTGTAAGTTTTTTAGATTTGGACCTGGAGAGGATCAAACATGGCTGAGATTATTTCATCGGTGAAACACTCGTTTAGTTTAGGTTGGAAGCAACAAATCGGGTCCAAACGGATGACGTGCATCAGGACCGGCAAACAGGAGAGTATAAAAAATGGTAAATTGACTGAATTCATACAAAGATTTTCTAATCGTACTGACCACTTTAACCAATTTAAACTAGAGTCACAATCACCCCATCGTTCTCACTAACACACACACATTCATACACCGCTACGCAGAGCAGAAGGCAACTTGGGGATTCATATTTTGCCGGAGTCAAACCCACAACCTCCTGATTGCAATGTGACTACTCAACTCACTGAGCCACAATTAAAATAATGGGGGGGAAATTACAGCTGGTGAGAACACCATAAATACAAGATGAACAGGGGTTTAGTGTCAAACAAGTCTATATAGAGAATCAAAGGATTAACTGAATGCACTTAAGAGAGTTTTTGAACCGTTTCATACTCTCTGCAGCAAACTTATTTGTTACTAAGATCAACACTTTGAAATCCATTTGACAGTAAGATAATCTGGATTGATAAAGAATGTGGATATGATAATGAAAAGGTTAAACATCAATTCAATTCAATTTTATTTATATAGCGCCAATTCATGAAACATGTCATCTCAAGGCACTTTACAAAGTCAAATTCAATCATATTATACAGGTTGGGTCAGATTATACAGATTGGTCAAAAATGTCCTATATAAGGAAAGCAGTTGATTGCATCAAAGTCCCGACAAGTAGCATTCACTCCTGGAGAAGCGTAGAGCCACAAGGAGAGTCGTCTGCATTGTCCATGGCTTTGCTGCAATCCCTCATACTGAGCAAGCATGAAGCGACAGTGGAAAGAAAAACTCCCCATTAACGGGAAGGAAAACCTCCAGCAGAACCGGGCTCAGTATGAACGGTCATCTGCCTCGACCGACTGGGGGTTACAGAAGACAGAGCAAAGACACAACAAGACAGACAAAAAAGCACAGAAGCACACATTGATCCAGGAATCTGTAATCAAACTCACATTAAACTTTCCAGAAAGATGGGGGCCACTGGGGAACAGATTAGCAGAGCCCTATGACATGCATCATGGTCCCAGATGCTGTTTTTACTTCTAAATGCATCGCCTTTCTCTTAACTCTTTGCTTTGCTTTAGCCACAGCTATGTACAAAGTAAAAAGGTTAAATAATTTTGAATGGAAAAGTAGGAGAAAGAATATTAATAAAATTGATCTTAATGGGGCCCAGATCAGATAATTGATCTAAAAGGATATACGCCCTGCCAAAATAAAAGTGCCACTGTTTCTGTGATCTCACAGAACGCACCGGTGATATTAAGCCTCTGAGGGGCGCTTGTTTGTTGGAGAAAATCTGTGCAATATCTTAAAACAAATGTTGCTCACCTTATTGGTCAAGAAATAAACTTTAGTGGTTGTAGCTATGCTTTGTCTCGCTAAATAAAGCTGGATCAATTTCGCTAGGGTGAAGGTAAACAAGTGATCTGATGAAGACGGAGATGCCGTGATGTCCGGTTCCTCTTATTTAAGAGAATGACTTCAGCGCTTCTCTTTAATACCACAACATTTTATGAAGGCACGGGAGTGTTTCTGGTTAAGAGCAAAATGTATGATTAATTACAACATGAAAAAAATTGAACTTTCTTAATAAAAGGCAAAAGCAATAAGTGGGAGGACAATTCAGCCCTTGTTTAGAGAAATATATCATTTAAATGTCACACACCTGTTTGGCAAAACAGTGGACAAGATAAGAGTTAGTATAGGTCAGAGGTCACGGATTAGCGGACCACGGTCCGGATCCGGACCCAGCTGCTACCTAATCCGGACCCAACCTCATTTAAAACATTTATATATTACTGCATGTTGTCCGACGACAGTGTCTAACTCGGGGGTTAAAGTTCTCCGTCGCTGCGACGGATTTCCGTCATTTGGAAATTGAGTCCCGTCTAGACTTTTTATTCAAGGTTTTGCACCGAAACTGCTCTCAACCAATCAAACCTGGCAGAGGCGAGACATTAGCCAATCAGAATGAGAGCAGGGCGGGTCTTTCCAAAGCGGACATGGCCAGTCTGAGGTTTATCGGTGTTCATCATTTTAACTTTTGGGAGAGCATTTTAAACTGGCCACAGATGGTATGAATGAAAGTAGCGGTGGTCAAAGGTTTCTTTGGATTAATGCGAACCAGCAGGTCAGAAAGTTCAGCAGCTGACAACAACTTACCTCGGTAAGCGTCAATCTCCTCCTGCAGTTAATCAATGAATTATTTCCACCTGTGGCCATGTCGTCTGTCAGCGTTTATTCCCTCGCTGATAAACGCGGCGACCAACCATGGATCTCCTCGTGATTCGCTGTTATGTTTTATTTAAACACAAAGAAGAGTAACGCGCTAGCTCAGGCTAATTTACCATGACCCTTGAAGAACAAGAGTCGGACTGTGAAACAATGTGCCGCATTTGACTGGGTCTGATTCGGAAAAAGTAAAAAAAAAAAAAAAAAAAAAAAACCTGCGCTGTTCTGAAACAAAGAAGGCAGAGCTGTATCTGCTGTCGGTATGCAGCAGTGATCACCTGAGGAGCAGCTGCGCTCCAGGACACTAAATAAAATGACAAGGATTTTGATGCTTACAGATTGTTAAGAAAACTACATCAAAAAGATAAAACAAATAAACTGCAGCTACAACATGGACTGGAGAACAGGTTCTAACTGGGTGAGGCCAGAGAAAGGCGATTCTCAGAGAGTTTTTTTATGAAGTTAAAGTGGAGCGCGGACACAGGGTTCATCCTGGACAGGTTTCCAGTCAGTGGGCTAAAATATAACCATTGTATTAAACTTCAAAAAAGTTAAATCATGCCTTTTTATAAACTGTAATCATTAATTGGTGAACAATAACGGGCAAAGCAATCTGTGTCAAATTAAAATGTATTATGTCATGATAGTGTTGGTGATGTGTCCTGCATTTCCAAGGTTGTGTTTGGCCTTGTATGATCATAAAATTGGTTTATATTGAATGTGACAGGGAGCACCTTGATATGTGCTTGAGGTTGGCTTTGTTGCCAATCAAACTAAGGTTTAAAACCCTTGCAGGGCAGCCTAAAGCTCACTTGTCTCATTAAGCCATAAAAAAGAAATTAAAAAAAGTTCAGTTGTTTTATAAAAGATGTGAAAGTCAGGAAATTGTCTATATACCAAACTGTGAAAGATTGTGGTTCTCTATTTCAAAAAGCACTTTGGATTTTAAAATAGAAAAACGTTCTATTTTTATGTTATTTTTTGTTGATGCATAAACATTTTATTTCAGTGTTAAATACTGTTTGAAGTAACGGATTGTAATTACAAATGTGTCCGGACCTTTACTGGTTGTTGATTTTCTTTATTCGGACCCCGCTGATTTTTAATTCGTGACCCCTGGTATAGGTGTTAATATCCTAATGGAAGTGTTTACCTTTGATTTAGTTGTGCATTTATTTCATTTTATCATAATTGCTCATCTTTAGTGGGACACATGTGCTTCCATTTGCTGATGATACAAATAAATTTTACTACTGAGCGACAAATAAAGGACCATCCAAAACAAGTCCGTCCCATACAGAACGTATTTTTTACAGTGTAACTAAGGATCTGGTCCAGGCAAATGTACTCAGCAGCAGCTCTGTACAATTTATGTCTTTGTAGTAATTGTGCATTTTCTTTTCTTTAGAGAGCAACACCAGCAGCTACAGTTTCCTACATTTTTTCTACTCTAATTGTCAGCCTCAGTCTGGTTCCTCCATAACCAAGATTTACAGTTTTGCTAGTTATTAGTGGGTTATGGTTCTGATCCAGGTACGGTTTGCCGTAAACACACGGCTCCTAGGGAAACGGCGGCTAGCTGCGGCGTCAGAAAGTGCACTGGTGAGAAGAGAAGTTCACACGGTCTTTTCTGTTGCTATTCCTCACAAATGATTAAAAACTAAAACCTGTACGCATATATATCCCATTTCATCCTCCAAAAGCTCCTCTGTTTCTGTGTTGCCATTTTGTTTACATTAGTCACGTTAGCTTCAGTTGGGCGGGATGATTTTATTTTGAAATTCACCGAAACTTTATCCTGTCTAGTGCCTGGCGTTTCCTGTTTGGCTCGTAAAATTCTGGCCAACCTTCTTTCTTGCGGGATTTTTAGCAGCGCCGCACGCCTCGGTAACTGGACCCGCAACGGCAAGTTGCTGATGTGAGAGTACGCACCGATTTTTAATTATTTGGGTTCCTTGCGGCGCCAGAACCGTATGTGCACCGTATTAAGTGGGAGCCTGGCGTTAGCCGACCGATCCACCAACCGATAAACATCTTTTCTTGGGTTAATTACTCTCTCAAACATCAGTGTTGCAGCGTTAGCTTGAAGCGTAGCTAGCTTTCTGCGTTTTTGCGTCCATCTGCCTTATAGGGAAAGTTCCTCTGAATAACGCTCAGGTTATTCTTTGCAGATGTTCTCTTCTAGTTGTAAAAAACGCATTGGCAGAGGATAAACTTCCACCAGCAGCAGATCATTGTTTTGGTCGTGGCAGGGAGGGAACTGGCTGAAAAAGGAAAGCTACACTAGCTTTGGCAAATGTCAACAGGTCAATTTATACTGATGTGGGCACAACTGAGCATCTTTGAACTACTTCATCGATTGGGGCTAATCACCTTAGACTCAGACCATAACGCTGCCACCACCATGTTTGCCTGTCAGTATGCTGGTCTTTTTCTGAAACACTGTGCTAGTTATATCACAGAAAAAAAAAAATCAGCAAAATGCTTCACTTTTGTCTCTTCAGACCACAGAAAATTCTCCTAAAAGTCTTCCAAAACCTCAAGATGTTTTTTTTTTGGGTGGGCGGGGGATGTGAGCTGGTCCTTTATGTTCTGTTAGGTCAACTGGTTGTTTTAGGTTTCCCAAAGATGATGTCATGCACTTTTTAACATTAATTTAAAGATGGAGGGACAACATAAGAAAGGTTAAATAATTATAAGGGGCCACCTCCCACAGAAACCTTCATTTTAGCCCCAAGATGATAAAAACTCTCTTCAAAGGTCAAACTAGGTCCTTAACCTTTTAACTATTACTAATCTACATTTCATGTAATCTCCCTCTGGGATTATTAAAGTATATCTGATTCTGATGACATTCTCCAATTGTTACTGTATTTCTACCAGCATGAACCAACAGATTAGTTCATTGTCATACAACTACGTGCAATATCCTACTATTTTTTTCTTCGTGCAGAACACCTCCTTACTTACTGATTAGTTTAGGGCTCTGAGAACCTGACACGTATCTCCAGAAATGTTTTCGTTTTTGAAACTAATCTAAAGCACGGTTTGTGGCGAGAAACAGCAGGAGATCAATGTTATCAGCTCTGGCAGATACTCTGTTTTTCATGCCTTCGCAAGGACAAACACTTTCTCAGGTAATAACACAAAATGCAACCTTTGAGACGAGATTGGTCACCTTTTGTCAAGCACCCTTTTTACCTTTTCTTTTGATTTCTTTTAACACAGAAGAGGAGGAAAAACAAAGGCCGGTGCTTCCAACGGCAACAAACAGCTCTCAACCAGGATAACTGTTAAATCCGTCCGCCTTATCTATTTTGCACCAAACAAACCTACCACTCAGCATATTGCGTAAATGAAACTATTTGGAAAAAATAACACTATCTAAGAATGTGTGCAGAGAGAGAGATTACTGACTTTATTTGCAAGACATGGAGACAAACCGGGGGCTGTCATTCTGAAAAGGTCAGAGGTGGTCTGGTTACTTGATCAGGGGAAAGCGTGAAGCCGCGTACTGATTAAATGCTCAGTTTTAAACCTGAAGAAGCGTGCGACGGACCCGGCTGAGAGATGGCTGTAGATACAGCGCCTCGCAAAACGCGTTTCCTACGCCTCGAACCTTTCCACATTCTCTCACATTAAAACCACAGAAATGTATGTATTTTATTAGGATTTTAAGAAACCAAGCAACACAAAGTAGCACAAAACTGAAACGGAAGAAAAGGGATACCCGATTCTTAAATCATTTCTACAAAAAGAAACAAATTTGCAGCATTTGCACCATTTCACCAAGGTAATTCTGATTAAAATCAAATATGTTCAGGATGTTCTCAGATGGGGCTAAAATAGAGCTTTCTGCCCTGCGAGCAAAATGCTACGAGTAAAATAATTTAAAAAATAACACTGCCCGTCACCCTAGACATGCCATCCCTAAGGAGACATGGTAGTGGATGCGTTATGCTGTGGGGATCAGGGCTGCACTAGATTAGAAAACCTTGTGATGGCTTTATTAGTAAATATTAAGATAATATCGGCTGTAACATATGTGCCTCCTACACAAGGACCTTTAGCTCTGTGGGTAATGTCGTGTGTGTCCTGTGTGAGCGTCTGCAGCTGTGAGACCAGCTATATAATACATTAGTAAGTAGGACGCAAGTCGGGATATATTAGCCAACAATTACTAAGCTCTTAACACTTCTTTGCCATATGAATATTGTGCACACTGATATTTGCAATGACGATATTTTCATGATATTGTGGAGCTCTAGAGGTGATGCGGGAGTTTTTTTTTCCCAGCGGGTACAAAGAAGGTGATCAGGGCAGACGGATGGAGCTAAATACACGATAAACCTGGAAGAAAACCTGCAAGAGGCAACAAAGGGTTTGAGGCAAGGGTTCACCTTCCAGCAGGACCATGAACCCAAACATAAAATCAGAATTAAAATGGAGAAGACTTTGATCAAAGCAATGGCCAAAAATAGAAAATAGACAAAAATAATAATAATCTGTTGAAAATTAGTGGTAAAGTTTGGGAAAAAAATTATATTCACCGAGGCTCTATGTCCCACCCGACTTAGATTGAGAAATTTCTGCACGGGAGAATGGTCAAACATTGTAAAGCTAGCTGAGACACACCCCACAGCCCAGAGTACATACAGCAATAGGTAGTTCTGCAAAGTTTTGATTAAGAGGGCTGTGTACTACGGCTGCACAATAAACCGTAAATATTGAGACGTCACCGGGCGCAACATGCACATCGCAAAGAACGGCCTGGACAACAACCAGTGTCCGATAACCATTTAAGTGCCATGCTTTATATCTGGTGGCATTTGTTATTTAATTCATCATAAAAGTCATTAAACTAGAGCAAGGTTGTTTCAAATGCAAAAACAACAGACATTATGTTAGGATAATGAATTTCAGAGGCTGGACGGACCAATCAAGGTCTGCGAAGAACCCAAAGCAGACATTCACACTTTAATTGTGTATTTATGGCAAGTCATATCATCATTATTGTGCAATAGCGGTCGTTTCCCTAAAATCGCTCAGCCCCTATACTATACATATGCATGACACGATATTCAGATTTTTACTTGCAACTAGTTGCTTGTTTGGTCCATCTTATTATAAAATCCCAAAGAAATAACAGCATTAGAGGTGTGCAACGTTAAGAGCATAATTTGCGTTTTACAACCTCTCCTAATCCAGCAGGCTCTAATCTAACATTAGTGTTCCAACGAGCCAAGAAGAAGAGACAAGCAGTCCCCTTTAAACTGGTCCATATATAGCGATTACCTTGGCGTGAGCCTGCCTCACACTATGGATCTCCTCAAAGACACGCAGCTCGGCCAGCTAAACACCTGAAAGATGGAAGCACAGAGAGCCCGGCCTGCCCGCTGCTCACCCACAGACCCCGCCGCTGCTGCTGCCGCCTTTGTTTTCCTTGTCGCACTCTTCATTCAGCAACAAGGAAACGCTAAGCGCTCCATTCCAGCTCTCTAAAACACCCGGAAATCCACCGCAGCGCGCGTCCATTCCGCACACGGCTCGGTGTGCCTCGGCACCCGGAAACGGGCTGAGCCCTTCCACGGTGCGGCGGCTGGCCGTCCGGCAGTCGGGCTCAATCCGCTGCATTCCGGGCACAGACAGGGGTGTGACAACCCCAACCTGCGGCTAACAACAGATAACCCGTTTGGTGCCTCCACACGCCCCCCCCCCCTCCTCCCTCCCTCCGCCACATTTCCACATACACTAGCGGAATAGAAAGTGTACGTGCTGGCTGAACAAAAGGCTTCCCGGTGTTTATTTCCACGCACTGGCGTTCACTCTCACGCCAGCTATCCGTCTGTTGCGGAGGGTTCCCTGCCCGTGTCTGGCAACAATAACACGGCCTCCCGTGTAAGCTCCAACCGGTGGCAAACATGGGCTTCTAGCGACGATTTTTAACTGCACGGCTTCATAATTGTCATATCGTGAAACACCCGAGGGCTTTAACCTGTCTGCCGGCCCCGCCGTGCGGCTAGGTCCCGCTGACGCGGATGCTAACAAAGGCCCGAAAGCTGTCTGGAGCGGAAGACCGACACAAGGGGAGGAAGGAGGCCGGCAGCAGAAAGGTACACTGCCGCTTCAGCTTCACAAAACCTTCTTATTTCGCCTCTCCTTATCCAACTGAAGCCGCAATATGTGTATCGGGGCGTTAATAACTGAGGTCTGGGGCAACATTGGAGAGAGACGAGGCGATACTCACCGGCGGAGAGGGTGGATGGTCGCGGATTTTGGCCCCAGTTTCTCTCTGACACCCCGGGCTTTCACTCCGACAACATGGCGGCTCAACGGAGGAGCAGGCAGCAGCGCCGCATGACGGGAAGGGACGAGAGGGAGCGTACGGTTCATTGCGCCTGTATGGCAAGCCATCGCATTATCTAATCAAACAACATATCCAAAATTGTGGGTTAATACATGAATTATATCGTTTTTAGGCTATGGCTAAGTAAATTGAACACTATTCAAGTACTTCATTAACAACAAATGAAAATAACAACAAAAACTGTCATTTAAATTCTAGTGAAGTCAAAATATGTATTTTGAATGAGTTAATGGAACAAAAAGGGCTGAAAGGACATGTTTCTCTAATTAGTTAAAAGGCATATGACCAATTTGAAGAACAAAAACAAAAAAGAGAACCTTAAACTTGCTCCAAAATCCTCAGTGTGTTCAAATGTTATGACACTTGCACACACGGAGCTAAAGGTTTGCAAAAAATAAAAAAATAAAAAACGTCCAAGGACTAAGTAAAGCATGTCCAAACAGGACTGCAAAAATATCATTTAAGTGTACAAGCAAATAAAAACATGAATTTACAGACTATTAGGTTGTTCAAAAATGAATAATAAATTATTGGAAAGATCAATTTTTTTTAATCTGGTCTAAATTTCAAGCCCTGCCATGAAAGCAGGGCTTTATAAAATTCCAGAAATTCTGTTATGGCTATTGGTGGCCACCAAAAATCCTTACAAAACTTTCCATCAACACTCCAGCAATGATAGTATTCTTGGTTGTTACCATCATATTCCTGCAAGTCAGATTTGAAATTACACTTATAAATAAATACCTTTATTGTCCCAAAATGGGAAAACAATTGGGCATGTCAGTGGCAAAAACACATAGACAGAATTGTACTATAGATCAGTAATGAATACCAAGATAATTTAAAGTTAAGTTGTAAAACTAAAGATAATGAAAGTCAAAACTGGACAACATTGCACATTAATTATATATGATTGTATCTTATATAGATTATATTCTATAAAATGACATTCATACTCATATACATTTCAAATGGGATAGGAACTGTCAAAAACTTTTAATTAGCTTTTCCAACATTACCTAATGACTGAACTGAATGTCTTGCAGGCAGTTTCTTTAATTCTATTTTCCAAGGTTAACAAAACAACATCTAGGAAAACTTCCATTTCAGCATAATTATCAGCTTCATTGTCTTGGTCATGTCGAATACAGTTCTTTGTTCTCTTTGTACTGAGAAGTAAAATTTCCTAAGTTCAAAACTGGAGCAATCGCAAAGACTGTTCCCTGAAGTTCTCCGCAATGAGTTGGTGGTCCCCAGCCAACCCCAACTTCTGCTTTGGCCGCTGCACAAACAAAAATGGGGAGCATGATAGGAAGGTTAATGGAGCAAAGTATTTATCTGCACTTCTGACAACTTGCATCACATTATTCCAACCTTTGGTACATACAGTATGGTACAACCTCTATCTGTGATTGTCTTCCTTTACTGTTTAAAGTAAAAAAAAAAAAAAAACATCCTTAGGGTGTCCTAAATAATATTATTACTGTAAATATTTCCAAATATTGTTTTTCTGGTTATGATAATGACTGTTTTTTTTAACTAGTCATAAACATATACTTAATATTTATCAATATAGTTTAGTTGGCTTTTCAAACAACACTACTATTGGAAAATGACAGTTACCAGATTTATTTTGTCATGTTTGCATAATATAATTCTACAAACACCTTCACAGGACCACAGAATAACAAAACGTAAATTTTTTCCTCTCATACAATGCTATGTGACATGGCTGATAAAGCGTGAGCACAACAACAAGCTGTTTCTTATGTCACAATCATTAAGATGACGAATCAGAAAACCCGTCATTGGCTGGCAAACAAATTCGGTTCAATACTGCTAGTAGTAGGGGTACCATGGATTGCATCAGATTACAGCAAGGTGCCAATCAGAATATATATATATATATATATTATATATATATATAGTATTGTATTTTTGGACAGTAAAGCGCACCGGATTATGAAATGCATTAAGTAATATTCCCAAGTGTGTAATATCAGTCCGCCCCTCCAGAGAGGGAGAGCTATCCATCTCTGTTGGGAGGACAGAGTAGTTGGACTACACTGCCCTGTTTCTAACATAAGGCCAAGATAAATAGAACCTTTATATTGAATTAACTTACTTGGTTTTTTGTTGCTAGCGCATACTCTGGGCGCAGGCTGCCTTACATGAATGCAGTTCTAGTTTAGACATTACAGTCAGGCAGTCTTGTACAACAAGTACAGTAATCATATATAAGGCGCACCATCAATTTTTGAGAGAATTCAAGGATTTTTAAGTGCGCCTTATAGTCTGAATATATACACTACCTTTAAAAGTATATATATATATATATATATATATATATATATATATATATATATATATATATATATATATATAAACACACACACACACAAAATATGTGCAATAACAATGTAGATATCTAAAATGTTAGTTTCTCATAACAAATCTGTTTAGATATACAAAATAACAGGCCTGTGGTCATCAATCTCTACAACGCCTCCCTCTGAGAGTCAGACACCCCCCCCCCCTGTAATTCTGACGCAGAATTATACAATTATTGACATTTATCCATCCTTTTTGCTCTCTTTTGCACATTGCCATTATCACTTTATTTTAGATATGTAAATATTTATAATACATACAGTACAGACCAAAAGTTTGGACACACCTTCTCATTCAAAGAGTTTTCTTTATTTTCATGAAAATTGTAGATTCACACTGAAGATCATCAAGTGTGAAGCTCATCAAGAGAATGCCAAGAGTGTGCGAAGCAGTACTCAAAGCAAAAGGTGGCTACTTTGAAGAACCTAAAATATAAGACATATTTTCAGTTGTTTCACACTTTTTTGTTAAGTATATAATTCCACATGTGTTAATTCATAGTTTTGATGCCTTCAGTGTGAATCTTCAATTTTCATAGTCATGAAAATAAAGAAAACTCTTTGAATGAGGTGTGTCCAAACTTTTGGTCTGTACTGTGTGTGTGTGTGTGTATATATATATATATATATTTTTTTTTTTTTTTTTTTTTTTTTTTTCTCTTGTGGAGAATGTTGTATATATATAATTATGTTGTTTGTATATCTGGAGCGTGCAACGAAAATAATTTCCCCCTGGGATTATTAAAGTATTTCTGATTCTGATTCTGATAACAACAAATGCATGTCACAGAGCCTGTGGCATTGCACTTAAATCAAAATAGTGAAGTCAACTGTTCTAGAAGAAGGGACATTGACAGCATCTCAAACATTCAATTTTCCTGAATAGCTAAAATATTTATTTTGCCCTGAAATGTGATATTCGGGTATCTCCTTGGAAGTCTTTTTCTTGCCATTATATGGTAATAGGGCTTGCCATATTCTCCAATGGAGTTAGGAGGGGGCTCGCTTCGGACCGGTCCCTTTGTTAAGCGGCAGTGTCTTGTCTGCTGGTATTGTTCGCCGTATTTGTTATGGTTTTGTTTTATCCTCAGTCACATAACTGCTCTGCTGTACTTTCACGTCTGCTTCAGCAAAAGAACCAGCTCCAAAGAGAGAACAAAGAAAGAAATAATAAATATTTCCAGGATTGGAAGCATCTTGAGTTAATATGGCAACACCAACTGCCCAAATTAGATACTGACATCAGGAAACTCACGCTGAAGATTATATAAAGCGTCTTGTTATTATTCTTCAGCTTGTTGGGTGGTGATCGTGAGCGGTCTCGTCGCGGTAGATACACAAAGCAACCGGGTCTCCATGGTAACGGGGTGCGTGCAGCCATGGCAGCGCGCTGCGCCGCACCGCCGTCCAGTGCGTGGCTCCAGGACGCTCCGTTACATCCCCGGAATGCGAAGGGACGACGTAGAAAGGAGGAGGGGGGTGTTGCTCACGGCATAAATAAATAAAAAGCCCCCAGCGGGCATTCGGGACCGTGCCAGTGTCCACCCAGTGGCTACAGAGGGAGACTGCTCAACCAGTGTGGATGATGTAATGCGCATGAAAAAAGATTGCCCTTAAGTAGGTTACCTTTAGAGAACTACGGCCACTTTTTGGGATTGACTGCAGGCTGTTTTTATGCCGCACGTCATGGATTAACATGGTCAAAAGGATAGTAGTCATGACTTACATAAACAGCATGAAAGCAGCAGATTAAGTATAATTCAGTCTACACTGGTTGTTAACAAATGAGTAAACAATACAGGCTACTTGGTAGTGGGAACAATTGTATACCTAGATTACCTGCATGTTATGAAGGATTACAAGATAATAGATGTATAATTCATGAGCTTTGTGTTTAGGGGGAAAAGCAGTGAGGCAGAAGGGGCCGGCCAGTGGCCACCATTATAGTTTTTAGAGATGAGAGGAGAGATTTTTTTTCTACATTTATGATTGTTGTCTCCATTTTTTTATTTCATTTTTTGTAATTCTTTTAAGTACATTTGGAGTGTGTGTCACACCAAACCGGACCCATCCCCTTAGCCCCTGTAATTTAGTCTTCTTTTTTAACTAGTTCAATTAATTACCAGTGTTTTATAAACTCGACAAGAACAAAGCCTCTTTTGCAAGGGAGGCGTGGACAAGTTAAGACAGACACCCTAAAAGGAACCGGGTGATACTATGGGAAATATATATCAAAGTTATTGCTAGAAAACCGAATATTGACAGGGGTTTCATTTTTCAACACAAGGGAGTCCGATCACACGCCCAATTCAATTGGTTTCATTGGGAGAAAATAAAAGTTTTGAAATGGTCCAGAGTGCAGAAAATTCAGCATGAAATCTATGGCCTCAGACAAGAGATGTCCTCACAATCTAAGAGATTTAGAGAACTTTTGCAAGATAGAGTGGGAAAATATTGCCCAGTCAGGATGTGAGATGCTGATTGTCTCCTACTAAAAAAGACTATTTAATGAATCAAAAGGTGCTTTGACAATGTTTTATCTTAAGGGTGCGCACATTTATGCAACCAGGTCACTGTTTATATTTATTTTACCCGGATGTCTTTGTTTTCTAGTTGAATTGTACAAAATTAAAGTCACCTTGAAGGAAAAAGTTTTTAAACCAGTTTTAGTTTTTCGCACTGCAAAAATCTGGAATGTTAACGAAGATGTCCACCCGTGAGAGCCATTCTACCTCACAATGCTGGTTTAGTTAATAGTTACTGACTTCTTTTTTAATTCTTTATAACCGGGGAGGGGTAAATCACATTCGAAGGAACAGTTCAGATGTTTAATTCTGTTTTTTAAAAGTTTTGTTAAAGGATCTAATCATAATATCTTACCTGCAGCAGATAACTCTCTTGGCACCTTCATGTAGTTTAAACCCTGATTCGTCGGTTCCGACACAGCCTCTAAAAATTGAAGCTCATTCTAAATTGGCTTTAGGGAAATATTTATGATTAAATCAAACCAAAAATTTCATTTTCTACTTTTAAGTTTCACTCGAGGAATTAAAATAGATATCAAACTAGATATTTTATTGATTTGTATAATTTCTTTCTAAAACGTCTTCAGGGTGAAGCAGCTGTTAGCATGGTTGCATGATGTATACATGTTTTCATGCGCGAGTCCAAAAGCATGCATGCACGTATATCTCAAAAATTCATAATATTGCGTAAAAGTTCAATATTTTTTGCCAGTCATCTCAGAAAGTGAAACAGTTATTTAATAAAGATTCATTACACACAGAGTAAAATATTTCAAGCTTCTACTGCTTGTAAAATTGATATTTATGGCTTACAGGTAAAGAAAACCCAAAATTCAGTGTCTCAGAAAAGTTTAATATCAATTAGACCAATCAAAAAAATATTTTAAGCACAGATGTCAGGCTTCTGAAAAGTATGTCAATTTCTATGGGTTCCATACCCGGTTGAGCCTCCTTTTGCATGAATTACTGCTTCAATGCACCATGGCATAGAGGTGATCATCTTGTGGCCCTGAAGTAGGTGTAATAGAAGCCCAGATTGCTTTGATAACTGCTTTCAGGTCATCTACCTTGTTGGGTCTGGTGTCTCTCATCTTCATCTTGACAACAACCCAGAGATTTCTTAAGGGGTTCGTGTCTGACAAGTTTGCTGACCAATCAAGAACAGGAACACCATGGTCATCTAACCAGATTTTAGTACCTTGGGCAGTGTGGGCAGGTCCCAGGTCCTACTGGAAAAGGCTCAGGAAACCTTTGCAGCTGTTTTGATTTAATTAGTTGATTAGGGAGTTGCCAATAATGAATTTTTTCACAGTATTCTAATTTTCCAAGACACTGAATTTTGGGTTTTCGTTATCTGTGAGCCATAATCATCAATATTACAAGAAAAAAGACTTGGAATATATCATTCTATGTGTAATGATTTTATATAATATGACTTTCACTTTCTGAGATGATAGGCACATTTTGTTTACCTGACAACAGCCAGATGTATGTCTCGTTCCGCCTAGCTACACTCACATACATCTGGGACACCGCCGATAGACAATGATTTCTCCAACCAATTTTATGGTCTGGCCAATCAGGACGCAGGGCTGGAGTTTCATATATGTGACGTAGTGGAGACGCGACCATGACGTGAGACTGTTTTGATAGCAATGGCGGCTCGTCGAGGAAGCAAGCGTTAGCATTAATGCTGCTATTTCTTCCGTGTTGTCCAATCTACCTAATATTGTTTCATTAAAAGAACATCAGAGAACGCCTCTGAAGGCTTTTGTTGGTGGAAACGATGTTTTCGCCCTTCTCCCGACCGGATTTGGCAAGTTTTGTTTTCCGGGCCCAGCGGACGTGCAGACGCGGACGCGCCCCGGAGCGGTTAGCGGTTAGCGCTAACTATGTTAGGAGGCCTTTAGTCCTCAACGCGGTCGGCCCGGAATCGACTCCGACCCGCGGCGCTTTGCCGCCTGTCTTCCCCCTCTTCCTGTCAGCTCACTGTCAATAAAACGCATGCCACTAGAGCCGCAAACACATTATTATTATTTTTTTATTTTTTTTCCTGCGTCGCTATCATTAGCGTCACGGGTTAGCTTCGGTGTGAGTGGTTGAAATAGCACGTCAATAAAGATGACAGACAAGTGGCTTATCCAATCATATGCAAGAATTTTTGATAAGGCCCAGCCTTCTGTAAATGCAATTCCTATGGCGGAGTCCCAGATGTATGTGAGTGGAGCTAGGCGGAGCGACATGCAGCTGGCTGTTGTCAGGTTAACATTTTGTTGCACTTTTATGCAATTTTAAAAAACATTTTAGATGCACCTGCATGTAAAGAACCAGAATTCAATGTAGGCCAGCTGGATAAATGTGGATTTTATGGCTGTGGAAAAGTGATGAAAGTGATGCGCATTGCAGAAATGGTTTTGACTGTGAAAAGGAAAACAATCTGTGCTGACTGAATGACGGTAAGTGGGTGTCCACAGCAAACTGACCTTGGAGGATAACGTCCTTGGCGTAGCTGTCCCAGGTTAGATTCCTGGCACAGCCATTTACTCTTCCTTCCTCCTGTTCAGCAGCTGATCATTAAAATGCCACTGGAGCCACAAACACTTAAAAAAAGAAACTTGTTTTTTTGTGGCCCTGTGATGCAACGATCCAGTGTCTGTGTTAGTTGTTGACTGCCGAAGACAGGCACCATAACACCGCGGGGACCAAGCAGTGACAGAAAATGGATAGTTCATTTTTTATTTATACTTTTTTCTTTGATAATAAATATTTATTTCCCTTTAAAGTCCCACAGAGGGGAAATTTGTCTGTGCATTTAACTCATCCCTTGCACGGAGGAGCAATCTGTGGCCAAGGGTCTTGCTCACGGACCCAGAGTGACAAACTGAGTTTCGGACTGCTGACCTTTGGGGCCTCTTCAAGACACAAACGCCTGGCTCTCCAACGACTAGGCCACCACTCCCCCATAAATTATGAATAATTAATAAAATAGTGTATATTTGTTGTTGTTTTTTTTGCACATTGAAATTGGTCACAGCACACAGAACAATTGTTGCGGTGATGGTAAAATATTTAACTTTAAAGAAAAGTATTTTCTAATTTTATAGTGGTTAGCCACAGTATATGTAACAGTGAAGAACATGTTGCAACACTTGAAACTGGAAACCACAGAGGAAAACGAGGTCGTTAATAATATGTTAAGTGAAATTTTTTACTTTGTGTGTATATTTGCAGGCACAGCTCTTACCACTCAATTTGCGAATGTGCCCGGGAACAACCTCTGTTTGTAAGAGCCATTCCCGCGTACTCCAAAGGGCTATGAAGGGAAATGGGACGCAGCCTCGGACAGTGAATATTGAAACACAACCAGCTGTGACAGCACTGTTTATTAAACCTTTTATACACTCAGTGAGACAAAATGTGTCTGCAGATGACGACAGAAGTCACATTTAAAGTAGAAAGTGTACCTTTATTATCTCAAACTTTACTTTTACGTCCATTTAAGGTCTGCGCCTCATACCTGCCTCCTTCATTCTCACTTTCTGTCTCATTTGTTATTGGAAAAAAAAAAATCCACATGATCCGATGAGGATCAATGAACGAGCTGCTCAACTCAACGTCTTTCTGATATAAAAAAAATAGGACTACAGCAAAATGGCTAAAACAAAACAAGGCAACATGAGGATATATATATACAAAAAGAGAGAACAGCGGAAACAGGTATGAAGCAAAACGAATTCGTGTAATCCCTCCCACCCCCATAATGTAACCCCTCTTTTTTTTTGTAAATGGAACCAACAAAACAATCATCGGCTGGTTATTTACATGCAGACTACTCCTTCCCACCCCCGTAAAAAAATAAAAATAAACAGACACACTAATGCCTCCTCCCAAAGCCATCTGACCAACACATGCCCAACAGGCTAAACTGATATTCCTGGAAACTAAATAAAACTTGGCACCTTTCATTGTCATGACATTGCACGGCGGGATTACTGTCCAACAGCTACATTTTAGTCCAAAATAACACCAGTCTTACAGCCTGTTTGTGAGGTTATTGCACGCCGGACTGAACACTTTGATTGCTTGTTTGCTCATTTATTCTACGCAAGGATGATCCGTTAAGGCAGGGGTGTCCAAAAGCGTGGCCCGGGGGCCATCTGCGGCCCCTGGAGTGATGTCGCGGGGTCCCTCCAAATGCAGCTCAAGAATCTGTTGGGCCACCAGCACAGGAGGTTGATGCAGATGGAGACTTTTTATGTTTAATCATGGCAAAATTACTAGAGAGAAACTAAAATCTCCTTAAAGAGGAAAATCTTAGGTCCAACACAAATTGTTTGTCTTTTAATTTACTTTCCTTTTATAGTAAATCAGACCGCATCTGCCCAATGACTTGCATAAATGCAGACCTTGGTGCATCAAAATCTCCCTTTAATGAATTTATTTAAATTGGCTAAATGCAGCCACTGTTTTCAAAGAAAGACTGATCCAAATCCTGTCCTGGATTTTTTTGTTTTCGATTTTATTTTTTCAGTCGAGCCCAAAAGAATTTGCAAACCGGACGACCGTCTTTTAATGAGGCAAATGTGCAAAACCCGTTTTCAAGTTCTGGATCTACAATGATTTACACATCCCCTTCCCACAGAAAATCTAACTAATTTGTTTAATTAAAATATTGCATGATCATAATTTAGTGGAAGAGGGAAAAAAAAATTGGCCCTTGATTACTTTTGGATGGATAATTTTGGTCCTTGAGACAAAAAGCTTGGACACCCCTGGTCGAAGGGTTGTGACTGACGCCCTCATTTAGGCCTGGGGTGCAGCAGCATGGGAAGAAAGAAAGACAGCTTTGGGAAGAGGAAACTGCAGGACTGCTCTAGCTCAACATCACGCTCTAAAAACAACAACAGGTACGAGCCGTGCCTCGGTTCATTACGTGACTCCCAACGCATCCACGCACAGGAACATTCACCCAGACAAGAAAACCAACACACACGGAGGCGCAAAGTGGTCATAGAGTCCAGAGTACAACCAGAAAGTACCAGCTCAGAGTTGCACAATCGTATCTCACGCACACAACACACACACAAACACACATACATACACTCGCGCACAGGCCGACTCAGGAGGAAGCGTTTAGAGCTGGCAGTTTTCAGTGGATCTTCTCTTCTCCCTCCAGCTCCTCTTCCGCCTGGCATGCTGGTTCATCCCTGAGCTCTGCAACCTTCGCTTCAGGGCTGAATTTATCTTCCTTCCTCAGACACAACCACACACACGCAAGCATGCTCTCACGGCTCTCCTCCTGGGGTCAAAAGTCCGCTTCTAGGGTAAACTGTGACACAAGAGTGAGTGTAATGAGGGGGGGGGGGGGGGGGGGCGACCTGCCGCTTCTTTCTTTCCATCCACAGTGACAACTTCAGGTTTGGGCCTCGAGGGGGCGCTACAGACACCTAACCAGCCCTGGGAGGTGGAGAGGATGAGATCACAGGTGAGAGGGATGATCTCTTCAGAGTTATGGTGAAACTCTTTAGTATAATGAAAACAAAAGTGTATTTTATTGGGATTTTAAGTGACAGGGCTACACACAGTGCTGCATTATGGAGTGCATAGCTATGAACTGAAAGGAAAATGATACATTTTCTATTTATTTAATATAACTAATAGAAATGTAATCCGGCCTTCCAGCCGCTATGAGTCTACCAGCTTAGTTCGGACGGAGAGGATCTCTGAACATCCATTTTCCAGCCTTGCCACAGATTCTCGGTTGTATTCACGCCTGGACTTTGACTGGACCAAGACGTGAACAGGCTTGGCTCTAATGCTCTCCGTTATAGCTGTGGCTGTGTGTGTTTAGCACCGTTGTTCTGCTTGAAGGGGAAACTCTACCCCAGTCTAAAGTTTAAACCTCTGGCAGGTTTTCTACCGGGACTGCCCCGTACCGCGTTTAGCTTATTCGGATATACTGCAGCCATAGTTTGCAGTTATGCCCCTGACATTTCCCACCGGTGACTTGAAAAGGGCTGTGAGTCGTCCAAACCTTGAGGCCGTTGTTTTAGAAACTAAACTTGCTTTAAACTTCTCCACATCCTTACCTCTGACCTATCTGTTGAGTTCCTTGATCTTCATGACGCTGCTGGTTCACTTATATTCTCTAAATAACTTTCTCAGACCAGGTGGGTTTATACTGAGAACACATCTGTTTACACTCCTCTGATTACTAACTCTGACTTCTGAAGGCAACTGGCTGGACTCGGTATGAGAATAAAGGGACCTAAGTGTGGAATTCACACTCTGCTGATTTTTATTTGCAAAAGATTTTGGCGGAGTTGTTTGATTCTCCTTCTGTTTCACAATTTTGCCCTCCACTACGATGCTTGGTTATGTAAATCCCAGTAAAACACACTGATGTTTGTGCTTGTATTGTGACAAAACGTGAATATCATTCAGGGGGTGTGAATTCTTTGTGACTCACGTGTAAAGAGGCTGTAGCTGCAGATGAGAGGACTTCTGAGGTGGCTGGTAGCCGTACGAGTCAAACCCACCAATGAAATCGACTGCAGACAAAGAAAAACACGACATAATTTGCTTTGTGTTGAATGGTGGCTATCACCAGGCGTTGGAATTTATTAGAATCTACTTCAGTACCAGAGTATATGAAGTTATCTGATTTTAGGCACAAAAGCCTTTAAGTGAACGGTTGTTCTGCAACATCCAGCGTCTGTATTTCCACCTCTCTTACCATCCTGCTCACTGTGCGTGGTGGCAGGATGACTTTAGGGGCCTTGTTTCCCCAAAGGTTCAGATGTTTTAAAACTTCTTAATTGTTGCTCTGCCTTACTTGGCTGTGCTCTTAGCGCTCCCATTTTGAAGCGTGTATTAGAAATTATTCCCTGGAGTCTTATTAGGAGAGAACACAGAAATCCATTTCTCCTAGCCACCCAGCAAAATGGAGAAGATGAGAGAAAATGCCACTCAATGAAGGTTACTTATAAGTATTTCCTAACGTATGAAGGTCAGCGCACATCTGCCTTACTCGAATGGCATGTTCTGTTTTATTTCCTGATTTGAAGAGTAGCTAATAGACATCGGTCTGTTTGTCATGTCATTCTTCTGCGCCATGGAGGCAGGAATTCATGGATTAAGTTTCTAGACACTCTGATCAAGTTAGGAAAAAAAACTTTTTATATATATATATATATATATATATATATATATATATATAATGCTATAGGTAATTTTTTTATGGAACTGTTAAAGGGACCGGTTAGGTTTGGGACCGATAATTTAATCGGTACTCTTGGGGTGAGCAGCTGTTTCCTTGAAGCTATTTCCAGGGTTCAGAAGATAGCCCCACATCTGCCTTACTTGAACGCCATGTTCGCCTCTCTTACCCATTTTGAAGAGTAGCTAAGGGGAAGGGGCTTGTGTCATATCATATTTATACCCCAGGGAAAAGAGAAGTCAGGAATTAACGAATTAAAAGTACACACCAATCATCTTATAAATGGTTACATTTAAAGAATACTTCAGTGAGATTTGTTCACAAATTTTTAGAGATCCCAATAAATGATTTTCTAAAACAATAATAATAATAAAAGACATTTTCCTCATTGAATGCATGTACTAAATATATTGTTATAATAAAATTCTGACCTGGTGCTGCAATGGAAAAAAAAGCTTCCTAATGGGGGTCATTTATCAAAATGTAATATTGAAGAGATACACACTGGTGGAAATTATTATTATTATTGATATAACAGCAAAACTGCTCAAACTTCAGGGAGAAAACATCAGCCGTATGACATGCGACAAATATTCCTGCCTCCTACTGAGTGAGAATAAAACCCTGGTGAGAAAAGGCCCGCCAGACACACAGATGGCCCGCCCGACAGACGGCCACTGATGGGAGGACTCCAGCCCATATAATACTCCCCACAGATGGGGAGCTCAGCTCACCCACAGGGAATCCTCAGCGCTCACATCTCCAAGCATGACTCATGCAGGAGAAAACAATGAGATAGCATCTCTGCCACGCAGAGCCATGCAGCCCCCCCCCCCCCCCTTCACCCCCAAAAAGAAAATCCTCGACAGCAGGACAAGTAGACCTGATAAAGTGAACGAGACACTAGAAGCCCATCAGAGAGCACTCACAGCTGTCCTCGTCATCCTGGAAGACTTTGCTCACGTAGCAGGCGTACACGAAGCCAAAGAGCTGCAGAGAAATGAAAAACATCTTAAGTGGCGTTTTACGCTTTCGTTTAGCCTCAGTTTTCAAGGGTGACAGTTGTCGGAAAAGTCGATATTGGTACAAAAGCAACTTTTCCACGACAGGAAGTCGTGTGTCGGACACTCACCGCCAAAAGGATCTGAATGGCCGAACTCAACACCTCGATGTACTGGTAGTCGAGGAGACATCCTGACACCGTGATGACGTGATGGTCGTCGGGGGCGATCCGGGAGTCCAGCACGGGCGTGACGAGGCAGCCGGGGCCGTGCTCCATCCACCACGAACGATGGAGGGACGTGTTGAAAGTCATGAGAAAGTCCCTGTCCTGGACACACGGAAAGCATCCGCAGACATAAAGGGATTTTCCCCATCAGTCTTCAGATGTTAAACGTCAGGAGAGGAGGCCTGATTCTTCTCAACGTGTTCAAAACAGGCGGGATATATTTTGAAGGTCAGTTTCATGAAAATGTTTTGGTGCAGTTTTCATCCCAGGATGGAAATCCTGCTAAAGTTGCGCAGAGAAGTATTTGTTGTTATTCGAAACGACTTTATTCAAATTTCCCTTTAGTCGAATTTTCCATGCAACAATCTGACACTAAAAAGTAAAAATTTACCCACTCAAAATACTGAGAAAATCGGATTTAAAAAGATGACCTGAACAAAATAAATGTATTTGTAACATATAAAACTTCTCAGGCCAGGACCATGCTGCTGCTAACTATATTACCTGATCCGACATCTACTGCCCAGGATTTAATCCCACTGGCTATTTTTCAAACTCATTCCGCCTTTCACTACAACTTAAAATAGATTTCCCCACAATTCCTCTCCCTCAAACACTGTTGTCTCGTTTTATTAGTCAACAAAAATGTCGGTAAATATTTACCTTAATTTTAATCATTCAGGATGAATTTTTAATCTAGTTTTTAGCAGGAAAAAAAAAAGGTTGTGAACTAAAATTGTTCATTAACAAAATGAACACTGCAGCCTTCCAACAAAAATTGCGACTATGTTTATGGTCGCCTAATAATAAAGTTGCTCTTTGACTTTTTTGAGTGGTAGTACTCACTTATTTCTTGATACAGAGGACCTGGGTTTAAATCCCGGTTGTGTAACAAACACTCTGCCAAGTCAGTGGAGGAGGTGTACTGACTTGCAGTAATATTTGCAGAAACTATTTCATATCAAGAAATACCACATTTTGAGATAAATGATTCATATATTTATTGAAATCCCAACAGTGATGCTGGAGGCTGATCTAACCTGACACACTGCTGTTATTGATTATTATTTGAAGTTGTAACACGAGATCGGCTCATTTTTCCAACCTAATCACCTTGCTCTCACCTTGCAAGAGACAAAGAGTTTTTCGTCTCTTGGAATAAGGAGATAGTCAGCTCATGATCTCATCTCTGTTCTCAGACTTGGTATGAGTATTTCAAACGAATTACTCCACTTTTATATAACCTATATTAAGAAAAACAGACTTTTATGGGGTTTTTTAAAACGGAACATGGGGAAAAGTCCGGAAACAGAAATACTGATACAACTTCCAAAGAGGTGAGCAGGTGACTTAAATGCTAAATTGATTATCAAAACAGCTTTTAAGTTGATTATATTTTTCCCAAAGCATCACAGGTGTTAATAGAGTAGCGCAGTCCAGTGTGTTTACCTGAGACAGGTTTCCCACTTCCAGGTAGAAACAAATAATGAAGGAGTTCCATCCAACCCAAAGGACCAGCCATACTGCATACTGTCAAAGATCCAATCAAAAGGGTTAGTATGAAACCAAGATAGTTGAGTAGCAGGGATGTGCAATGCTGGTGGGATTGGGGAGGGAGGGGGGGGATGATACACGGCACTCACAAAAATGAGGTATCTGAAGCGGAACTGCACAGTGCCGAACATGCCCAGGATGACGGCCATAATGTGCAGGAAGTTAGCCAGAATGGGAGCCCACTGGTAGCCCAGGAAGTCAAACACCTGCCTCTGGAGGGCCGCCACCTACGGAGGTTCAGATACAAACACAAAGGCCTGTTAGAGGAGGCATAATCAAATGCATAGAGGGACATAAAGCCTCCTCACTTAATCAAGGTACCGCACATGCACAGAGTGACAGGGACACACATATGCACGGGGGCTGCCGCAACTGTTACCATGGAAACTGCCTGGAGCACCAGCCAGTCCAGTGACTGTAAAGAGGTCCGCCGCTTCCAAAAAAAAAAGAAAGAAATAGCTGGGCCAAACTAATGAGGATCTATGGGCCAAATCCCTCTGCTGCACAAAAACTCATCAACAGAGCAAACACAATGGCCACAATGAGCAGCCCTAACAGGGCTGATAGGCACATTCACTGCAGGGCATACTTATTAAACATTTATTATGCATTTTAAAGTGAACATCTTAGCAGTTTTTTTTTGACAACTGCAGCATTTTGGCCCTCAAACTGATTCTGAATTTAGTAGATATTTGTCACTTGAATGTAGCAGTTAAATTACATATAAAGGTAGGTATTTAGTGTTGAAATCAGCTAAATTAGACATTATGTGTCATAACTCCAACCACTAGATGGCAGCAAAGTGCCTCCAATTATCACCCTTGGTATGTGTTGAAAATGCATCAACAGGTATCAGTGGTATATCTAAGGCACTGTGGATGTGGGGAAGTTTGATTCCAACAATTGTCTCCATGGGGTTAAAGAAAAGGAAAACCGTAGTCCGGGTAATATTCCACCTAGGGCAGGAGATCCTCAAGAGATCCAAGTTTTTAGAAAATCTGAACTTTCTCAAGTTTGCCCAATTTTTAAACTTGCTTGGAAGGTCAGAGACAGTTTTTTTTTATTTACACATGTATCTGTTTCCATAAAAGATCATTCTCGCTCACAATCAACAATTACAATGGCCCTTCTTGCCTAATCTACTACAGTATGTCTGTATTAATAAGGCTTCAGGACGACTACCAAACAAGTAATAGAAATAACCTTTTCTACACAACTCTTGGATCAATGCAATCGTTTTTTGTTAGTATGCAAAGGAACTATGAAACGAGGGGCGTTAAAACGCACAACATGCAAAAACAGAAATTTCAGACAATATAAATTACATATTAATAGTGCTGTGGTACCGGTTGACCTTAACAGGAAGTGGAGACCCAAATTATATTCTGCTTAGGGCCCCATACAATCATGGGCAGGCTCTTATTAAGATTCACATGATTTTGCCTACACCGACATGCAGAGGCTACCCTGTTCCCTCTCCTCCAGGGAACCGCAACCTCGCCTGTAATGTGGCGAGGCGCCCCAGCAGCTGCAGCTCTAAGCTTTGTGTGTGTGTGTGTGACTGTACAGGGAGGCTGGACAAAAATGTCTGATTACAATGTGTGTGTCTGTAGCACGCCGCGCTAATTATATCCTGGTGGTTAGAGAGGCAGCCTCAGCTGTGGGCACACAAACACACACATGTATTGAAACAGGGCCGGCCCAAGGCAAAAAGCGAACTGTGTTATGCTTATGGGTTCCCAAGCCAACAGGGGTGATAGACGAGTGGTAATCGTGGAAAACAACATTTCTGGTCCTTGCTTTAAAATGCTACATGCAAATCTGAGTAGTTGCACAGTAACAACTTTAGTTGTTACTGTATAATACATACTGAACAGATGAATGTATAAGAAATACACCAGCTGCTGTATGCTCCGTGTTCTACCTTAACAACAGGACATACAAACAATAAAATAATGTCAACAACGGAAAACATTATCAACATACATACTTTTAACCCTTTGGCGCCAAATGTATCCATTTTTATACATGAATTTCTGCATCTGCTACAGCTTTAAAAAAAAAGAAAAAAGAAAGTATTTTCCTCAAAAACCTGTTGTATCAAAAAAATAATAGACTTTATTTTGCCCTCTGTTCTTCAGCAGCCAAATTTTGTACAAAAACTAATGAAAAAGTCACGAAGTGCTCTGTAGAATAAGTAGCAAAATTGTGTGTATCATTTGTGATGCTTCAGGTATAGAGGTAGATTGTATGGGGCAGTACGTTTCTTCTATTGCTGATTTAAATTTTACTTTAAATTAAATAAAATCTGCAACCCGATTTAGGCGAATACCTCTTAATTAGAACTTCACATTCACCGATGTAATGCAACAACAGTGGTATTTCGATAGGTATTTTGTCAAAAACATCTAATAAACAGCTCGGTGTTTAACGGACTGTCTTAACCATTATTTCCTTTGTAACAGGTAATGTAAGTGAAACGTAATTTGAGGCAAAGCGGGGATTTGAACTGCAATGGTCCCAAAGTACAGCTGAAGGTTAGTTATGTGTGTTTAGGGCCCCATGCAGCCTCGGACCGGCTCTGTAATAAGAAGCTCACTCACCAGCTGCAGGGAGCAGATCACCAGCAGCGTGCATCGGCCGTCACACTTCCCCATCTTGGAGGGCTCGGGTCGCGGCTTCGAGCCGCGGAGGCTCCGGGGGAACGACGAGTCCCCGGTCAGATCCAGACTGCCTGGCCGTCTCAGCTCACACCATTCCCGGGATGAATAGACCCGCACAAGGCCGCCGCCGCCGCCGCTTCCTCCGGCGTCTCCGCTCACAGTCGCATCTCCAGCCTCCGCTTTTGTCTATAAAATCCCAGCCGCGGCGACGTTTTCAGCGGAGGGGAGGGGGGGAAAGGGGAGAGGTGAGGACGAGAAGGCAGGAGGCGTTTGGGGGAGTCCGCTTCCCACCGGCCTGCTGCTGCGAGGTCCCACTGACTCCGAATCACCTCGGCCACACCTTCCGGAGGGTGGGAGTGGGGGGGTGGGGGGGGGGGGGGGCACACACAAAGGCACAAAGAGAGACGGAAAGCTGTCACAATGTGCCCCGGGCTGCAGACTGAAATGAGCATCATATGATAGCGGATCACACAGAGGGGGGGCCGCCGGGAGGAGGAGGGGACCGACCCCGCATTGGCACCACGGCTAACGGTCGGCTCCTCCGCCAACGGACACAAAGCACCCCGCCTGGACTCCGCGGCGGCTTTCCCACCGATTGGGATCCCGCTCCGCTGGAGTTGCTACCGGGATCTTTAAGGGGGGGGAAAATGAAGTTACGGGGATGATTTACTCACCAGCAGCGGCTCTGGCCTCCTCCGTCTCACGGCGTCTTTTGTCAACAATCGGTGCCGGGGCGAGCGCAGGAGGAGCCGGGGGCGGGTGAGAGGGGGGGGAGAGATGATGGGGGTGGGGGCTCACAGTCCCCCCCCTCTCCCGAGGAGGAGCTGAGGATCTGCTGCAGAGGCGTTTAAAACACCGGGGGTCACCCGGGGGGAGTCGGGGGACGCAGGACACCCCTAGCCCCCCACGAAAATGTATATTTAATATGTTTGATGAGTTAAGAGAGGAAACTAATCACACGTGGGCCTGTTTTTCAGGTGTGATTTTGATCTTCCACATAAACTCTCCTCACATTTTGAAGGCTGTGGTGGCCTCTTGTTCTGTGCTCACTGAAATTTAGCTCTTTCCACGGATTGGCAATGAATTTGAGTCTGTTGATTGACTGGGTCGGTCAAGTCTGGTTTACTTTTGCCCTCTGAGACCCGCTGAGAGTTACCAGGGATGTGTTCAGGATCGTCCAGGTTCATCTTCAGATTCTTCCAAAAAAAGTAAAAAAATAAAATAAAAATACAACTGGACTTTTTTCCGAAGTTTGAAGATGTTTTGCTTCCCATCCGGAAAGCTTTCTCAATTCAAATTAGTGGAGTAGTGAGGAGTTCCAAGCTTTATATTATTGCCCAAAAAGGCCTTGTTAGGGTCGTTAGGGTCCACCCCATTGCAAAGGGGTGGACCTATTTCAGTTTAATTTGCATGTTATCTAAGCCATAACAAGGCCTTTTTGGGCAATAATAAAAAGCTTGGAACTCCTCACTACTCCAGACATTTGAATTGAGAAAGCTTTCTGGATGGGAAGCAAATCGTCTTCAAACTTCAGAAAAAGTCCAGTTGTTTTGTTTTTTTTAACTTTTTTTGGAATGATCATGACCTGGATGACTGATAATCTTCACCAGCATCTTCAGATTCCTACTAAGAATATCTCTCTTCTTGCTCCAGTTACTAGTACTAGTTCGATAGTAGGGTTCGGTACGGTTTATCAGTGGCTCGGTTCTCTGATAACAAAGAGCGCATGAGCAGACCGTGTCATCTCCTTACAGTCAGCTGACTATAAGGAGATGACACGTCGCGTTTTTTCCGGCATGTCTGGCTTTACAATTCACAGATCACTTCAACTGTACACAACATCGTCTGTCGTTGTTTCCTGTGTCTGTAAGCCCTGATTAGACTATCGTTTGTCTTATCCACTTCCCAAAAGCTGACTCTGTCAAGTAAATTTACCAAAGGTTGCCTTCTAAGCCTGACTCTCCGCAAACAACAGAATATCACAATTATAACCAAACATAACTTCCTGAATGTTACGGGGGCCGCCATTTTGATTTGCTTGAGTCCCTCCGTCAATCCTAGAGAGCAGTAGTACCGTAGATCATCACTAGGAGGCGAGGAACCGTGCTAGCGTGATGTGTAAATGGTCGTAAGAACCAAGCTCGGCATGGTTAACTGATCCAATCTCGGTCCGAACTCGGCATGGGTCGGTTTAACAAGGCTAATATAAATGTGGCTATTGACTTATGGACAACAAAGACTAAACACTTGTTTGTTTGTTGTTTCACTGTTTCAGTATGCATTCACGCAGTGGAGCGTTGCGTGGTGCAGCTCAAAGGGCCCAGACCGCGACAGAACCCTGTTATTGGGCTGTCCATGAAGCTAACAATAGCGAGCGCTAGCTTACAGGTCTGTCGTCCGAGCAGTTTACAACTTCGCTGATGCAAGTGAGCTTTATGTTGCTCTCAAACATCTGCGTCATACTGTTAGCTTAGCACGTAGCACCGTTACACTCACGGTCTAATTTCAGCGTAATTTTGACAACTTTCGGCGTAAGGGGCTGTTACGCTGAAATGCGGCATCAAGAACCTTCCCCATAGAGTTGCTGGCTTGTTATGCTAATTTACCCCATTCAACCTCCCAGGTAAATTCCATGTTATTCAGCCGGTTGTAGATGTAGCTGTGTAATTGAATAAATTAGCTTAACAGATTAAATATCAGTTTTTAGTCTTGGATTGCATGAAATGAATTTCTAAATAAATGCGTATAGTCCGATGCGACTTATATATGTTTTTTTTCCTCTTTATGATACATTGTTTGACTGATGCGACTTATTCTGGAGCGATTTATAGTCCGAAAAATACGGTAGTCTGAATCTGCGTGTACAGTATATCTGGATATAAACTGGATGTAATTGCTTTGTAAAGCTCATTGAGTCCTCGTGAATCACAGCTATAAACGGATTAGAATGGAGTTAAATGATATTATTATTATATGAATGCTGCCAGTACCACGTGCAGAAAAATAACCACACCACGATGTTCCCGCCTCCAAACTTCACTGCAGGTACAGTGTCCAGTACCAGTTCACCTCAAAACAAGGAGCATGTAGTGTCATCGATACAATGAATTATTTGTCTCGTTTGACCAGAGTATAGTCTCCCAAATTTTCTTTGGCTTTCCAAATGTTTTTCAATCAATTGATCCATTTTATAGTGTCTACCTTCTTATGATTGCATGGTGGCGTGGGGGTGGACGGAGGGTGCCAATCTTAAATGGTCATTGGGTGCCGGGGGGGTATACCTTGGACCAACCCCCCATCCATCAGAGGGCAACAAAGGAAGCATTCGCATTTTTGGACTGTGGGAGTTCAATAGACTATTGAATTGAGTTTGCATGTTCTCCCTGTGCATGCGTGGGTTCTCTCTGGGTACTCCGGTTTCCTCCCACAGTCCAAAAACATGACTGTTAGGTTAATTGGCCTCTCTAAATTCTCCTTAGGTGTGAGTTAATGATTGTTTGTCCTATTTGTCTCTGTGTTGCCCTGCGATAGACTGGCGACCTGTCTAGGGTGTACCCCGCCTCTTGCCCATTGACAACTGGAGATAGGCACCATCACCCCTCGCGACCCCAATAGGGAGAAGCGTGTTAGAAAATGGATGGATGGATGAATTGAGTGCAATATTTAAGTGTTTTTCATCCTGCTATGGCCAAATCATTGTCGAAATTTGAAAGTGGTTGTTCTCTTTCATCAATCTTTGCTTTTATCCATTATGAAATCCTTCCTGTGCAATACCATGAAAAACATTTTTACACTCCATCAACTGAGACTGAGTCTTTTTGACGTTCATGGCTTTGTGCACCCGTTTTTCTTTGTGTCCAATACCCGTTCCTACTGTCTCACTCTAACATCCTTGCCCAGTGATATATCTGCAGAACTTCTGCTATGGCTTTCTTTGTGCCATCGCCAATAATCAGATTTCTAATGGCCCCATCTGGACACCATCTTTGAAAACTTTCTGGAGCCACAATTAGGAAATCACAAAAGGAGCAGAGAAGCTCAGCCAAAGCTGGAGAAGGATTCAGTGTATAAAATTATCACCAACGTCAGTGTGGATTCAGAACAAGGACGGGGTCCAGTTTGAGATTATTGTTCAGGGGGGAAATAAAAGACACGTTTTAACAGCCAGGGTTCATTACTGTCAGTCCCCAAGCCATGCTTCTATCCAATAAATAGGCTAAGTCAGCAAACACTGATGGTAGATAATGCCTGCTTCATGACCATTGCAAACAGGACCATACCATGTAATATCAGTTATTACAGTCTGTCTGTACATGTTTCATAAAGTGAGCAGAGGAAATGATCTTATGCAAAACTGGTGTCTGTTTTTATATCGCACATAAATCTTCCAAGCCTCAGACTAAAAAAAAAAAAAAAAAAAAATCAGTTTTCTGATCTGTTTTTAGCATAAATTCTGGTTAACTTGTTTTCCCCCTAATGAAAATTGTTTATACAAGCCATCGTGCAGTTTATTTCTAGTCCACTTAACTTGGCCCATAAAAAGTTTGCTACATCTCAAACACTCCTAATGTATTTCTGTCCAAAGAGCCAGAGTATCTTGTAATCTTTTAAAGTGGTCTTGACCAGCAGGTCTTTAATCTCTCAGAAAGTCCTTTGACGTTTTTCTTTGGAATTTTCACCAAATCTTCTGTTTAAATTTTGAATCTGACCACGGCGCCAGTCGATATGCGTTTGTGGGCTTCATATGGATTTTTTTAGGCTGGATAGGTAGTTGAACCTGGCCCACAACGAGCTCCTTTTATATGATTTCACTGGAATAAATAAATACTATAACAAACTATATTGGCAAAACCAATATGTCAAAGTTGGGTCTCTAAAGGGAATTCACAAAAATCAACAGAAACATTGAAAACATCAAGGTTAAATTTATTTTAAATAGGGCTGGACAATTAATCGCATTTGCAATATAATTGCAATTTCAAAAAGCACAATTTCCAAATCGCAGAGGTCTACAATTTTTGGTTATGTAAGAATTAATGAACAGGACACGTTCTTTCGGTGTTGGTAGTATGCTTAAAGTGGGTTTGCTTCCACATAGAAGGGAAGAGAGTTACAGTAGTGAGATAATCTAATTTTACTTGTTTTAGAGTTTATATAATCAATACTTTTTTACCAGAAACCTTCAGGAATCTCACCATAGCATTAAGTACTGGTCAAACTGTTTCATACATAGACGTGTGTTGATTGCACTTTGCACTATATGTTCAACAAGGATTGATTTCCAACTCAACAAGCTATTCTCTTGAATAAGAATGTTAAGGTTAATAAAAAAAAAAAACTGTAAAAAACTACCACCAACATTATTATCAGTTAGTTAAGACTAATTTTGGAGCAGAGGCCTCAAATAATACTACTAATATTATTAATAATACATTATTTGCAATGCACTTTACATTTAAGATGAACCTCAAAGTGCTACAGGTAAAAGCTGTCTTGTTCAGCACGTTCTCAGTCCATGGTGATGTAAAACTGGATTTGCCGTTGACGGAAACAAAAACAGCCATGGCCACAGACTTGACTTTAGACCGCTTCACACTCGGCTGCAAACCACTCCAGTGCGCCCTGGAAGTTATGGCCTGAAAACGGCAACATTACCACATCATCTACAAAAAGCGGAGACCCTGGCGGTCCTTAACCAGACACCCTCCTCTTCATGGCTCCGCCTTAAGGGCCTCTCCATGCTCGCCACAAACAGGATTAGAGACAAGGGGCAGCCCTGGCACAGTCCAACGCACACTGGGAATATTGACATTACTCTGGCTTTGGTGTTGCACAGACTGGAAAACCCTTAAAAGCATCCCCAGAGTGGCAAACTCCAACAGTAACCCCTGCAAAACAGCTCGAGGAAGATAGTAGGAATCCTTCTCCTGAGCGTAAAAACATTAGGACCAGAGATCCAAACTCCCATGATCCCCCACAGCTGTTCCATGATAAAGATCTGGTCCAGTGTATCACAGCCCGGACGAAAGCCACACTGCTCCTCCTCCACAGCAGCTCTAAAAATGTTTCCACGAAGACTTGGAAGTATGATTCCTTGATAGTTGAGGAGCACTCTCTCAGATCCCATTAAAAATGAAGACTGCGGTTGTAGTCCCAGCCTTCCATTAACATTAAATATAGATCCAAGTTATTTTTTTACTGCCTATAAATAAAAATGACCTCGAAAACAAACAATATACTCTAAGACACAATACATTGCGAAAAGGATTGTAAAATAAAAACAGAAATAAAAAATGATTGTGGGAAAAGCTGCAGGATAATTTCAAGGGCCCAGATGTGTTGAGAAGCAGACAACAATGTACTGTGTATAAAGACAGACTGGAGTAAAAAGAAAAACATAGCGTGTTTAAAACATGCAAAAATCCCTTCTACTTTACCGGTGTTTGAAAATAATTTAAATTTTATTAAGAAATAAAAAAAATGCAGGGAAGCCACAGTAGATTTTCTTACCTTTACAAATATAACTGGGTTTGTTTTAAATGTCAATCTTCCGCCATCAAAGCAAAACACAAGCGTGACAAAAGCTGTTTTTAGTGGATACCAAAGTTTATTTAAAAAATGAAATAAATCACAGGTTTGAAAAAAAAAAAAAAAGGGGGGGGGGGGCATTTTTTAGGCATCTGTGACTGATGGTAATAAAGTTCATCCTGAGGTTGTTCCGAGGAGAGACGAGGCAAGTAAACAAACTCAATCAGTCCCCCATAAAACACTTCCAAGACAGGCCGCACACAAACACACATGAAATCACATATCCACACACACTCTCTACTGAATCTCTCCCATGTACAGCCGTTTATCACTGGAGCCAGACAGCACTGCAGAGAGAAAAGAGATAAAACAGCAGTTTAAGAGCCTATAGAAGTTCACTCACCTAGAATTAACCGTATCCAGACTGCATTTAAGGCCAGCTTTTATTTGATTATTTTAAAGTAAAGAGGAAGATAAACACTTCATTGAAGCTTTAATGATTTCTGCTCTAACCTTAGACTACAGCAGCAGAGGGACTCACCTATAGGCTCCTCTGGGTGGAAGACCACCTCATTGACCGAGCCGGCGTGACCCGGCAGCTTGTACAGGATTCTTCTGGACGTGGTGTCCCAGATGTACACAAATCTGTGAGCAGAGACAGAACAACAGAAAGGAACGTTTTACTGCATCCATCTCGTTCTTATTGTTCTCCCCCCATCTTTAAAAAGATCCTGTTTCAGAAAAACAGTAGAAACTGGGAAAGGTTTGTGCTGGTTGTTTATTTGCTTTACATGCACACATCCAACCTATTTTATGGTCCCGAATCGTTCTCTTAATGTCTCTGTCCTTCCATAGAGAACTGGAAAATGAAATCTTAACTTTTCCCTTATTTGACACTACACAATCACATACTTCACTGTATTTTATTTTTATAATAGACCAACATAAATTTACTTCTACAAACATGACATCAATTTCAACAGAAAAATGTGTCTTCCCCACCGAGAGAGACGAGTTATTGGAACTAATATTAATAAATATAGATAAACACAGATAATAACATAATAATAATAATATAATAGTAAGAACACTGTTTAAAGCTAAAGTAGCTTTCAAAAGTGAAAAAAATCCTGTTAAAATGTCAGAATTTAGTGATTTGGGGCGGAAAAAACTAATCTGGTCATGATAAATAATTTAAAAACTTTGTCAAATTTCAATGTTGCATAATTCAAATTAAAAAAAAAAGAGATAGGGAAACACGTACAAACTAAAGCAAAAGCTAAAACAACCTGGCATTTTTTAACTAATGCTTCGTTTTATCCATTTATGACCGAATATCAACTTTCAGTCTTCTTCGGTGCACAGCTGTTTGGCTCACAACCACAGTAACATTTGGTGGTGGCGTTTATCATAGCCAGGGTTAATTTTCATTTATTTTTCTTAGATGCAACTAAACTTTCTTCAGATGATGCTTCTAAATAGCAGTCAGTTTTGACCCCAGACCTTTTTGGTGTCTTGTAAATGGTAAATGGACTGAACTTATATAGCGCTTTTCCAGTTTTGTAGGAGGGAGAAGATGAAAAGTTTTTTTTTTTTTTTCAGTCGCTGTGAATCCGGGTATACTTAGAAAACATTTAGAAAAAAAGATTTCGTACTAAGAAAAAAAAGACAATTATTTTTGGAATGGCTAAGCCCTAGTCCACAACTAAATCTGAGATCGCCTGCATGTGGCACAACAGATGTCCCCATAATCTAATAGATGTGAAGGAGTTTGGTGAGGCAGAGTGGGTAAAAATGACCAAATCAAGATGCAGCGCGCTGACTGACCCCTACTAAAGATGAATGAAGGCCGGCACTGAATCTAAGGATGTTTCAACCAAACCTCGGTTTAAGGCTGTGCCCACAAACACAACCAGATATTATTTTCTATTTTTTAATGTTTAACATCTTAACTTGTTTTACAGTTCAGTTATATAGGATATAGTTAACACAAAATGTCTACGGTCTCAACTTCTACATCACAGAAACCTGGCATTTCTACAATAAGACCAAACTGGGGAGACTGAATCAATAAGAGGAGCGGGCAATTTCAACAGGGATCTCATTTTTTTGGTAGCAGCAAAGTACGTAGTTAAGGGGTTTCAAATACATTTGGTTTATACTCGCATGCAGGTCAAGTTTGAATGTTGCAAATTATGTTTAGCGCATTGAAAAGGCATCTAAAGATGCACCTTACGCCACGATCCAATGCTAGTGAAACCATTGTATGTGACCGTGTTCACTGGGAGCCGGATTCTTACCTGTCGGCTGAACCTGCAGCGATCTTACTGCCATCAGTGGACCAGGAGCATCTCAGCAAGTTCTGAACAAACAGCAGAACATGCAACCGGCAGTCAGAAATGAGACGTGATCATGCAATCTGCAATTCATTGCTACTGGGGTCCTGAGCTGCACTTAGTTCAAGCGAATGGAGGATGGCTTTCCATAATAAAATAATTAAATCCAGCCTATTTAGAGGGAGAAAGTGACTAAAAAGTCCCCACTCAGCTACAATGTTAAAATGATTTTTATATATCCTCCGGCCTGTGGCTTGAATAGATTCACCCCCCTTTTCCTGCTAATAAATCAGGATTACCTTCTCGAAGTTGTGAACATTACCCTGGAAAATCTTCACACATCTCTCCTTGGGAGCAAATGGTCGCACATCCCAGATCCGCACTACAAAAAGACACAAAGAGGTAAGAGAAAAGAGAACGCATCCGTGCCTCACGCAGCATTGAAGCCAACCCTACCCGTGTTATCCATGGAGTTCGACAGAAGGTACGATCCCTCGGAGCTCAGGCTGAGTCCGGTCACCGAGTCGCCGTGGCCGTGCATGTTGTAGATCAGCTTGTTCTGCCGCAGATCCCACACCTGCACGGCGGGGGGGAGGTGGAGAACACGCAGAGAGCTTTAAACAGACCATCTGAGCAGACGGAGGGCATGACAGACTGTCGTGAGCGTGCTTTGAGTCGTGCTGGACAAACCCACTGGTGGTTAGGCACAGAGTCACAGAGGACGGTGTGATTGTGAAACCTCTTTATTCTGCAAATACCCTCAGGGTCTCTGGATTTTGTCAGAATTTGAACTGTTTTTGCTCTGTTTAGGTCAGCGTGGTTCCACTGTAGTCAACAGGGCTGATGTTCCTATTACGAGTGAACTGAAATGACTGGAACTCAGACACAGCAGCAAAAAAAAAAATCAAGAATTTTAAAACGTTAAAACGCCACCAGCTGTTCTTTCTGCATTTACTGAGGATTATAGCGCGCATTGACATGGCCACAAAGTGCTGCTTTGTCACCTTACGGTAGAAGCATGGTTTTCTTTTTCCAGGAAGGATGGGCAGCCCAGCAAAAACATGCAATTAGAGCGGGAGAGAACAGAGAGCACAACATGCCAACAACCACCTCTTAGTCTTATTTCACCCTCCAATTTTTCTCCCATTTGGACCCAAAATATTTAAACCCGCACAAGGTTTTGCTTAGGATTCCTTGAAAAATAACATTTGGCCCCTTTTTGTTTGCTTGAAGCGCACACTTTGCTCTAATGCTCAGAGGCACCGAATGCATAGAAAATTAAACAAATCCCCCAAAGTCCGCTTCTAAAAGTGTCTGTGACCTTTAACCAACCCTAATGCAAAAGCATTAAACCATGACGGTTAACAATTAGCACCCAGCTAATCCTGAAATTATAATGCACTCTTACTATAACACTGAAACGTGTTGCTTTACTTCGTTAACATGCCATGTTTGATTTCATTACCTTGATATCGTTGTCGATGCCTCCAGACAGGATCTGATCACTGGTGTCGTTGAAGGTCACGGCCAACACCTGGTAAGTGTTCTGAAAAGTGTGGATGGCCCCTTTCTTGCGGATGTCCCAGAGCTACAATGCCACAACAAAAACGTCCGCGCTTAATCTATGACCTACGTTACAAGTGGCAACAGTGTGATCAGCATGCGTTTCCTTTCGATAATTTAGCCACGTAGCCATTACACGACCGTGTTTGGAAAAAACAACCCACCTTCACGGTGCCGTCATCGCTGCCAGTGCACACCAGCTGGGGCCCCCGACGAGCCGGGTAGCAGGTGTTCACAAAAGAGGTGTGGCCCTTCAGGCGCTTTATCCTCTCGCCTGTCTCGCTGTCCCACACGCCCACGGTCTTGTCTGTGCTTGCCGAGAACAACAAGCTGAAAAACATAAAAAAAAAAAAAAAAAAAAATATATATATATAGACTTAGACTTAGACTTAGACTTTCTTTATTGTCATTTTGTATACACAGAGTGGATACAGAACGAAATTTCGCTTTCACACAGCTCAGAAAGATTGCAGTAACTCTACAGGATACCTTGCGGTGAATTACAGTACAGGATAAAGTGCAGTGATAAATCGCAGTCACTTACAGGATAAGTTTCAATTGACTTCCGGATAAAGTGCAGCAGTGAGCAGTAGGCAGTTGAAATGTAAACAGTGTAAAACAAATGTAAACAAATACGCAGTAAGGTGCAGCAATGATTTAAAAGTAGACAGTTGCATATATATATATATATATCACTGTTAGGAGAAGCATTTATGGATACACTGCGTACAATTTGTGGGACGATAAAGAAACGGCTTCGTGAAAGTCAAGACAACGAGTAACGGCGGATGTCCGTACCTGCCATCCGTGTTGTAATGCAGCTCCATCACCGCTCCGCTGTGGCCCTTCAGAGTGGCGTAATTTTCGCAGTCTCCGTAGACGTTCCACAACACTGCAGCAAAAATCACCGAGCGCGCAACAAGTTATTTACCGGAATGGTGATCCATGGGCTGCGGGTCGGTCCGCTGGTCGGAGGAGTTTAACTTTGGCAGCGACTTACGTATGAGCCTGTCAAAGCCTGAAGAGGCCAGTGTGGCTCCGTTGGGGTGATACTTGCAACAGTAGACCTCTCCCTCATGGCCAGACATCATCATGATGGGAGCCTGGAGGCTGGAGGTCCGTGGAGGGCCCTATGAGACACAAAGACCCATAGCCTCTGCATTAGACATCATACACAGTGCATTAAATGTAATCTGGTTTATGCGTATGCGTATATACTGGTGCCATGCAATAAGGTAGCTTTAAAACAGGAAGAAAAAAAGTGTGACGATGATTTACAGAATGCATTTGATAGCCAATTAGCTCCTCCAGCAGTAATTAGGCAATGAGCAGATCTACTGATTCTTGCAAAGACCGCTTCAGTGGCCCTTTTTTTTTCAACTCTAAAAGGATGTAAAATGTCTATTATGGCGAATTTGCTGCAGATGTGTTGTCTGGACATCTATGATGAGACTCTCCTGTTCCATCATATCCCCAGAAGTGGTTTAGCAGATTCATACATTGGGTGGATGTAGAGGCATTTTGGAGCGCAGTGAACTCAACTGTTACGTTGAAGAAACTGGTCAAAGACGATCTGAGGTTTGTAACATGTAACAATCTCTTGCTGGAAGCAGCCAACAGGGGAGTGATAACATTGTGGTCACAGAGGAAAGGTAACAATCATCAGGCAGGCTGGGGCATTCAAATGGGTTGCTCATTTGCTACGAAGATGGAGGTGTTGTGCTTAAAGAGATCCTTAAGAGACACACATTTTAGGTACTGTTGCCTTTCTCTCATCTGAAACCAGTCGATTTTAACTTCAGCACGCCATCTCCGCCATGTCTAGCTGCCTAAACGCGTTGCTGCCATGTAACTGTGTTGTAAATAGGTGGATACGGTTTACGCCTCTAATAGGACAAATATTCCTTCTGTCTGTCTAAATCAACAAATCATCCTCCACATGATGAAGCGCTAATGTGAATATCATTAAGACGCTAAGGTCCGTACCGCGGCCACGAGCTGCTGAGACTGAGCCGCCGCCACCAGCTCCATCCGGGGCCGCTTCATGGCGGAGGGGACCACCGCCATGTCGCCGGCTCTCTTCATCGGCTCAATCATCCCGGCACGAACGAAAAGGAGCGGAGAATCCTTTAAAACGAAGCTACAGCTCCCCCCAAAACAATGAATGGACTTTGTTGAACTAAGACGAGCGTCGCAGGAAGTAGCAACAACGTAAAAAAAGTCAACCTCCCAAAATGCTTCCGGTAGAAAGCAGGCTCGTGATTGGCCAAGGTTTGAGCGGGCTGCGATGATTGGCTGCTCTGCTTCCGTGCGGAGAGCTTCACACCGGAAGTAAAACATTAGCAGACAGTTCGGTAAACGCGTAAGGTAAAAAATATTGGCTTATGTTGTTTTAGGTTTAGTGTCCAAGTTAGTGCAGTTTGCTCTTTATTGAGCCCAAATCTGCTACGTCATGAACAGTCGGTTTAGCAAGGTTAGAGATTTGAATGTGTTTTTTTTCACGTTTCTTGATTGTTTGGGAAAACGTAAACAGTGTGTTTCACCGGTTAGTGTTTTGATTTTGTATTCTTGTATGATTAATTCACCCAGAGCCCAGCAGCGTTTTTTATTTAGTCTCGTTAGAACCATTCCAATTAAATTATTGGGGCTTTATCTGATAGAGCAACAGAAAGTAGCGCACAATTGTTAAGTAAGAGGTATTGCAGCCCTCTGCATCAACCCTTCAGCTCTATTTCAACACGCTATGCGAGTCTGGATACTTACGTCATTACCAATCTTTCTCTGCAAAATAAGAAATTATAGAAGCTGAAAAGGGTAGAATGTTGCGTGGCTTTCAGGGAGGAATAGAGGCAGTGGCCAGGATCTAAAGCTAATGCTATCAGGGAGACAGGTAGGAGAGTATTTGGTGACTCTTCTGGACACCAGAGGGACATTTTGTTTAGAGCTTTTGGAGATAAAGTCAGAGGGGCCAAACTGCGATGGCTTGGACATGTACAGAGGAGGCACAGTGGGTACATCAGTAGGAGGTGGCTGGAGCTGCCAGGCAGGAAGCTTAGAGGAAGACCAAAGACGAGATGAAGGTAGTTGGTGTGAGAGAAGAAGATGCGGAAGATAGGGTCCGTGAAAAGGGAAAGGCGAAAGGAGGAGAAGACTTGTTTGCAAAAATAAAACAAGCTCAGTCTCAGATTGGATGGAGAGCATCTTTAAGCATAATTGTCTAGCCACAGTGAAATTTATATCTGGGCTTCAACTGGGTGATTGTTGTGCTTATATGCACATGTATCGAATCCTTTTCATAGCAGGAAGTTTACATTTCTACTTGAAGGCGAACCCCTTGACCAAGTGTCTAGTCTTCCAGGATTTCCATGTTATGTAGCTCCATACATCTTCTTATCTGCTCTGCAGAGCTTTTCATGTCACTGCTGAGAAAAAGTTATCACCACAGCATGATGCTGCCGCCACCATGCTTCACATGGGATGTTGCATTTAAGTTCAGGAGTTTTGGACACTTCTTTTTAACCATCTTTATCATCCTGCACAAAGAAGTGTGTGTTGACAAGAGAAGATTTGGCCCTCTTGAAAGCTTGTCTGTACCAGTTCCAATAGTTGTAAAACCTGTTTAATCCAGACTGTGGATCTGGAAGTGAGACATTTTGTTAAATGTTCTTTGAACACCTTATTCATATTAGAATGTCCTGTTCGCTTTTCCTTCCCCTTTTGAAGAGTGACTTGAAGAAATGTGCTTCTGTGTCTGGTCTTATTTACACACCAGGAAAACAGGAAGTCATGATTACAAATTAGTATTTTGATGCTCTGATCATCTGTACAAGTATAGTATACACTATAAAAATGCTTCAGTTGCTATTATTCTTTAGTGTTAGTGTTGCCAATAGGTTTGCCACTGATGATTTGGTTATAATAATAGTTTTTGTTATTCTATTAACCAATATATGCAAAATCATATGTATTTCTTAACATGGATTTTGATCTCCCGCTGAATAAATGTCCTGAAACTAAAGGTCAAACCCCAAAATGTTTGATTGTCTGTTCAGCAGATCCACCATTAGACATCTGTAGTCCTCCCCAGTCGGGATAATGTCTGACCGAGGCGAGCAAGGCCGTGAGCCGGCCGGACTGGACGGCCTTCCGCCGCTGCACAGCATTGCCAAAGGAGAGGTGGTCTCCGTGCAAACCTATGGAGCCTTTGTCCGACTGCCGGGTTACAAGAAGGAAGGTTGGTATTAAGAAACGGGGCTCGCAAAGGAACAGGAAAGTAAGGAGCCCAAAAATGTTGCAGTCAAAAAAAGATTTAGGGCTAGAGTTGGTGTGGAAGAGAAGATGTAATCCACAGCTACGTAAATCAGAGTGCTTTCAGAGGATAAGCAAAATAATCCTGAAAATCCTGTTATTCATGTCTGTGGCACCCTTGGATTGTTTAGGCAGAAATATCATGGCAAGGAAGCTGCATTATGCTTCCACAATCCAATTATATTCTTATTATGCCTGACTTATTTTCCAATTGAAATAAGAATTAGGTGATTATGCTATATATATATATATATATATATATATATATATATATATATATATATATATATATATATATATATGGCCCATTGGTTGATCTCTGATTATTATCCACGCTGGAAAAAAAGCTAATATTTTCCCCCACTAGAGGGCACACTCAGCAAAGTTTTGTTTTCACAGACATGTCATATAAGGGAAAATATGGACTAAAATTAATTGAGTCAACAAATCCTATATAGATACATACACACAATACCACAGATACATATACAAATGGATTACAAGCCCACATTTAATATGACTTTCATGCCTGTGATGTGTGCCTATAAACATCTTAGTGTATCTGTATGTTTTCATCTTGTAAGTTGTTTTTGCTTGCCTTTTTTAATATAGATCTATATAAAAACCCTTTAACTCCTCCTTATGCAGGTTTGGTTCATGTGAGTGAGATGTCTGCCTCTAGAGTGGAAAATCCCTCTGAGATCGTGGACGTTGGAGAGCGCGTGTGGATCAAAGTCATCGGGCGAGAGGTAACGAAAGAAAAGTGCAAACACACAGACGCGGCATGTAAATCCATTGTCGCCACAGTACAATCCCTTCCCGCCCTGTGTGTCAGATTCAAGGCGACAAGGTGAAGCTGTCCTTCTCCATGAAGGCTGTAAATCAGGGGACGGGACAGGACCTGGACCCCAACAATGTCGTGGCAGAGTAAGTGCTTACAGCTTCACGAGCGCGTGTTTCTCCACAGGGGGGAGTTATCATCGTCCGTTTGTGTTTGCAGTCAGGATGCGAGGCGACGCATGAAGTTCAGAGATCACACCAGCAACAGGATCACTCTGGAGGCTGTGCTCAACACAACGTGTTCAAAGTGCGGCTGCAAAGGTGCACCGGCATGAGTAGTGCTGTAAAAGAAAGGGTCAAAAATGATTATTAAAAAAAAAAAATCATTTTCAGACTGCGGCTCTTTTAGTTGAAGATGTGAAAGTAATTTAAAGCCAGTTTAAATAACTTTGTTCTCCTTTCAGGTCACTTTACAAAGGATTGTTTCTCCGCTCCGGGCTTGCAGTACGCCCTTGTGCCTGAAGAGGAGGAAGAAGAGCCAGAGCAGCAGCAGACAGCCGCAGTCAGACCACCGCAGGACTCAGACAAAAAGAAGAAAAAGAAGGTGAAGACGTTACACCAAACAAACCTGCCCTGCCGTCTCTTCCTCTTTTCTGCTTCGGTGTTTCTCGCCTCGGCTCTCTGATGACTCATGTGATCCTACATGTCTGTGGCTGTAGCCTCATGAGAGCTCTGGCTTTATGCTGATTTGGCAGATAAACTGTGACCCGGTTTTGAGGTAATGAAACTGCCGCCAGCTTTCTGTATGCATCTGCAGCATCACGGTTCCTTCTACTGTAGCTTTGCAGAGCTACTCATACTTCTCGGAACCAAATCTAGAAAAGGCTAAAAAAAAAAAAAAACAAGAGTCCCGTTCTTGTAGTTAAAGGCGTTTCACTCTTCATCTGAAGGGCTTTCACAATTGAATCCTGGTCAGGGAGAAGCTCCAAGCTTTCAAGCTGCTTGGGAAGAGCAGCTCTGCAGATTGGCCTCCTCTAACAACGTTGGAGCGTCATTAGGGGCCTTGTCAGCCTGGCTCAATGATGAGATGTTTGGTCTGAAACTGACTGGGCATCAGGCTCAATGCTGGGAAGCTGAAATCTGAGGCCTCCCGCTCTGTTTTGAGATGACTGTTTCCTTCTTTTGACACAAATGGCTTCCTTCACCCCTCACTCAAACCAGCCATCTTCCCTGTCCAGAACATGTTCATTTTGGTCCCCAATAGAGCATCCCTCTGTTTTGGTTTTCAATATATTTTACAAGCACAAGATGCGGTGTGCATTTGCATTCAGCTCCCCTCTGTTATTATTTTCTTTTATAGAACTAGGGTACATTTTTAGTCCCAGCTCCAAGTTCTTTTCTGGTGTATCTATCAGCTTTGGAACATTTCTCTTTGTGAAATACAGAAGCTGAAACTCAGTAAGATTGGATGGCGTCACCTAACGGTAATTTTTTTGGTCTTTGATTTGGCCAACATAACGCCTGACCTTGCTTTGATCCAAACTATTCTATTGTAGCTCCGGCCGTGTTTTTAGGGCTGTTGTCTTGCTGGAAGTTGATTGTTTGCTCGACTCTCCAAACCTTTTCAGCATCTAGCAGGTTGTCTTCCAGGGTTGCCCTGTATTTAGCTCCATCAGCTCTGACTAGCTTCGCTGTTCCTGCTAATGAAAGGTGTCCCACAGCAGCCTCATGCCGTCACCAGCCACGTTTCATGACGAGGACAGTGTGTTCATTGTCCGCTCTGGACCAGAGTCCCTTTAATGGCTTGTGGAAAACGGGAGACATGACATCTAATGGCTTTCTCATTGCATCTCTGCTACAAAGGCCAGATTTGAAGCAATTGGTTTCCCTAGCAACTGATTCTCCCACCTGAGCTGTGGCTCTCTGCAGCTTCTTTTGAGGCATTGTGGACTTCTTGGTCACTTCTCTGGTCAATGGTCTCCTTGCTCCGCCTGCAAGTTTAGGTTGACAGCCATGTCTTGGTACGTAGTGTCATACTCGTCACGTGTTCATTTGATGAATTGAACAATGCTCCATGGGATTTTGTTTTACCACATGACCCTGCTTTAACCCTCGCCACAGCTTTCTCCCTGAACCTGTCTGCTGGGTTTACTTTGGGATTAAATTACAAACAGACTAGCTCTGTTACTAATTAGGCGAGTTTTGAAGGCAATGGGTTGTTGTATTTTATTTGGGGGGCATCAGAGGACAGAGACTACAGGTGTTTATTTTTTGTACAGTATTTTGTTACCCACGTGGTATTTATTTTTTTCTTTCCACTTCAGAATTAGGAGCTGATCTATCGCTTTAATAAAACGAATTCTGCATTGTGGCTGTAACATGTGATGGCGTGAAAAACCTGAAAGGGTACGAATCCTTTTGGGAGGCACGACGTGTCCTCACAGAACTGTGCGTGTTCTTATGTGTGTGCCCTTCAGGAAAAGAAAATGAAGAAGAAGAAGAAGAGGGAGAGAAAGGAGTCAGACAGCGACAGCAGCAGCGAATGCAAATCAAAGAGGAGGCGTCATAGCAACAGTCTCGACAGACAGGATAAAAAAAAGAAGAAACACAAGAAACAGAAATCACATAAACACAACTGAGACGGCCGGAAAACCACACACACACACACTACACACACACACACGCCTCCATTCAGCCACCCCACCACTTTCAGGCTCATGCAAATGTTGGTAAAACAGAGCGATAGGCTGGCAGCCACCTTATCTGTTCATTATTTCTAATTAGCCACAAGCTAATTATAGAAAAATCTGTTGTAATCAAGCTGTTTTCTTTGGATGATAACCCTTTTCCTCTGAAAATTCAAAAGAAAATGCAGTTTAACCAAAAAAAAAAAAAAAAGTCATGTGACCATCCCTATTTGTCCTGCAGTAACCCCTGGTACCCACAGTGAGACGAGTCTGCGCATCCTACGTAATCACACTGGTGTGAAGTATGCAGCAGCAGCCGCCGCTCCCTTTCAAATACAGATATTGTTTACAATTTTTCTGGTTTCTGATGTAGTAGGAAATCAACTGACGGGTCACAGGGTGGTAAAGCTGACACACAAAGACACCAAACAGGAAATGTAATGCCACACGAGCGAACACAACAGGAACCTCATGTTATGGTGACATTCAGAGTTACGTCAATGTGTATTGGTCGTCCTACGTTCACGACGCGGTGCGTTACCGCCACAAACCCTCCTCCTGAACAGCTGACTCCATTAAATCTTTTTTTTTTTTTTTACCTGTAAAGGGAACAAAGCGCCTCCCGACTTGTTTGTTCAAAGACCTTGAAGTCGTAATGTCGCTGCTTAAATGTGCCATGGGGGCCGGAGCACATACCGACACAAGGTCATGTTCTGTTAATGTGTCGAAGCAAGGTGGACAGTTAGAAAGAGCTGTTCATGCAGCGCCTAGGGAAATATTCACACCCTGCGAACGTTTTCACATTTTCTCACGTTAAATCAAAAAACTTTCAACATATTTTTACTGGGGATTTAAAACTTAAGACAAAAGTATTGGATAACACCTACACCTATAACCTTTAGAAGTCATCTACTAGTCGTGTCCACCTGTGTGACTTTATTTTAGTGTAAATGCAGAGGTTTGTGTAGCAGAAAACTAACATACTAACCTAAACAACTGTGCTCATGGTGAAAAAGGGCAGTGGCTGTATGCTGGTGTGGGGATGCTTTTATTCAGCGGGCGCAGAGAAGATGGTCAGAGTTGATAGGAAATAAGATCCTGCGCAAACCAAATGTTCTCAGAAAGAAACAAAGCAGGCAGATCTGGAAGGAAGAAGTTTTTGAAATAGGTTATAACATAATAGCTTAAGCTTTGAAGATCTCACAGAGCACCTTGATCCGAACATGATGCAACGAGAGATGGTCATCCATTAGCATTAATCGGAGAAGCAGCCAAGAAGCCCATGGTAACTGGAAGAGCTGCAGAGATTCACTTCTCAGGTGGAGAGTCAGCTGACATGACAAGTTTTAATTGTGGATTCCAGAAATCTGGCCCTCGTGGAAACGCTGCGAGAAGGAAGTCCTGTTTGCAGTTCACCAGAAGTCATACGTTGGACACCGCAAACATGTGGAAGAAGCCGCTCTGGTCAGATGAGAGCAAAACCGAACTTCCTGAGGTCCTGCAAAGCACTGTATGTGGCAGAAAACTGACATTGCACAATGATCTGATGGTGACATCCACCCTTGTGAAACACTGGTGGCAGCGACATGCTGTGGTAATGCCAGCCTTTAAAAAGGAAAGGTAAACTGGACAGAATCGACGGGAAGATGAGTGGAGCTAAATACAGGCCAGTCCTGGTAAAAAAGGGGAAAAAACAAGCTTTTAGAAGCTGAGAAAGACTTGAGACTGGGGCCAAGGATCACACGGAGGACAATAACCACACAGCCATATAATAGAATCATACAGATCACAATATATTCATGTGTTTATTTCCAAGCCTAGAGCTGAATCCAACTATTAATCTGCGTCAAGACTTGAAACCTGATGTTGTTCTCCATCCAGTCTGACAGAACATGAGTTATTATTCAATAACTCATGCTCGACACTCTTTAGATCAAGATGTCTGAAGCATATGGAGGTTAAACAAAGCACCGAGCACCGAGCAGGTCAGGCTGACTACAGATGGTCTCCACATTTTTCACATTGATTGCAAAAAAACATAAAACTGGATAATTTTCTTCTTCACAATTACTCATTACTTTGCTGTTGGTCTGTTATGTTTGTGGTTATCATGAGACGAACTGCTGAATACTTTAGCAAAGCACCGTATTTCTGATTTTCTGCTGTTACATTAAGGCTTTGAGGAAAAATGTAACCCAATAAAAAGACTCCTTCAAAATTCAACATGTTTTACTCTCCATTGACCTAGATTCAAGTTTCTGCTTGCGGGAGACTGACAGATTGAACCCAGATGCAGTGGTTTGAAACGGCTCCAGTGCAACAATATATCTAATCTCCAGAATCCTCTTCATTTCTTCTTCTCTTATTAACTCCGCATGGATCTGATAGACCATCCCAAAGTTTCACAACCAGAATTATAACCCTGTTGTCTGTTACTGGAAATTATTGGAACTCACCATATTTTTCTTTTTATTCACTTTCCTTAGAAATTACTTTTAATTATAGAGAAGGCTTTCCTAGATGTGTGTTTTCTGTACAGGAAAAGTCGAGACTGAAATATAACCTATATATCTAGATATTTAGGGGGAAAATCAGATATTTGCAGTAGGTTTTTGACTAGAGTACAGAACAAAAGAAACTAGAGAGTAAAATGTAAAATTAGATAAATAAAATAAAATTGGGGCATGTTGTTTATTTCTGACAAACGACTCATGTTATGTTATGTGAACACTTTTCTTCCAGAGCTGATTGGGTCAGAGCCTCCAGCTTCGTGCTGATTTAATCGGTGATTGAATGAGATCGAGTGGCCTTCAGTCACACCAACATTGCAGTAAAATTACTTAAATCACAAGATTAGCTCTGATCGCAAGCTTCACATTTATAGTTTCTCGTTCCTTTTCAACGTCTTTAGAGAAAAATCGACTCTGCTGTGATGAGCCGACCATCAGTATAAATTAATTTGTCAGTAATTGGCTAGTTTCATTTTATTCTGTCACCATACTCTATTAGATAAATAAAACACTGTCAGGTCATCTGTCCTGCAACAATGAACCCACACTGTAATAATTTATCAATACTGCTGGTGTCCAATATAAAATAAGTATAATTTTAAAGACCAAAGAGACAGTGTTGATCTGGAAAAAAAAAGAGATTTGTTCAAATGCAATTTTCAGAAGTCAGCAATGTTTCTTTCTCCTAATTTCTAAAGAAATGCAGATTCCTCAGTTCAACAATTTTTAAGGTGCGTCATGATTATTTAGAATATAATTGAAAGATAATTTATTTCAGGAGTTCAAAAGTATATTATTATATGTTCACTCTCAGAAAACTTGGAAATGACATAAAATAAATCCATCTGTAGCATTCCTTGTGTTAGGCCACTGCTGAACCAGAGAAAGTGTCAGAGGTCTCTTACCTGAGCTAAGGAGAGAAAGAACTGGACAGTTGGGCATTTTGCAGTAGATGTGGGCACACGCAAATCAAAATCCCAGAGTCTGGAGGAAAAGTGGAAAGGCACACAGTCCATGCCGCTTGACCTCCAGGTTTGTGACAGTTCGGGATCCACCGTGTTTCACCAAGTTCAAAGTCAGCGAAGTCATTTACCAGGAAAATTTAGAGCACTTTATCTATTTTTTTACAGACAAGCCGACCTGGCACTTGCCCATCCTGCAAAGAATACCAATTTCTGCTTTACTCCAATTGTATTACTGTGCTTGATTAGCCACCTGGGTTGCACTAACACCTCAGCAGAACCATGTGGCGTGGCATCGCCTCCATGTCACGCCTTATTGATGCAGTAATTAATACAAAATGAAGCCCAGCCAAGTACTGAGAACATACCTATACTTTACACTACATAGACCTACTTTCAGTAAGCTGATATACCTGTAGTAAGTCATTTCTTATCGGTCATAGAATATTCCTAATTGTGATAAAATGAGCTCTGTTTTTCATTACCAGTAAGCCATAATCATCTAAATGAACCGACATTTTTGAATCAGTGTGTGTGTAAAAATGTTTACCATATATAAGTTTCGCCTTTCAAATCAAATTACTGAAATAAATTCACTTTTCAAGGACATTGTGATTTACTGAGAAGTACCAGCTCAAGAACAGGTGTAACCTGTTGAAAATGACTTCGACCCAATGAGGATCAGTTCATGAATCACCAGGTCAAGACACGCTGTGTCTGCCATTTTCCAAAAGCTGCAGGATTACATGTCTGAACAGAAAGAGAGAGAGAGAGAGAGAGAAGCCACGCCTCCAGTCCATCAAGCTTGACTAAAATTAGCATCGCATTAAATGAGGAAGACTTAAAAAGACTTGTTGAGGCAATGTTTTGTTAAAAGAAGAAATTAAAACCGTTTGCGCACAGTGACCATAGGTATATATAAATGATAGTGATACTAAAAGAACACATACGTTTTTTTCATAGTTGCAACTTCTTTCTCTGGGTCGGTTGATCTACAAGAGGAACTGGTGAATTACACAATGTAGATACAAAATGCCTTTCCTGTTTCATAATTTTTCCCTCAAACCACCCTCCGGCGAGCTGGCAACTTGGCCTTATGACAACACAACGATCAAAAACCGACTCTAAAACTGGCTGGTAAAGACAGAATCTACAAACATAAGGAATCTTTTTGGTTTGTTTTAAAAACTTATTGGTTGATGCGCTCTTGAATCTGTCAATTTACTGAATTAAACTTCCATTAATGTAAACGGGAACAGTTCACTCCAGACTGGAGCTCACTGAATACATTCTAAAGTAAAAAACCCAGAGGACATTTAACTAAACTAAAATACATTTGTCTTATTTAAATCTTGATACAGGTTTACCATGCCTTATCCCTTTATTTTTAAGCACAAACAACAAGGCAATTCAAAATGTTGTACAATAAAACCAAGCAAAAGAAACAAATAGGGGAGAGATTAAAGGTAGACAATGGAAAAGCTTTCTTTGGGTCTGGAGATCAGAATCAGAAACAAGTTTATTGCCAAGTAAGTTTGCACTTACAAGGAATTTGACTTGGTGTTGATGGTGCAGAGAAAATAGATATATATATACAGAATCTAGAGCTATATAAACAGTAGACTGTGCGCTAATGTAACGCAGAAGGTCTGGAGATGCTACGTTGGTGTAGCTTGTAGGTCCTGAACGGGGAAGGGAGAGAGGCAGTGTCCAGTGTCAAGGAGGGCTCTGGGCCTTGTTGATAAGGCTGGTAGCGGATGGGAAGAAACTGTTCTTGTGGCGTGAGGTTTTGGACCTGATGGACCGCAGCCTCCTGCCAGAGGGAAGTGTCTGAAATAGTTAGTGATACAACAGCAAAAGCGTCATCACCTTTAAATTTGCATTGCATCTTTGGAACAATTTGGTCCACCAACCTGAGGAAACTAGATATTAACAGTTATAAGTGCAGAAGATCAGACAGAGGAAAAAAAAAGAATCTTAAATTTAATTTAATTCTCATGAGCTTCTCTGGGGATTTACCAGAGAAGCAGATAAAATTTCCGGGCTGGCACGCTTGTGAAACTTTGGTGACGGAGAATCTGCACACGCTTGCCTTCATTTCACCTGGGTAATGTACACTCCCTGGCTAATAAAACTGACATATTGCTGCTTCTCATACCTAAAAAGTTTGATTTCTACAGATCGACTGCAACCTGTTTCACCAAAACCTGACTTTGTAAGCACATCCAGTAAATCTCGATTTACCGGTCGATCTACGTTCCTACCCTCATCTATGCTCATGAGCTTTGGGTCGTGACCGAAAGAACGAGATCCCGGATACATGCGGCCAAAATGAGTTTTCTCCGTAGCCTGTCTGGGCTCTCCCTTAGAGATAGGGTGAGGAGCTCAGTCATCCGGGGAGGACTCAGAGTAGAGCCGCTGCTCCTCCATGTCGAGAGGAGCCAGTTGAGGTGGCTCGGGCATCTGGTTAGGATGCCTCCTGGACGCCTCCCTGGTGAGGTGTTCTGGGCACGTCCCACCGGGAGGAGGCCCAGGGGAAGACCCAGGACACGCTGGAGGGACTATGTCTCTCGGCTGGCCTGGGAACGCCTTGGGGTTCCCCCGGAGGAGCTGGCCCACGTGGCCGGAGAGAGGGACGTCTGGGCCTCCCTACCCGACCCCGGATAAGCGGAAGAAGATGGATGGATGGCAATGGATATAGGTTTTCCCTCGTCCTGAGATCAATGGATGCATAAAATCCTCTGAAATATTAAGTGGCATGAAATGATTTTGTCTTATTTAAGTAATATTCCAGTGGAATATTTGAGACAGGTAGGTTGTAATATCATGAGTGTTTTTTTTTCCCTTGTGTCATCTAAATCAAATTTACACCTAAATGAAATAAAGATAAAAATTTGGGAATAAATTTGTACTGTAAAAACTGCATCAAAGGAACAAAAGGGAAAGTTCAATGATGCCTTTATGTTCAAGGTGATACATTCGCACACACTATTAGAAATTTGTAGTTTTCTACATAAAATACAAACACCAACTACCCTCTTTACATTCCACATCCTTACCTATCATAGTTGTGGTTCAGGATATTTGTGGGCGGTGGTGGCAGACAGAACTGCCTCCTCCTGCGCCCTTTTACCTCTTAACCCTGCGTCCAGTTGGCTGGGAGCTGTCACCACATGATCCGAGAGGGAGGGTTACAAATATAGATCTCACACCTAACACGCGACTAGAGGACACGACGTTGTCCTCAGCCTCAGTGAATACTTTGACAAATCTTTCCCACTGCCCTGCCACACCATAGGAAAAAAATACACACTATTACATACATATGAACACACAAAAAGCTATTATTAACTTCAGTGTGAGGACAGCCAGTACTTGGCTACATGTCCGCTTTGACATGTAACCAAGTATAGCTCATACTAGAGCCTGGTCAGCGGGACTGAACTCGTTTACCCACATTCAACAAGTTTTGCACTTATTTAATTTACTCAATAACCTTGTAGGAGATTGCTAAATCAAAGTTATATAATTGCTGTCTAACTGGAATGGGAGTATTTGCTCTTCTAGGGATTGGAGCAGTGCATTGAACAGTAGGTGTAGTAATTACATTAAAATAACAGAACAAAACAACAACTGCTTTACTTGTTTGTCATTGTTGACAGCTTTATTTTGAGATCATAACAAGAATACTTTCAAATTCCAGAAATTTGCAAGGTTTTTTTTTTTCAGGCACCATGCAAAATACAGTTTTAAAATATATATAAAAAAACTAATCAGCAGTTTTATTGGAAACAACAAATCATTGGAATTTATTCAGTGTTTTTTTAGTATAGGGATGAACAAAAAAAAAAAAGCAAAGGGATAAGAAACAGGCAAGGTCACAGGTCGCAGTAACAATAATACTGACTGTACAGTAAAATGGGAACGGACAGCCATACATGGCGTTTTCTTGGGCTTTTTGGGGCTGTAGCTGATGCAAGCTCCATGGTGGGTTCTACTGCGCTTTCTCGTAGTGACGTTTGGAAATCACATTTCCAATTGTAAGTGTCTATGGCAGATTAAAAGGGAGAAAATTAAAATACAGAAATACCGCACATGTAGATGTTAATCATCTATTATAGGATACTTACCAGTGTGAGCTTGTTTTCCACAACTTCCCTGACCAAAGTGGTCTCTTTATCGTCCCACTTTTGTACGTGTACCAACTTCCCGTCCTTTATTGTTACTAAGGACTTTAGAGAAGACAGATGCAAGCACACATATTTAATACACATTTGTGTAAACACAAATACCTGAATGTTAAGCAACAATATATTGGATGATTTCTTTACTTGAGTGCTTACGTGTTTGGGGGTATTTTATGTTACTTTTCTGAGATTTACATTTTTTGGAGATATCATAAAGTACATTTTACAATTATAAAAAGTCCTAAAAGTAAACGTAAAACATCCCTCCTAACTGAAACGCTTTAACTGCTTTAGATCAATTCAAATATTTAGAATTTGGGGGTCTTTGACTGTAACCTGTTATATTCAACTTTTCTGGTTTACTTCCATCACCGCAGGAATTAGAGGTGTAATTTTAACATTTTGTCTGATGGGTTCTAAGATCTGCAACAGATCAGCATTATGAAACAGAAATATAAAACCTCTTCTCACTGTTTTTAAATCACTTCTCAAAACAAATATCTTTGCTCTGGGCTTTGACACAACAAGAAAAGCTGATTTGTACTCTTTTTTTATTGTTTTACCTGTTTTTTTTATGTTACCCGTTTTATATTTCTTAGTTAATTCGTTGTTGTTTTTTTCTTTTAATTTGCGTGGCACTTTGGTCCTGTACGGTATTATATTACAAAGCCCAATTTGTGGCTTCCACTCCCCAGTTTTGTATTCTAGAGTCCCTCGTAGGACTAAAACGCTTGTGACCTCTCACCTTGACCTTCCTGTCATCAGCAGTGGTCTCATCAAACTCTTCTCCCAGCTTGAAGGAAAGCTCCGTGTTTTTAATAGTGCTCTGGGTCTTCACCGTCACCATGTCGCCGTCCACAGAGATAATGGTGGTGGGCTTAGTCAGGTTGCCTACCTTGCGTGTTGCAAAGCCCACACCTGAACAAACCAGACACACGCAAGTGATCAGAAAGAGATAAAAACGTGCAACTCCACTCAGTTGTCGAAATACATTTAGATCTGAGGCCTGCTAGTAACGCTGAAGCTGCAGGATTCTCCAGCGAACAGCTTGCATACCCGTCTGCAACGCTCATGCAAATCAACAGTGTGGCGCTTTAAGCAGAGAGGCAGGATTTTTGCTTAAGCTTTGTTAAACTAATAGGCACAAGGCAAAAGATAGAATTGGATAATTTTAGAACCTAGTAAATGGACTATTTATATGTTAAAACCAAAGAGTTGTGGGTGTGCTTCCTTTTTAAGCATGCCTATTTCACAGCTAAACTGACATTAAGCTGATGCTTGGATAGCTGACCGTCATTCTGAAGAAAGTTAAGACCATAAAATGTTCAAATGCAACATGCCGACATGAAGAGGGCCAAAGCTATCATCAAAAGAAACTGGGCAATATGAAGCAATAGATGTATCAGTTGTTGAAACACGTTCCCATGAAGTCAGCTCTTTTCACTTTACGGATGATAAAGGCATTCTGTGGGATCTGTTGATACAAGGTTAAGGCAGAAGCCATGGATTTGGCCTCTGGGTGCCTTCAAATGACACAATCTGCTATCTTTATTTGTCGACTATCAGGCCCACAGCATGTTCTTTAAACACAGCGAGGTTCCATTGACCAGACTTCCTGTCGGGACATGTGAGAGTGCAAATGATTACTTACTTGCCTTTCAGGATGGGGGTGTGTGAGTATCAGGGATCAAGGGAGTTTATTTGATTGGATGATAGTGGGCTACACCCCTTCCTAGCATAGTAGAAAAAGCTGCTCTACACAAGGCTTACAAATACGCGAATAAATAAATAAAAGTTGTTTTTAGATCCACTTGACAAGGCAAGATGCTACACTGATCCAAGCATTTGGGGTTAAAGAGTTGAACAGTCCCATGATCTCAGAAAGGTCAGTGGCAGTAAGCCTGAGAGGTCAAGGGCCATCAATCTTTCTCACAACGTCAAACGGTTCCTAACAGCTGTAAAATCCACCGCACCTGTTCCGGTCTGGCAGGCTAAATCAACACATGTGTGAGAAAGATTATTGAGGCCATGTTGCTTCTCTCTGAACTCCATGACGCCTGGGTCGTTTTAATATTCCGCTCCTCCCGAGGCAGCGAACAATGAGCGGCTTTTAGCTAAGGTCAACCACATTATGCACTCCAGTGTAAGTGTGTGTGTGTGTGTGTGGGGGGGGGGGTGCAGGGTGCATGCATGCATCTGCCATTCTGTCTCTCACAGTTGGGGTATTCTTTTCTGCACCAAAGGAGAACCCCTCCCTTATCTGCGGCTCTCCGGCCATGCTCTCTCCACCATTCCTTCTCCCCTCCCATCTGGTTCCCATCTTCTCCTGCTTTCGTCCCGCCGCACACCCACTTAACGCCGCTCCCTGTTTGCTCTCCTACCAGGTCCCTCTATTATTTACCGTTCCGCCATTCTTTATATCCTACCCGCACTCTCTGCCCATGTGCCACAACCCGGAGAGTTTGAAACCTAAACAGACCTTTTATCTCTCCTCGGTCTTATTGCATGTGCTCACACGCAAACCCTGGTCAGCGCCGCCGCATCCTCTCGCTCTCTCTCGTTTCGCGCGCATGCGCACGTGCTTGGATTCGCGAAACGTGCACAGAGCGGAGAAAGGGAAAAAAACAAAAAAACCCGTCCTTCTTACCCAGCTCTTTCATGTAGTCGTCAAAGTTCTCGCTCTCCTTCAGGTTCCACGTGCCCACGAAAGCGTCGACCATGTTTGCAGCAGCACAGAAATTGGACCAGCAGCCTGTGTGTGTGTGTGAGAGAGAGAGAAGCAGGGCAACGCGGAGGAGCAGCAGAATGAGAGAGGAGGGAGACAGGCGGAGGAGAGTTTATGCAGCAGCAGAGGCCTCTCTGCAATCCTACTGGTTGGTTCTGAACCGGCTGTTCGTGACGTCATCAGCCTGTGCAAAGACAGGCAGGAAAGGAGGTGGAGACAACAGCATGATGTATGGACATGTGCTGGCTGCTCGTCCTTAAGATGATTGCCATAGATTTCTTTGCATTCGTTAATTTGATCTGTACATTTACGGCGCAGTGCAGCAGTTCAATTGTGACAAAACGTTTTTTTGTTTTTCTTTATTCAAGCTAAAGTTCTGCTGTGGGAAGTCTGAAAGCCAGGGACAACAATGAGCAGCAAGAGCCATAAAGAAGCCCCAAGCTTGGGGGGAATAAAAGAACTAAAGAAAACGAGATGGGGAAGAGAGGGTGAATCGTGAATAAGGCCTCACTGTTAGAGAGAAAAACGAAGAAGGAAAAAAAAACAGATGGAGACTGAGCTTGAATGGAGGAGTGGCAGCTATTGATTTTTCTGTATAAGGATGCTGATAAATAAAAAACGCCACGGTTATCTTCTGTGATTCATCCTTTATCCTTCATTTAGCTGCTTTTATTTGGTTTTGAGTGACACCAGTTTATCATGTCACCATGCCTGCCAAAGGTATTTATACATCTTGAACCGTCTCACTTTTTGGTAAATTAGGCTCACTAATATCAATGTATTTTGTTGAAATTTTATTGGACAGACCAACACAAAGTAGTCCGTGTGTGGATGGAAAATCATACTTGGTAGCTATTCAACATTTAAAAAAAAAATACAATTCTTGTGAGGGATTGGTATGAGTTTCCTACTATGCAGAACCCTAATCTAAATTACTTCACTAAACAACAGTAAATAACCACGGGTCTTCAAAAGTCATTTAATAGCTTGGTCAGGTAAAATTGATGAAGGTGCCATAAAAGAGACATGATATAAGAGAAGAAAGTTTTAGCTATATCTCTATTACCCAGTTCTTTGTTATCAACCCGAGGAAAGGAGCCAGATTCTTAAGTTCTCAGAAGCCAAAGTCTAATTTATTTTGGCCACATGTAAAGTTGTACGGCGCTGGACTCTTTACCACAAGAGAGAGAGAGAGAGAAGACCTTGAACATTCCTGCTGTTTCTCAGCTCTGAGAAGATCGTGTGTCAGTAGGCTACAAAGACAATTTTGTTTTGAATACAGAGGAAGATTCCATGAAATGACATAAGACATACAAAATTAATACTACCACACAGAATAACCAGTATATCTGATATCATTTCAAACACAGTTAATAACCGGTGAATGACTAATATAACTTTAAATACAAGCCAATTCTAACGAATAACAAGTGAGTGGTCAGTATGACTGGAAAAGCACTATATAAGTCCATTTACCATTTAAAATGCAGAGACGTCTCAAAAATTTGCCATCCACAGACAGATATGTTAGTAATGCAACCAGAAGAAATTGCAACAAACGGAAAACAAGACAGAAATTTCTTGGACAGTCTTAAATTTCCCAAATTATCCTCTGCTGAAGCAAATGAATTGACCGTCCCAATAATTCAGAAAGAGATACTTGAAACTATTGAGAAAAAATTAAAATTTTAAGCAATTTTCTGTACAATTCGTTCTGATCATGTGAGATGTTTTCAATTATGCCTGACAAGAAAATGATCCGCAGGGAGTTGGTCAGAAGTCATGGTTTTTGTGATATATAAAGAAGGAAAGGATCCATTCACAATCAGTATTGAACCACTGCTAGAACTAATCAGATAAAATGCACAAATAAGAGTTGCTGACCAAAAATGAAACATACATAGGATGGCATCATTTGTTGATGATATTGTGCTCTAAATTTCAGACACATTGACATCAATCCCAATAGTACTAGAAGAGTGTATAAGCTATAGGAAATTGTCAGGATACCAGATAAATGTGACTAAATCTGAGGCCATGATGATAGCTGGAAACTGGCCTACTCGGCTAAAGACAGTACTGCTGCGTATCGCCAAGCTACTGGATTCAGATATGTAGGAGTCATTACCACACCGAGAAATAATGTACTGCTTAAAGCCTATAATGGTGAACATCTATCTCAACTTAAGTCAGATTGTTATAAGTAAGAGATTTTGCCATTTATCCTACTAGGGTGGATAGAGTCATTCTAAATGAACATCCTTCTCAGATTCCTCTTTCTCTTCCAATTCTTGCCCATACAGGTACCAAATAAGACTTTTAAAACTATAGATCAAGTGTTAAGGTAACATCTATGGCAGAACAAAAGACCCAGAATTAGGTTCAAAACACAGCCTAAATATAAAAGGGTGGACAGGTTAAATGCAGCAAAAACAAAGGAGCTGGTGGTGCTTTAAATCGTCTTGTTACTGAAAAGTGCTATATAAAAAAAACTTGCCTTGCCTTGCCATTGATACTGGTTAACGTCTTGAAAACTGACGTTGCAAAAGTGGATTGGACAAGCGTCACAAAACGGATGCTCTTTGCAGGAAGGATCAGAGCAGACTCTACCTGCTGAGAAGACTGACCTCTTTTGGAGTGCAAGGGGTGCTCCTGAAGACCTTCTTTGAGTCTGTGGTGGTATAAGTCATCTTCTATGGTTTGTTGGAGCAGCAGCTTACCTGTAGCTGATAGGAAGCAGCTGGACAAGCTCATTAGGAGGGCCAGCTCTGTCCTGGGATAACCCCTGGACCCAGTGCAGGTGGTGGGAGACAGAAGAACTGTACAAAAAATAACATCACTGACAGACAATGTCTCCTACCCTGTGTACGGAGCTATTGCAGAGCTGGAGAGCTCATTCAGTGACAGACTGCTGTGTCTTTGATGCTCAAAGGAGCGCTTCCGCAGGTCGTTCCTCCCGGCTTCTGCCAGACTTAATAATCTCTGCTATGCAGAACAGACTCAATAAGTGTACAACATGCTAAGGGTCGTACAAAGTTCTGATCTGATCAAGAAGCATTTACACTGGCTCTCATATGCTGATGTCCATTTGGAAGTGCTTTAACTACTCTGGGTGTTGCTTGTACAATCATGGATATTGCATAGTTTTCTCACATCGTTCTGTAAATTGGCTGCTGTATTTCCGCTATTTAACTTGATTATTGTGTTTTTATCTAAATATGCCGTATTATCATTGTGCTATTTTTTTTTTTATATTACTTTTTTGCCTTTCTGATAAGTTCGTTCTCTGTTGCTTTAGAACTTAACTATAGGTTAGGTTGTTATTCATTACAGAGCTAGTGTGCAATTCTGTTTTTTTTTCCCGTTGTCACACTAAATTTCCCCATTGTAGGACAATACAGGTATTTCTTATCAAAAACTTATCTTTTCATTATCATACTTTAGAAAATACAATTGGGGAGCTCAGCTACGCACTTAGGTACACTAAATAAAAATGATATAGAGACAGGGTTAATGAACGTTCTCTTCCGACTTCCTAGAACAATATCATCTATGGCGAAGATATAAAAAAAGTAGCCTGCACAAACTTTATGTGGCATATAATGATGGCCTGAGGCTCCTACTTAAAGTGCCTAGATGGAGCAGTGCTAGCCACATGTTTGTACATACCGCTGTTCCCACATGTGCAGCTGCACTCAGGAATCTCATGTATAAATGTATGTGTAGATTATCTGTGTCATACAATAATATAATAGTAATTTTAGTGAACCCTGTTTTTAGTACAGTGAGATTTTTCTCAAGATTGTGGAAACATTGGCGTCATCATTTATTTGTGGCTCAGTGACTGTTATATTATTCTCTGTTTGTCTTTTTCGTTATCATTTGTTTTTACTATGGACCTCTTTTGTGTCTGAAATAAAGATTGATTGATTGATTGATTGATTGAATATTCTTAAGCAAACAGCTATCAAAGAAACAGAAAATTAACAATAAATAGATATTAAATACATTAGTCGAATGGGAAAAAGTTGGGAAAATCTGTGGAGTCACAATTTCACACTCAAGAGTAATGCCAATCACAGATAAACCAGATTTTAAGCCTTCTCTGCTGGAGAGGGGCTTCAAATGTTGAGATAGGCTTGTTAAGTATAAATCCCTTGTTTAAATGAGAACATCTAAAATCATATTCACATATGAAGAGCTGCTATTTTTAAGCACGTGGAGACCCATCCTCAATGGATGAGGTTGTGGGAAAATTGGAGATCATACTCGTATCTTCTGGGACTCTCAGTACTTAAAGAAGTTCTGAATGGATATTAAAATCAAAATATGTAAGTTTGGTAGGCGAGTTTCCTTCATGTCCAGCATATTATGCGTTGCGATGCAAACCCATTGTCCTGCCAGGGTTTTCTGGTGATAAATTCTACATATTAAATGTTGTTGGTTGTCAGAAAAATGATAAGCACTCTAATGGAAACAAACCACCCAACCAACAGTTTCCCAATGGATCAAAACATCAAAGAACATTCATACTGTATTACGGAAGATCTTACTGCACAGTTAAGGCTGAAGAACGACGTTTTTTCTGTGGAGGTGGTATTACAACCTTTATATAATTTATCCTCAGTATAGTCTAGCTGTTCTGTGAAGTCTTCAGAGGTTTGTTGGGGAATATTATTTAATAAACAACATGCAACAAGAGCATTTACAAAGAAACAGGGTGACAAAGAAAATCTGTTAAAAGCTGTAAAAGATTTATGACCAAGGTTTAGGACAGTGACCTTAAACATACACCAAAAGGGTTTAATAGAGTTGGTTAGATCAAAATATTTCAGATTTTAAAATGGCCTAGTCAAAGTCCAGAACTGAATTTAATTGAAACTCGCAGGAAAGACTTAAAAAATGCTCTTCTCAGACTCACCTCTTCCAACAATGGTCAAAAATTTCAGACTTCAGCTGGTAAAGACTTCAGCTGGTAAAGACAGTGTACTCCAAATAACTACCAGCTGTAAATACAGCAAATTGTGGTTCTAAGAAGTATTGGCTCAGGGGAGCTGAACACATGGGTATGCTACACGGTTAAGATTTTCTTTTTATAAACCACCTGTTAAACCATGTGTCATTTTCCTTATATATTGCAACTACACACACCCTGTTTAAACTACGACAAAATACACCCCCAAAAAAGAGCTTTGTGGATCTAGTGACAAAACGCAAAAAGGTTGAGGTATGAATACTTTTAGACGCCAATCTACATGTAAGGACATGACCAAACATGTTATTGTGAGTTTGTGTTTATACTTGAAAAACATAAATGCAGTGGCCCTTGTTGGTGAACCAAGCTGCGTCATAAGTATGAAGAAGATTGGTGTTACTGGAGGGTTTATTTTGTACATAAGTCCCACTACTTGTTTTTATTCGTGCCTTGTTGACGCAATAAGGTAAAATGGATGTAATCATCTGTGAGGTTTTTGCTTACACACCCAGAGAAAATTAACCTGGAAAAAAACACGTTCTTACACGTTCTTATTTTTGGTCATCAAACCCATTTGCACAATCTTTAATAAGATTTATCAATTACATGTGAGTCGTTCATTGTGCAAAAATACCCTTTCACAGAACACTTTCAAGACGAGCTGGGGGTCTGTTGTTCTGTCTTTGGAGGCCATCTTGCTGTCCAAGGAGGTATGAGGGATGAGTTCAGAGGTCACTGAAGTGTCAGTGTGTCTCTGTCTCTTGCCTGTCCTCTCAAACCACCTGAGGAAAATGGTTAATTCATCAAAAGTTTGGAGGTTTCCTTACTGTTTAGAGGAGCGATTCCTCCCTACCATCACCACTTGCCTGCTCAGGATAAGGGATTGTACCAAAATTAACATTCATAGCAACATACAGGTTTATTTAGAAACATGGTGGCGTGTGTTAACCTTGTGAAGGGGCTCAGGATGACCTTTTGTGTGAATTGATACTAAAACGCAACTGAGCTGAGCTATGAAAATACATACGCAACGGCATGTTAGTGTGTTCGTACGTAATTGCTGGGGCTCTGTAAAAACACTCACCTCACCCTTGTGTTAATTTTCTTATAATCAAACCCACCAATGTTGAAATGGATTTATTGGGACTTTAAGAAACACTATTGGTCCCTGTGGGTTGTTGACCAGCCCACTTGGGGTTCCCAACTAGCTGGCAAAGCAAGAACAGACAGCTTTTATAGCGAAACATAAAACCGCTTTATCATATGCTTGTCTCTCTTTCTGATGAAATTCTACAATCTGCAAACTCATGGTCAGATGATCACTAGTGGTTGTGTAACCGTGAACTCACTTTAACTCCAATACGCTGTACCCCCACTCAGAGACACACAGCAAAATGGAAGAGTGGGAAAAAAGTCAATAATGAAAGACGTTACATCACATCACTCCATGTTACACACGCTGCCCGCTCTCTCCTGTAGTCTCGTTTTATCGTTGCCCGTGTGCCTAAACTAGCACACGTGTGGGTTTGACACAATGAATGTGTGGTGTGAGGGAATTTGACAGTCAATGAACAGGTGTGAGAGAGACACATGGAAAAAATATGAGGAAGAGCAGGAGGAGGTGAAAGGTTGACATTATTTAGATCTGGGTTCTCAATTTACAGGTGTCGTTTTAGTCTTTATAACGTGTGCAACGCTTAGCAGGTTAGAATGAATCTCCATGTGAAAACAGTTAGTGTCTACTGGCTTAGATGTAAACATCTAAGCCAGTAGACAACCATTTTTTTCCTAACTGTCTGACATTAAATCAAACAAGACATTTACTGTCTTAGGTCATTTCTGATCACCTAATTTTATTTCATCTGCTAAATAAAAGACGGAAAGCTTTGCTTACACTACTATACCTTAAAACAGGGGTTCCCAAAGTGGGGGTCGCGAGATGATGCAAAATTTCTGACTTTACAATATACTTGTTTTTTTGTAGCAAATTTATGCCTTTAATCATGGAAAAGGATTGTTTCTTGAAAATGTACTTTTCAACATCAGAATTTTAATTTTTTTATTTGTTTTATTTTTTAAATTTACTTCTCCGTCGTCACTAATTTATTTTCTTCAATCTACAATAAGAGTGATACAAACTTTTATAGTTTAGAAATGACAAGAATGATGTCATACAATTGGGCTTACAATAATAAAGAACATTTTGACAATAAAGTCATATACAACAATAAAGTTGTAATATTACTAGAACAACGTCAAACAGTCATTTGAAAGTTCTTACACTGTTTATAATTTGATGCAGATTTGATAAAAAGATTTAATACTTCCTTAATTGCGAAACTGAGGTCAAAGTATAACTTTACAAGATGCTCAACATTCCTCATTTTAATACAGGGGGAAGAGTTTTTATATAATTAGTACTGAATTCTCGCAATTTTATGATTTTATTCTCACAATTTCTAAAAGGGTATCACCGGTCTCTGGCGCTGTTATTTTGGGGGTCACAGGCTGAGAGCTTTGGGAACCCTGTGCCTTAAAACATTGAGTCCCGGTGGGGGATATCATAGCGTTGCAAGTTTCCATTTAATTAAATGGAAACCGTGGAAGCAGTATGTTTGAGGAGTTTCCATTTGGAAACTCCTCAAACATACTGCTTCCATGGGAAAAATCTAAAGAAATCAACCAAGACATCAGAAGGAGTTTGTGGACCTCCACAAGAAGGTCAACCTCTGGCATAATTTCCAGATTCCTGAAGGTGCCGCGTAAATATGTTCAAATAATTATTTGGAAGTACAACCAGCATGATAATTTTCAGCCAACACACAGTTCAAGAAAAATAAATAAAAGTGTTTTTTGTGTTAAATGTGTGCATAAACCCACAAAAAAGCAAAAATAAAAAAAATTGAATAAGAACTAGATGATGTTGTTTCACTGTGTCATCCACAGTAAAACATGTCCTGTGCTAAAATGGTCAGAAAGGATAGCGAAGATGAAGCCATTACTCCAAAACTAAGTCAGGCTACACAACAGTTTAAAAATGCACTGTGGGACAATTACCTTAATTTTTGGAGATATGTTCTGTGGTCTGATGAAACTAAAACCGAAGCACTCTGCCATCATGACCACTGGTACATTGGGAAGAAAAAGTTGGAAACTTGCAAACTTGAGAACACCGAACCAAAGTACAGGTGTTGCAGCATCAGTTTGTGCAAGTGGTTTGTTGACATAGTCAGTAAAGAACATTATTGTATGAGGAAATGCTGAGGCAACATAAACGTCTGGGGACATCAGCCAGAAGTTAAAGGCTGATGACCCTCAGCATATCACCAAACTAATTACAAGCTGGTTTAAGGGCAGTAAAGTCAATGCAATATGCATATGCATACAATTTGTTCTGCTTAAAAGGAGCACGTTACCAGGCTTGGCAGTATTCGTCAAAATGTGTTTCAAGACGTGTGTGTGTGGTTTTGATCTTTTTTAAATCACACGATGAAGTACTTTGAGGTCACAGGTTAGTTATAACTCAAGTTAAAATAGATTTTTTTCTTGATATCTTTGTAAAGGGTTACACATGTGCATCATTCAGTGACATTTGGCAATCTTGCATAAAACAAGACGTTTTATTGCTTTACGAGCACTATCCATTACTTGGACAAACAGATTATGGGCTAAAAATTAGCGCAAGATTTATGCAGCAGTTATCTTTTGTGACCACTGTACCACTGTAGCACTATCTTTAAAGGGGAATTCTGCCAAATACGAAGCAAATATATTCAAATTTCTGACTTTGACCAAGTTTCTTTTTTAAAATCTCTCTAAAAGTTCTGGTATCTAGTGGATGGAGATAATTTTGCCAAATCTAATTAATGTAAAACATTTAGTCAGATTTCATTTCAGTTTATTTATGCTATGTACATAAACACCTGATGTACCCGTTGTACATCTTAATTTCACTCCGTGTTTTATTGATAAATGTAAATTGTTTCTCTCATTTGATTGGATTTTAAATCTACAATAAAACGGCAACAGGAGGGTGTATACATATGCATACAATTTGTTCTGCTTAAAAGGAGCACGTTCCCAGGCTTGACAGTATTCGTCAAAATGTGTTTCAACACGTGTGTGTGTGGTTTTGATCTTTTTTCAATCACACGACGAAGTACTTTGAGGTCACAGGTTAGTTATAACTCAAATTAAAATAGATTTTTTTCTTGATATCTTTGTAAAGGGTTACACATGTGCATCATTCAGTGACATTTGGCAATCTTGCATAAAACAAGACGTTTTATTGCTTTACGAGCATTATCCATTACGTGGACAAACAGATTATGGGCTAAAAATTAGCAGCAAGATTTATGCAGCAGTTATCTTTTGTGACCACTCCACTGCAACCCTGCCACACCACTTTGTACTGAATGTGGACCTTTTTCATTTGAGAATGCACGCTTAAATAATTTTTTTACTCCACAGATTTTCAGTGAAACTATTCATTGCTGATGTGTTTACAGCCCCCATATATGGAGTACCTTGCAATGAAATATTATATGCTTCCTTGAACTTATCTACATTTTGCTCAATAGCAAAATGAAACTTACGTGTTTTACTGAGACTGTATGAGCTAGACCAACACAGTATGAAGCAGAATTGTGAAGTGGAAGAAAAATAATTATGAAATCCTTTGCAAACAAACATCAAAGATGTGTGCTGTGCATTTTTATCTAAATCACTTTTATCTGGTTCTACAAAATAAAAGTGCAAGCAATTTCTTGCCAAAGAGTTCAATCTGTCATCTGACAATGTCGGGAGTAAGGCAAAAATGCTGACCCACAAAGACATGTACGTCCTCCAAAACTGATGTTTCAGGTGAAATCCACAGCTCAAGTGGGAGGGCCTCTTTGGTTGTGCAGTGCGCAAATTTGGCCGTTATAGAGGAGTGGCAGGAACAACGATAATGTGGAAAGAAGGCAAGAAATTTTGTTATACTGTACATCACCCTGTATACGCCCACCCACGGTGGTGGCAGCATCATACTCTAGGGATTCTTTTATTTATTTAGCAGGGGCAAGGGAAGTGATTAGACTTTATTTGAAGACGGATGGAGCTAAATAAAGGACAATGCTGAAAGAAAACCAGTTAAAGCCTGCAAATGACTTGAGATGTGAGAAAAGGTTCAGCAGAACTTTGTCGTCCTTTCAGCAGGACAATATCTCTAAACATGACGCCGAGTTGACAAGCATGTCTGTTAGAAAGCCCAGTCAAAGTTTAAATCCAATTGCGAAATTCTGAGACAACTTAAAATATGCTTTGTACAGGCACTCTTCATCCCGTCGTGCAGAGCTCGAGCTATCTTGCAAAGAAGAATGGGCAAAACTTCAGTCCTTGTGATGTACAGAGATGAACCCCAAATGTCCTGCATGTCATATCCACAGAACTGTGTGCAGGTTGATGCATGTGTGTCTCTTCTCCTTTTCTTCCTGCGGTGACCGACAGGTGCACGCTTCATGCTGCAACTCATCAATCTTCATCAGGAGGAGCTTAAAATTTACAAGAGCCTACTCCACCCGATACTTGAAAAACGTGCAGAGAGGAGGCGGTGCCCAGCGAACAAGTAAACGTGCACGGGAGTGAGGGCTGGGTGTTCTGGGCTACTAGTAAAAGCTGAATAAATGCTAAATAAACTAACTGAATGCTAAGCTAATTAATTGCTAACCTGAAAATAGATAGTACCCACCACCATTGAACTGTAGGAGGGTAGTGTCATGGTACAGCTTTGGCCTGCCTGTCTCCCCATGATATTTCCAGCACTCTCCTTCTTCCATACACCCTGCTTCCACTCCACACTAATCAACCACACCTGTCAGGCTCCAATCAAGTCAGAACTCGCTCCACCTGCTCACTCCTCTACAAAAGCTCTCCTCAGTCTCCTCTTCCGCGCTGGATTGTCTTCATTCTCCGCCTAAACCTGATCTGACAACTAGAGATTTTTCCACGTCTACTTGTCAGAAGCTCCTCTCGTCAGTCTGTCAGAGATTTTCCCACGTCTGTCAGTCTGAGCTCCTCGCATCTGCTAGTCAGGGCTTCCCACGCCTACTAGCTAGAGTGATCGTCTTATGCTCTGGATCCCTCTCCAGACGCTCCGTCGAGTTCTGACGTCTCAAGTCAAGTCCCTGGATTCTCACTAGTGATGGTGAGATGAAGCCTCATGAGGCATTGAACCACTTGAGCCAACTGGTTCGAGAAAGGGTTCTTGATGCTTCATGTGCACACGAAACCACCTATTGGCCAGGTGTATAATCACAGCCAGCTGTATCTTAACACGTGTGATGCATTGATTTTTTTGTCTATTATGGCTCTTGGGAATGACTTCACAAAAGGTGTAGGACGAAATCATTTGTCTACATAAATTATGTATACACATATGTGTATAATAAAATATTGTTTGAATGTATTCTCTGCGTGTAATTATTCCCAAAATAGTAGTGTCATGTGATATGGCATGGTTTGTAATAATCAGACCTCTCAACTTTGATCAAAAGTTAAGAGTGAGATTATGCTAATTTTTTTTTTGGGGGGGGGGGAATTATGGTCAACAATTTCCCCTCAGCAGCAACACTGAAGCACACAGAGGTTCACGCTGCGTCTATACGCACGATCCAGCTGCTGATGTCTCCCTCTTTTCAGCTCAATGCACTTCTAGACTGTTACAGTTTATAACATTCTCATCACCTTTCAGAGCGACAGGTTTCTCAGTCAGTCGCCGTGCTGACCAGACAAATGTCTATTGCTCTCGTCAGTGCACTCTGGGCAGTGGGCGGATTTTACCCCCGTTGGTGCGCTGCGTGCGACGGATAAACAGTGGGGAAAATGCATAACTAAATACTGTAAAGGGCTTCTATAAAGGGAACAGGGGTACTGATAGATCTGAGATGAAGCCCCTGATGTTACAAGTTCTTTAAAATGATCCTTAAAAGTGCGCACCTGAATTAAAGCGCAAGGCAGCAGCCCACCGAAGCGCCACTGATTCTATGTTGTTAAAAATACAAGAGCATGAAACACAGCTAGTAACTCTCCTATTGACTTTAACTGGAAGCCTCGGCACATCACGTAACATCACTAATTCTCACCGTTCAGATCCTGCTCTGAACCTCCCCTCGAGCCCTCTTGGTGTTACCAAGCCGGACAAGAGAACTTCTCCAGATTCTTCCCTGGTTCCTCCAGCTCCTGCAGTCCTCCAGCTCCTGCCATCTTCATCCTCCTGTACCTGCACAGTCAAGACTGGTTCGTTCTCTGTCCACTACTCATCTTATCTTCAATAAAACTCTTAAAACTAAGGCTCAGTGTGTGGTTGTGTCCGGGTACATCAGAACAAATCCTGACAGGTGGCACACTGACTGTTTTAGACACAAAAGCAGGATTTAAATAAATATGCAGTAAATTGTGAACACAATCACCAGGATATGTAGACACCACTGTAAAACAACAATATTAACAGTTTATTAATTTAAAAAAAAAGGTTGATTTGGGGGTGATTTACCCTTTAAAGCAGGGGTCACTAATTAAAAATCAGCGGGGTCCGAATAAAGAAAATCAACAACCAGTAAAGGTCCGGACACATTTTTTATTACAATCCGTTACTTTAAACAGTATTTAACACTGAAATAAAATGTTTATGCATCCACCTTATACATTGACTTTTTAAACAAAAAAATAACATAAAAATAGAACGTTTTTCTATTTTAAAATCCAAAGTGCTTTTTGAAATAGAGAACCACAATCTTTCACAGTTTGGTATATAGACAATTTCTTGACTTTCACATCTTTTATAAAACACCTGAACTTTTTTTAATTTCTTTTTTATGGCTTAATGATAGAAGTGAGCTTTAGGCTGCCCTGCATGGATTTTAAACCTGGGTTTGATTGGCAACAAAGCCAACCTCAAGCACATATCAAGGTGCTCATTCGTTCTGCGCCTTTAAATCAGCTATTTTCTCCGTATGTATGAGCAAGCGGGTATGTTTGGGAACGCTCCGGAGGGCTTTGCCATATTAACAAGTGAAGTTAGCACAGGGGTTGAAGCAAAAATAATGTTTGACTGAAAACATTTTCTCGCAAGCCCATATACTCCTGGGCCGTGGACATCATGCCGCATTAGTTGGCTCACTTGCTTAGTGTGCAAAGTCAACTAAATCTGATACTTTTAAAATATCCTTTGAAAATTCCTGTATCTCTGCCACCTTTCAGCTTTAGACCCTTTGCGTCATCCTGGACAGCCTCTCCATCACTTTCCACATCCACATCATCATCTGGGTTACTTTCATCTCTGCAGCATCAAGTTCTTCCTTCACACTGTGGACAAACTGGTCCACAGTCCACTTTACAATCCCAGCTCCCTTTCCTCCAGAAACCCTCAAGCAGCTTGCATCATTACATCATCTACTTCACACCTGTACATCAACTCCACTGGCTCCCTGTCACATTCAATATAAACCAATTTTATGATCATACAAGGCAAACACAGCCTTGGAAATGCAGGACACATCACCAACACTATCATGACATAATATATTTTAATTTGACACAGATTGCACAGGACAATAATCAGTCTCTGCTTTGCCCGTTATTGTTCACCGATTAATCATTACAGTTTATAAAAAGGCATGATTTAACTTTTTTGAAGTTTAATAAAATGGTTATATTTTAGCCCAGTGACTGGAGACCTGTCCAGGATGAACCCTGTGTCCGCGCTCCAATTTAACTTAATAAAAAAACTTTCTGAGAATCGCCTTTCTCTGGCCTCACCCAGTTAGAACCCGTTCTCCAGTCCATGTTGTAGCTGCAGTTTATTTGTTTTATCTTTTTGATGTAGTTTTCTTAACAATCTGTAAGTATCAAAATCCTTGTCATTTTATTTAGTGTCCTGGAGCGCAGCTGCTCATCAGGTGATCACTGCTGCATACCGACAGCAGATACAGCTCTGCCTTCTTTGTTTCAGAACAACGCAGGTTTTTTTTTTTTTTTACTTTTTCCGAATCGAACCCAGTCAAATGCGGCACATTGTTTCACAGTCTGACTCTTGTTCTTCAAGGGTCATGCTAAATTAGCCTGAGCTAGCGCGTTACTCTTCTTTGTGTTTAAATAAAACATAACAGCGAATCACGAGGAGATCCCTGGTTGGTCGCCGCGTTTGTCAGCGAGGGAATAAACGCTGACAGACGACTTGGCCACAGGTGGAAATAATTCATTAATTAACTGCCGGAGCAGATTGACGCTTACCGAGGGAAGTTGTTGTCAGCTGCTGAACTTTCTGACCTGCTGGTTTGCATAAATCCATAGAAACCTTTGACCACCGCTACTTTCATTCATACCATCTGTGGCCAGTTTAAAATGCTCTCCCAAAGGTTAAAATGATGAACACCGATAAAGCACAGACTGGCCATGTCCGCTTTGGAAAGACCCGCCCTGCTCTCATTCTGATTGGCTAATGTCCCGGCTCTGCCAGGTTTGATTGGTTGAGAGCAGCTTCAGTGCAAAACCTTGAATAAAAAGTCTAGACGGAACGTTTTGCGCTCAATTTCCAAATGACGGAAATCCGTCGCAGCGACAGAGAACTTTAACCCCTGAGTTAGACACTGTCGTTGGACAACATGCAGTAATATATAAATGTTTTAAATGAGGTTGGGTCCGGATTAGGTAGCAGCTGGCTCCGGATCCGGACCGTGGTCCGCTAATCCGGACCTCTGATTTAAAGGGAAGCTGGTTCACTCAGGCACATGGCGGATTGTAGTGCTCATATGAGTGGTAATCAGGTGCTCATCATGTTGTGTTCTTTGCTCTTTAAACCTCTGACACTTACATTCTGTGTCTTTCTGGGGAGAAACCGGATCCTACCTTTGTTGTCTGAGTCCTGGGCTCCAGCTGTCCGCTTTCTTGTTAATGTTTGTTTGGAGGAAATCTACCCGGATCCTTCTTTCGTCTCAACCATTTCTTTGGGAACCCTCCTTCACTCAACTGCCTGTCCAACCCCCACCCTCCCCACTAGTATAATGATGGATTGAGACTCATCTTTCATCATACTTTATCTTCACATTCATGCACTGCTTGCTGTTGGTCTATCAGGTGACTCCCCAAATAAAATACAGTGAAGATTGTTGTTGTAATGTTACAGAATGTGAAGAAGATGAAGAGGTATGGTACCGTAGCACCTATATAATCCAGCAAACCCTCACACAGCCTCTTTGCTCTGAGCACAATAGTCTTTTACCAAAGTAAACATTGAATAGACACAGGCATGAAGAAAGAAAGGCTTTGTTTGCAGATGGTTGCGGATCCCCTCAAGAGCCGAAGGAAGAGCAGGAAAGTCATAAACCCAGGAATGTTAATGTTTCTTCCAGACATTTTAGGGATTTCCTTTGCATCTTTGTGGGACTGTGAAAACTTGTGAGTGAATAAACATGTGAACCTTGTCCCTCCCTTTTCCAACGCAAACTAATTTCATCATTTGTCATCATGTCTTTGTGCTTTTCTTATCAAACAAACCCTCCCTCTGTCCATCTGGAGGGTAATATAGAAAATTAATCACTTCAATAAAGTTCATCAAGTTCAACAGCATCATGTGTCTACATGCATAATGAAAGTTTTAAACCAATGTTTATCCAGAGTGACTAAGCAGACCACACCCGGACTTAATTTCTTATTTATTGAAGACTTTCATTTCTCATGTCAAATGCTTCGTTACAACCAAAACAACCTAAAAGTTGGAAGGTACGAGGTTTAATGTGGGAAGTTGTGATACCAGATAAAATTATTTTTAATTACAGTACCTTGCAAAAGTATTTATACCTCTCAAGGTTTTACCAAATTGCCACATTAAATGCATATTCTTCAATCTAAGTAATAAGATTTTAATTGTTCTTTAAAGGCCAGTTGGTCATCACTGTGAAGCGGTAGGACAAAAATACATGGCTTTCAAAATTGCCTAACAAAATACTCATCTGAACACCGTAGAATGTATTTGTGTTCAACTTTGCACTACAGACCAAAAATTATTTTCCATTTTTAATGTAAACTATTCCACTGTAGCTGGATGATTATGCTCCTACACACGTTAGACTTAGGCCAAGACCTTGACTGGGCCATTTTAACGCATGAAAATTTATAGATCAAAACAATCTTTATTGCTGTGCTGTTTGTGTTTTTAGGGTTGTTCTCCTGCTGGAAGGTTAGCCTTCACTTCAGTCGTAAGTCCATTAACATGCATGTTCCAACTGCAGTCGAAACTACGGTTAGTAAGTTGAACATGCTGCCAGTCAAGCTCAATGCACTGTTTATGCATGTGTTTAGTTTCAACTCCACAGAGAGGTTTAAGATTGCATTCCTTGATTTGCTCTGCAAATCCTCCAGGGAGCCAGCAACTAGTCTGAGATCAGTAAATACAGAAAGAGGACAGGGTCACTCAAGGTTTTACTTTACGTGTTTTTGTTTTCTTTGGATCTTTGCTATTCACACCCCTCTTAGACTCAAAGCTGTATAATACTTTTGCAAACTACAAACATAATTTACAACTCTGTAGCATTCATTTTTATGGCTAATATGTTCTATACCGACATGTACATAATAACGAGGGAAATAATACTCCTGCATCCTTTGCGCTCTACTCATTGCACCTTGTTTGTAGCATGTTCATATGTGTACTCCTAACAGCATATTGTGTTTTATTTGTACTACTGCATTATTGTGTTATTTTATCATATATAAGTTAGCACATGGTGAGTACTGTAGAACCCAGAGTCAAATTCCTCCTATGTGTACATATACCTGGTAAATAAAGGTGATTCTGACACACTATCAGCTCTCTTGCCCCCTCTGCTGGTAAAACGCTGATCGTTATTATAGTTGGTTTTTATGATGGTGGTATGGTACTGACCTTTTAAACTTTATAAAATATCTGTTGCTGCAAATGAAGACTCATCAGATGCAATAAACATATAGGAAGATGTGAGTAGATACAAATAAAACAAATACATAAATAATAACATGTTTGCTTCTTTGCAATATAATGTGAAAGTATTTAAAAAATTGCACATCTGCTTTTTATTTACAGAAAACACACTCTGTTACATGTCAGTATGAAGAGAGCGAGGAGCCGGTACAAGAGTTGATGCTTCCTGATCCAGCATCAGCAATAGAGATGAAGGCCCTGGGGGGGTAGGGTTCTAAAAGATCAACTGGACTCACTCACACTCAGCAGTGCTTGTGTTTCACTGTGTGCGCCAGACTATTAGATTCCAACGTTCAAACCATGGTAACTCCCCTCAAAGCTTTCTCCAGCTCTCTTTGTCCACTGTCAGTGCAATTTTCATTAAGTCTTTTATTCACTCTCGTTAAGATCCAAAGTTTTCTTTCAGTATTCAACTTAACAATAGGTTTGACACAGATGGCAACAGCATAGTGTTTCCCCGCATTGCTGAAATTCACACAGGTAAGCAGACATGCAGTGCAATCTGCTGGGTGTATTAAACAAAAAAAAAATTATTATGTGTTCGGGGTTTCAAACAATCACTGATCTGACACCTCTTCATCATTCATTTGGTCTTAATTTTTTTTTAAAGATAAAATGAAGAGAAATCCATGTATGTCTCATAGACATTGGCTGATATGAGATTCTGACAGTTATCTTGAGCAAATATAATACGGTCATTGTTGCTATTAAAGCAAGGAATAAAAACTGAGAGATATAACAGGACTTATGTTCATGCTATGTACATCTGAAAATCTTTCTAAACATCTGTTGCTACCATGTGTGGTAAGAGTCCTGAACTTAAATTAACCCAAGAACAATTGTCTTGTTCTGATGGGGTGGAGGAAAGGAAAGGAATGTATCCTTCAATTCAAGAGATTCTTTCAGAAAGAAATGGTGGAGAGCATAATCTAAAATAAAATAAAAATGTTTTATGCAATTACAATTTGAAAATGAAGAAAATGAGAAAAGACAGCTTATTTTAAAAATGTTTTCGGGATTCTTCTTTCATTTATTCAAATGTCTCAAAATTCCTGAAAATCTTGTTGTTGATTTTTATCTAAATGATTAACCCAAAACGTACCCTTCCTTAAATATATCTTTAAATATATTTGGCTATATCTAACATATTCATGTTCAATATTTGACATCGATTCAAACTGACCCTTTCAAATCATGTCAAAAGAAAAACAAACCATCATCAGTCCCTCTCATGGTGGTGTCAAGTTCAGGAAATATAGAGACAAACTTCCGGTTTTGATATCAAAAATATATTTTTTTAAAGCTGAAAACAATACATCCCTAACGTTTTATTTTATATAAATAATAAATATTTAAATACATTTAAATATTTCCAAAAAATGTTCTAAGATGGTCTTCAAATGATTTAACCCTCTTATTTTGATAGTAACCTCCCAAACTTCCGGTCTTGCTCTTCCGTTAGTTGTAGCGATTGACGTGTATCCATGGCAACCACTGTAGCTACACGGTCCTCCTCAATCCCGTTACTTTCTTTGGAAGCTAGCAGTGGAACGCAACCCAACAAGTTCCCTTGATTATGGTTGGACCAAACTAAATAATAATACATATGAGGGGTTTTTTTCCTTCACTTTTTTACTGTTTTGATTAAATGACGCCATTATCGAAAGCCAGGAATGGAGGCGAAGTGGCGCGAAACACTAAATGGGTAATGGCAGGTTAGTGGGTTGATACGATTTTTGCTTAAAACAGAAATAAATTCTAACTTTACAAAATTTTATAATATTATTTAACCGCTAAATTAGCACTCGCTGTTTATTATTGGAGGTGGCTCTTTATAAGGTGTCAATACTCTGAGACATTGTATCTTTGCTGTAAGCACAGAGCAAACATTTTGTCTACATATGTATATAACTGTTATGAATTGCTTCTCAGACCAGCAAAAAGAACCCTGCCTAAGTCTTGCGTTTCAGTCTGCCAAAAAAAAAAATAACAGTAAAATTAAAGGATGATGTGAGTGTATAATTCTTTACTAATCAAGCAGATCTAGCTGAGCCTTAACCAGGCCAAGCAAGCTTTTGTGTTGTGTGTGTGTGTGACTGTGTGTGAGAGTGTGTGTGTCTTTTATTGACTTAAGGAAGCCTAAATTATTCAACCAGTGCTGCATGCTGACTGAAGAATCTCAAATGGCCCCTGCACTCCATGTGATGGAAAACGCATAAATCTGATCAGTCGGATTTGCTTTCACGCAGGATAAGGAGCCGGTGTTGTGTTACCTATGAGTTTCTCCATGTGTACAAGTCTCAAAAAAACAACCACAACAGAGTTCAAGTTTCTTAAACTCGTAAACTCTCACTTGTCTAAAATGTCTTTCCCTTTCCTTTTTATTTCAGGACCCCCTGTCTCCTTATTGAAGCGTCCTGGTGGCGAACCTCGACCTTGGCCCATACACCCACACCAAGTGGAGCGGGTATACAGGTCCCACATCCCCCCTCCACACCTACCACTGTTTCACACCCGGCATTCAGAGGAAAGCGCCGAGCGGCCTCACCTGGTCACTGTTGTCCGCCCATGTGGTCAAAGTGGACTGCGGAAGGTAAAAAAGGATATTCGCTATTTCTAAGGCTGGTATTATACCTAAAGAGCTCACAACATTTTGATCAGTGACTTCTAATATTTCAGTTAGTTATTAGGTCATTTTGTTTCCCAAAAAAAAGATCAGTAAGCAGGTTGCGTAAGTAGGCCAACACTTTGACTAATAGTCAAAAACTGCCGTTTGATTTCATATTCGTACGGGTATTTAGATTTGTCCCATTTTACATGGAATTGTACAGGATATTTGTCACATTAAAAGTGGAAAAGATTTGGAAATTAGTCATTGTAGTCTCAGTTTTTTTAATGATTTTTGACAGCCACATCTCTCCTCGCTTTAAATTTAATATAAACTGAAGGGTCACGCGCTAACCACCAACAATCCATCCATCCATCCATTTTCTGACCCGCTTAATCCCTCATGGGGTCGCGGGGGGTTGCTGGTGCCTATCTCCAGCGTTCACCGGGCGAGAACCACCAACAATGACTATGCTTATTTGCGTCTGTACCCCGGCTCTGTTGTTGTTACTACTCGGAACCCACAGGTTATGCATTTTGTCACTTATAAATGTTCTATCTGGCCATCATAGAGGTAAGAATAGCTGAAATAACGCCCAAATAATGTCTTTAATTTACTGACCTTCTTAACTTTCACATTTAAATGTGAACAAATGTATATAAATATTTACGACCAGATGGCTTGACATAGGTAGTATCAGTCTGTTTTGCTGGTGTATAGCAGATTATAGTCCAAATACTGTACACTGGACAAGTGTCTTTTAATTAGTGGATTTGCTAATTTTCTTTATTTTTTTCTTGTTTATAAGGTCACGGTGCTGCTGAACCGGAGGGCTGTGGTGTCCTTTGAGCAGCTGCTCTTGGATATCTCCGAAGCGTTGGGGTTTCCTCGCTGGCACAGAGGAAGAGTCACGCGTCTGTACACGACACACGCTCGAGAGGTGAGGCAAAATGTAAATAACTTCATAAGAAGAGGGAGGACCATATAGGCCTCACCAAAACCCCCTATTCTTCTCATGAAAATATAAACATTGGTGTTTCAGACCAGTCTTAAAGATCTTTTCTGACATTTTTTTTTGTGATTCAAATCAATCTTTTTTTAAAACAGGAAGTGTCAAAAGGCTTCAGTGGTCAGAAAGCGTCTTCAATTAAACTCAGCTTTGAAAATTTAAGATAAAATGAAAAAATTTAGCTGCCTAATAAAACAAACATCTGGTCCAGATTTGTATCACAGCCCGTTATCTCTCTGGTAACTTGTTTTTCGCTTTTTCGTTGCAGGTAAAGGGTGTTTGTGATTTCTTCCGTGGTGATGCGGCCTTGTTGGCTCTCGGTAAGGCCCGTCCCGAGCTGAGCAGTGTGCAGGATGCTCTGGAGGAACTTTTTCCAGAACATCCCCACTACTGCGCCGATGCACTGCGGGTCTGGGAGAAAAAGCTCCAGCCAGCGCCGGATAAAGCTGCCAAGGCTGACAGCGGATACAGCGAGGAGACAGAAAACACCGGGAATATAGTGCAAGAAACGCGGTCCCATGTCAAGAATCACACTAATGCTCACAAATCTCAGCACGTAGACGCCCACCAGCAAAGAAACCCTATTCCTGACTCCCAGAAGTCAAATAAGAGGAATCCTTGCAAGAAACCAGCTCACCTTCCCAATAACCTGCAAAAGTTACGTGTTAGGGGAGGGGTCATAGAGAGACCGCCTTCTCTTATTGGTCCATTTAAACACGATGAGGTTCTCAGAGACACAGATGCACCTTCGCCTGTACTGTGTGAAAACTGCTTGGCAACGAACTCCAAGCCTCTGGCTCCAGGACCGATCGGTGCGCTATCGGGAAGGGTCCCACTCCCGCCCGTATCCAAGAAGCAGAAAGGAAGCCTTCGTCCAGGGCCGGAAGCCAAACAGCTGGATGTCAGGATCAGCCCCTCGCCTCCTCCAGTCAGCAGAGTGAAAGAGCAGAGCTTTGTGCCATCACAGCCTTTACACCCAGCTCCACGTGTGGGTTCAGCACACTCAGAAACACAAGTTGCAGACACCTGTGCGCCCCCCTTGGACGGCAGGGATCTCACCTTGTCTGACGTCGAGCGCCGCTACGAAATCGGACGTCTGATCGGCGATGGCAACTTTGCTGTGGTGCGAGAGTGCCGTCGCCGCCACGACGGCCAGCCCGTCGCTGTGAAGATCGTGGAGCACGCCAAGCTGGTCGGGCGAGAGCACATGATGCAGAACGAGCTGAGCCTCCTGGGTAGCCTGAGTCACCCCCGCATTGTGCGGCTGCTGGCGCACCACCACACTCGTACTCACTCCTACCTGGTGATGGAGCTGGTGAGCGGAGGGGATCTGTTCGAGGCCATCAGCGACAGGGGGAGGTTCTCGGAGGCCGAGGCCGGACGGATGGTTTGGGACGTGAGCGAAGCACTGAACTACATTCACCGTAGGAGCATCGTCCACAGAGACCTAAAACCCGAGAATCTGTTGGTGGGTATCGGGGCACATCAGTGGAATTTCAAGTGTTTGGCATCTTGCAAAGTATTTATACCTGATTAACTTTTTCAAATTTCCCATCGGCTGCACCCACAGACTTCATTGTATTTCAATGTGGTTTTACGTGCTGGAAAAACCCAAAGGGGTGCATAATTGTGAGGTGCGACACAAATGATACATAGCTTTCAAAATGTTTTCCAAATGCGAGTCGGAAAAGTGAGCAAGCTTCCCTGTCCAACCTGAAAGCATGGCGGTCCCATATCGTGTTGCTCCCCACCACCGTGTTTCACCATGGCCATGGTGTTCACGGTGATGCGCGGTGGTTTTTGGCACACTTTTTGCTTTTAAGAGCTCAGATTTGGTCTCATCTGACAGAGTGTCTCCTCTGCAGGATTTGTAGAAAACTACAGAAGGGTCTTCTGATGTCTTTCTTTAAATAATGTCTCTCTTTCTACAATTCTTCCACGAAGATGCAATTTGAGGAGAGCACAGGTAACAGCTGCCCTGTTGACAGATTCTCCCACCTGAGCGTTGGCTCTCTTCAGCTCCTCAAGAGTTACCACCGACCTCTTGGCTGCTTTGCCTGTGAATGTCCTGTCTCATCGGTTTAGGTGAACGGTGACGCCTTCGTAGGTTTGTTGTGTAAAACAAACAAACCTACGAAGGTTTGGCCTTCAGTTTGTTCACTGATGTTCTCTAACAAACCGCTAAGGCCTCCGAAGGACCGCTGGATGTCTGCTGAGATCAACTGGACTCTATGTAGCATTTAGGTGACTTCTGAATATAAATCCAAGTTGCTGTTTTCACATCTTATTTGTTATAAAACCTTGTGAACCATGTGTCTTTTCTGTCCTCTTAACAATTATATCATTGCAGTGTTGATCTAGCACATGGGTCTGCAACCTGTGGCTCCAGGGTTGGCTCTTTACACCTTCAGCTTTGGCTCTTAAAAACTAATTTAAAATGCTAGCTTTAGGATGCATTTAGCTCTTCAATATATGCATAAACTAATGGCGTATAGAATATTTTACTATAGATAAATGAAGTATCTATTTGTCAATAGGTTGCAAACGCTTTTTCATCATTTTGATGCCATTTGCTATAAAAATCAATGTCCGATTGAAGAAAATGTGTTAAACCTAAACATAAAAATACTGTTGGTTAAATAATAACTGTAAACAAATTTCCTATAGTATATAAAAACAAGCTCTTGTTTCAAAGAAATGTGTAACTTTTGTGGCTCTAAACAAAATTTGCTCACCTGGAACGAGGGCAAAAATGGCTCTGCGGGTTGTAAAGGTTGCTGACCCCTGGTCTACCACATAACATTCCAAAATAAATAATTTGATTTGCGGTTGTATCATGTTAAAATGTGAAAAAGTCTGAGATGTTAGCGTTACTGTTGCATAGCATGCTATCTAGTTTCCTTTCTCTCTCTCTCTCAGATAGAGAAAGCGACTGCCGGCCTCGGTCGGCTGAAGTTGGGAGACTTTGGCCTGGCGATGGTGGTAACCGAACCGGTCTTCACCATATGCGGCACGCCAACGTATGTGGCCCCCGAGATCCTCTGTGAGACAGGTGAGGTGCTTTAGAGACACTCCTGTGCTTCATCGTGAGTCAGACTCTCCTAACCGCTTCCTGGTTAACCGGCAGGATATGGTGTAGCAGTGGATGTCTGGGCTCTGGGGGTGATCCTTTATATCCTGCTGTGTGGCTTTGCCCCGTTCCGCAGCCGGGATCGAGACCAGGAGGAGCTCTTTAAGCTCATCAAACAAGCAGAGCTTCGTTTCCCGTCGCCCTACTGGGACTCCGTTTCAGAAGGTAAATCACAGTGAACTATTTACATGGTAAAAAATAAAGTACGCTACCTTTAAATTCCCGAGTTTCATAGTCTTTCTCCATTTTGGCTTCATCTTTGTTTGACGGATAATGACATGGTGGAAGCCGTGGGGTGTGCTTTTGCATGTTTTGTCTAGATCTAATTTATCTTACAAAACAGTAAAAACCAGGTCACTTATATAATAACACCCCAGAACTGCAAAAAGGTGTGCTTTCTTTTTACAATGACTAGCAGATTTATTACGGATATTTACAATGCTTTGCAAAAGTCTTCAAAGCCTTGTTTCTTTATATTTTTCTTTTTAATGAGAGACTTTTTGTGATGTTTTAAAGTGGTCTTTATCACAATTTCTTCAGGGTTTATGAAGAATTCAGAGTTTGCTTTTAGACTTCAGCTGCTTTTTCACTCTTATTAACTTCCTGACCTGCAGCATCAACTACATAACCCTTTTCCCAGGATTGTTTTTTAACTGTTTGTTAAGCCACCTATGATGTAAAAAAGCATTTAAGCTCAAAGTATGGATCCATTTCGTGGCTACACATGACACGTAACATAGCAAAAAAAACATTTCCAATTGGATTATTAGGCATATTGTTGCAAGCAATCTGTTACAAATGGATAATTTCTTTTTATTCTAATAGTTTAATCGATCCAGTATTCCACAAAAACAGATAACACTGTTTTAGCACCAACAAGAGCATCCCTAAGACCTTCTAGATGAAAATGTCCTATTGCAGTGATTGCAAAACTAGTAATTTCCCTTGGCATTTTTTCGTGTTTTGTGGTCTCCAACCTGGAATTAAAGTGGATTTTTTGAGAGTTTGTATCATTTCACTTACAAAACAGCCGTACGAATTTGAAGATGTATCATTTTATTGTGAAGCAAACAACAAATAGGACAAAATAACAGAAAAATTCAGCATGCATAATTGTTCACCTGTTTTAAAGTCAGTACTTATTAGAGCCACATTTCGTGTCATACAGCAGAAGGGGGTTTTGGATCAGTCTCTATGAGCTCGTCACATCTTGCCTCTGGGATTTCTGCTCATTCCTCAAGGCTAAACTGCTCCAGCTGCTTCATGTTGGATGGTTGTGAAGAGCGATCTTCAATTTGGGCTACTAATTCAATTGGCTTGAGGTCTGGGCTTTGACTAAGCCATTACAACACGTCTAAATGTTTCCCCTTAAACCACTCCAGTGTTGCTTTAGCAGTATACTCTGGGTCATTGTCCTGCTGGAAAAGTTTGATTTGATCCTAAAAGCATGACATGACGGAAACATCATTAGTTCAACTTTGTAGTCCAACTGTTTTTAATATTTGCTTTTAGTTTCTATTTTCCCATGTTTTATTTTGTTTCTAAATTTTATTCCAACTTGCTTTTATTCCGTTTTATTTTTATATGTTTTAATCATGTAAAGCACTTTGCATTGTCCTTGTACTGAACTGTGCTATACAAATAAATTTGCCTTGCCTTGGAAAGTGAACCTCCGTCCCAGTCTCAAATCACAGGCAGACTGACAGGATCTGCTCAAGCATTTAGCACCGTCCACCTTTCCCTTCGGCTCAGACCAGTTTCCCAGTCCCTGCTGCTGAAAAACCTCCCCACAGCATGATGCTGCCACCACCATGTTTCACTGTGGGGATGGTGTTCCTGGGCTGTCAGGTTTGTGCCAGACGTAGAGTATTCCTTGGTGGCTGAAAAGTTACATTTTTGTCTCGTCTGACCAGAGCACCTTCTTCCGTACAGTTAAGGAGTTGCCCTCGTGCCTTTTGGCAAACTCAAAACGTACCTTCTTTATTTTTAACACCAAGTAATGCCTCTTTTTGTTTAAAGGTCTGTGGAGTGTACAGCTTATTGTGGTCCTATGGACAGATCGTCCAGTCTGTGCTGTGGGGCTCTGTAGCTCCTTCAGGGTTACCTTTGGTCTCTGTGCTGCCGCTCTGCCCTCCTTTTTCTGGTCTGCATGTCCTAGTGGTGGTCCTCTTTTGGCAGATTTGTTGTGGTACCATGTGCTTTCTACTTGAAGATGATGGATTTGATGGGGCTGCATGGAAACATCAAAGTTCTGGATATTTTGGTTGTTGTTGAGAGGTTCAAGTCCCCACCCGGACTTGTACTTCTCAACATCTTTGTCCCTGAGTCTTTTGGGAGCTTCTTGGTCCTCATGGTGTGATGCCTTTAGCATAGTGGTGCTGCAGAAAAGGTGCGTTCATGTGTATTGGGCACTGTAAGCTTTCTTTCTGGTCTTTATCAATGAGGATGCGGCTACATTTTGTATTTCAGAAAGCAGAATGTTGTGGGTGTGCTAATGTTAAAAGTTTATGCATTAGTCGAATGATAAGATTTTGAGGTTTCCGCAAGTTTCCCTCAGAAGGTCACTGCTATGTATCTATATCTACTGAAGAATCATGCATCTCTTATGTCTTTTGCTGTTTTTTTGTTTACTATTTGACAAAGATAATCCTAGTACAGGCGTGTCCAAAGTGCGATCAGGGGGCCATTTGCGGCCCCTGGACTGATTTTGTGTGGCCCCCCAACTGCATTTGATTAAAGACCAGTACAGATGGCTGATGCAGATGGAAACTTTATTTTTAATTAGGGAAAAGCTATTAAAAACAGGTTAACAACCCAAGGTATTCATCTATTAATAACCAGACTTCTTACATTTTCTTTAATTTCATAGTAAATGGGACTACATCTCTCCGAGATCTTTAACTCAAATGCAGCAAGTCTTTCAAAAGGAATACTGACCCAAGTCCTATTCTTATATTGCAGGACCAAAAAGAATGCTGTTAGTTTTCAACTGAGCCTAAAACATTTGCAAACTGGCTGACCATCTTTTAATAAACAAATGAGCAAACTTGTTTTTAGCTTTGGATCTACAATGATTTACATGTCCCTTTACTACAGAAAATCTGACTAATTTGTTTAATTTAAATGATCATATTTTGTATAGCTGGTTAAAAAAAAAATTACAATTTTTAAATTTCTTTATTTTTTCTATTAATTTTTTGGCCCTTGAGTATTTGACTCGTTAATGTCGGCCCTCAAGACAGAAAGTTTGGACACCCCTGTCCTAGTACATCCATCTTTATAATTCCTGGACTTTTTACAATTTTCCTGTATTTCTAAGCAAATTGGATGAAGCTGTCTTGGCCAGATGAAAACAATGATGTGGCAGAAAATTAGCGGAAGCGGCAAAAGTCCAAATGAAAACTCTGAGAGGCGTTTTGAAAGTGATCCAGGCCACTTTAAGAAATCACAAGACACAAAAAGTCTGAGTTCCTTGCCTATGGATGCTCTGTGTTTACACATTTAAATACACAAACTAATGTTTTTTTTTTTTTTTTTTCTTTGCGGATGAACAGAAGCTAAAGGTCTGGTCAGATCTCTCCTCAAACCAGATCCCACTGTGAGGCTGACAGCAGAGCAGACCCTCCAGCACCACTGGGTGAAGGCCATGTCTTCAGCCTACAGCCAGAGGGCGCTCTCTGACAAAACTAAACGAAACACAGGAGAATCACTGACAAAGCAATCAGCAGGACAGTCTGGCACCAAGAAGGAAATAACTCTCGGGAGACATGATGATTCCCCAACAAGATGCCGGGATCAAAACAAAACCCCACTGGTTCAATCAAAAGACACGAGCACTGTCGACATTGTAGCTTCCCAGAAGCAAAATCAGACACCTTTATACTCCACAGGTTGTCAAGAGAAACCGGAAACCATCTCTGCAGAGCAGCACAGTGGGAGGAATATTCAGAATTCAGGCCCAAAGCTGGAAAATATGGACATTTTTAATCAGAGTGACTCCTCCAGAACTCAGACCGAGCCTTCATCCCAGATTAAACTGCAGTCCCAACAGAACAGGGAACAGTAGCACCAACCAGACACTAACAGTAGCAAACTACCAAGAGCAGCATCACCCGGAGCAGCAGCGGATTCTTCAGCTCGGTCTGTCCTTCAGCACTAAAGCTCACACACAGCCACGCTCCAGCCGCCTGAAAACCACACCAGGCCAAATGGTCACAGCACATTCACGCCCTGACACGTCCGCCATTCGTTCTGTTTGATTGTGCGGTGATTAGATCACTTTGATACAAACAATAGCCTTGATTTTTTTTTTTTTTTTTTTCTGCAGCTGAAGCTTTGGATGAAAGCCAGATGATGGGTTTCTACTTTCTCAGGATGAATAGAGGCTGATTGATGAGATATGCGTAACCCATTTGCCCTGCATTTGGAAATTAATCATGGGATGTTATGTAATGACTGAGTCGCTGTTAAACAAAAAAAAAAAGCCTGTAAACATGAAGCATTTTTAAGTTGTATTGGATTACATTTGTAGTAGATTTTTGCCCTATTTTTGTTTATTTTTCTCAGCAAATAATTTTTATCTTTTTTTTTAGATGAGCTCATTACGGGTGTTGTGTATTTTTTTTAATGGTGAGTCATCAACGACCACCTTTTTTTTTAATATATATAGTCATAACAGTAGGATCATATTAATTTGTCTTTGGATAATTTGTTCAGGGTTATGTCTTCCCAGTTTATAATCAGTAAATACTACTCCACCATCCTCCACAGTGGGTTTATTGGATATGTTTTGACATTAAACTGCTGCTGGTCTTAATGCAATGTTTAAATAAATATGTGGTAAGATGTTGTAAACAATGCTGAGGATTGGGAACAGCGTGTGACCACATGCTACTGGGCTAAATGTGCATACCTAAAGGGGGGGTATAGCTCCCTTGCCATTCCACACAGACCAAATAAGGCGTATCTTTCCGTCCAATGAGGAGTGGTTAATCCTGTCCCTCCCGGTTTGCAGACAGCTGACACTGACATCCTGCCCCACCCAGCCCAAAGCTCTCTCACTACCCCCCTCTTACCCAGGCCAGGACACTTCCGCAGCATCTGTGGCTTCCACGCCGTATACTGTATCTGGGGCACTGATGGAACGATGGTCACTTATCAGGGCTGCGGGCCAAGGGTAACTAAAACCTCTCTCGACAATCCTGTTCCTCTGGCCAAATTATTCACGCGTCCTGAAAACATACACATGCAGAGAATTCCTTGAAATCAGCCAAACTGGTTTTAGAGATTGCAGCAAACGCCCTTTAAAATGTCCACAGAGCATAAGAGACGCGGTTTGGTTGCTGCCCTGTTAGCAGCGTATTGTTTAAGGAAACGACCCTTGACTAGAATTATTAACGCCAAACACTAACGATATACAATTACGAGAAATGCTTTCAGATGCCTTAGGGTGATAACGTGCAAGTATATTTAAAACAATCAGAGCCAGTTTTATTCGCCAAGATTGTGTGCACCAACAAGAAATTTAACTTTGGTTAAGAAAGGCAGGGTCTGGTAGTGCAAGTGTGCTTATTTTGATTCAAAGCACAGCAGCTGACGACTCAGGCTGTGAGGTAGGGTCCACGGAGACGTTTGCAGCCCTTTTCCTGACCCTAGGCTTGTACAAGTCCTGGATGGAGGGAAGGTCAGCCCTGATGATCCTCTTTCTGGACCTAAATGTTGAATTTAGCTTGGACCAGTCCTGTTTAGTGACTGTGCCACAACCACAACTATGGTACTGCCAGACGGTAATGATAAATGGGCTCATTGGAGAACATGTTCTGCCCTGTGACTAAAAATGTTTGCACTAATAATGAACAATATAATCAGATCATTATTCTCTACACATTTTTTTGTCGAAATGGACACTTTTTTTTTTTTTGTAAAGGACTCATTTCATTAGAAGATACTTTACTGGCAATTGTTCCATGGAATTGCAAGTGTTCTTGATCAGTGAAAATCAGTCTAAAATGCCCATTAATAGTAATTATCTTTCCAGAAAATAGTACAGACATATAGATCCTAAATTGAAATAGTTGAAATGAAGGTGTGTTGTGTGTTTTCTTTTTTAATTTTTTTATAGTATAAATAAGATCAAAACAGCCTGTATCTTTTTAAATCCTCTTCTCTTTTGTTTGAAGCAAAGCATTCGCATTTCACCAAAGTGAAGGATGTGGCGAAGTAGCAATAACATCAAAGTTTGTCCTGAGCTTCAGTGTAAAACTAGCCAGTCAGCTTCCATTACTGTGAAGTATTTTATCCTCTGGGGGGCAAGCCTCAGTTTGTAGCATGTCAGGTTCAGATCGCCTTTCAGCTACTGACCAGAAGAAGTTAAGACGCCCTAAGCCATTCCTCTGTCTGCCCAAATACAAGTAAAACACTTTTGCTTTTAAATACTTAACAAAACGATTTAAAAAAAAATGAACAAAATTTGATTGAAAACGTTACATCAAGATGTCTGTTTTACCCAGTGATTTGTACTAGTAAAGTTATAATTACATTATTATTCATTTTATGTAAACAGTGTGTTGCAGTGATCAACAGTGTTAGACTGTAACATATTTTGCAGAAACTTTCGGCCTGTCACTTGCAGGTACTAGTATACATACATTCAGGTTTTTTTTTTTTGTTTTAAGCGAAAACAGTATTTTATTGTAATTTACAGACCAGACCAGAACTCCGATAAATAATCATTACTTTCGCTCTGAGGATGGTAGTTTTTTTTTTTTTTTTTTGTAAATTCAGCATTTTGCTGTAATTTGCAGTAACAAGGACATTATTAAATGAAAACAATATATTTTGTCCCAATTGGCAAGTGTTTTCCTCTGTCCCTTGCACTCTTTGGTCTTGGTGAAAGCAGCATTTTACTGCAATTAACGTTTAGACTCATCAAAAACTGCAATAAATTACCATCTTGAACATGAACAAACAAAGGAGATGATTGTTGATTTTTGTTGATGATGGTTGATGGTTGATGATTGTGCAAAGAAGGGTTTGTCGTAAAATGAACACAACAGACAACCCCGATCCTCCTCTCCATCAGTTGTACAACAAGAGTGTGTTCAGTCAGAGGCTTCCCCGGATCCCCTGTGAGACAGACCATCTACAACAGCTCGTTGAAGAAACCTGCATGAGTTACAACAATACTTAATGAAGGGTTTGGTAATTTAGTGGACTATCTTTTACTTTCATTACACAAACATTTCCCCAGTGACGTGTATGAATAAATATACAGAGAATTTTTAATTTTAGATAAAAATGTTAATACACAAACACTAAATTAGACAGTGTTAGATGGCGGTAAACTCTAGGTTTCCTGCCCTGCAAAATGTTTCTTGAAAGAAGTTCAACCCATTTCTGAAATTGTTGATGAGATCATGTCAATTGGAAGATGCTGAAAGAAACCATGTATTCGTGTTAAGACATTCATTTTTGACTGATTGAATTCGTCTAAAATTGAATTAGTCTAAAATTAGGGAGCAATACTGCCTCTTCTCTCTTTATATCATATTTGATAGTCTTATTAGGAAGAGAGAAGTTTAAAGAGGACATATCTGTTAAGACTTTTGGTCTGTTTACCCCAAAATATCTCATGGACTCTGCCTCCCACTGTAAAGGGAATTTATTTGTCATGTTTTGATGGACTGTACCCAAATCAGAATACTTAGATCTTTGAGAGTATTTAGTCTTCTAATATAAATGTAAATAAATAAATATAAATGGAAGTAGAAGTGGAATTAAAACAAAACAAACAAACCCATATAAGCTTGCTCCTAGCTTCAGGGCTAGAGTAAAACTAACCAGTTAAATTCCAACACTGTGACATAGTTCATCCTTTGTTGCTTATCAGGTTTCGGTAATCTTTCCAGGAATGACCAAAGGTGTGCTCGATAACCCAAGTCAACTGCCTCAACAAAACCTTCCTCTTTAAGCGTGTAGGATCAAGGCTACTTTTAGGTGCTGGAAGGATACATTTCCCGACCCTTTTACATACTACCCAATGTATAATGTTATATTTAACAGAAGATATTTCGTATTGTTAATTAAACCAAAGCCTGTTGCATAAATAGAAAATATTGCATCAGAAATACATGACTATAATAAGATTATTATTTGTTTTGCGTAAAGACTGGATTTTACTGTAATGACAGCTAGGCCGTCTTCATAAACGACTAATATAATATATTTCAGAAGGAATACTTCTTCTGCCAAATTTCCCTGTAAAGCTAGCCTATAGTCCAAATAAAATTGTACAAATATTTAGGTTCTAAATTAAATTAGTCAAAAACGAATTGAAAATTATGCATTATTTATCAGTCAATCAAATAAGTAAGTCAAGTTGTGTAATTAAGACCCAAAACATTTTCAGGATTTTTTTTAAATCCTCGAGTCAGCTTGTTTGTAATAACTCAAATTAAACCAAAACAGTTTTGCGATATAATGAAGCAAAGACGCCATGTGAACGAGAAAACGTTATTTTCTTCAGAATCACAACTGTCGGGCCAAAGTTATTTCCGCCTCTGGGGGAAGACGCCTAAACTTTGTCGCATATCAGGTTTTGGTCACCTTTAACGTGCGAGCGGAGGGTGCTCAGTGCGCATGCGTCTCTCAAACTCTTTAAATACCCCAACTCAGCTGCCACAACAAAACATTCCTCTTGTCAGCCAATTTACGACAGTAGCGTAGAGGCCCCTGCAGATGCTATATTTTTATTTTTATTTTAAATACCCGGTTTTTAGGTTTACCTTCCTGAAATAGAAAAAAAACAGAACACGGTCAGAGGAGGAAAAAGGAGGCGGGTGGGAAGAAAAAAAAAACACAAAAACAAAACAAAACAAAGATGGCTGTGTAGCCAGAGAGACAAGTCCTAACAGAACCCTCTCTCTCAGGTTGTAGCCACCGACAGGTTCTGTGCGTGGTCCAGTGGACAGACAGACAGACAGACCGAGAGGCAGCCGGTACCGGAGCATCGGGCAGGGACGCGGGGAGAGCAGCCGGACAGGGCCGCCGGCAGAGCACGTCGTTACCTGCTGTCGTTGCGAATAACGGACAGCTGAGTGAGGCCGAGTTGTTTTTGTTCTGCCTGGGCTCTGGGGGGTGGGTAGGGGGCAAAAAAGGACTGCTAGCCTCGCTGTAAGTCGTCTAAACTAGTCAGAATTTGATTTCCTTGGCAGATAATCTACCATTTCGGCTCATGTTGTCGTTATCTCGTAAGAACTGGCTTGTTAAAATCAACCTTGCTGCGTTAACGGCAGCTCGCCTCTGACGTGTTAGCCTAGCTCGCGTTAGCTCGACAGGTTGTAAGCTAACCCGAGCTAACGTCCCTAATCTTTATTCGGGCTCAGCCTGGTCGCGGGCAGCCACAGAGGAGGCACCTTCCCCGGGCAACCATCGCTAATGTCTTCCCTGGAAGAAAGAGACGTGGGCGTTGCGGTCGCCCCTGGCTCCTCCTCGGCCGGCCTGGGGGTCGGGGCCGTGGGGGCAGCGGTGGAGGCTGTCGCCGGGGTCGCGGCCATGCAGGAGGATGTCGGGATACGGCGAGAAGGGCCCGAGCCTGACCCGGACGAGCCGCCCAAAAAGAGGGTGAAAATCCCCGAAGGAGAATCGGGGAAGCTGGAGGAGAGACTGTACTCAGTGCTGTGCTGCACCGTGTGCCTAGACTTGCCCAAGGCGTCCGTGTATCAGGTAAAGGTGGCGTCAATCACAAACAACGCCCTAATACTCCTTCATTTACTGCCAGGCATCAGGGAAGCAGCTGAAAGAGCCACACGGTAGATGTATTTCCCAGCTGTGTCCCAAAGCTCAGCGTCAACCTGTTGAATGTAAGGGCCCGTTCCAGTTATTTATTTGTTTTTTACTGGACGTAGGATATAACCCGGTATGAAAAAACTGTCCTCGCAGCAGATCTCAACCATGAGTAGGTGGACACACCAGACTAGGTGATCAGCTGTGCTGGCTCAGGTTTCTAACATTGTATGGTTTTCTTTTTTTAGGTTAGCCTCAGGAAATACAACCTCCAATACTACTACTTTTTTTTTTTTTTTACTTCCGTTTACCCCACACCTTTTGTCCTTAATGATCTCCCACTTTTCTATCCAATGTCATGAGACCAAACTTAAGACTTCGCTCTGATCTCTTAGTCAACAGCACGGCCTCTGAAGCACAGTGTAGCACACCCTTTCTTATGCTTACATTAACAATGTAAAACATAAATATGTTTATAGAAAATGCCACGCACTGGTTAAACCATGCCACAGAAATGTGCAGTCGTGACAGATCTGCACCTTTGCGTCTTTTAAAGGGTCGTCTTAAACTGACAGGCAGCTTTCTGAAAGTCTGTGTCGAGGTTTCTATCGATTGCCTCCCGTTAGAAATTTTAACTGATCTAAAATAAGCTGAATAAAGATATGTTTTTACCCTCATATTTAAATAGGCTTAATAATGCTGGTGCTAATGCCGTCAGCACTGATACGGACCAATAATGATTCCTTGCGTTCTCCAACATGTGATTTCTGATTCTGATTTGGACTTTAAGACATAAAAGAGGCACTTAGTTTTGAGAACATTCAGAACATTTTACCCATTTACTCACCAGAGCATATGGGTCTTACCCTTGCATGATTTTTATTAAAAGTCCATCAAAGTGCATACTTTTTGGTTGATTCACTTGTAGACAGAAAAAGGTGGGAGTTGTTAGTCTTGATGCATCTATGAGCAAAACCAGTTTTCTTTATTTAATCGAAGGACGTTTGGCTAATTTCAAATTCTGACTGATTGTTGTATCTTTATTGATTAATATTGTCCACCATTATTTTCTTTTTAAAACATTATTATTGCTGAAACTATGTTTGATATTACTGTTTGATACAGGATATGCCAGCAAAGTTTCATAAATAAACCGGACCGAGAGAAATCTGTGCCCCTGTATTCAAACATGTCCCGTCATTTCTAGGTATGTGCTGCTCAGGCTTTTCCTGGTCGAGGGTAATTTCAAGTTTTCTCTGAAGTCTGATTGACCCGATTCCAGTTTTTTTTCCTTTCGGATTGTTTTTCTTGTTTTGTTTTTAAGACCATAAAACATCAGAGAAAAGAAATGTGCAGCAGCTTCTTTGTAATTCACGCGTGAATTACAGAATTAGCCCCATTTATGCATTAAAGCGTATCTCCCTAAATTTGATCATATTTTTGGAAAATATTGCAATTAAAGGACATCCTCGTTGTTGATACATTTCTAAACCGATAATTTCGAAAAGTTTCAGTTTTTGATGCATTTATGGAAAAGAAAAACAGAACGTCTGATTTTTCATGATTTGACCGGCCAGTGTCTGATCAGGGAAAATGATCCGATCCTGATCTCTGGCCAGTTGATCTGTGCATCTCTTTATTTTCACAATTGAACATTTCCATATTTTCTTTCGATATAAAATTTTTGTACAAAATGCAGCTATATCCCGATTTGAGCTTATTGAAGCATCCAACCGTAATGTCAACAATTACAGCCCTTGATCTATAAGTGTCTTTAAAGACAGGTAGGCCTGCATTTGTAGCCGACAGTAAACTGCTACAAGTATGTGACTTCCACGTTACTAATGGTGTGAGATGCTACGACAGCATGATCAGAAATAACCTGCACAAAAATAGATTTGTATCCTCTTACCCAAATATGGCATATATGTTAATATCCAAATATGTTTAGGTCAAACTTGTAAAATTTCATTTTATTTTGTTATTGCATCTTTCCCAAAACATCTGCTTTTAAACATCTATACCTGTTGCAGAAAATGTGATATTTAAGATTTAAAAGGAAGCCAGACTGTCACAAACTGCTTAAAACGTATCCTACACGAATTTGAGATTTTCCTTTTTCAATCATCCACTCTGTGACCCCTTCTGTCTTTTTTGCCAAAGTGTACCAACGGACACCTGATGTGTGCTGGCTGTTTTATTCACCTCTTGGCTGACTCTCGTCTCAAGGAGGAACAGGCCACGTGTCCCAACTGCAGGTAAACCAGCGTCCCTGCGGACACAAAATGCTTCAGAGAAACACGGGGAGAAAAATGGGCCAAGCCGCTCAAGTTACTCTAGATTTATTCTTTTATCAATTCAATTTCTTTACACAGTGCTGATTCAAAACAATCCAGTTCACGCCTGGAAATGTGCGGTCAGTTCAGTCCGGTCTTTAGAGGCAGATGCAGTCCACTCCACGCCTTCTCATTCGATGCTAGCTGTAAAACATTATCCTCCTAGTTGGTAAAATGTTCTCCTTCCAACGAAACGCAGCCGACTCTTCAGTAGGGGAGCGGAAAGATGGGATTTTATGTAGGTCGCGAACATGAATAAAAATAAATAGGAACACGATTACGTAGTGAGCATGTATTGAGCTATAGACAAGTTTCACAGCCAGAACTACGGGGGGGGGGGGGGGGGCGCCATTTTTGCTGGTTTCTTCTAATTTTTTTCATGTCACTGGATGTTTTTCGGTTTGCCGTCTGCGTTGTGACTGAAGACAGCGACTCTGTATTGTGTTTAAATAAAGTCATAAAAGAGTCGCGTCGTCGCCACCTGCGTGAGCTGACCCCGAACCCACGCAAAACTCTGCGAAAATAGCGGGGCCACTCCCGAGTCTTCCCTGCAGCAGCGGGTTATGACAGAATGAGAAAAATGAACCCCATCCACCTCCTCGCCACTTTGTTTCCCAGGTAAGCCACGCTCGCGATGGCTGACGTCGCTGAGTCATTAACTAAACTAGGCTACAGTACCTGCGGTCCTGGACCTGCGCACCACTGGCATGTATGGGTGCTTCTGTGTCTGAGCGCGTGCGGCGTATGTTTCTGTGTGAGCTACAATGATGGGGAGAAATGGCGCTATGAACCCACAGAGGGATTTTCTTTATTATTATTATTATTGATTTCAAAATGGCGTTGAGGTGACGGGGCTGTAGTTGATAAATCCCATACAATGTAACAGATATACGAGACTCATGATAACGTAATAAATAGGCCACCAGATCGCACACATTGCAGCAATTTCAACAACTTACTCACAAATGACAACTAATCAGCAAATAAATATGGAGCTGCATTGTAAGGTGAGCGAACTTGCCTTTCGGCAGCTGCGTGGCTGCATGGCCGGGGTCCAGCTGTACAGGTGCAGCCCGCCGTCTCCACCTCTCCATCCTCCGTAACCACCAAACAAGCGTTATTGCAGTAATCCTTCATCCGCCTTCATGTCCACAAATTTCCTTGTTTGTGTATCGGCACACATCCGACTTTGTCGCTATGCGAGTACTGATGAGCTTCCGAGCTTTTCAGGTTGTTCATGGCGTTCCCGTCTACGGACTCGCCAAAGTACGAAAATATGTTTGCGTGTTGTAACATTCAACGTTTTGTCATATTATCCTCCCAATTCAATGTTACAGCAGGGTGAGACATTGATAAACCACCTTTCATGAGAACTAAATGAGAATGAACCCGTTTTATAGCCGTCGCCATCCGATGGAAATAAACGCTGACCTTACCAGGGCTGTATGATTTTTTCCAAAAAATTAAATTGCGATACGTTTCAACCATGTTTCAACGGATTCAAATTTTTATCAGTTTTTATTAATCAGAATATTATTCAAGAGAATAGCTTGTTGAATTGGACATTAATCCTTGCTGAACAAGCAAGTATATGTATTAAACTGATTGACCAGTACTTAATGCTATGGTGAGATTCCTGAAAGCTTCTGTTAAAAACATTATGATTATATAAACTCTAAAACAAATAATAAAATTAGATTATCTCACTGCTGCAACTGTCTTCCCTTCCATGTGGAGGCAAACCCACTTTAAACATATTACCGACACCTAAAGGACGCGTCTGATTCACTAATTGTTACATAGCCAAAGATTTACAGACCTATGCGATTTGGAAATTGTGTGTTTGTTTTTTTGTTTTTGTTGTTTTTATTGCGCTGATATTGCAATTGTCCAGCCCTAGACCTTACTCAACCAGAAATTACCATCAGAATTACTTTATTTGTGGAAGTAAACGGGAAATTACCGTGAAACTTGTCTATAGCCTCACTTTTCACATTACATGCCCTTATAGTTTTCAGATTTTATTGAAGAACCCCCTCCTGCCTTTTGTTTTTCTGTGACTGAATCAGTAGCTGGACATTTAATACTTTTACCATTTTGTGCTTTTATAGTTTCTCTCGCTCCGTACCGGCCTATATTTGGGTTAAAAATGAAGCAGTTTGATACAAAAATCTTAAAAAATAAAAATAATAATAATCATGCTAATAATACTTATTATTTTTATTTACTTTCAAAACTGTCTTACACAAAAATGCATAATAGTCCAGCCTAGCCCCGGTCTCCATATTAAGATGCTCCTTGTCTATAAAGGCATGTAATTCAATTGTGAAACCTAGCAGTTGATCAGTAGTAGTTATACCATTTATATCTGGCACGAGTCTTCTGCAGACTTATGAACAAAAAAACACAACAAAAGGCACATCTTGTAAAAATACTTTTCCAAAATGATTAGCCTACACAAATAAGCAAATAAATAAATGATAATTAACCGTAAAATCTAACTTCAGTTCAATTTTATAGAGGTGTTAAAATGCCATTATAAATCTAGCTATTGGTTTCCATTTAGATTCAAAAGTCTCACACTTAAGTGTTACCTTTGCTGTTATTTTTTCCATAATGTAGACCTTTTTAATTCTTTCTCTCAGTTGCATGATATTGGGAGGCTGCGGTCTCAACCGTGCAAATGTAAAGCATTTCTTTGCAGTCAAAAGTAGAATTCTCACATATTATTCCCAATATGTACATAGAGGGGTCCAAATTCAAATCCTTAGAATACTCTTAATATATATCTGCACATATTTCCAAAACTATCCCAAAATATGAGTGAAATCACCCACCTCTACTCGATTTTACCAACAAAGATGAGAAATCTTAAAAACGTTGACGTGATGAATGCCGTGTTTCCAATCAAACCCCCTCTCCATGTTGGGATATTTATTAATCTATGCCATGACCTAAATGTTTCCTCCCTTTCATCATCTGTTATTATAAAATGTGCCTCTAATTCCCATTTCTCCTTAACATCTCAATTATTACTATTAAATTCCCATTGTAAGGTTCCATATAGTTTTGATATCAGGGTTGTTTTTTATTCACCCTTTGCTACTGATAACAAAATATCTCAACCATCGTCATATCCTTAGAAATATCCTTCCTCCATTGACTATGATCCTGAAGGTAGGCCGGAGTTGCAGATATCTATTAAAATCTGTTTTTAACAAACTTGTTGGATTTGTTCAAAAAGATTTCATTATCGGCCTTTTAAAAAGTTGTGCTATAAATCCCAATTCCAAATGGGGGGTTTTCAGGTGACGTCACGCTCACGTGACTACTCTGCGCGTCCGCCATATTGGGTGTCAGTCGTTTCGCACCGTTGACCTGCATTGTATGACGCCTCAGGCAGTATTGGAAGTGAACAATGGGGAAAACGTGTTTAATGGTTGGTTGCACGGCCCGTGGAGGTGGAGATCAACGCTCTTTCTATCGCCTACCAGCCGTAATAGTGAATTAGTGTGAAAAAACAAAACACCTCTCTGAACAACAACGTCACCTATGGCTGACACGGATATCCAGGTCCGATTTGGACGGTGTTAAGCTGGAATACGCCAGAGTCTGCGGTGCTCACTTTGTCACAGGTAATTAACTGTTAAGTATTTAAAACATGTAAGAATATATTAATAATAGGGCTTGGTATGACGTATTACTTTCCGTGGCCGCCATGTTGACTGCCTCCGCCGCCTCTACTGCCTATGACTACCGCGTACTGTACTCCCTCTCTCAGCCGTGTTTTAATTTGATTAATTTCACCTTAACTTGATTTCAACCATGGTAAACCGTTGCTGTATTGTGGGCTGTAACAGCGCAACACATGATCGCCATGGGAAAAACATAGAAACGGGTTAATTTTCCACCGCTTTCCTGCCTGGAGGCGCAACCACGGAGAACAACTGTTATAGATAACTAAGAGTCGTCGGCTCGCTTGGATCGCGGCTGTAAGACGACCGAACATAACTTTCCACAGTATCCCGATGTCAATGAGAGTGTGTTCTAAACCTTTGAAACACATAGCAGCTAGTTAAAAGTACATTACATGCGTGAGTGGTTGTTAGCACTAACGGTTAGCATGTGCCAGAGCCCGTCTGAGCGCAGCTTACCTTTGTACGAGTTGCTGTGTTCCCAATGTTTGCTGGCTTTATGATCTGCAGCTCCTACCGGTGTAAATACGGTAAATACAACTTAATTTTGCACTGGTCATTGTTCTGATTAAATAATTAAAGCCGCGAGCGGCGTCGATCAGCCCTGCAGCCAAGCGCCTTCGCGCACCGCCGGCCGTCAGCCACCGCAGAAGCATGCGACGCATTTGCGTCGGATTGTTTACATTTTTACCATCTTATTAAAACTCACCCGTCCACGTATGATGGCGATTTCCTTGATGTACATAACTTCGACATCTCGTACCCAACCAGATGTGAACTGGTTGTGAGCCTCTAGACCCTTGTAAGCTCTCATTTCCTCAAGAGTGTGCAGAGGGTTTTCACTGAACACCAGGTAATGCACGATGTCGCCGTGCTCTACATTTGGCCAATCATCAGGATTACGGCTAAACAAGGCACCGTGGAGGGCATAGGGGTCCATATGGTCGATCACGGAACATTTCCTCAGATATACGTCCTTATCTGGTCGCTCTAGCGTGCTGGCGTACTTATCCATTCGCGATACGATAATACGTGTATGACAACTAGAGATAAGGAAGTGTGCCACCCAATATGGCGGACCGGAAGTTGGCCAGTGACGTCAGTGAAAACCCCCTATTTGCCACTTCTCAAACCCTGCGCCCATAGCCGCTGAGTAAAGTCTGAGTTTTTTGCTATTTGGCAACTTTGGATACAGACTCTGATAAATTTAATTTTTTTTTATACTGGCATCAGCCTTTATCTCTTTTTGTGCATGTTTTGTACCCACTTTAACAGCCAATGGTCAAAAGGAAATTTCTTGTAATCTACTCAGTCTAGTGTAAGGAAATGTAGGAGGTGATCAGTCTTTGTGACTTTTGCTTTGATCCGGGTTATAATCTCATGTTGCGTAAGAACCCGCTGGCCCAAACCAGGATTAGAACCACATTTAATATATTTCCCTCTTATAGTCCCACAGAGGGAAATTTGAGTGGCACCCAGGGAGCAATCTGCGGTCAAATGTCTTGCTCAGGGAGCCAGAGTGACGGACTGAGTTTCGAACCGCCAACCTTTGGGGCCTCTCCAAATGCCTGGCTCTCTAACCACTAGGCCACCATTCTCACTGTAACGCAGAGTCTTCAGAAAATAACATGCAGTTTAAATCATACGTAACATTGGGTTGTAGACTGGGACAAACATCATAACAATGGGGTCCCACTCGGTGAAACAGGTGAACAGGTGAGCTTCTGCAGTCTAGTATCTAAACAGAAAGACAAGAAACACTTTAGGGCCCAAAGTGAGCAGCCGGAGGAGATATTATTAAACCAAACCATGGGTGCTTACTGAAAGGTGGAGATTCTCAGGAGGCTGGTTATTAATGTGACCCCCTTTGGCAGATAATTGGGATAGTTGTCTTAATTACCTACGTTTACAAGGACAAAAGTAATCGGAATAAAGGGCCGATCGGAATAAAAACGCCTCAAGTAAACAAGCCAATCGGAATATGATGATCGGATTAAGATCAATCGGAATGCAATTATAATCCGAATGAGAGGGGTGGTTTACGCTGATTGATAATCCGATCAACGTGCATATTAACGCTTGTCAGGCTCAAATTATTCCGAATGTGGCAAACTGACCCGGGCGTGCATGTGCGCCCGGCGTAAACGTGACATATTTCCGCGTTGGTGAGAGCCGGAAATACGTTGCGAACCAAAACTGCCAGGGCTGTCCGGAAAAAAATAAAAGGGCTCAAAATTGTTGCTCACTCGGTAACGTTTCAACCGTAATCATCGTGCAAATCCATCCTGGAAGCTTAAGACTTTGTTTACTATTTGTTGTTGTTTACCAAAGACGGAACTACTACTTCTTCTGTGTTTTTTTTTTTTTTTTTGGGGGGGGGGGGGGGGGATTTGGTTCTATTTTGAATAAAAGCAGGTGCGTATAAATGCACATTATGATCGGATTAATTGATTGTGTGCCCACATAAGCGGTACAATCCGATTATTTAATACGAACACATTTTAATCCGATCGTGAAATTTTGTGCATGTAAACGTAACTAGTGAGCGCTCCTGTAAAGCAAAGAACCTGCTAAAAATGGTGGAAGTGGGAAGGTGTTGTTGGGCTTGTCAGTTCGGGAAGATTAAAGAGGAATTAAGGTACATTTTGAATTGGTCGAGTTAACATACTGACCTTTATTTCACAGAGAAGTTGTGAGGAAAGCAGCTCAAATAAAGAACCACTGACAAATCCAATTGAGGCAGTTTCATTTAGAAAACATGACAACGTTTATTCAGTCAGACGTGAAACTTTAAGATCAAATTAATGTGCAAAGGTTAAAGGATAATTTTCCATTTCTGACTAACGTGCGCACACGGATGAAAATCCCACGATTGTGTAACGGTACGCGTTGCAGGTAAAATCTGCGGCGGCAGATCTTTTCCCCTGCAGTTTTGACAAACTTTATTACCATACTGCCGATTCCACAGATTTCATTTCTGCCTCTGCACTGACGTATGAATCGTTGTTTTCTCTGCCCATGTAGGTGTGAGATAAGCAAGAACCTGTGCTGTAGGAATCTGGCGGTGGAGAAGGCTGTCAGCGAGCTGCCGACAGAATGTACCTTTTGCCTAAAGCAGTTCCCCCGCTCCAGCCTAGAGAGACACCAGAAGGAGGAGTGCCAAGACAGGTTCACAGCTCCATGCACTCAAACATTAAAGTCAGGACCGCCGTGAAAGTAGACAGTGTTTCAACAATTAAATTGACTTTTTTTGTTTTTTTTGTCCACCAATATTAATAATGTATGAGTATCCAGAAACTTTAAATGACTGGACTGCATAAAGGGGTGTGGGGAAATGTCACCGGTCCCGCTTTGAATATGGTTTATCAAAACTTTTCAAACTTATCTGTGCAAAGGGAGGCTGAAACTGTGTGGTTCTTATAAACTGATAAATACGCGCCCTCGTCCTAGCAGTTTTCTCAGCAGCGCCGTCTACAGTTCAAGGCGGGGACTGTTGTGAGTTCAGGGCGTTTCAGGCAGAGCAGCGTGGCCAATTTGAACGCTAACGTTCTCACAGCGTGGCCCGTGGTCGAGTTAACAGGCCGAAACACAGCAAACCATCCGACGGAAAACGGTGTCGCAGCAGTAAGATCTGGTTGAGGTGACCGGCTGGTGGTTTTCTGCAGCTGTACCTGCGTCGCTCCGACCGAAGCAGGGCAAGGCAAATTAATTTGTATAGCACATTCCAGGATTAAAACATAGGAAAATAAAAGTAAATTTAAAAAAAACTGTAAACTGAAAATTCAAACGAAATAAAACACGGGAAAATGGAAACTAAAAGCAACAATTTGTGGTTTTAAAAACAGTTGGACTACAAAGTTGAACTAATGCTGTTTCAGTAGAACAGTTTAACTAGAACAGTCGAAGGCAATCCTGAACACATGTTTTTAATCTTGATTTAAAAGAACTCAGGCTTTCAGCAGTTTTAAAGTTTTCTGGGAGTTTGTTCCAGATAAGTGGAACATAGGAACTAAATGCTGCTTCTCCGTGTTTGGTTCTGGTTCTGCAGAGCAGGCTGGAGCCAGAGGACCTTAGTGGTCTGGAGGGTTGATACAATGATAACAAGTCTGTGATGTATTTAGGTGCTAAGCCATTCAGTGATTTATAGACTAACAGAAGTATTTTAAAGTCTATTCTCTGAGATACAGGGTGCCAGTGTAAGGACTTTAGAACTGGGGTGATGTGCTCTACTTTCTTAGTCTTAGTGAGGACGCGGGCAGCAGCGTTCTGGATCAGCTGCAGCTGTCTGATCCACTTTTTGGGAAGACCTGTGAAAACACTGTTGCAGTAATCAATTCTACTAAAGATAAATGCATGGATTAGTTTTTCCAGATCCTGCTGAGACGTTAATCCTTTAACCCTGGAAATGTTCCGTGAGGTGATAGAAGGCCGACCTTGTAATTGTAAGGGCGATCCGAAACGGGAATCAGAAGCAAACGAAGGTCTGAGACTTTTCCTGATCTGAGTCCTTTGGACAGTTCTGGTGTGAAAACACTCCCAGGTGTTTTTTTCTTGGTTGTCTTGTGACCACCTGCATCACTCACTGATCTAAACTCTTAGTAATTTTAGTCGGCATCTGAAGTAGGGCTGGACGATAATTCAATAACAATATATATCGATCGATAGACGTGTGGCGCAATAGGAAAAAAAAGGGTCGATAAAAGTTTGATATAGAGACAGTTTTCCTTCCTTCCTTTCAGCCTATCATATTAGTTGATGCTACAGTCACTGCTTTCTCTCGACCAATCGTAATCGCGGACCCAGGCACGCCGTCACAAAGCACCGCCCTCTCAAACCACAACACAGAGCACGTGAATATGTCGCAGGAAGTAGAGGCGGAGGAAACGGTCCCAAAACGGGGTTTTACTAGTTCACCAGTCTGGCAGAAATAAACCACAGTGATTTGTAAAACTTGCAAGGAACCGGTAAAAACAAAGTCTGGTAACGCAACCAACTTGTTTCATCATTTCATCACGTAAGCCGCTCAGCCGCTCACACCCGCAGCAGCGCGAGCTGTGTCAGCCCCGCACGACTCCGCGTCATCTTCTTAGGAATCTTCTGGAACTTCTTCCAAAACAAAGCAGGTATAGCAGCTAAACTGGGCTCCCTTCTTTGTGATAAAATGACAGTGTCCAAGCGGCATAAGGACATCACGCATGCAGTAACATGCTTCAATGGACATGCTGCTGTTGTCTGCTGTTGAAAAACCTGGCTTCAAACAATTACTCGCCACTCTTGATCCGCGATATAAAGTTCCGGGACGCAAGTTTTTCTCTAATCTCCCTAAATTGTGCAACGAGTGCCGGGAATCAGTGCAAAATGAGCTGCAATCTGCGTCTTTCCCACGTCACAACCTCAGACCTCAGCCCTGCATCAGCCTCTCAATTGACTATATAGACAGAGAATAAAACCTGAGGAGTAACTAGTGTACCATTCCCACCTAAATAGGCTATTCTATTTATTTATTTGTTAGATTTATTGTGGTCTTTTTACTGGTCACTTTAGTTTATTCTTTGTCAGTGTTTAATAACCATCGCTTTAAAAAATCAGTTATGGGTAAAAATGTTGGTTAAATAAGGATTTTATTGAGATTTAGTGTTTATGTGTTCTTTATTAAAAGTAAGTCATTTAGCAATATCATAAGAGCCAAGTTTTAAATTTTTTCGATAATTATCGATATCGATCAATATGCATTTTTTTCTATATCGTCCAGCCCTAATCTGAAGATTCACCTACGTTTAGTCCCTTGTGGAGTCCGTCCTCGAATTTCTTTAGATCAGGGCGTAAGGTGTTGCTTTTTTTTTTTTTTTTGCTCTTTTGGCCTACTTCATGCTGTCAGACGGGTTCTGTTTCAAAGATTGTGTGATTCTACAGATCTGGCAATAATCAGCTCTGGGTATGGCTAGTGACACATTCTCCAAACATGGTTCATCATTCGTTTAGGAATTTAACAGGAGAATTATAATTGGGTTTTCTCCCTCAATAAATGAAATTATCAATTCAAGAAAAAGTTTTTTGAGTTTTACTCAGGTTATCTTTGTTTGATTATCCGAGACGTTTAAGAGTCACAAAAAAGCTAAAATAGAAGCAATTTATAGGGGGGCGGATACGGTTTCATGGTGCCGAATGCTGACTGGCCTTTTCTCCCCAAACATCCTTGATTTTAGATTTTGATTCTGCAACATAGTTCACTTTTTTGAGTAAGCCATTCATTCATTTATGTATTTATTTTACTGTTAAATCGCTTTATTCTGTGATGCAATGGCAATAAAAACGTCTGAATTTGTGCATAAGGAGTAGGACTAAAGGATGTTTAAGAAACCTTTACATTTCCTCACTTTTAATCCAGTAATAAAACATGTATAACAAGTTGTTACCACCCAGTTCCACTAAAGAAACAAAACAAAAATCAATAAATGACCGTTTGTCATTGCGAAGGAAGGATTGCCTTTTGTATTTTTACTGATGGGCGCCTAAAACCCAGCATCTCAGAGAGTTAGAATAGTGAGAGGAGACTCCAAGGAGATGGACTGCTAAAGTGATTATTACGGAGCCGGCGTTAGTCACCGGCGGTTCTCGGGCGCCTCTGAAATCCTGTGAAGTTGTTTCCATGGCGAAAGATGATCCTGCTGTGAGGAGAGCGGCGTCTGAGCGCTGTTGTGACCACGGCGGGCTCCAGGTGGTTTTCAGTCGGGTCGGACAGAAAACGTGGCCGGCCTCCTGTCAGGATGCAGCGACGATGATCTTGTCGTTCTCACAAATAGTCATAATTCTTTTGGACCCCCAACTCCATGTTTAATTTGCTGTAATTATAACCACAGATGGCAGGTATTCTTCGGCTGAATTGTGCAAGACAAAAGTTTTCAGTGAAAGGGGAGAATTACGCAAGAGCGACTTCAATTAGCTCTGTCTCACTGCACAGACTAAGTAGCACCTTTCAAGATATTAATACCTCATTTTACCCTTCGAGAGGAACACTTATTTATTAAAACTCACCTTTAGCCGTGGCGTAATTGATATGAATCTACGGCTTTTCTCCCTCTGAGGTTGCGCACTTGTCCCAGCACTTGCATTCATTTGCTTGCGGTTCACTTCCTGGGTTAATTGGTACCTTTCATGCCATTAGCTTCCAGGCGGCGCAGGCGTCCAGCGGTCACCGCACAGCAGAGGATCTAATCCATGTGAGGCGTCGTCTGTGTCGCACCGCGTTTGTTTTTCTGTCCGTTAACTGCGTCTGCGTGTCGCGCTTCCAGGGTGACGCAGTGCAAGTACAAGAGGATCGGCTGCCCCTGGCAAGGCCCGTTTCACGAGCTGCCGGCGCACGAGAGCGAGTGCTCCCACCCTACCAAGACGGGCACAGAGCTGATGGGAATACTGGGAGAGATGGACCAGAGTCACCGCAGAGACATGCAGCTATACAACAGCATCTTTAGCCTGCTGTGCTACGAGAAGATCGGCTTCACAGGTACAGAATGAGGCCGGGGTTTACCGACATGAACTGTTTGCTTCCAGCTCTTTACCTCTCTCCTAATCCACCCTCTCAGAGGTGCAGTTCAGACCGTACCGCACCGACGACTTCATCACCCGTCTGTACTACGAGACTCCACGTTTCACCGTTCTCAACCAGACGTGGGTGCTGAAGGCCCGGGTGAACGACTCGGAGCGCAATCCCAATCTCTCCTGCAAGCGCACGCTCTCCTTCCAGCTCATCCTCAAGAGCAAGGTAGCGGCCGCCTCTCCGCGCGCGCGTCGGCCGGACTGACAGGCCCCCCCTGTGGCCTTACTGCAAATGTTTGTGTTTTATTTTAATATCGTCAAATAATTTTAGTCAGAAATAACGATTGTGCTATAAGTGAGTCAATGATGGAAATCGGCTAATTTCCCCTTGATGGGCTTCCAGCAGCTTAAATACTGAAATCTGAGCATTTTTTTTTCTCTCCTCAATAAGTGCATCGATACAGAGAACCTGCGTCAAATACGTCCCACGATGCTCTTTGCTAAGCGTTGAGTAAGGATCAGGTAAAGGTTAGGGACAAAACCATCTTCTGTTTCTGCTGGGTGTGAACCGGTTACCCTGCGTGAGCTTTGGTCTTAAAAAGATCATCATATTGACAAGCCCTGGTTTTTCTCCTGCCAGCCTTCTTTTCTTTCCTTCTTTGTGTCCTCGCTCCCTTGTGTCCTTCCATGTGTCCTACCTCCCTGCCTTCTGGCCTTTCTTACTTTATGAACCTTTTTTTCCTTCCTTCCTTCCTTCCTTCCTTCCTTCCTTCCTTCCTCTCTCTGTTTTTTCCAGGTTCCTTATATAAAGGCAGGTGGTCATAGAAACATCCTCCTTCAATCCTTGGTGAACGTCAGTGTTGTGTATTTTAAACTGAAGGCAAAGGACTGAAAGCTTTGGAAAGTTCAGCCTTGGAAAAGTCTTATTTAAAGGAGAAGTCCGGTCAAAATCAGAATTCAAACTGCTGAAAGTACTTTAAATATAAAACTACTACATACTGTGCAAAAAATTATAAGTTTTTTTAATTAATAATAATTCTCATTTAATCATGTTTATGTGGAGGAATCCATCTTGGTCAAGAATAGTACTGTCACCTCCCATTTTTTGACGTCACTCGGCGGACCCGCTGTTGAGCAAGTTTCAACGCTCTGTTTGTCACGGCGCACTATTTTCCAAGATCAAACTCAGTCGGGTCCTACAGTATATATCTATACACGTGTGTGTGTGTGTGTGTGTGTGTGTGTGTGTGTGTGTGTGTGTGTGTGTGTGTGTGTGTGTGCGCGCTCCGCGCAGCACGGCTTTGCCGGCGCTGCAGCTGAGCGCGCACACACACACACACACACAGCGGAGGAGAGATCGCTGAAGTGACTTAAGTTAGCTGATTATTATAGTATAAGTATTAAAATATAAGAGCATTCCAGCACATGCTGGGCTGAGCACGGCTTTGCACCGGCGCTGCAGCTGAGCGCGCGCACACACACACACACACACACACACACACACACACACACACACACACAGCGGAGGAGAGATCGCTGAAGTGACTGTGTTGAAATAAGCAATGTTTTTTCCTCTTTTACCAGTTGTGTTGGAACATCCGATGGCCATGCACGTGGGCATTGTTGCTTCAGCAATAGCTCTTGGGAATGTCAGCGGTGAAGTCCTCTGGAAATCCGAAATAATTATTGATGATCGCAGCTGTGTAGAACGGCTCCTATTGACTTTGCATGGAAAGCGGAGAGAAATACTGTCGCCGCTTCCGCTCTTCCACGTCACAGGATGTGATGTCAAACGCCCCTTACTGCCCATATTTGGGCAGTCATGTCAGCCCCCATACACAGTGATTCAGACGACAATTTATGTTTTTATTTTCTTATTGATTAAAGATAAGTTCATTAAATAACCACAAATGTATTAGTTTTAGTTATAGCTAATGATACCCTGATTTTTCCTTGTTGACCGGACTTCCCCTTTAAAAGAAAAATAAAAAAAACAAACGAAAAAAAATGTTTTTAGGAACAACAAAAGCTCCACAATACAGTCATATTAAATAAATTAGATTATTATTGAGAGGTTAATTTATTTCATGAACACAGTTCACTAAACACATTATATAGATCAACATAAAATAATGTTTTAAAGTCTTTATTTCTGATAAATGTTTTTTTTTTTTTTTTTTGCATCAGACCAATAAAAAAGCAAAAAATTTCATGCAGAAAGAAAAGTGGGCTCGATGAAAAGTATGTTTAATAACCTGCTTAAAGGATGTTTTTATCGAAAATGTACTTTTCATCTGACAAACAAGCCTCTTAGAGATAAATATTCTAACTTAATGAATATGACTGCATATTAAATCGCATCCCAGTGGCAACATGTAGTGAGCCATTTATATTTCAAGTGCCATTAATACAGACCCTGCATGCCAATAATGTATGTGGCCCCTTAGATGGAGGTTCCCTGCTCCACATTCAGTGACCCTGAAAAGTGACGCGGTGGATTTTAACAGATATTCGCCTGCTGTCTCCGTCCTGCTGGCCCGCCTAACGATGCAGGAAGAGAAACATTTTAATTCCCTACAGCTGAAATACACGAGGGGTCTGTGTGAAGGAAAATATTTCAGTGCGTTGCGACGGTTGGTAGCCAGTTTGGTGCAAGATGGTGACGGGAACGCCGTGTTGGAGAGAACCAGGAGGAGGAAGTGCTGAAAAAGAGGTTTGGGCGAGGAGAACAAAAACACCAGACTGGAGAAGGGAGTCAGTTTAATCGGCTGATTTAAAAGAGGCGGTGGAAACTCCCCCGGAGATCGCGCTCCTCTCCCAGTAGGCCGCCCGAGACCGGGAGGCAAGAGGCGCCTCGCTCGCCGCCTCTTCCAGCAGGGGAACGCGGAGCGATTCGTTCTCAGCGCTGTCTGTGGTGGGTGTGTCCCTGCAGCCGGCCGCCTCCTTCATTAGACCCAAAAGACGCTGAGAAACGGCTGCTCCACGAGCCTTGAAATGGCTTCACTCCTGAGGGAGGGAATGATGATGATGATGATGATGATGACGATGCGTCGTGGTTTGCTGTTCAACACTGGTGACTCCCTCTCAAAAGGAAACAACTACGCTGGACGTGGCGAGTTTTAGCCGCTGACCTAAACCGCAGATATTAGCCAGGCGAGATTAGCAGCAGTTGATGCGTAGGAGCGAGTAAACGAGGCGGCGCGTCAGCGTGGCTCCTAATGACAGAAGATTTCAGTTCGCTCACGTGAACTGAACACCTCAGGATCAGCTTCATTCCTCAATGAATCGACTAATTGGTAGGCAGATGACTGTGCAGTCTGCAGGATATGAGGAAGGGGTCGATTTCTGATGCGTCTGTACGGTTCGAGGGCGAAGTCAGAACCCCTTGTCTTCAGAAGAGCCGAGGCAGCAAAAATATACGGCACAAAGAGAAATCTATAGAGAAATGTATATATTTAAGAGAAAACCACCACCAGAGAGGCGTACCGTTTCAGACCGGCAAGCCTTTAAAGCACTGCTGACCCAAAGGGCTAGACACACCCCACTCGTTATCCGCTCACATGCACTCTATTAATTCAATGAAATCCCTGCAAAAACATAAACATTATTTACATTTGACTAGAACGCCTCAAGTTGAAAACCAAAGGATCAACAACCCGCATCACCGCAGGGTGAGGATCCCTCACGACGTCATCCATAGATCTCCACCATGTTAGTTTTTCTCTTTGGAATAAGTTGCTGGATGTTGTTTGACCGGTCGACAGAGTAGAGGAAACTTCACGAGTTGGTTTTCTCACGCCACCGCTGCAACATCAACGACCGTTTGTTTTATCTGACTGGCCCACGCAGAGCAGCGCATTACTGTGACGTGACAGAGAGGCGATGCGTGCTTTTCAAAATGTTTTATAAGTAAAACTCCTCCCAGCGGAAAAAGGTTCCCAAAAGAGAGCAACGTTATCAATGGACCCCGAGCAGAAAGACATCGACACCTTTTAGTTAAATGGGGGTTTATTCGTTGCCAGTCCATTGTACGACGTTATGGTACATTAATGTTCCTCTACTGCTGTGCTGCGCTGATGGACAGCAAACCTGAACTGTTTTCAGGTCTTGCCACACAGTCTGTTTGGATTTAGATGGAGGCTTTGACTAGACCAGGGGTTTTCAAATTCATTGAATGTGAGCCTCCCCTTGGAATAGGTAAAGATAACCCCCCCCCCCCCCAACCACAAACCTACCCCACAAAGGTCCCTGCAGTAAATGCATCTTTCTTTCGTGTTCCTGGAATGCTGTGTTTCAAAGACAACTGATAGCCCAACACGTTTTTTTATTGTATTTCATTTAACAAAGTAGATTCATAGAAAAGGCCTATTCATAAAATATCCATCCAAATATTTCCATCTTACAGGCTACTGAAACATCACGGAAAGAGGGCTTAGTTTTAAAATTGAGCTGTCATTAGAGCAAATTCATAAACGATTGTTTTCAACAGCAGACAAACTGAACTAAACAGACGCCAATGATAAACTGAACTCACGTCAACAGGAGACGTCAACTGAAATGATAATAAAAAAAGATAACCTGAATTTAACAGACGTCAACATATGCCATATTCCAATTTACTTTTTAGGCTAATTATACATAATTTAGACCTATTGCTATTTTAACAACCAAGCATTTTATTAGATCTTATCTCTTATCTGATGTATTTCTGATGTTTGGCACTTTGTTTTACCTTTTGTTAAAGTGCTCTTTAAATAATGATGACAATGATTATGATTATGATCAGAATAAACTTTTGCATCACCTCCCAGAAGCTGGAAAGAAAAGAGACAAAAAGAATTCACACCTGACTAAATATTTTAGTCTAAATATTTTAGCATTAATATTTTAGGCTAAAATATTAAACTTTTTATTTGTTTTTCTTCAATCCCACGGTGATGTTTAGTAATTTCTGCCAAAGGCTGCAGCATTTTGATTTAATCCATCTGAATGCAGTATTTGCAAGCCATACGCTGATTGGATGAAAAAAAAGCTGTCTGTGATTGGCTGGTGGAGTGGACAGTTTTTGAAGTCGCGAGCACAGAAACAGCCGAGGGAGCGCACAGCTGGTGTTGAGCGTGGAAGGAGCAGGTGCGCGCGAGCAAAGATGGAACTGAGCGTGAGGACAGTGGGATGAGAAGAGTTTTTCAGAGTTGAGCGTGCACCAGACCGGTTTTCAGCGTTGAGAGTTGTCTCACTGCACGCTTGGATTAGTTCCTGTGCGCTCAAACAGAAGGCACGAATATCGCTACATTATAGTTTCACAGAGTTGAGCGGCAGCGCTGTCTTCTTCTATCTTCTTCTGTCTTCTCACGCCTCCCCTGTGACTCTTTGGTGCCCCCCAGGGGAGGCGCGCCTTACCTATTGAAAACCCCTGGACTAGACCATTCTCACCCATGAATGTGGTCTGATGTAAACCAGAGTGTTGTTTCTCTGGCTGCTTGTTTGTTTTAGGCGCACCGTCTGCTAGGAGGTGAACCCCCGCCCCAGGGTATTGTCCAGGATTGTAGCTCTATCGAGCTTCCCATTAACTCCCTGTTCCCCATCATGATGCTGCCACCACCACATTTCCCCACAGCGATGGCGTCTTCAGGCTAGGGCTGGGCGAGATGGACCAAAAATAATATCTTGATATTTGTAGGCTGAACGATATACGATACTTATGTCGATATGTTTTTCTTTTCATAAAGTAATTATAAAAAGGCATCTCTGAATCAAGGCTTCATCCCAAACGTCTCACAGGCACATTGTTTAACAATCAGCTGTAGATGAACATGAGAAAAGGCTGAGAAATAACCTACTGGAACACATAAAATAATATAGTCTCATCTTATTATGGCTGTGCATAAAAATCGATACAAAGATTAATGTCGATGTTTTTAAAAATGATTTAATATCGATATTCTGGCTTTCAACATCGATATACCTCCCAACCCCTAGGGGGCGTTATTACAGCGCACCATTACTGTTCACAGCGAGGAAGTGTAAGTGAGACAAACTTGCAGAACGGCTGACAGGATTTTTGAAGCGCCTTCGTCCCTAAAATCAGACATTTGGGCACATTTTTGGTTTCTGTGACACGTTAAATGCATTGAACCAAATGCACTTTACTTTCCTGTTAATATATCTGTGTTCAATAAATTGGACATAAATATAATATTTGGCTGGTTTTGGTGATTAAATGACTTTGAGCACTAATTTGAAAGTAATAAATATCGATACAGGAGTCAAATCAAACAAAGCTGATCTACTGTATATTGAGAATCGTGTCGCATCGGCTCATCCTAGATGATACGCAGCCCTATTATTATATTTCTTTTTTAAATCTCCATATATTGCCCTGCCCTAGTTCAGGCCGATTTTCAGTGTAGTTTGTTCTCCTCTCAGCGTTTTCCATACAGGCAAAGAAGTTAATATTTTGGTAACGTCTGACGGGGGCCACCATCCTCTCCTACATGTGTGCCTGCTGCGTCTCCTGCATGGAGTGTGGCAAACTGCGACTAACTGTTTTTATACCGAGGCTTACTTGTGCAAAGGTTGACTTTTTGAAAGCAGCTGGTTGCACCGGATGTGATTTTTGCCTATGGAAGGAAACTGGTCCGCTTACAAATGCACCGTGTCTCTGTGCGCGCAGGTGAACTCCGCCCTGGAGTGCTCCTTCCTGCTCCTGAAGGGGCCGTACGACGACGTGCGCATCAAGCCGGTCATCTACCACCACTCCTTCAGCAACGACACGAACGAGACCGACTACGTCCCGCTGCCCATCTCCGACTCGGTGGAGTGCAACAAACTGCTGGCCGCCAAAAACATCAACCTGCGCCTGTTCATCTTCCAAGTCCAAAAATGAAGACCTCTCGAGGAGGAGGAGGAGGAGGAGGGGGGCAGAACGATGGAAACGGGTGCAGGAGAAGAAGCATGCTGATTGAAGGCCAGCGTGGAAGGGAGGACGTGATGATTAAAGAGACACACCACTGAGCCATTGATACCTCTTAACACACACACACACACACGCTAATCACAAAATACCTAACAACGCTGTTTTTACGAGATGGTTTGCTCCAGAAAGCTGTGAGTTGCGGTGAAGGTGAGACGAGTGGGGTGAAACCTGGTGAAGGACGGGCGTGGCGGCTGGTGTGGACCTGCGGTTTGTGACCGGCTTCACTTCGGCCAGCCGAAGGTCGCACATGCGCGCGTGTCGGATGTGTCGTTGAATGTTTGAGAACAAAAAAAAATAACAACAACCCAGAGATGAAGTGACGGTCGGCAGCGTGCAGCCAGAGCTCGGCTGACATGCTGAAACATCCCAAAGACAGGTGATAATGTGAAAACAGAGCGGCTGACTCTGCTCGCCTCTCATTTGGAGGTGTGAATGGGGGAAGGAGGGGGGGGGTGGAAGGAGGCATATGTGTGTGTTATCTCCCCACGTCCCTCTGCACACCAGCTTTTCTTCTTTTTTTTTTTTTTTCTCTCCTCCTCGACACCTTCCCAATCGTTTTTACATCCGATAAACGGCTGCAGCACTCCACCGCCACCCCTCCATCCTTCAAGAGGAGAGACGGCCAGGCAGCGTTTTTAGTTCTTATTCCTCCTGCAGTGGCTGTATCTAACCTCCGACACTAACAGCCCCTTTAGCTCCCCTAACCCCCAATATTTAAGATTTCCTTTCCATCTGGTTGAATGGTGAGTTTGTGAAAGAGCTGTTTTGCGCGCGCCGACAGGTCCCGGCTGTGACGTCCCCCCCGCGAACACGTCCTCCAGGGACGGCACCGGCGAGGCTGGACCCACAACCAAGGCATTCAGGTTGCTTCCTGCTACCTAAACGGGCCGTGTTTTATATTTATTTCAGCTGTTTTACATGAAGGTTATTTTTACTTCTTTTATTTTGTCTTAGCAATTGCTTTTTTTTTTTTTTTTACTGTTTTAACACGTGTGGGGGAATCGAAGATAGTTAATCGCTCCTTTAAATGACAGATTTTATCCAAAATTATGTTAATCCTACTTTCTTTTTCCTAAAATTTAAACTGGTTTTTACCACAAAGTAGTTGAAGCACAGAAGAGCTATAGAGGACTTATATTATGCTGAATCAGTGTGTGTGTGTGTGTGGCTGGATGGTTACAGGGCTGCTTGACCTGCCTACAGAGACATATTAGCGTTAGACCTGAGCGAAAACAAGATGTTCCTCATGTAGATTCTGCTGGGACTGCAGATAGAGCTCTCTCCTCCCGACCTCTGCTTCATGTATTTCTGTGTTTTCTGATGCTTCGTCTCTACGCCGGTGGACTCACTCATCTCACTTTGGCTGTACATGTGCCTTTTATTAAAGATGATGGAACCTGCACAGCTGCCTCTGCCCGTGTGTGAGTGTCAAATGTGGGACTAAAATAGGCTCGGCTCTGCAAAAAAAAAAAAAAAAAAAAAAAACACCGGCCTGTATAAATTATGCATTCTGTGCCGCAGTTATGAAGTCTAAATTTAATTTGAAGGACTCGCGTGGGTGATGGATACGTTTCATTGGATTTGAAGGGAAGAATATGAATCACGCTTGAGTACAAAACGAATTAGCCGGCGTCTGAAACAATAGCAACGTCGGCAGCTAGCGCTCCGGTGACAAGCGAGGGTGTTTTATATTGCAGCGGAGCAGAATTAAGATTGCCCCGCAGACTTGAAAGCGGCCGTTTTTTTTTTGCGTAATGACACCTGCATGTCTGTAAAAATAAATAAAGAAATAAAGCTGATTGAATTTAGGAAGAAGTTGGATTGTGGATCTGCTCGTGTGGATGTTTAGCAGGTAGAGAAAATGGAGTTAGTGATGGTTGAATCTCATTTAGCCGCTCCAGGAGCCGTGCGGCGCCTGCCGGCTCGTTGTCGCTCTGACATGACTTGGTAGGGCAGCTTGAATACAGCAGAGTTGTCACTAATCCTATGAGCTGCACCTGTAGCTCCTTGGTGAAGAGAGAGAAACGGTGTTTGGTAAAAAACTTGACTTTATTATTATTTTTCACAGACCTGTCTTTAAGGAACCCTTTTTTTCCAAATCTTTCTCCAAAATTAAATGTCCTACGGTTCCTCTCCTTTGATTAAGTTTGGTTACAGAAATGCTTTTGCATGATTCACACATTTTTGGCTTTTCATCCTTTATTATAAGTCATGATCCAGGTTTTAGGACGGAGTTCAAAGCTGCAAAACTCTCCATCACGACACGAGCGTTTTAGGGCTGCAGTATATCGGGGAATCTATTTTGTGACATCAATGTGCATTTTGGTTCACCCCCGACTTCTGGACACTTGGCTCTTAAAATCCTCTATAGTTTCCAGGAACTTTACCGTCTCTGGTCCTATGATCTACACCCTGTTTGGGCATTAAGGGCGATGAAAGGCCATCCATCTGGCCAGATCTTATTACGGATACGTGGAACATGAATGCCTGACACTGGAGCTATAACAACCCATCAAATTATGCGTCCAAGCAGTCCTTTGTGATCGTCACTGGGCACGCTGCTATTGGGATGACTATAGCTCTAGTTTAAAGTCTTTTTTTAATGCATTTCTTATTGAAAATGCCACATAACCAAGAGTTTTCTCCAAGTGCATGGAAAACAGAGCAACACAGCATCCCCTCCCCCACTTGTTGCTGCGTCCAGTCCTCCGGCGGAAGTACGGTAAAAGTTTTCCATCATGTTTCCAGTCATCAAGCGGAAACAAAGATTACTTCCCATCACTGTAAATGAGGCAACACTGTTTTTAAACTAGAGCTGGACAACTACTAACGGCTTACATTGTTTGGTTATATTCCTCCATAAAGATCTGTAATAAGGTATAAAAAGCACTTGACTCCAAGATTTAGCAGGTGCTTATTTTGCTGCTGTAGATAAAATTATCGTGATAATCACTGGTTTATTAGCACAAGCAGAAAGTTGCAGCTTTTCTGCTTTGAATAAAACCAGTTAGACACTCTTTTTTTGTGTGTAAATACCATATTTTCACGTCTGCGAGCCCTTGACAACCTGGTTGTGAGGGTTCTGCAGAGGTGAAGTTTGATAAACGCTTAACAGACGCAGTGGACGCCATGGACCACCAGGGGGTGCTAATGTCCCACAGAGGACCAGTGCGCGGAGACGCGTTTATGTCCGAATATATTTGCGAGGGGGCAAATTAAATGATGTTTTAAACTGCCCCTGATGCTCTCTTTGGATTTCTTTCCTCTCTGCTGTCACCTTTTTAAGTGTAAATGCATCATCAGTTCTCGTCAATCAACTCGCTCTGTTCTCATAATAAGGCCATTATTCCTTGGATTACGCAGATATTGATAAATTTACTTCCCATAAACGGGGCCGTTTCCTTAATCTCGAGCTTGCTGGTTTACTTCGGTTTTCTTTTAAAGGGGTTTCTTCTACAGCGCGGTGCGTCTTCCGGTGATATTTATCCTCATCACAGCTGCTTCTACTGTCAATGACGTCACCGTCGGGTTAAGAGGAAACAGAGGCTGAGTGATACAGACATGTGACCTCATCAGTCAAACCATGGCACTTTATTCTCTTCACACAGTGCATTTCCTTAAAACACAATATATATATATTTATATATATAATTTAATAACAATATAAAACTCCCTTTGTGTATATAAATTATGCATCCAGTACAGCAGCTCTTATATATTCTACTAAGCTTTGGTAAAGTGGAACATTTATCTCTGTGAGCGAGGCTGTGTTGTGTGGGAACAGCATACCAACACCGTCAGGAGGAAGGAGGGTGAAGGTGAGAGAGTGCGAAACAATGCATTTGCATTTTTTTTTTTTTTTAAAACGTGTGACTTAAAACAGGAACCAAGGCGTCGTCGAGCCATCAATACTGAACGTTCCAGGTCGTTGCTCTGTGGTTGGTGCAGCTACTGTGGTGAGGAGGTGGGGGAACCACGCAGCAGTACCCTGCGTCTCCGACTCCCCCGGTCCCGACTTTGCTTTGGGGAAAGGGCACTGAAGCACCTCCCTGCAGGGAGAGAAAAAAGGCAGAGGATTTAGCAATGACTGGAGCTTTCTGCACTCCTGTATGAGCTGCTGCACAAATCCGATGTTCGTGAGTTACCTGAACCATGCTACACTGATGGGAGCCAACGGGGGTGTAGGTCCCCAGCACAGGCTGAGGCTGGGCGTGGGAAGACTGCTGCACCCTCACAGCAGGGGGGTAACCTGCTGCACACACATGTATTTCATCAGTATCACCGTCAGAGAAATAAAACAGCTGGTGGTTGGATAGACGCTTAACAGATAAAAAGTTTTAGAAATCTTGTGATATGGGTGACTGTCGTATTCCCAAAAACATTTAACTAGAATGTTTGATCGCTTTTATTTAAACCAGAAAAGCAACAATTATTCCCTCTGATGGTGAAAAAATAAAACATACTGGTTATTAGTTTTAAAGTCTAGTGTTTAGTTGTAGTTTTTAGTTGCCTGGGAAGCTGATTATTATCTTCATAAAGTCATCTCTCTCTAGAATGCTGGTATATTTGAATTTACTTGATTGTATTATTTTATATTCTTTTTCCCTTTATTCCACACATTTTACTTTGTGATTCTTGTCTTTAACGGTAGTGTAGAAATACATTTTACTCTAACGAGCTGATATTAGTTAATGACCTGCTGCAGGCTATTTAAGAGATATCGTCTCTCGCCAACTGTACATTTAAAACAACATTACCTTTAAAAAGTGGTTTCAACATCACGACTACCAGTGCTTCTAGCTTTTCTTTTTGGACCGGGAATATTTTATCAAACAGCTTGTAAGTGAGCGAAAAGTGTTCTGGCCTTATTTCAGCCAGCTGGCCAGAAGTGTGCAGCAACAAGTAAAAGATGGACGGTATGATAGAAAATCTGAGTGGTTTTGAAACCTAATTCTTTATTTTAGACGTAGATCCCAGTAACCGGGCCACGCCTAATTGTGACAGCGGTTTTAGAAACCAATGGCCCTTATTTGTTAGACATCATTTATTATTCACCAGATAAGATTTACTGCCTCACTTTTTGTTCAAATACCTAAATAACACCTGTTTAAAAAAAAAAAAAAACTTTTGTGAAAATATTTAACCACCAAGGATGAGGAGATTGAATGGCGTCACCTCTTTGACGTTAAGAAACAGCAGGAAAAGAGACCGGTTCACTGTGAGACCCTCAGACTACATCTCTGACAGTGTAACGGCCCCCTCCTCTACTGTCAAAGTTGGGTTTTCCACAAAAAATCAGACGCAACGTGCACACGAGAAAGAGAAAGTACCTGGGGGTTGTGCTGCTGAGCTGCGGGCATGCTGGGAGGGCGACGCCGGCCTAAATCCAGGCTGGGCTGAGGTAGGGTACTGGCCGTAAACATACACAGGCACCTATTGGACGATGTTGTCGCTGTTTAATATCTACATTTCTAGGTTAAAATCTAAGAGGAATAAAAAGTGTTGCTTTTACCTGTGGTGATGGCTGGCAGTAGTTGGGCAGGTTAAGAGGGGCAGAAGGTGCATAGATGTAACTCTGACTGGGAGGGTAGATGGAGGCGGCGTCTCCTGCTGACGGGCAGCTCACTGTCACATGAGCAAACTGTGAGGAGAGATCCTCCACCTGTCAAGGAGAAAAGAGGTCAACACACACACACACACACACAGAGCTACAGCGGCTCATTCAGCGATACATACCGTTGGGTATGGCTGTGAGGGGGTGACGGGTAACATCTGTGGAGCGGTGTAGGAGACAGACGAGTACTGAACCACCTGAGAGACACAGAGAAACATGCGTGTCACTGTCACCATATCTGCCATGTATGGCTGCAGGATTTTCCACGTCTGCAACCGAAGGCAGAAAAATAGTTACAGAGCATTTTCACACCGTGTTCCCAGTCCCAGCGTCTAAAAGATTCCCTTACTCCTCGTGTCCTACCTACATTCATCCCTTGTGTCCTTCTTTACTTGTGTCCTACTTCCCTTATGTCCTAACTCTATTCACTCCTTGTGTCCTTCCCTTCTTATTTCCTACCTCGATTCACATCTTGTGTCCTACTGCCCCTCTTTACCTTCGTATGTGTGTTTTCCTTCCTTTTGTCCTCTCTTCAAATTTTTGCCTACCTGCCTTGTGTTCTTCCTTCCTTGTGTCCCTCTCCCTTGGATCCTGCCTTCCTTATGTCCTTCTGCCTTGAATCCTGGCTTCCTTGGATCCTGCCTTTCTTGTGTCCCTCCTTCCTTCCTTGGATCCTGCCTTCCTTGATTCCTTCTGCCTTGGATCCTGCCTTCCTTGTGTCCTTCCTTCTTTCTTTGCATCCCTGCTTCCTTGTTTCCCTTCTTCCTTCCTTGCTTCCCTCCCTCCGCCACGCACTCTTTCTGTTCTATCTACGCTCCATTTATAAAGTAAAGCCATAGAAATAGTTACAATAATGTTCATCTTTAGTATTTTATATTTTAAACGGACGTTAATAGTCAGACACTTTGGAAAGTTGAGTCTAGAGACGTGTTTAGGAGCTGAGTGTAGCTCCCAGCGTGCTTGTGAGTTACCTGCTGCTGCGGTGGCAGAGTCTGGCTCCTGATTGGTTGCTGACTATCTGGAGGGTTGTACACCGCCGGGGTTCCATCAGGGTTGAGGAAAGGCTGCCCTGTGGGGTTAAAGGTCGAGCGTGATGAACGTGAACATGCTGTTGAGGGAATGGTACCATTTGTGCGTCGCGTACCAGTGAGGGGGTTCACTAATATGCTCCCTGGTGGAATGGCGTTCTCCGGGACGTAGTTGTGGACTGGCTCCTCCATGATGGGAGGAGGAGGAGAAGGGTGTGCACACGATGGTGGCAGTCTATAAAGTGAGATGGAGCCTGGAGAGAGACAAAGAGAGACATGACATGTAGCAGGATTTGAGCTGACATCTAGAAATGGTTTAAAAAGAAAAAAAAGAAATAAACGCTGTACTAAAAAAACGACCTCTTCCACAGCAGTGACGTTTTTGCATCTCCTGAATATGTGAGGAAGACTGGAGGTGTGTGAAAATTTACAGCACTGGTGTGAAGATTTGTAGCTTGGAGTTTAATTTTCACACCACAAGAACTTCGACTGCTTATTGTTAATTAGACGCTGCTGAATAAAAGCTGATAATTTACAAGCTGCCATCACCACCCCCTCCCTATAACACACACACACACACACACACAAGCGCGGGACGCCATGAAGTTTAGTCTCCGTTTCGACAGGTGTTGAGGAGCGAAGCCCCTCACCTCTGACGACTGGATTTACACCTCGACGAGACGAGCGATAAGTGCTGAAAACTTATTAAATGTTTTCCTCTGGAGCTTGAAATGAAGACGCACCTGAACTCCGTGTATCCCAGCCTTGGCTGGGAGGTTGGTGGGCTTTCACCGCTGGACTCATCCACTGGAAGGAGGAATCGGAGTCAGTGCTGCTCCACGGTGGGGGGTCGTTGCTATAGCCATAGTCGGTCTCAGTGCTGCTCTGCTTGCTGCTGCCTGTCCAGCTGGAGCTTGAGTTGCCGCGGCTTCTCCTGTGAGGCACATCCACAGTCATGTGAAAAGAGACTTTGACCTGCGATACAGATTTAGCTGGATTTCTCTTTAAGAACTTGAATAAAGCCAAGTATAAATATTAGGAACAATTATTTATATGAGGAGCAGGGGCGAGGTCACAGTGCGAGAATCCAGTTGCTGTAAAATCGATTGTAAAAGAAAAACAAAATGTTTCTGGAGACGCTCGAAACCTCTTTTAGCATTAATGTAGCTAGCATTACTAAAACAGCAGGAAATATTCCCTCCAGAATTCAGAGTCTCAACTCAGTCACAAAAGGCGGCAAAAATGTTCAAATCCTGCATGCTTCACAACAAAGTAAAAAACTAAACGAGCAACTTTTCTGTTTTCTGTCCAGCCTTCCTGTTATCCGCTGAAAATCTTGCTCGTGCTCTCGTTATCGCAGCCTTAATGCCTGGACATGTAGGCTGGGCCGAGGTCTCTTTTTAGTTTATTGGCTCTCTGTAAATCTTCCATCTTCATGTTTCAACACTTCACTGATAGTTACATTTGGCCCTGATACCAAAAGGCCGTCAGAGGTGTCTGAAGAAAATCTTGTATCTGCGCTAGTTTTGTCATTTGGAGCTCGATCTGTCCAGGGACACATTTAAAAGTGACCCATGTGTTCATCCTCACAGCAGCGTTGCCTGTGGATGAGCCTTGGTAAGAAAAAGGGCTGCGAGTGCTCTAAAGAGAGGATTTCTTTCCATTTAAAAGTCTAACAGGTTTATTGATCAGCGGCTATCAGGATGCTGTACGGGTGAGCGGACGTTTCTATGTTGTTTATTTCGTATTGAACGTGGAGCTGACTGAACCTGCTGCAGTCATCGCATTATAAAGCACAAACTCTCTTAATGTTGCATGTACAGCCACTTTTACACAGTGCAGCGTGTGAGTACAATGAAAGAAGTCTGCGACATAGTTTGTAACGTGGCTGCCTGAAATTATTTATAAACTTTCCAGTTCTAAGTGGGAAAGTCTTTATTGAAACGATAGCAATCAAGCATTATTTGTAACTGCTGAACAGCCTTTTGCACATTTCCACTGGTGTCTGGACAAGCTGCGGTATCTTCAAGGTTGGAAAGCCTCTTTGTCCCTAGCCTTTAGGTTCCTCCACAGACTTTTGGGCCTCTGGCTGGGCCCATCCAAAAACCATAAAGTTATTTCCAGTCAGACAAACCTTAGTTGATCAAATAAAGAGGCGACTTTAAACCCAAAACTGCCTGGGGGAGGAATAACTTTGGGCATGACCGTACGTGTTTATTTGTAAAGAGGGTGATCTGATCACTCAGGTCGGACTTTAGTGCCATGTGGGAATCGTGGTTGCTGCTTGTCTACTCATGTCCCCATCAGCCGCAACCGATGGCAGTACCAGGTCTAAACGGGGCCCCAATCTTTCCTCTTCCAAAGATTTGGATTTTTGGGTTTCCAGTTTCCAATCAAGCTGGAAATTGTCCATTTCCAGTCAACAGCCTATTCCTCTGTGAATCTCCACTTCTTACTGCCTATATGCAGCGATTAATAAAGGGATCAGACTTTTTATCCATTAATTCACCAAGGTTTTTTATCAAAGGTTTTATTTGCTTTCAGGAACCTTCTACACTGACACACATAAATAAATAAACGAAGATCTACAGCAGCTCTAGCTTCTGTTTCCGCTGTAGATTCTGAAAAGCCCTGCGCCAGCCAAGCTGAGCAGATTAAGGTGATAAATGGCTGCGTGCTGCAGACAGAGCTTTACCTGTAGAGCTGTCTTCTCCTCTGGGTCTCGACATTTGGACTGTACTCCTCTCCATCCCTGCACGCACGCAGACGTACATTAATGTCCTCATCTAAATATAATATGCTGAAAGTTACATGGAAAATATGCGCTTCGGGCAAGGTTACCTGCTTTCTGCATGAGCGCTCTCCGGAGTGCAGAGTGGCTGCAGAGATAAAAAAAAAAAGAGACGCAGAGGAGAAATTAGCTACGATCCGTTCCGTCTTTTCTGCCGTGTCCTCCTGTTTCGTCCGTTTCGGTCTCTTTCTCTCACCTCTTTGCTGAAGATTCGTTCTCGTGCCCTTTGGTACTCCTCTTCCCTTTCCTCCACTGACTTACTTTGCCTCTCACGTGAAGGGTGGTGGCGGCCCTGTTTGGAAGAGAAAAAAAAAAAAAACAGGAGACGAGTCAAGGATAGGCCGTGATCAACGTCCGCTAAGAAGATCGTTCTCAGGAGCACGGGCAGACCTGATCGTCTGAACTGTCCCTCTTTAACAGTATTTTCAATGGGAGGGTCTCCTCGGCCTTATCCTTGTGAACCATATCGGAGAAACGCTGCTCCGGTCTAAAGCAGACAAATATTCAAACATATTAGCCCGAACTGATGGGAAAGCAGCCACAGAAAAAACACACAGATGGATCGTGCGTGCTTACATGCGTGTGTTGCTGGTCCTGTTGATGATGACAGACTTGCCTGTCTGGTCCACGTTGTGCTCCATGCCAAAGTAGGCCGCCACCCGATGGACCAGCATGCGGTGGTAGGACGACATTTGATGGAACTTCTTAAAGGGACTGAGAGAGACAGAGGAGATGCAGATGAACTTTAACTACCAGGGCCGGTTCTGGGGGAGGTTGGCTAATGGCTTTCTGCCCAGGGTGGCATGGCCTAAATGTCACCACAAGACCCAAAAATGATCTGTCAGTCGCGCTCAGGTTGTTTGTAACTTATTTACTGTATTACTCAGTGGTAATATGCCCCTGTCGAAGCAGTGAACAGTGTTAACACACACACCCATCCATCGTTTGTTTGCATTTGTGTGGTATGCCAGTTAACACATCAGCTGGAATGACAGATTTGCCGCAGAAACTGGACCTGGGCATCAAACGGCGACGCAGAAACACAGAGCTTCACACGGGCTAACCTATTGCTGTAGATGAAATCAGTCATGACCTGCTCCAGTTTCAGCAGTGTCAGACGGTCTCTGGGGTTGCTGTTGAGGGTGTCCTGAATAAACTGGTCCAGATCTATGCCGGTGGAATCGGTGTACTCCACGCTGGACTCTGAGAGAGACGCAGAAAGCAGAAATGAATAACACAAACCCGGCGGTGCAATATCAAAAGCCCTGGGAGAACCGCCTCTAAAAAACACATTTATTACATTTAAAACTGTATCTTCTTTAACACGTGTCTTTGTGAGGCCTCTCTCTTACACACCTTTGGACAGGGACGGTTTAACTGGATCGGGGCTGCTCTCCCGGTCTCTGTCCCTACTGGAGGTTCTCTCGTGTTCATGGCAGCTAGACGGCCCGTTTGGGTCTGGAGATGCCTGAAACGGGAGAAAATAAAAGAGTCGTTTTAGCGCTGCAACGAGGCTACAGCGGGGCTGGAAGATCATGGCGTGTGAGTGCATCTCCTACTTTTGTTTCCTCGAACGGGGAGGACTCCTCGTCGCTGAACGCCAAGCTGCGCACCAACTTTCCTTTGGGCTGAAACAGATGCACAAGCATTTTTTTTTTTTACAAGTTCACAGGACCCACTGCAGTCGATATCCCAGTAAGAATGAGTAATGAGAGGAGGCGCAGCTTTAGCTTACCTTGAATTTTTTCTTTGGTATTACCTGGTTACAGTGTTCCTGCGGGTGAGGGAGCGATTTATTACCAGAACTTAAAATATGAGCGGTGTTGGGGGGGGGGGAAATGGATCGTCTTAGTGTGGTTAATTAGCAGTACGCGAATGTTAAATGTCTCTTACCTCCTGCTGAAGCTTCTTAATGTCAGCGTGGCGCTCCTCAGCCCCCATCTGACTGCAGAGGGGTGGACATGGGGACTGGGAGGGGCAGCTTTTTGTGTCACAGGCTTTTACAAGGACATCTGCACTCTCTACAGCTGCCTCCGTCATCCTTCTGAAAAACACGCACTCTCTCTCTCAAGCGTTCCCCCGTTTTGGCCAAATAATGATGTATTTGTACACTTTTATTTCTATTTAAAGACACCTTCGGCTGGATGCTTACCCGGTTCCTGCGATTGTTTACTGGAGAGCCTTACGAGTGAATGATGGGCTCATATATCCCATGTTCCTACAGGGCAGCAAGAAATGCAATTATCGCGCCTGCCTATGCTCGGTTCCTCTAACGTTCTCCTCTCTGCAGGCCCATTCAGCGGTCAATGGAAAACAGCCTGAAGAAATAGGGAAACATGAGAGAGAGAGGGGGGGGGGGGGGGGCTGTCAGCGAGTGTTGTATGACAGAAACACGGCCACATGCTTGTTTCAAACGGCTGCTGGAGCATAAAAGCCTGGCTCCAATCTTGTGCTCATTTGTGTGTGAACCTCTGTCTGCACTTCCAGAACCCTCCCTTGGCTTGACAGCTAATTGCTGCCTCCACAGTCGTAATTGTTTTACTGCGAGCGCGCCCCGCGTCCTCAACGCACGCGCGCGCGCCTTGCGCTCGGGAGTCAACCCGGCCGTGCACTGGGCTCACGGGTGCGTGCTGCGTTTGTGTGCCCGTGCGTTTAAAGCGCGCCCTTGAGCTTTTCTTAGAAACAGCAGCTGCGGAGGAGAGAGAGAGAGAGAGCATCATCTGATCTGGCAACCGATATTCCCAAAATGCCGAGCCGAATCCCCGATCCCTGCGGTGAGACGGTTGGAGGGACCGGAGAGAGACGCGATAAACCCGCACACACAAAGGAGGAGGGAGACGTGGCATTCCAGCGTGTTCTGTGAAAAGGAGCGCAGCCTGCCGTAACACGCTCCTCCAGGGGACGCTTCGGCCTGCAACACCTGAGAGGGAATAACGAGCTGTGAGGATGCTGAGTCCCACAACATGACTATTTAACAGCTGAACGGAGTTTACTCCCCGCCGGCATCTCCCTGGAAAAAGCGCAGCACAAATAAGAAAATATTGTTTACATTGAAATCATTGAATTTACAGTTGAAAAGGACCTGCTAGGACTGCACATTTAGGATTGTTGTATAAATGTATACTATGTATAATCCAACCTTTTACAGTAAAAAAAGAACTTATCACAGCTTTCGCAAGAGATCCACCAAGCAGTCGGCCAGAAAACGGACTCCAATCAGCTGTGATTGGTGATCAGGTTTTTTCTGCCCCTGTTCATTAAATGTATATAAGCTAAGATCTCCCACCCTCTTCGGTCTATTAAGGCCGGTTCTTTCAGCTTAACAGAACATCAGATAGAGATCAGGAACACATGTTCTGATCTATTCCTTCATTTGCTGTTGGATTAAAAATGACCTTCTTGATCAAAGAACCCGCAGCACTTCTTTCCTGTCTCATGTATTTGAATCCTTAAAACAATCAGTATTGGAAAAATAAAATTGTTTTAGACAGGTGGGACCTCAAAGAAAACCAGGGATGTTATTGGCTGGATGGACCAACCAGGTCCTTTCTGTCAGGTCCCACCTGCAGATTCAGATTTTTTTGTACGGACCATAAAACATAATAATAAAAGATTTTCAGCAGGTTATTTAACTGAGATTATAGTTTTAAGCATAGATATCTAACTTTTATTGTATTTTTTGTAAACTTAACTTTAGTTAATTATACATGTCTTTGGTAGACATGTTTATAGTCCAAAATGGTGAGAGTTGTTACTTGAGATGCATTTAATCAACAGAAAGAAAAGTTAGATTTCCCAGTATTTGATGTGCTGTTCAATGGGAAATGGATCGTATCTTTATGATAAACCAGTAACCAAAGCAATCCACTAAGAATGCGTTTGTTGCGTCAGAAATGTTATATTTATAATTTTATATTAATTAGATCCACATAGAGATGCAGAAATCTGTTTTTTTTTCTGAACAATAGTGATTTGCTGTTTTCTCTGAGCCAATTCCAGCGTTGACTTATTCCGTTGCTCTTTTTCTAAGGACTACAACACATAAAACAGAACAGGTGTAGTGTGGATACTTTTGAATCCCACTGGGAATTACGCAGTTGTCTCCATTTTTGCATCATAGCATACGTCTCTAACCTTTATTACCTTTATTTTTATTAACGAGAAGCTGTGTCAATGAACGTGCTTTTGGCTAGTGGGTTTATAGACCAAACACTGTGGGCTCTATTAGTGTTGTTGAGTTTAATAAACAGGAAAAATCTGTTTTTTGTGTGTCTTTTATTTCTCAGAATTGAACCTGCCGATATCCAGATTGTATCGGGTTACTTGGTGCCTCTAAACGGTGAAGTGCCGATCAAAGCACCAACCACTGGGAGCCCTCGTGTGTGCCTCCAGCGGCTAAAGCTTTACAGTTAACAAAACACTAATAAAGATCTGTATCTGGCTTGGCGCGGTGGTCTACCGCAGTCTGTGGAAGAGGAAATGGTGGAGAGTTGTATAAACAGCCCAGAAGGACATAATAAGGTTGGCGGACTCCCTAATGTGCTGTTGGCGAGTTCTTGCTGAGCTGTCTGTCAGCCAAACACACACCATGAGCGCTGCCCTGTGGCCAGCCCTGACCCCAGACCTCAGAGAGGGAGGGGTGGGGGGGGGGGGGGGGGATCAACACATCTCCTTTAATTATGGCGATCAAAGAGAATCTGGATGTAAAGCAGGAGGAGGCATGCTGGGGTCGGATTATGCCTGTGAATTTACACCAGTAAGAGATGATATGTCAGGCGGCGTATGAGGAGGAAGGGTACGGAGCAGACGAAAAGGATGAGGAGAGACGAGAAGGCATTTTGCAGGGGCTTTTGAAGGGGAAAGAGGAATGAATGGAGGCAACGGAGGAAGGAGAGAAGCGAGGAATCGGTGGCAGAGGCGCTCGCAGCCACGCTCCTGCTTGCAGGCTTTTCAGCCGACGGCAGTGAAGAGGGGATTAGAGCGCAGCCACCGGTTTTTGAGCTGAGCGCTGCAGAAGTGGCCGGCCGCCCGGGGAGAAGGTGTGACACGATCATTAGCGTGTGACGGATGGCGGCGGGAGGCATGGAGCACCAGTTCCCGCTACATCATCATCCATCTGCTGCTCTCTGCGAAGCCTCCCGAGCCTCGGAGCCACTCGCCCACCGGGAACCCTTTCTTCTCCGGCCAAAAGCTGCCCGGCTCATCTCTGCTGACACGCAGACGGGACAGGGAACAAATCCAGAAGCTACTTTAAGGCTTTAGACTGCCATCCTTTTTGTAATTAACACCCCCCCCCCCCCCAAAAAAAAAAAGACAATCTACCTATCAATAGCATATCACTGTAGCTTGGCTGCTTAGATTTGTCACCGTGAACTCTGTACTTATAAATATTTATATCCATATTTTCCATCTGCAGTTTGCTCTATCAGCTGCCCCTCTCCATCTCATGAAAAGAATAAAAGACCAAGTCCTCACTGCCTCTGGTCAAAACTGAATCAGAATTTCATGTTTTTTTTTTGTTTTTCTTTCTCTTCAGCCAGGGAGCTCATTAGGAAATGATCAGGAAGTCGATTCCAAGACGATATTGTGAATTTGGAGGCTAACCCATAATGTTTCAGGACGTTGCCTCCAAGCTTCTAATTGAGGAACAACAGAATACATTTTGTGTCATAATTTCAATTTCAGTTTTGCCTGCGTGCGTGCGTGCAGCTTTTAATTTTCTCTAAACAAGTTTCATTTTCATTTCCCTTTCGCCGCATCTCTTCGCGAGCCCTCAGCAGGAAACGCATTATCTCACACTCCACCTTCAAGACGCCTAGAGAGCTAGCTGAAACTAGGTTGCACATGTGAGATTTAGGTTGTACTGTCCCGTCATCAGCACCTGGCCCGCCGCATCAGCCTTATCGCGAAGGTGACTTGTGGTTTTCACAGCTGCATTGCTCTGCAGCTGATCTCAGGCGACACACACGAGCGCAACGCAGCAAGGTGGCGAGAGGCGCTGCTTCTCTTGTAGCTGGAAGGGACTCTGAAAGAAACGTTGGGAAATGCACGGCAGTGTCGGCGCGTCCGGCGTTGTTGCAGGCCACCCCATTTCACATCGTCCTGGAGGCGCCCCTGCCTGGGGAGGGAGATTCATCGCATTGTTTCAGCGCTATCGTCCGACGTTTCTATTCGTGGTAGAAACGTCGGTTTATCACGGCAACGACAAACTGCGTTGAAGGATGCAAATGTTGCCGGGATTGCTCCCTTTGCTGTTTGCCCCGTTGTTGGTTCCACGGCAGCGTCGATAAATATCAACATGTATAAAAACGCGATTAAACGCAGTTACTGTGCGCAGACGGGGGGAAATATTGCATTTTGTTATGTACCTGGGGTCACGAAGAAGCGTACGCCACGATGGGAATGACTTTCTTGAGTAGTGTTTGTGTTTTTTGGAGGCTCTGACTGCATATAAGAAGGAAACATGGTCAGAAATACTTTTGTCAGTCTGCACCGGTGTTATCACGATAAACGCTGCACAGTATCACGAAACGTCTCCCTTCCTCTTCCCCTGTTCTAAAAGTCAACAATCGTGTTGTCAGTTGTTTTCTAGTATGGTGCAGCCCTACTGCGACTGTTCAAAGACCAGATGGCATGAAGGGGCCACGGATCACAATCCCTATGCTCACACATACAAAATTAAACATCAGCAAAGGCGCACAGTTTCAATCCGAGTCCTTTATGTCCTCAGCAGGGCCTTCTGTAGCTGTCGCATCCTTATGCATAATGTTTTTGGACAGAGTTGAACTATTATACTGTATTTCTCATTGAGAAGCCATTCATATATTATCATTTCATAGTTAGGTTCAGTATTTTTACGTCTTTTTTTTAATGATCATTTAATGCCTCTGTAGTTACCATGTTCTGGGCCCGTGGGGGCCGTGTCAGTAACCCACGCTTAATTACTCGAAGGATGCGGGGAGTCAGCTAACACGAACAGGTGGCCCCGCTGCGGCTTCCTGTTGACCCGCATAGCCAGACGGACAAGTGTTTGGCGGTTCGGGAAGCGACCTCCCCCGGGCTCCGGTTGGCCAGGGGTGTGACCAGGACCGGGCTGAGCTGAACTGAGCTGACACACCGGGCTATTTTTACTCCGAACCAGGAGGGAGCGGGACGTAGCGGAGCGGACCCCCTGCTCCGGGACTTCACCGCGCTGCTCGGGCGGGTGAAGGATGTACAGCTGTGTGTGTACGGGGGGGGGGTTGCTGGTTTGAACCCACCAGCAGAAACACTCTCTGACACAATCAAGTTTTATTCGCTCTCGTTTCGGCAGAAGCTCGGACCTCAGAGTGAGAAGTGTTTCTCAGCCTTCACCGGAACCCACAGCGGAGCCGCTGCGGTACAGACGAGAGCTGCGGCTGATCCCCGCTAGCTGGAGTCAGACCTCCACATTTGCCCGCTTGTCATCTCATAGTTTCTGATAAATATCTGGCGCGTTACCGGCTCCGCTCAAAACAACTCGACATGATGATGATACAAACAAAAATTAAGCAAAGGGAGTGGAGATAAAGGAGGCGGCGTCGATGTCACGCCCGCGGGGCGACCGTTGGTCAGCCCCGTCGCCGTGACACCGACCGTTAGCTTACCGTGAGATGACGTCCCTCCGACCGCAGCTCCTCCACACAGCGTGTCCGTCGACTGAACGGCTCTGTCGCTCCTCCTCAGACTTTTTGGTCTTCTCCGTGGAGGCAGGAGGAGCAGGGGGAGGAGAAGCAGCAGCAGCAGGAGGAGGAGGAGGAGAGGAGGACGGGCCGACAGCTCTGAACCCTGAGCCAGTCACGCGCTTACACGCGCACACAAAGACACGCGCGCGCGCACACCCAGAGAGCCAGCTTCTCTCTGCAGCTTTATTTCACCTGCAGTTTATCCCTGTGTTTAACCTCTCAGCCCTTTGTTGCTCCCACTCAAAGTAAAAACAAACAAACAAACAGACAGAAAACAAAGACATCATTTCACCTTTTAATTCATTTGTGTTTTTACTTGCTTTTTTTTGTAACTTCTGTATTCACAAAACATCGTATTTCAGTAGGGTCTAAAGATACAAACATAAACATAAAATAGAATATAGCTGAGAAAGATAAATGTTTTTCTTGGGGTTTTTCTAATAAAAAAATATTTCAAGTGTGGGGTACGTTTCTATTTAGATCCAAGTGAGTCATTAAATAGTGAACCTGTATTTTTTCTTATGTTTTTTTTTTTAGTTTGTTGCGGCTTCATGAGGAAACATCCTTTACAATTTGGTTTTCGTACAAACTCATAATTACTTCATTTGGCACTTTAAACTACGATAATCTAATGCAGAAATGATCAAACATGACCTTTTCCAAGAAAAGTTTTGACCTGTTTGAATCATATCTTGTAAATCCTGGATAAATTCATTACCATTGGTGGTGAGAAATCGCTGTTTCGGAAAATGAATACCTGTGTACCCCGAGTCATACTTCATGGTCCACTTCTTTTTAGGTTACAGATCAATTATCAGCTATATTTGTTTGCTGGTGCAGGTTTACAGATGTATCCTGATGACAGAGTGTTTTATGTAGCTGCTAAGGACATTGGAATTGCTATGATGACAATTGTAATGTAATACATCATGCATTTCTAATCTAATAAATTCTGTTGTAGCTTTGGCTGTCGAATTGTTTGTCCCGGTGGAACATGAGCCTCTGCCCCACCCTTGAGTTGTTGGTTTTCTGAGCCTTCAACAGATCTCACTCCCGGATTGCCCTTCATTTTCCGCCAGTCAAATCTGCCCAGCTTCCCTGTCCCTGCCCCTGCTAAACAAAAGGATCCCAACACAACCTGTGATGGCCCATCACATAAAAGTTGAAGCTCGTGGCTGTAATGTGACATTTGAGAAAGGGGTATGGTTAGTTTTGCAAGGGAATGCATGTGCAAGCAAGAGAGAGAGAGAGAGATAGGGAGAGATGTAAGATAGATATAACAGTTTTCCTAGATGTGGCTTTTAATTTCATTTTACATTAACCATACCAGGGCAATATAGCTATTCATTCATTCATTCATTCATTCATTCATGCATTCACTCATTCATTCATTCATCCATTCAGCCAATCCATGGTAAAAACAATCTATGTCAGAACATAAAGAGTATGTTATAGTCTGTGCCAGATTGTAAAATAATTTCAATCTAAACACAAATCCTGAAAGACCCATACCAGATTCCAACATGTCATTGTTTATGAATCAACAAAGACAAAATTTAAAAGCTGTATGTGAAAAGCTAAGAACATCTTCTGCATGACTTTATCAGTCTCTCATGCCACAGTGAAAGAATTTTGGACAATTTGTATTTCCAACACTGCTTTGCAGATTGCAGGGCTTTTCTTTTCTTTCTTTTTTTCTTACTGCCAGCTCACCTGAGATTCTAACACAGCGGGTGTCTAACATATAAATACGGCAAAAAAGAAAGTTTCTTGAACATACATCAACTGTTATATTAAATCCTTAAAGCATGGATTAAGGTGAACATGATCAGTGAACCTCTCATTTTATACACACTGAAATTACAGTGGAGCCATTTCTCCTACAGATATCTAGAGAAAACCCCAACTTTGAAGCCTACTATATTCACTTTCCTTAAGATCAGATGACAACATGCCTGGAAACACCAACTTACATCAAGATCTAATCAATCAGTCGATCCAAATAAGAACATCCTCACGTCTTAACCTCTATTATGACATGGCACACGCTCTTTGCACAGCAGTTTATGCATTCTGCGTTTATGGATTAAGTTAATAATTAAAAATCTGCCACAGCTCAGTGTTATCGCAACAAAAGCAGCATTTAATTACAGAGACAAGAGCAGCACACATACAGCCTATTGTGTGACAATAATTACACAGCCTATTATGTCACAGTTTGGTTGTTTTACCTTGATGAATAGCTGAAACATGGCTGCCTACTTGTTCCAGTGCATTCAGAGGCAGGGAACTGGAGAATCAACGTGTCAGTTTGCTCTGTTGCTATTGGTGCAATTCGATGTGATGGTTTAATTATTATTATTGTTTTATAGTTCCTGTTTTAAATGTAATTCTCTTTCCTGTAAAGCACGTTGAATTACCTTGTGTATTATCACCATGTTGCTATAGAAATAAATTGCCAAATACAAATTGGCCTGGTGGTTCTTAGGGCATTTACCGCATCATTTCTTTTGTAAGAGATTTTTAAGGAAAAATCTCCATTTCCAGCTCTGTCCTGGTTCAAGTTGTATCTAACAGAAGGAGTTTTCCTTTTTAATTTTCAGAGATTGTTCCTTTTTGATAACCCTATCATGTTTGGAGTTAATAAGGTATTCATCTTTGCTGTTCAATTTATATGTGCAGCTTTTTAAATCTACTTTTTGGAAACATTTTAGTTCCTTTTCATTGTATAAATTTTGGCATCTGGCTCCAACTGCAGTAGTTTTGAGTGTTTCTGACACCCCCTTAAAGATGGATTAAGTAAATTAATGCTGTTCAAACCTTTTCAAACCCTCATTTTGTTCAAAACTTTGAACAAAGTCCATTAGAATATTCAGATTTTGTCTTTTTACTTCAAATTTCGAAATAGGCTTGTCCCACTAGTTGATACACACACAGCAGGACGTCGGTTTAACAAGAGCATCCCTCTTAGTAAGATATTTTGGATATTTCCTACTTTCATACTAGGAACAGGGAAGAACTGATGGGAAGATGAATAAGGCTTATTAAGGGGAATATATATCCAATCAATCTGGCTGAGCTTCAGCTATTTTGCAAAGAAGAATGGGGAGAAAAGAAAATCAGTCCGTAGATGTGGTATAATGTGGAAGAAATGTACCCCAAAAGATGCTTTAGCCTTGATTGGAGTGAAAGGTGGCTCTATAAAGCATTGACTCTGCGAAGCTGAACGTGATTCTCAGCTGTTTTATTATCTTTAAATGTTGATTTCTATGTATTCCTGTCCTTCAGCTTCAAAATTATGCAAACATATGTTGTGTCGGTCTTCTACATAAAATCTCAATCTAATACATTGACGTTTTGCAGTTCTAACGGAACAAATTGTGGAAAAGTTCATTGACTGTGGATGCCTTTGCAAGGGACTGTATGAAATATGAGTAGGAGGAAGATATCCCCTTGGTGTTACAAACTTCATTGCCCTGCAGTGGCAGGAGCCTGGTATCCTTTATCAGTCTGCTGTGTGCACTCACAGCAGAGCCCTCCTGAATCCAAACCATCTAGTCTACTCTTTCTATGCTTTCACCACATCAGATACAAGCAAGAAGGTATCCTGTTACCCGGCTGACGTCTTATCAAGCCTCGTATCTGTAGTGCAGCCAGGTCTCTTTTAGAAAAACGATCATGTGTACGAATGGATGCTTACTGATGCAACCATCCTTCACAGACGTTAAACGCACAGGGGGCACGGCTGCACCTGCTGGTGTCGCTGGATAGAAATGAGCTCGTGGATCTCTTGATAGTCTCGCTTTCTTTCTCGTGCTGTCTCTGTACCACAGTTAAAGATTGATTATTAGATTTCGAAAAAAGACTTAGAAAAGAGAACACGCAGAGTGCCATATAGGACTTAATCTGGGAGATTTAAAATTAGATTTAGACACAGAGAATCCCTTGGTAATGAAGCTTGTCCATGCGCTTTTTAGTCCCATGGGCGTATATTTGTTATATTGTAGAAATATTAAATGCAGCCCACATCTGGATTCTTTCCACTTTCAGCTGATTTAGCAAAAGACACAGTGACCTTCTCCAGGTGCAAAAAAAACCTCACAGCAAATGAGGGAATCAAAAACAGCAACACAGCCCGTTTCAATAAAAGGGATTTTTCTGCTGTTTCTGACACAGGTCCTGTTGGGAAAGCAATTAAGACCCAAATGGGACAGCAACTGAAACACACCGATCTGGGAGAGGATGGGAGCCTGAATCCCAGAGACTCATTCACATTTCATTAATTCTACTCTCACTCGGTTCAAAGTCATTCACAGACCCCATTATTCTCAGCAAAGAAGCACGGAAGAGAGGCCCAGTGATGAATGTAGTTTGGAGGAGATGAAACGAGTTCACAGCTTCACCCTTTGTCCCAGAATAGGAAATTACTGAAAAATGTCTGAAGTTGTTAATATCTACATTTAGCCAGGGCCTGCTATAGCAGGTTTAAATAGCTGATAATAACATATAAGCGGACAAGTCAACAATTTCTCTTGTCCTTCATAAGGATGCAGTTCTTCACGATGAAACCAGTCTACGTGAAATATCCAACCTTTCTGCTATATGCCTTGATAAAAATATTTGTAAATCCAGTGAAATTGCAAGTATATTGGAGTTTTCTGAGCTAACAATTTCTCTTTAAACTGTGTTTATTTAGCTGAGGGAATATTGGATCGCTTAGTAAATGTAGTATTCATTCATTCAATAAGAAAAGTCAGGATTAGTAACCCTCCCATGAGTAGCTGCTCGTTCTTACACACTACATCCTCCAAAAACATTTTCTTTATTCTATTTCAGCCACTCTCTGGTTCACTCTCAAGAGTGTTGTGTTGTTGAAGGATTTACTTCTTGTTCATCCTCACAGATGATCTCTCAATGTCTCATATCCTGCTGTTTGAATGTGATGCAGGACTGGTAGTAGGATCGGTGACTTCAAACGGCTCGGTCCCTGAGGCAGCAAAACAACTAAAAATCATGTAATTTTCACAAATTCACCCTCAATGCTGGTTAGCACCAAAGGCATCTTTATAGTGGAAGGGCAACTTCATTATTGGTTTGAGGATGGGCCAGTATGAAATTCTCACATTATGATATCCTGATATCTGAGTAAATAGACCACAGTTTTTAAGATATTTCTTTTTAGACAAATCTAAAAAAATATGTATAACATGTGCTAAGTTGTTGCCATTTTGCTTTAATTCAATCTGAGAAACTCACACGGATGGAAAAGACAATTAGAAGAATTTTATTGATACAATATTTTAAGACTTTGGCACTCAGACCTCTGCAGGAAACATTCACGCTGAATTATATATTCAATATGCGTAAGCAGGTGTATGAGAATAGGGATGTTTCCCCCCCAGGCTGGTGGTGGAGTGAAGATAGACGAAGTTTTGTTCAGTCCATATGATGATCTGTTTGAGCTAGATGTCCGACTTGATAAACACAGGTTTGCATGAACTGTCCATGATGAGCAAGCATGAAGCGACTGTGGAGAGGAAAAACTCCTCTTTGGGAAGAAACCTCTGGCAGAACCAGGCTCAACATGGCGGTCTTCTGCCAGACCGTTTTAAGGAGTGACAGGGAATTCCATAAGAGTCCAGGAGGAATTACACTCTGACAGGGACGAGGTTGAAGGAGGACCATAGGAAGCCAGGCGGAGCTTGCTACGATGGTGGAGAAGGGGATGGAGGTGGGTTGAATCCAGTCATCAGAGTCCAAAACAGACACGGCGCAGCCACCGCTTGCTCGCTGAGCAGAAGGCCGAGACGTGAATGTGGAGTTCTTTTAAGGTGAACCCAGGATGCTGATTGGCTTCGAGGAGGAGCAGTTCAAAGCTGATAGGCTTGCGACGGAGGCGGATGAGTCTCTGATTGGATGGAGGTAGGCAATAGAGTTTCTTCAGTCTGAATTTCCACTCAAGCTCCATTATAGAGCTACATGAGAATAACAAGTTGGTATTAGCTGGCAAATTAGTAAGGGTGTCTAAAGTGGTACTGTAGCTTAAAAACATGCCACTCACAGCTTTGCTGACGGTTCATACAGCTGAAGGAAACTCTGGTCACTCCAGCGCTTTCTGCCATATCGTATCAAAAGGACTCTAAACTGCAGGAACATTGTGACAGACCATTTTAGCAGGTTTGAAACCAAAACATTTTAAGGCTTTGTTTTAGCTTCATACTGGTGATTACCAGTGTTTTTTGTTTGATTTATCTTGGACTCTAAATTCCAAAACCATTGATTTTTTTTATTTTATATTTGCTACTAAATATCCCTGAACGGCTAACCTCCCACTGCAGGCCAAATCTAAACAAATCTCTTTCCTTGATCACTCCTCCATACAGCCAAATGAATCAAGTATGGTGTCGTCTGCATAAAGGTGCACTTTAGCTATAAGATGTCTGTGTATTTGATTTTCTCGGAGCTCAGATCTGAGAATGAGGTCACGTCTATGTTCAGAGCGTTCCAATAGAAAGTTGGGAAAGCAGTGGTATTTATTTTTTTATGGTGCTAAACAATTATGCTTTAAAACATAAAGGGAACATATCCACAAAAACAAATTGTACTTGTACCATTGTACTAATGGTTTATTGCGGGACAAACCATTAGAAATGCTAAATTTTTTTAGACCTTTATCTTTCATTATTTTTCATACCCACAGCAGCCATGTTGGATTTTGAACCTTGGGTTGTTCGGCGCCCTCCAATTCTCACAGTAGGAATTCAGATTTAAGGGGGCGTTCACGTATCTCAAAAAATCTAACTTTCAACTACAAAAGTAATGCATCAATATTTTTTTATAAAGGTTAGTTATTAAAAATGGAAAACAAGCGGGACTAATGATTAAGCCTTGGGGGACTTTTTAAAATCTTCAAATAGTTAAGCTTACAGTACACCTAGCTGCAAAAACACACTGTCCTTATGTATTATTTATTCATATATTAGTGTGTCTGTGTTTAATTGATGCATTTATGTAAATTTGTTATTTAAAGAAAAGTTAAAGTTCAGACTGTGACAGTATCATGCATTCAGCAGCTTACACTAACTCTGAAACATTAGTGTCATAAATGTATTATGAGCATGTGTATTTTTTAAGAGGTTTCAGTGACCTCAATTAACAAAACACAATCAAAGGTTATTTACTTACTAGTTCATTTAAGCAATTATTTTGCTTGTATTTTAAACGTGTTTATAGTTAAAATTTACAGTAACTGTGACATTAAAGGGGAATCCATGATCTAGACCAGGGGTGTCAAACGTACGGCCCGCGGGCCGGAACCGGCCCGTGGAACCATTTAGTCCGGCCCGGCGGCCAAATGCATTATCATTATTCAACAATGATTGCCGAAAAAAACGTTTCATTGAAAACCTGCAGTTCCTATATTGTCCACGAGTGGCGCTGTATTATTCAGAGTAGACAACAAGCAGTATTCTTTGAGTTCCGGGTCAGAGGTGAACTCCTCCGTGTTGTTGCTGCTAATGCTAGCAGTGCTAGTGCTGCCGTTTTTCCTAAATTACTGAAGGATATTGTTGAATCAAGTCCAATTAACCCAGACGAAGGATTCCATTGGGTGTTTTCTGGCAACCACTCGACGGTGAGTTGTTTATTTTAATGTCGCTTTTATATTATAGTATAAATGCGGTTGGCTACACGCCCGCTTAAAATGTATGTATTGGCATCTTAAAAATGGTCTTATCGCTTAAAAGATCGTTCTATTTTTGTTCATTTTGCGGCCGAATAGGAGGGATGTTCTCAAAGCGTTAAATAAACCCTTTGATTTTTCTAAATTTTGTCTTTTAAGGATAATTTTAAGTTACTTTTCATTAAATTTGTCATTTGCCTATGGAACTCTGGATGGATGGCAGTTTAACTGTCTTTAAGTGCTAATTTTTGTTTTTATTTATGACCTTGTTTAGGTCAGGGTTTTTTCCCCCTGTTCCGACCCATGATGGGAGCTACCTGATGACCGCAGCTGTGCGGTAGGATTTAATTGAACCGGGCTATTTCATTTTCCCGGACCTATTGCCGTGGATCATAGACTAAAAAAAAAAGAATCATTTATTGATGGACCATTAATCATCCTGCAAACAAAAGGACAGACTTAAATAAGAGAAAGAAACTCTTGGGTGTTATTAGGGTTATTTTCTGTTGTTTTCCTGTTGTGTTTGTTTATATTCATAGGAAAATCATAATACTATTATTGAATACCTCCCTAAATGTATGTAAAAATTTAAGTTAGAATACAATAAGTACTTGTCTGTTATTCACACACAGGCTCCTCAGCCGAACCTTTCTGACTGCCTCTTACCATATATGGCTGTAGTCAGGCGCCAAGCTTTAATAAGCGTTACAATCGGAACTAACAGCAGCACTGAGCTTCAGATGTGGAACATTGATTTTAAATAATTTCTTAATTTCTTATCTGTTTGATGTATTTTGTCATGCAGGACGGTGTTTTTAAGTCCCAAAAACTGTGAAGAAATGTTTTTCAACATCTTACAATCACTGTGACCAGTTCCTTTGCATAATGCACTTAAATAAATGTTTAACTGAGTAAAAGTATTGTTGAAATTGCAAATACTTTTCTTAAACTCTGAGGTTATTCTTAATATGTTTTGTAAAAGTGAAATTCGTTTAGTATAAAAATCAACAGCAAGTCCACTTTTATTAGTTCTATTTAATCTTGCAATGAGTTTACATGTGTGGCCCCTTTGAGATCAGATTAAGATGAATGCGGCCCCTAGACCAAAATGAGTTTGACACCCCTGATCTAGACTGAAAGTTATAACCACAAGTTACAGAGATGACTGAGCGAGGGCCACAGGATGTGCGTCATCCGTAATATAGCAGACATTTCTGCCTATGTGCATCACCACCAAGCACACACACTCATCTACACAGGTTGGTGATGGCACTTCACGGATCATTTTACGTCAACGCTCAACACATGGGACAGTTTTTTTTATTTTTTTTTGTCTCCTCAAACAATCAGTCTGCAGACAGCTGGTGTGAATAAAATTTAAAATGTGTTCTGAGCACTGGCACGACAGGAACACACAGAGACACACACAGCTGCTGCATGAGGCTTGTTTCAGCACGGCTGTCTTTGTGTGTGTGTGTGTGTGTGTGTCTGAACATGAGGCCGAGACTCAGCGGCGCTCACATGCGCGTGCACAGAGATATTGCTGTTGTGGCTTGTTAGGTAACACACTCATCAGAGAGAGGACAGCTGAGAGTGTGTGTGTGTGTGTGTGTGTGTGTGTGTGTGTGTGTGTGTGTGTGTGTGTGTGTGTGTGTGTGTGTGTGTGTGTGTGTGTGTGTGTGTGTGTGTGATACAGTTACATCAGTTCCAGCTCTTCAGCATGGTGTAGAAATGTCCGTTAAGGCCTTACTGGAAGAGGGATCAGAGCAGCTATGGTCTTTAGGGAGCCAGCAGTTTGTAAATGTACCATCTCCTGCCTTTAGATCTATGCAGTATATTTTTTAAGTATCATGTATTAGTCTAAAAAAAACCCGCTGTTTTAAAAGTCTTTTTCAGTAGGGATGCATTATTAACAACACAGGCTTTTAAAATGGTTTAATTTCCCCTGGTATAGTCATTGGATAATTTCCTCTCTGGCTGTGTGGTGGATGCTGAGTCTCAAGTTGGCAGAAAATCTAAAAACAGCAGGAAACATCTACTTTGGCTGTACCCAAAGGTCATAGAATCAGCTTACCAGGGATGTTATTTTTTTTAATCAACACATGCAACATGAATTTTTAAATCAATAAGAAAGAACAGCTTGAAAGCAACGAGCAATTATCAGGTTTGGGGGGGCCTTTTTCTTCAGCCTTTTCTGAGTGTTTGCTGCCTGCCTGGCTTGTTACCATGTGTGTTGACATGGTTTGTGGTGGGCTACTTTAACCGGGGTGAGATAGTGGGCATCTGACAAAGCTTTGTAGACAAAACCATAACACTGAGCTCAGCTCTCCCACGAATGGTGCCTCGGTGAGCCCGTTCTGCTGCCCTCCAACCAAATTTAATGAGAAAATGAGATTCAGGGGTGGGATAAAATGCAGTGCAGTCCCTCACAAGGCACGTACGCACATCTCACAATTCTCAGCAGCAAGCAGGGAACTCACTATTGCAGTGGATTTCAATTCTGGTCCTCGGGGCCCACTGTCCTACATGTTTTGGGTGTCTCCCCGCCTCCGCACACCTGTCTTAAAGAAATTGATGATGAAGAGGCCTCTGCAGTGAATGCACATGTATGGCAGCAATGAAAGATAAGTTATATATTTTTTATCCGGTCCTCATGGTCTCCCTCTTTCTAATGCTACCTTGGGCCCACATGGCAAATATAAAAAATAGCACTGACTAAGTGAACATAACCAGCTTTAAATGCTACTTTCCCAGATTTCAAATGTCTTATTTTACCCGTGCGGCACACTTTTAACCAGCTTGTTTGCTTGCATTTACCATCTCAACACAACAACAGAGTATCTGACCACAGTTCCTCATAAATCCGACATCGATGTGTGATTTGATCACTGCAGTGTGTACAGGAGATCAAGTGACAGCTCAGAAAGTGGGGTTCATAAATATTAATAGAGGCATCATGAATATTCAGAGGGCAGCCCGATGAATATTTAAACAATGATGGAGCGAGTGGCCGAGTGACTAGACACGCACAGACAAGGAACAGATAAATAGACCTCCTCTTCCTCCTCCTCTGCTTCTTACAGTCAGCAACAGCACAGAGCCCTCTTCTGAAACTGCAGTAATTCAAATTGGGCATACATTTTTTTTCATCATGTTGTTTTCACATGGTGAAGGGTTAAATAATGTTTTTAATGCCTACCAAGTCTCTTTATTTAGTTAGTTGGGAAGAATCTGCAGAGTGGAGCGTTTCTTTCCCTGCAGTACAAATAAAATGTGACGGAGAGACCCCCTTTCTTTCAGTCACTGGCCACAAGAGAGGACAAAGAGCAATTTTTATATTGCGACCACACACAGTTACTGGGTTGGTAAAAAAAGGTATAAATATTTCTCACTGTTAGAGAGCTGCAGCAAAGAGTGGCAGCTTGGGTCAACATCCATCACAGATGGAAACCTGTGCAGTTAGCTAAACTCCTTAACTGGAAGTGCTTTGCTTTGATGAAACTAAGCTTGAGAGTTTCTGCGACAAACAGTCCAGCTGAGTCTGGAGTAAAATAAAGGAAAAATATGGAAGCTAGTACCTCATCCCCATTGTTAGGTACGTACGGCAAAGGATCTGTTATACTGTATAATATCAGGAGACTTTAAATACTAAATAAGGAGGAGTCTGCCAGCAAAATGAAAATGGGTTGTCACTGGGTCTTTCGGCAAGATAGTCTGCGTTTCCATTGACCCTCAAATTGCGCAAATTGTAATTAAAAAATAAATTTGCCTAATGGAAACATAGCATTTTAAAAAAACTCAAGTTTTTCAATAAAACTTTTTGCGCTATGTGGATGAGGTTTTTCTTCTTGGCCGCATTGAAATGAGCTAAATCCTAAAAAATACCGGTGAGCATAGTCTTTAAATGCAACAACCTTGTATACTGTATCATAGAAGAAGACGAAAGGCTTTCCTAATGCCAATAGGGGGTTTTACAAGGTAAAGAGGAAACAATAATTGTAGCACTGTTGGTTTTATCAAAAACAATTACAGTATTGTTAATGTGGGATTTTCTTTTTCCTCAAAGAGTTAATTGCCAGTCTGCGTGTGCAGCAGTTGACACTGTTGCCTTGCAGCAAGGGGATCCTGGGTTTGAGTCCTGAGAGGTCATGGTGACGCTTTCAGCTTCCAGGTCTTTAGAAAGTCAATTGCTCAATGTCTTAGAGTTGGAAAAGCTAGAGGCTATTGTAAAACTTCTTCTTTATTTCCTCTGTGATTTACAGTCTTATTTCTGCTAATTTGGCTGAAAGGACAAGGCAACAGTTTCCACTTTCTATTAAATATTTGTAGAAGTTTTAGAGAGAAGGATAAAGCTCCATCGTGTCGGAGCTTTTGAGGTTTTCTACACGTATCCTCCTCTCTTCATCCTAACTGACATGTCTTTATTACATTACCACCAGAAGGAAAGGCAGCAGATAGAAAGCTCGAAATCAAGGGTTTCAGGCTCTAGTTCTTGAGGGGCCGGTGTTCTGCAACTTTTAGGCGCTGGTCCGACACGTCTGAATCAGACGGCTGAATTGCTTCTTCAGCAAAATCCTACAGAGTGCTGCCAATGACCTAAATATTTGAATAAGGTGTGTTTAAGGGGAAACAAATCTAAGATTTGCTTCACAGGATTGGACTTTGAGACTTCTGTAATGAATGCTGCTGGTGAACCCGATATTCAGCCGAACACAGGTACAGTGAAAAGGGTTTGTTGCAAATGTTCAATGCAGACAGACCAGGAGTTGCTGGTAGAACCAGACTGGACCAAATGCAGGTGAGACACACAAGAAGTGAAAACGCCACGGCAGCAGAGCACAAGTGAGGTGATGAGACGATCGGGCCGTGAGTGGGTGAGTGAGGCAGGTAGATGAAGGCTGGGGAACAGGTGAGCTGACTAGCGGCAGCAGGTGGAGCTGACTGGTGAATGAGGAGACTGAGCTGACTGGCTGGTGACAGGCTGAAAACTTCAAGTCCAAAACACACCAACAAAAACCTAAATCATGACAACCTCTGCTCTGAAGGAAAGGATTGCCAGAAAAGGAAATAAAGCGCCCTCCACAGTTATTTGCATTTATTGAAAAATATTAAAATTAAAAATTAAAAAACCACAAACTAAACAGAAGTGATGGAGACTTGACGGCCCCCGAGATGCCAATCATTGCTCAAGTTCAGTGACAGCGAGCTTTGCAGATTTCTTCATTCCTTAGCACCTCCCTCACTCTAAGTGGTGGTAAAATAAACATGGTTCCTCCTCCAGCCTGATTTCCATGTCTTAAACTTTAAAAATGCTGCAGCAACTGTAGATATTTGCCGATATTTTAGCTATTTTCTTGTAACTATTTCTTGGCTAGTGAAAAAGAACATCCTTCGGACTCATTTGAATGGTAAGTACTCTTGTGTTTCCCATTTTGAAGAGTGAATAAGAATTCTTCAAAAAGGGTGGCACTGTTGATTTTTCTTTCTTCAATAAAAACAATTATATTCATATTGCCCAGTAATCATGGAGAGGGATCTAAAGACTCATTCAACACTTTAGAAATTTGCATCAGACATCCCTTTTATACAAAGCTAATGAATTGGGACTTTAATATATGTTCCAGCTTTCATGTTCATTTTAAATTGTGTAAAACTAAAAAAGTCTCCCTTAGAAAAACGTTTTTGCTCTTGAATTATTTCTTCTCTCCCTCGTCTAACAATTTGTAGAGGCAGTAATCTCGACCCGGGATTCCTAAAACATTTGCTGGAGAGAAGTGGCTATTTTTTCAAGTATATTTTTGTTCTTTACTTGTGAAAGTCACAAAAGATGCCCAGAAAAGTTCATTCTTAAAATAGCACGTATTCTACATTGAGAACCTTTTCTGCATCACAACAGGGTTCATATTAGCAACAACTGCTTTCATTGGTGGGACGGAGGCATATGTCACAGATGTTCTGCTTCATAAACAGATCTGATTGATGACTTAAATCTGAAGATGCATGAATTGTTAATAAGGTTGTTGTTTTTTTTTATTGCAGGATGAAGGGTTTCGGGAAGCACGATCATCAGTCTCATTTGGGGGAGGATCATATATGTCGAACCTGAGTCGTACCTAAATGGGAGGGGAAAAAAATGAAACAAAGACCAAATCTGCTTTAGCACCCTCGGGGCAAGCGGATGATGAATATAGACGCAGTGCGTCAACAGTCAGAATTACAAAACTATGAGCACCGTGAGGAATAATATAGGTTCAAACGTGGGCTGGGCTGAAAGTGCGCACTCAGATAGTGCTGGTGAAAAGCTAAAAATTGTTACGAGGGATGGGAGAGGAGCATCAGCACGAGGACTGGTTTTATTTTCTGATCAATGCCAGTGACTCACGGTGGATCCACTTTGGCTACATGGGAATGATCCAAGAGATCCTGTGCCCTGAGGACAGGACTGAAACTTGGGCAAACGTGGCCACCTACATGCAGGTACCTATACTTTCCCGGAGAGTGTACCAGACTGCCGGTGAGGGTGAGGGAAGTGCACCTGTTAAGTTTCAGACCTCAGCAGCAGCAGCACGATGGCTGTGTGGGTTTGTGGTCTATAACGGATGTTTGACAGGCTGATGAGCGCTGGCTCACACACACACACACACACACACACACACACCGCTTCCTCCACACGTTCTCCCTTCTCTGCCTGTCTTCTCATCTCTTCAGGCGGTGGGCGAACACTCCCCCCCCCTCTCCTTCTCTCTCCCATCCCAAACACCGTCTTCCCAGTTCCACTATTCTCCCTCCTGCTCCTCCAAATCCATCTCTGCATGTTGTTTTGGCTGATTATGAGTTTGACAGGTCTTCAGAGAGAGGCGCGGAGGGAGGGGAATCAAACAATCTCTTCAATTAGACAGCCCACACAAACGCACGTCTGAACTCTACACCGTCTTCATCAGCTGTCGCCGTTTTCATCTCTCAGTCTCAAACACCTTTGTTCCAGAGCTGAAAACACTGTTCACAACAAAGGCGAGAGAAAACCATTTAGCTTTGAAGAACAGGAAGCCACGGCGAGCTTTTAAGGTTTATTTGCATTGAGGAGAGGGGACTCTCCCGGCTTTCTCTGCTTTAATTGACCAGTGTGCCTGAAAATTTGTCAAATCGGCACGGTGGCCACTCATATATAAACTGGAGTTTAAATATCAGATTTAAAGTGATGTAGCTGTGTTAGATATGAAAATAATGCAAAGTCGCTCTGCATTAATTAGGTCCACACCTACTTTTTTTAAATAGGAGGAAAAATCCAGTCAGAGTTGTGATGACGGGACTGATGCTGCGCTCCACAAAACTACTCGTACCACTTTAATTTCTTCAGATTGTTTTAAATTAAACCCACATGCTTCTTCAGGGAGTTTGACTGAGATTTGATGTGGTCGACCAACACCAAAATTAGTGCATAGGGAACTTTTTAGAACCACCTTTAGCTGCAGTTACAGCTACGAATGTTTCACACATGTAGAGACTGCATGTTTTCCCCACTCCACTTAGCACAATAAGTCAACACATGCGTAAGACCGTCTTACCTTGGTCTTCTGTTCTTCAGAGGGATCGCTTGAAAGATATCTCCCAATTCCACTCTGGTCTTATTTGTTTCTACTGAAGTCTTCCTCTACTTCTTCTAAACTTGTAAGCAGTTCGCTTCTTGCGACTCTCAGCCATGTTCAAAGTATACAGTGAGAGTAGCGGAGCTACAATGAACGGCTAACACTGAAGCTAACCGCTAAGCTAACCAGTACACTAGAAACTAACAGTGAACGTGCAAGCACAGACGTTGCGTGAGTGCGTCAGAATGATTGTTACTATGCGGGACAACCAATAGATAAGGTGATACACCCAGAACTTGAGGGACAGAGGGGGTGAGAGCCGGACCTAACCTCTGACCTATCCCCGCCGTTTGGTCCGAAAGGCAGGGATTTTTACAGGCCTGTAGCTTTCACAGAGATCTATTTTTTTAACCTGAATACATAATGTATTTACTACTGTCAGGATGGAAGGACCATTTCACCCAGTATAACAAAAAGTGTTTCTGAACAGGATTACCAGCTATAGCTTTAAGTATTTGTTTAAGTAAATATGGACCATTTAACGTGAAACGGGTGCTGGTGGCTACTAATACTGCCTCCTTTAAAGTCAGAACCTGGATCTAAGACTTTATATGAAACCCAATGTAACCATGTTTGAGTTTCAAGTTCCCAAAGCATTCAGTTTCATTAACTAAATGTCCGGTATAACCACTATCAGCCTTACAAGCTAATTATACCACTTTGGAAACCCCATAGCAACATGTTCACAGTAGGAGGTTGTTTGAAATTTTTTTTGTAAAATATTTAACAAGATACAAATAGTTGGTACGGCGTCTGCTGTGAAGCGGGCGCTGTACCGATCCGTTGTGGTGAAGAGATAGCTGAGCCAAAAGGTGAAGCTCTCGATTTACTGGTCAATCTACGTTCCTACCCTCATCTATGGTCATCAGCTTTGGGTCGTGACCGAAAGAATGAGATCCTGGATACAAGCGGCTGAAATGAGTTTTCTCCGTAGTGTGTCTGGGCTCTCCCTTAGAGATAGGGTGAGGAGCTCAGTCATCTGGGGAGGACTCAGAGTAGAGCCGCTGCTCCTCCACGTCGAGAGGAGCCAGTTGAGGTGGCTCGGGCATCTGGTTAGGATGCCTCCTGGACGCCTCCCTGGTGAGGTGTTCTGGGCACGTCCCACCGGGAGGAGATCCAGGGGAAGACCCAGGACACGCTGGAGGGACTATGTCTCCCGGCTGGCCTGGGAACGCCTTGGGATTCCTCCTGAGGAGCTGGCCCAAGTGGCTGGGGAGAGGGACGTCTGGGCCTCCCTACTGAAGCTGCTACCCCCGCGACCCGACCCCAGATAAGCGGAAGAAGACGGACGGACGGACGGACAAATAGTTAACAGAGTAAATAAACAGTTTGTTGCTGCAACTATGACAAAGTTTAATTTGAAAGGAGGCCATCTTGAATTTTGAGGTTATGGGTTAGTAAGAAACTTCCAACTTCCAACGGTCTTTCTCCCAGTACTGATCTGTGTTTTAACCCTTCCATCTGTATATGAACTCTGACCAGCTTTCTGTTTGTTACTAAAGAAAAGCATCCCCACAGCATGAAGCTGCCGCCGCCATGTTTCATCATGATGGTGGTGTGTTCAGGGAGCTTGTGACAAAACTGCAAACAGGATTTTATGGCTTCTTTTAAGCAACAACCTTAGATTTGTGAAGAGCACAACTACGAGTTGTCTCATCAACAGATTCTTCCACCTGAGCTGTGGATCTTTGCAGCTCCTCCAGAGTTAACATGAGGATTTTGAGTGCTTCTCTGATTTATGCTCTATGTAGGCAGAGGGCCATGTCTTGGTGTGTTTACTGTTGTGTCATGCTTTATCCATCTTCAGACGATTGAGTGAACACGTTGCTGTAAGGGCTTGAACACCAGGGATGTTGTTCACACCCTTATGACTTAACCCTGCTTTAAATTTCTCCACCACTTAATTCCTGATGTGTTTTCCTTGGTGTTTGCGATGCTGAATAAGCATTTGGTTGCACTGCTTTTTTTTTTTTTTATTTAGAGGAATCAGAGTAAAGAGAGCTGAATACACACACTTTTCAGAGTAAGATATTTTTAAAACCATCCCTTTCTTTCTGTTCTGAAACCATGCCCTACATTGTGTTGGTGTTTTACATGAAACGGATTTAAAATATATTGAAATTTATGGCCGAAATGCGACCAAATGTGAAAAACAAATTTGGGGCCATGAATACGTCTTATGAATACATCTGTGTTGCAGATTTCTACGGAATCAGAGATGCACTCGCAGCCTTTGGTGTTAAGTGATGACTGAATACTGTACCAGAGAAGGACCATTAATCTAATGGCACCGCCGCTCAGGAAGGAGGAAAGCTTAAAACAGAAAGCAGTTGAGGAAGTGAGACGGATGAGGTCCATCCAGAGCCTCCGGACAGCAAACACAGGATGAGTCAATACTGTAGTAATACTGATGGCGCACTGCAGCATACCTGTAGGGGCTCAGACCTGTTGATGCAATCAGCGCTGGATTTCTTGAGTTTTCACTCCGCTCCCATCTGTCTCCTTCCCGCTCGGCTGTCAACCTCTCCCATCCTTCCTCCCACAGCTCCTGCTCTGTTCTCCTCCCCCTCCTCCTTCCTCATTATGAATGTTGCTGGGAAAAGCAAACATTTCTGCAAAACCCAGTTGTTCCATACACAGAAATCTGCCTTATACTTTCAGGGGTCATTTACACTATATCCTCGTGCCAGTTCAGTGTCTTTTTTTTTCTTTTTTTTTGCACATCTTCTCTGTGATCTTGCTTCCCGGGTGGTGTTAATTATTGTAAAACACACTGAATGTTAATTCGGATTTACTGAGATGGTGTTGAAGAGCTTGTTTTGGTGCTGGAACATAGATAAAAAAAAACCCAGACCTGCTGACATTTGGGAGAATTTTTCCCCCTCCTGACAGCAGTGACAAACTTTGTTTCCGGCTGTATCCTCTCATCAATCTGTCCTTACAAATCCAGATTTCATCCCTCCCTCTGAACCTTTTGATCATCCCCCATATTGATCTCTCCATCTTGCAGCACTTGCTCTGCTGACCTGGAAGACTCTGAGCCTGTTCTCGCAGCCACGGGCGTCAGGACCATAAAGCCGAGACGCGAGGCTATTTATATTTGTTCCTAATGAGGTGAGATTTCTCTCCGCCATAGCAACAGTCTCTATGGATACCCTGCACTTAGATACTAGCCCCCCCCCTCCATATCACCCTGTTTTAAAGGTCTTATTATGGGCTGCTGTCATAGCCTAATTAATTCGGAGTTGCCACGTCTCGACGTCAGCGCAGGTTTCACAATTTGCAGCATCAGGTTTATCAATATTAAAATCACCAACCTGATGCACAAGTCAGCACACGCAACAAGCAGCGGCGAGGATTAGAGACCTCTACAGGTGCTCCGGTTATTTGATCTGAACTACATTCACACACTGAGTACAACGCCTTGCAAAAGTATTCATACCCCTAGGGGTTTCCCCTGTTTTGTGACGCTGCAAGCACAGACTTTATTCTGTTTTATTGGGATTTTCTGTCACAGGCATACACAAAGTGATGCATAATGGCAGTAAAATTAAAAAAATGAATGTTTAAATGTAAAATAAATACATTCAGAGCGAGTGGGGTGCAGCTGCAAACCTACCAGGATGTGGCTGTCCATCTAAACTGTTACATTTGACAAGAAGAGCTCCTCCGGTGTAACCAGGAGCCACGTGGTTGACAGGACAACTATTACCCATCAACCCCCATCACCCTTGGATTTATTAAAGAGTTGCACGGAGAAAACCATTGTTGAAAGAAAGCTACAAGTCACAGGATAAGCCATGCAGACGACAAAACAAACTATGGAAGAAGGTACTCTAGTCAGGTGAGAATAAAATGTAATACTCCAGGGCTACAAGGAGAACTATATTTAAGGAAGAAAACTAACACAGCACCTGGCCCTGAGAATACCATCCCTACAGTGAAACATGGTGCTGGCAGTATCATGCTGTGGGGATAGTTTTCTTCAGAAGGGCAAAGGAAGCTGGTCACCGTGGATGGAAAGATAGATGGAGCTAAATACAGGACAACCTGTCAGAGACTGTGGCATAGGTTCACCTTCAAACAGGATAATGACCCTGGGTTATAATTAGATGGTTAAAGTGTAAATCACTCCAATGTAAAAGCATGAGCCCGCCCCCAGGGAAATTTTTAAAAATGCCACCAAAGCAGGCGGTGCCAAGAGACCCTGAGGAGCGGGGCTAAGCGGGAGATGTGGTCAGGATGAGGGAAAGTCACATGTTGAAACATGGAGTGCAACACCGGTGGTTTTACCACAGATTGGCCTTTTGAGGCGGAGGATTTTTCCCCTCCATTGTCACCAGAGGGAGGCGTTATGGAGTCCAGTGATGCCCGAAGCCAGCGCTATGATGACTTCAACTGCAAAAGCCACTGTTCAACCCTAAGAGGGTAGCACTAAGATGGTTGTAGACAAATATTGTAAAACTATGTCTAATAAAGTCCACATGAAAAAGAAAACTGTATAACCCTTAGGGCTAGTTTATGCAGTTTATCTGCAAAAATAAATTGATTTTGGTGTGAGTTACACTTCGAGATTGAAGTATGTTTAAGTATTACTGCCTCTAGTTAAGGCTCTTGAATCTAAATCCAATTGAGAATATGTTTTTAATACTTACAAATTCAAGTTCACAGATACGCTCCATCCAATCTGACTGAATAATGTTGCAAAAACACAAGGTTAAAAGTTTCCGTCTGTAGATTTGCAAAGCTAATAGAGACATACCCCAAAAAGAATGTTGTGATTGCAGCAAAAGATAGTAGGCCTACCATAAAGTATTGACTTTCAGAGAAGAAATACAAAAGCATGGGAAGACTTTTCATATTGTTTATAGGGGAAAAAAAGAAAAGAAAACCATGCATGGTTTCCCTTCCACTTCACATTTACGCACTACTTCGTGTTGGTCTAAAACGTGAAATCCCACAAAATGCCCTAAGATGGGTTTTGAGCACTTGTGCGAAGCAGCGAGGGCGGGTGCTCCGTGCAGACACTGACGGTGCGTCATCGATCAGGTCCACACAGAGGGAGGAAGTGGCTGCGGCCCGAGACCCGAGCAGAAGAGCTCCGATCATTATGGGGGAGAGAGCTCACTGCAGCAGGGGGTCACACAGGTGTCGAGCTCCGCCGGCTCATTTCCTGCCACAAAGAAAGACAGCCAATCAATAAGGCAGCAGAGCAACTTCAGGAGAAAGCCACATAGAAGCAGAGAAAGGTGGATGCATTTATATATATATATATATATATATATATATATATATATATATATATATATATATATATATACTCTCAAAGTAACTCTTCCCTGCTTTCTCCTGATGGCAGGCACTCTGAGACAGCTGCACGCACATGTACACACACAGGTACACACATATATACACGGTGACAGGTGCGGCGTTGTTATGGCATGTCCAACTCTGGCAGCTTGTTTTCCTCTCAGACCTCTTACCCCGTGTGATGACTCAGAGACGGGGAGATGAAAGGACAGGCAGGGACACGGAGCAGGAGACATGGCGGAGGAGGAGGGGGGGACAGGGGGGACCGCAAGGATAACGCGAGTATAAAAAGGTTAAGTAAATGATATCGGTAATGCTATGTTAAGAGACCGCTTTGACCTCTGCTTGGCTGTCTGCATATGCAAATAGTAGCTGCATATGTGTCTGACCTTTTGGCCCATTAAAGCAGGTGGCACCAGTGATGACCGTCTTCTTCCCAGCAACACCCCCCCCCCCCGTCGCTCTCTTTTTCCCTGCGTGCTCTCTGCTGTCAGTCCCACTAACTCTAACGTGCTTGACATTCACTCATCATATCAGGTGGCCTCGCTGACACCAATGTGTGCACGCATGCAAACACGCCCACGCATGCGGGAGGAGCAGCACGCCGGACCGGCTCGGTTATACAAGCGGAGCGGCTCAAACCTGACAGGAGGGAACAGGCAACCGAAAAGGAAACGCGGAGCAGAAGAAAATATAAAGGGCTTATTTGCCCGTGTTGTGTAAGCATGTTTCATCTTCCCACTCTCAGCCTACCCCTCACCCACACAGGTTAGATCCAATAGCTGGCGCCGGGCCCCTCTCTAAATCTCACAAACACAAACATCTCCATGTGAAGGAATATTGCAGGCGAGCTCTTTTTCATAATCTCTCCTTCCCTGCACGCCCACACAGGCTCTGAGAGAGGGGGTGAGGGGAGGAGACGGGGTGGGGGGTAAAAAAAAAACGGAGAGCTGGTAAAAAGAAAATGAAGAGAGAGGAGGTGGTGGCTGTATGGTGTGTGTGTGTGGGGGGGGGGACTAGGGAGGTAGTTGTTATAGTAACTGTGTTTCTATACCTGTCAATCAGGGTTATTTCAGGCACCTTGCTTCAATGGGGGCGGGACAGAGAGACAGAGAAAAAGAGAAGGGAGGCCGCTGAGAATCTCTGATGTAAAATACCCAGAAAACACGCACAGATATGCTGACCACTCGTAGACGAGCCTTTAGGTTCTAAAGAGCGATGAAACTCCTCGGTCAGAGTCCACAGCGAAAGAGGAAATAAAGTTTCTGCAGATTAAAAGTGATATTTTGACTGAGTCGGCGCCATGCGTCCAACCATCGGTGTTCTCTAGCTTGAGTTATAGACTGCATGGTGTCCATAACATCCATCCTTACTTCTGTCCATCCGTCCGTCCCTCCATCCTCCTGCTTGTTCATTCATTCATCCACTGGTCCGTCTACCAGTACACCCCTCAGTACAAGGCAGTTTATTCCAGCCACTGTGAACTCCTTCTTGTGTTCATAATATATTTTAAAACTATTGGTCAGGGTTGAAACGCTGACAGACCAGTAAATCAAGTGCTTTGCTTTTTTTTTCTTTTTTTTTTTTGCTCTGCTCTTTCCTCACCACAACATATCACAGCAGTGTCCACATTGACTGCATACGAGTCCTGTTCTATTCTAATATTAGTGTTGTTTTTTGGTTTTTTACAAGCCAGACCCCAGTACAGTCACACTCTTGTTAATTATGTGTGTTTGCTGTCTGCAAAAACTTATCAATCTAAGGAAGCCGAGCTGATTGCATCGATTCATTGACTTCAGTCGTCCGTCTGACTAAGCAAGCATACGGCCACAGTGGAAAGGAACACCACAAACATTAACCAGTTAAATCCACAGACTCAGGAGGCAAATACTGTTTTAAATAGGCACAACTAGACATCTGTGAAGGAGATTTAATAAAGTTTAAACACCTGTGCATCTCATATAAGCAGACTATCATCAAAACGTTTATTTATGTCAGCATATCAATAAAAAAGGAAAAGCATGTTTTAAAGATTCCTCATATGAAGAGTGACAGATTTCACTCTTAATTTTGATAGTCGTGCCTTACAGTTAATAGAAAGCTAAAATAAAAGTTTAAATAACCCCAATAAGAAAGATTTTTAATGAGAAGCGTTGGACCAGCAGACAGATTGGTTTTCTTTCTGGCTCAGCTTTTCTTCACGATGATCGACTGGAACAATGTCCTGATCCATCACTGCTGGACCAGGCGCCACGATACCCAAGATCCTTGGCTCCTCATCTCAGATAAAAGCACATTTTACATTTAATTTGGAAATAAAGCTCCCAGAGTCTGGAGGAAGAGTTGAGAGGCAAAGAATCTGCGTTGCTTGAAGTCCAGCGTGAGGTCAGTGATGGTTTGGGGTGCTGGTGTTGGTCCACTGGGTTTTTTATATAGTCCAAAGTCAGAGTAGACATATACCGGGACGTTCTAGAGCACTTCATGCTTCCTGCTGGAAGATTTCATGTTTTCCAGCAGGACATGGAACCTGCCACCTGGTTTTATCACCACTTTGCTTGACTGACCATGAACCTGTCCTGACCCAAGCCCCGCACAGTCTATAGAAAAAACACAGATTGTCGTCAAGAGGAAGATGAGAGACAGCTTTAACTCCTCAGACAGGCAGGCTGTGTTTTAACAGATCCCTTTCACAGTCCTTACTTTATGTTTCATTAAACTCAGGACAAAGGCACAGAGTTCTTCTCTGTAGGGACAGCGGGTGCAAGCATTCAGTCCCTCCTTTATCAGTCAAAGTTATAAATGAACACAGAGCACAAGATGTCCGGAAGAAAGCCACGCTACCTAGATAATCTACTTCCTCATTGACCAGTTTAGTTCTTTAATAATGTACAGTCATACTCGATGAATTAGAATATGGGTGCCAATGAGGCTCATTTGTCAGAATTAAAGCAGGTTTTGAAAATAACCTTTAAGCAAGTGTTGAACACACTTTTCATTAAGCACACATTTCTGTATTCATTATTTTCTGATGTCGTGTTTTCATTATATGTTAGCAAAATACAAACAAAAGAAATTATCATTATTAACAGAAATAAGGGCTTTTAAACATCAGTCTGTGAGTAATTCATCTACATAAGGTTTTAACTTTAGGTAGTTGAGTTACTGAAACAAATTGACACTTCGATCATATTCTAATTTATTTACTGTATTTAGAGGTTGAAGGAACATGTTATTTATTTTTTTATTTTTTTATTTTTTGTGGCTGCATGGGTTCCTTCAATTTCTTCCAATCACCACAATACAGCCCTTTTAGGAATAACTTTTAAAGGTGCTTTTTTTAACACAATTTCTAATTAAACCTTTTTAGTGGTGGGCTTTTTCAATCAATTAGTGCATTATTTTCAAAACAATGATTGCGTTTGTGTATTTATCATCTTTGTGATGCTATTGAAATGCGTCTTTTCAGCGTTAACCTCCTCTATCCACGGCAAATTCCTCCCAAGGGAGACTTTTGACTTCTTCCCACCCAACTTCGCTAGTTCTGCAAGATGTCCCACGGCTGTCTGATTTGATTATTCGCCTCCGGCAGCTCCTCCTCCCATTCAGGTGTTGGTGTTGACTACCTTCGGCTTGTTCCCAAATTAACCGAGCTGCTGCGCGGACGCACGCACAAAGGCGCGCAAACGCGCTCTCCGCAAGTGACAAACAGAGCGTCCCTAATAGAGTATCTCTATTTAATTACCGACATCATAGCCAGGGAGAAAAAGAAAGTCTCGATTCAGCACCCACTGTAGACCAACACATGGTGAGGAGGAGAGAGGAGCGATGAGACAAAGGAGTGGGGGAGTAAGAATAGTGCGCGCACCAATATGGCTGAGTGCTGAGGTTTTTTTTGGGAGCCATTAGGCAGAAGGTAATTAATACCTGTCACTGCAGCGCTCTGTTCGCTGCCTTTATTCTCTTTCAGACCAATTAAAATATGACACTCCTCCGGTGGAAAGAACGCCTTGTTAAAATTAAACGCCCGAGACGCGCAGACACCTTTGATAAACATATCCAGAGCTACAATTGGCTTTGGCAGCAGCGGCACGCCGCATAGATGGAGAAGGAGTGGAGGAAAAGAGAGAGAGAGAAAGAAAAAAAACATGGCAGCGTTTATCTGTTGTGTCACTTCCAGTAGGAGCTGTTAGATCTGATTAAAAGTGTGCATCCGCGAGAGTTTCGCTCACTGGATGCACGCTGAAAAGCACACACTGGAGATTGACGTGAGAGGCTGCGAGGGCGGTGCTGAGCCAAGAAGCGCCGCTGACCGGCGTGGCCGCCTCGCTGCTGCCAGCAGCTCGCAGCTTGGGCTGCAAGGACAAGACGAATGGAGAGCAGGAAACAGATGAGCCAGGAGGGCAGCTGAAGATGTGGCGCGCAGAAGAAGGCTTAGGAGCAAAGCAAACCATGATGGACGGGGTGAAGGGAAGATATGGGAGGAGGGGGGGGGGGGGGGCACATAAGGTGAAGGTGGAGGCTTTTCTATGGGAGACTTGGTGGAAGGGATTCAAAAGAAGGGATGAGAGGGAAACTGGGAGAGGTGGAGTGATGGATGCAGGCAGGAGACCAGCAGCTTACTGCCAACATCTCCATGCATCCTTCCAGACATCACACTGCGCCGCCATCTGCCTTCCTACCACACACACACACACACACACACACACACACAGATGGAGGATGTATGTGAAATCATTAGTGTCTCCTGACACTGAAGGAATACTCAGGGACCAGATCTGTCTTTAGACAAATCGCCTGCAGGGAAAATATGATTGGATAGGATCGCGACCTCGCTGCAGCGTAATTTGCATGTCATCTAAATGGGATCTGGCCCCGGCGCTGAGAGGGGGTCAAAAGGCCTCCGATTAGTTGAGCGGGACGCCTCGCCCTCTGATTGGCTGAAAGGAGCGACAATAAGTGCAGGTGAAGTGCTGCTTTCCGCCCTGCGAGCTGCAGGACTGCCCTCTTCTGGCGGCTGCACAGCTACAGTGTCGGTTGTGAGGTATGCAAACCCACTGAATCTGCTCTTCTTTTGGACCTTTTGGGGATTTTTCATAAGTATGAGATGAGGATAAAAGTTTAAATTTGTTGCTTACTGTTTTCTTATCCACACAGGATCCAATATATGCATACATGTTCAAATAAATGGATCTTCACAGATATTTGGCTAGATATCACCTAACAAGCTTTATCATCATCATTCTGGCGACATGCCTGATCTCTCCCATGTTCAGTATTGCTAGAATTTATTTAAATTTGGTTGATTTCCAGGCACAGAGGATAGCCGAAAACATGGCCCATCCGTTTCTTCAACAGTCCAGCAGTTTAACGTGAGCCTGCTTTACACTCACCAGAGCTTGTTTTGTTGTGTGTTTACCATCGTTGTTCTGCTGAAACACCAAAGTGTGTCCAGCAGCTATTGATCGGAGATGAACTTGAAGAGTTTCAATATCCCTTTCCATCTAATTATATCCACTTTATGCGATGTACAAAGCAGGATGCTGCCACCACCATTACTGGAAGATGTTGATGATGGGTTAGGGTTAGGGCCGCATCTCTCCTCCTCCAAACATCCTCCTTATCAAGGTGGCCAAAGAGCTCAGTCTTTGCCCAATCTGATCTTAAAGACTTGCTCCATGAGGCCTCTAGCTTTTCCAAGTAGGCAGCTGTACGTTGCATAAGAGCTCGAAGGTTCTAGTTTCGGGGCCTGTGCTCCTTTCTTTGTCGGTACCCTCTCAGTCCATGTTGTTAAACTCACTTCTCAGTTGGACAGGGAGTCAGGGGTTCCATCAGCTTCAAGTGTATGCCTTCTATTGTGTAAGTTTCTGAACATCTTTAACAATTTCCTTTTGTACAAGGGCGAAGGTTTGGCTCCAATGGTTCAACACCATTGGAGTGTTTGAACAGGAAAATGATCCCAAACATGCACAAAAACTGTTTTTGGAAAAGATAAAGCAGACCAATAAATCTGTAATAGTGCGTTCACACCGAACGCGTTTTCGGCACCCGGAGCGACCAATTTACATGTTGAACGTTATCCCTATGCACAGGTGCAACACAGGAGCGATGTGACCCAAAACGAGGCAACAGACGATTTTCCACCAATGCGACACACAGTTTTGGCAATTAAAGCGAAGCCTGAGCGACACGACACCAGCGATGGATGCGAAGCAACCATCGCTGGAGTTGAAAAATCTGAACTTTTACGTCTTGTCGAGTCACGACAACCAATCAGGAACTGGATGTGTCTGTGACGTGGGGTGAAGTTGAGTCACAGCTGTCTTCATTTTTTAGATATTGTATGAAACTACTATGATGCGCCCAAATGGCAGGCTTTCACTAGCCTGTGTGGCGTCTTTGTCGCCGAAAACACGTTCGGTGTGAACGCACCATAACACTGTTGCATTTAATCAAAAGTATCCCACGTCAAAGACATGACAGGACTTATGTTCCACTAAACTTCATTCACTGACCCACAAAGCAGGGTTTTATTTTATTTTTTTAAATGGCAGCAGCATAAGCTTCTGGACAATTATGCCAGAACCTTATTGATGGCCAGAAAAAAAACACGAGTTATGATTCAACCTGCAAAAACAAGATCATACTTAATGCCACCGGGGTTGTTTGTACACATTTGAGTATACTGCTACTGTCAGATAGAAACCTTGCATCTGCACGAATGTGATGTAATAATAATAAAATAAAAAACATTTCTGTAAAAATATTTCAAATAGCTAAAATCCCAGTCAGATTGCATGTAAACTCCTGAAACAGTGTCGTATCTCATAAACACAAAAAAAAGGTAAAGATACACACAAACCGCCGACTGCTTGTCATCTCTCTTTTTTTAATCACATTATAGAGCCGAGGAATAAAAATAAAAACAAAGCATGAGAGGGCAGCACACAGATATTTTGGTTAATCACACAGTCTTATTTATATATATATTCATATAATAATCATCATCATAATTTCTCCTACTTGTACAGCCTCTGATTGTAACACAGAAATAAACCCACGTTCCCTGGACAACGAGATAGAAAACAGAAAAGTAATCCGTCATCACCTACAATAGAAAAAACCTACAGGGCCCTCTGTTTTTATACACGAGTGCGGCATCAGTATTCGTTACAAAAATAGGATTATAGCCGATAGAGAAGCATTGAAGTTTGATTAACTGGGCGAGGGAGTGACTAGAAACGGCCACTCGCCCAGACAACAAAGAACAACCCTCCAAACCGGGAAATGGAAGAGGTTCGTCCACGAGTGTTTGTACAGCAGTCCAGCTCATTCAAGGAGTCGCGTGTCAGAGGGAACTGGTTAGAGTTTAAATTAAACACTCAACAAAACTGTTAGAAAAGAGAAAAAACAAAAAAAAACAATAACCTCATGGGGCCAAATGGCAGGGATTAGTGGACTGGGGAAAGATGAACTAGTTTAGGAAAAGTGCTGTTCAACAACTGAAGAGGAAAGGCTAAATTAAACAAAAGGTTTTTGTTTTTTTTAGATGGAGGGAAAATGTAAAGTAAAGGATTTTTTTTTTTTAGAAAAAAGTGCAAAGCAGCTCTGAGGTCCTGTCCTACAGCCGCTGTTGGTGAGAGAAAAAACACTTTAAACCTAATGTTTAAGAAGAAGAGGGATGATTGAAATGAAGTGTTATTGCTGAGGATATTTTTTATTTGGTGTTAACATGTGAAAAGAGGAATGAGGGGATGTAGAGCAGAGTTATTGTTGGGGGTAGTAGGGCTGCTGCTGGGGGGGCTGCTGGGGGTAGCCAGGGTAGGGCTGTCCTGCTGGGGGCGCTCCTGGGTATCCTCCCTGCCCTGGGGTTCCCTGGTAGGGCATGAAGGGCATGTTGTACTGACCATAAGCGTATGGGTTGTAGCCCATAGGCATCTGGTAGAATCTGCAGGGACAAAAGACGAGACGAGGTGAGAGGCGTTGGGAAAATGTCTACAAACTGCAGTCATTCAGAACCAAAACATTGTTTTAAATCCTGCATTCAAAAGGAGATTCAGCTTTTAGGTTGACATGACTTTACTGGGACTTGCAACAGTATTAATAACCTTTAAACAGTTTGAGGCCCTGTGCACACAACAACGGTTTTTATGTTAAGACAGAAACGTCTGGTTGCGTTTCACCACAACGTCACGATTTAAAAAGACGTCGCCACGTGGAACGATTTAAAAACGTCTGAGTCTCTGCTGCCGACACAGGACAAACAGAATCCGGTACAGGGAAGCTCTGGCAGATGCGCAGCATGACCACAATCGGTGGAAATTAATGCGAACGCGCTCAGCTGAAGCAACAGCTGAACCTCGTCTTCGGTCCATTAAGGCCTTTGAATCGCTGTCGTTTATTACATTTATTTAGTAGCGGCGCCGCAGGATATTGCATTCTGCCGAACATACCGCCTACTAGTGGCATGGCAGGAAATTACACCGTTAATGTCTCTACTGGTGTTGTGCATGGAAATCCCAATTAACGCGAAAAACGTCGTCGTGTAAACAGGACCTGAAATGTTATGTCCATTCAGCAAAATCCCTCAAGCCCATGTGACCAGCTCCAGTGTCCATGTTGAAGAGAAGCATCCCTGTTAGCATGATGCGTCCCCCACCGGGCTGCTCAGGGTGATGTGCACCATTACCTTCGACGTGTAGGCCAACAGGTTCAGCTTTGGTTTGATCTGACCAGAGCATCTTTTCCCTACATGGTGAGACTATTGTTTACTAGTTAGGTGACTTCTGAAGGCACTAGGGGCATCCGCGTAAAATATCATTTAATTCCACAGCTATTTATTTGCAATTTTAAAATCTCAGTGTGCTCTTTCACTTTAAAATATGCACTGCTTAGTGTTGGTTTATCACATTAAATCCAATTTAAATACACAGAGGTTTGTGGTTCTGACATCTGTTTGACATTGAGAGGAAGTCGATTCAATAAGTTCAACTTTTTAAATGGCAGAAACTAGAAAACTGTGGAAAGTCTGAGTTTTAGAGAATATCACTACAGACCTTTGCTGTGAACATCTAGGAGAGGCTGCCCAACGACGGCGGCCTTAAACGTACGTAAGAGTTGTTGCAGAGTGAAAAAGTTAAATTATGGAGTGGACTGGACACAAGCAACACACTTTGGGCATCAACCTCAGGGATTCGGCCTTATGGTGAGTTGTATTTTTCATGCACTTTGACTTGTTAACGCACCTTATTATTTTTAAGAGTTTGGCAAATTGTTAACCAACTGAAGTCTGACATCTATGTGCAAAGACACGATTATCAGGCTGATTTTAAGTGTTCGCAGGTTGAGAATTAAAACTCACCCTTGGTAGCCTTGGTAGGTGGGATAGGGTGGTCCCTGTGCCTGTGAGGGTGGTGCCACGGGTAAAGGGTTATTAGCAGGAGGGCCCGTAGGAGGGCCGGTGGGTGCTGGGCTGGTGGGGGTGGCAGAGGCTGCCTGAGGGGTGAAGCTGGGTGGAGGTGGCCTGGAAGGAGGCTGAGGTTTCTGCTGGGGCTGCTGTTGGGCTTGTTGAGGTTGTTGGACCTGAAGTAAACAAACAGAGGAATTAGACCATAAGGGTGATACTGACCATAAATTAAAGATGTATTTAATTTTAAGCCTGTGAGTGCTCACAAAGACCGTTCTGGGAGCAGGGGTTGGGCCCGGGGCCGGGGCTGCAGGAGCGGTCTGGTAGGCAGGGACATTAAAGGATGGAGCACTGGGCTCTCGAGCGATGCTCTGCTGCAACTCCCTGAAACAACAAATAAAACATTACAATCTGCACCGCAGCGTCTCCTTCAGGACTTTCATTGAGATGCATCATCATAACAGGGTACCCAAACATTTTCATATGAAAAAAAACAGAAACATAATTCTCCAGAATCAAGTTCTCGGTCATATTTAGCCGAGTATAAATACAAAGTTTATTGTGGGAGATATTTCTATATCCGGCTGTAATTATTGAACCGCTAAAACAGCGATCACCTACCTTTTTGAAGCTCAGAGCTACTTCATTGGTACTGTGACCTTTGAACTACAAGAGGTCAAGCTCACCTTAACTTTACATAATATAAATATGTTTTTAATGCTTTTGTCATTTTTAAGTCTATGTAAATACAAGTGTGATTAAGAAGGAAGAGCAACTGAATAAAACAGCATTTTAAATGTTTTTTTGTAAATTATTTTTTGATCAGGCGCTAAAACCAGAGACTGAAAGGACAGATACAAGTACAATGGAATAGAGAAACATAAACTTGCTCCCAATTCTCCTTTTCTTATCTAAACCTGGAGCATACTTCCAGGTTTTTCCAGGGTGTCGCTAAATTACCTCTGGGTTTGGTCATTGGGGCACATTTTAAAGACGACTCAAAGTCTCACATTGCCAGATTTAAGGTCGGGTTTGCTGTAAGTTTAAACAGCACGAGCCTGACAGCCCGTTCCTGCTCATGCTTCCTCTGTCAGCTCCAACACAACCCAGTCATGTAATACTCCAGCGAGCACGTACTTGAGCAGCTCATCACGCTCCGTCTTGCGAGCAAAAACGATGTCGCTGCACTTGTTCTGGAACTTGACCAGGATCTCCGTCAAGTCGTTGTAGAACTGAGGAAACAAACAGCGGGACAAAAATAAATGACCTGGTTTTGAGGAAAGGGAAAATAATGGCCAACGTTTCTGATTAGGTAAGCATTACTACAGCCGGTGCGTGCAGAGTGAGTACCTTGGTGCCTTCGCGCAGGTTGTTGCAGATCTCGACGTAGCTGTCGTGAGCAGAAGCCAGTTTCTTTAGGACCTCCTCCCTCTGGTTGGCCTCGTTGTTGGACTGCTTCAGGCTGCTGAACTCCTGGTGGGCCGTCTGGGTTCAGAACAGAGACAACCAGGTCTGTCAATCTAGAGGTGAGCAGCTTTTACCGCCACGATATATTCCTGCAGAGTACGCCGCATTAACCCTTTTACTGCCTACATGTAGTTAGTTTTGTTTCGTTTCAGAGATCCCAGCAGGAAGACGAGCTCTTTAAACGGATCGTTTTAGCTACAGAGAACGACGCAGACACGTGTCCCCTGAAGCAGAAGCAACATCCACCACGCGTCCTCAGCGTACCTGAACTTGACCCAGCAGCTCGTCCTGCTTGGTGATGCTGGCCGACACCTTCTGGCTGTAGCTCCCGTAGGAGTCGTCGAGCTGGGCGAGCGACAGCTGCTCCTCGTTTATGGCCCCGTCCTGGGCCAGCGCCTTCAGGAAGGTGGTCGACATGTCGAACGTCACGGCCTTGATTTCCCCCTCCAGGGTCTCCCTCTCCTTCTTCAGCTCTTCCAGCTGGACCAACAGGGAGCGGAGCACGTTCACCACCTGCCGAGGAGGACAGGTTTATCAATCTCCATCCACCCACCTCTGTCGGGGTGACTGCGGACCACAGCACTTCTCAACACCTTTTCTTTTCCCCTTAAGCAGGACAAGATTTTAGCTGGAGAGACGCGCACTTCTTCCTTTTCCCCAGTTCTGCTTGCTAAGTTGTTTAAGCTCCCCAGCGGCACACAATGCCAAGTCAGCAAACAATATGAAAAATGGGTCGGCAAGGGCCATAAAGCACACAATGTCCTCTGGGTCCTTACAGAAAGTGCCTGAAAGTCCCTGAAAACTACCCAGGATAATAAGAACGGATGTTTTGCATCATCTGATGTAAGGACGCCAGACAGACCTCGCTGCCTTGCAGTGTCCTGGTCGGGTTGGCCGAGGGGATGGCAGCGTTGAGCTCGTTCTCCGGTTTACACAGCAGGGCGATCATGTCGCACTGGGCGTTGTAGCGGTCCCTTACCACCTGGTCGGCCTGCACAGCCTTGTCCAGGACGTTGCGGAAGTTGGTACCCTCTGGGAGGGAGGAGAGAGATGGAGGGGAGAAAAGGGGGGCAATAAGACGCAGGAGAGAAAAAGTGGTCGCACATAAAAGAAGAGAAGCTTGGCAACCGGCGGGGCGTACCTGCACGAAGGGGCTTGTACAGATCTCCAGACGGGGTTCTGTTCCAGCGCTGGTTGAACTTGCTTCTCAGCTCGTTGTCTGTTGTCTCTTCGTCATCCAGCATCTTCAAAGACTAACGGAGGAAAACAAAACAGATCAGGCAGTCATTCAATGTAAAACATAAATGTAACATTTACCGTCTAGATGCATAGCTTGCAAAAGCATTAATGCCCGACATTTTGCTACCTTAAAAAACACAAACTTTGGTGTAATTAATAAGAATTTGATGCAATGAACCAAGACACAGAGGCTTATTGTAAAGATAATGTTTTTTGGAAGCCTTTATTCTTCATTATATATTTGGTGACTGGCTGTATGCTTAGGCGAGCCTCCATCCCAGCCAGAAGCCTTTTGTTGCCCCTAGAAGGTTTTCTTCAAGCACCGTCCTGTATTTCCTGTACGCCCATCAACTCTTACTGGCTTTCCTGTCGCTGTCCAGAAGAAAAGCATCTCCACAGCATGACGCTGCCACCACCTTGTTGCAGCACGGGGGATGATGTGTTCAATGATTTCCCATGTTTGCCAGTGGAAAACTGCCAACTGGCCTTCTAATGTCTTTCTTTAATAATGACTTTCTTCTTATGAATGTCACAGAAAGGCCAGATTAGTAAAGTGTGTGACAAGTGTTTACCTGGTAAAACATTGTCCCACCTGAGCTGTGGATCTCTGCAGCTCCTCCACAGTTACCATGCTCTCCTTCGCCCAGCCTATCACTTTATCTGGACCACAGGTGTCAAACTCAAGGCCCGCGGGCCGAACCCGGCCCATCAAGGCAATTTATCCGGCCCTCAGGAGTAAAGAAAGCCATATCATGTCGTATAGTAGAGGCATATTTTTAAAGTGTATAAGGTTGCTAAAACTGTGCCTCCTGCAGCGAATATTGTTTTTTTAAAGTGTGTAGTAACGGCATCATGCCAGTAGATGCCAGTTTTACCACAACATATTATAATAACTCAGAAACGTCCAAAAAGAGAAAAAGTAATGCAGAATGGTAAGTTTAACGTGTAACTCACCCTAAAACTTTGTTTGCAGATAAACTGAGCCTAAGGGTGCTACTTTAATTTTACTGTGCATTTTTAAAAAATATTTCTATGAAATTAAATGATGAAATCAAAAGTATCATCTATACATGTGCAACCGGCCCTATTAATGACATCCTGATGCCAAAGTGGCCCAACATAGAAATGAGTTTGACACCCCTGATCTAGCCAGTCATGTTTTGAAATGTTTGCAGTTGTGCCGTGCTCTTACGACATTATTCTATACCTTAACTTTGCTCTAAACATCTTCACAACTTACTCCATAGGGAGTTGCTGGAAGATATCCGAACAGCCACCTAAAACTGTGCGGGTACAGGGCTGGGTTGGTAATTGGCCTTAATTTCAGGTCTAGGTTGTATTTCAGGATGTAGCTTTGGTTTTTGCGCCTTAATATTTTTCTTTGATCTTTACGATAAGCTGCTTGTTTAGTAAACTTTTAGAAACTGAAAAGTATTCCTGTCAAAAGTACGCTTCCACTTGCATCCATCAGATGAAAGTCCTCTTTAAACTCAAGCTCCTGGGCTGAAGTTCAACCCCAGCTCATCCCTGGCTTGGTTCCTTCATCTGCTGTCACTAATGTTTTCCAACAAATCTCTGATGCCTTTCAGGACAGCTGCATTTATACTGAGATTACATTACACACAGGTGGTTAGGTCCTTCTGAAGGCATTAAACTGTGTTTTATTCAGAGGGATCAAAGTAAAAGGAACTAATGCAAGTAACATTTTCCTGATTTAATTTGGAGAAAATTAAAAACAGGTGTCATTTTCCCTCTTATTTTACAATTACGCACCCCTTTGTGTAGCTGTATCCCATAAAATCCCAATAAAATTAAGTTTCAGACTAACGTGACAAAATGTAAATACTTTTGCAAAGTAGTGTAGGGCTGCAATCCCAGCTGCTACTGAAAATAATAAGTTCTGTAGAGGAGTAGGTTTATTGCTGCATCTCCATCAAACTGAACTAAAACAGGCAAATTTAAAACTAAGGATGAACTATCTGCAAAAAGATCTATGACAAAACATCACTGGGTCATCATTCTTAGTCTGTAGGAAAACCCAAATAAACAAAGCAGATTATTTAAAAGAAAGTCAACTTGCAGCTTTCTGTGAAAAATGAACAAAAGCTGATATTATGGAAGCTGCGTCCCTATAAATACATGTCAGAGAACCACTCTTGTAGGTTTGCTTGAGCAATTTATAATTTAAAATCTGATTTTCATAATTTAATAGAAAGGATCTAAAAACGTGAACGTTTCCTTAATAGAGTAGATGTAGAATTTCTTTCTACATCTACTCAGACCTAAAAATACAAAAAAACTTGGCTTTTCAAAGATGTGCAGGAGCCACAGCTGCTTTTTGTTAAAAATGTAAAAACTATAAAGTTCTGTGTCAGTTTCCCTGTCCATTATATTATAAATTAAACAATGCAGACTCCAATTAAAAATAAAGCTTAGAATAAAGATAAACAAAAATAATAACGGTGTTTTTACTTTTAAGTTTGTCTTTTTGTACTTCGACTATAAACCTGGAAGCAGAAATGTGTTTTTTTTTTTGTTCCTCCCATCTGTTTAATTGTCTGACAGCGAGATGTTAAGAACATGCTGGCTGGAGATGATAAGACTGATAGTCCTTGGCCCAAAGATCAGTGGATTAAATTGTGATCCGGGATTCTCGCCATTCGCAATGATTCTGAGTTTTTGGTATTAATTTGCTTTTCGGGCAGCCTTGGCAGAAACCGCCAACATTCATGCAGTCCAAGCCAGCTATTAAAGAGAATTACATTCACAGGCTGCTTTGTCAAGAAAGCAAAGCCATATGGCGAACATGCTGTCTGAAGCCTGTAGTTCTAAAAGTCTCTTTACTCTCAGAAACAGATCTGGGACTAGAGTGAAGAGCGCTGTGAAAGGTGGGATCGCTGCAGTGAAGCTGGCTGTGCGTCGTCCACTGACCTCGTCCAGGATCTCCCTGTTGCGAGTCAACAGCTCCGGCAGGTCTCTGATGAGTTTCTCGATGTTCTGCAGCCCTCCCTGCCCCACGATCGATCTGGATTTCTCGGCAATGGATTGTGGGATGGAGTCTCCAGACAGATCCTCCAGGGCAGCAGGCAGGTTCAGAGAGGCCAACACCCTGACAGAGTCAAAGACGATCGCTTGTTAGGGTGCGTTAAACGGAGGATGAGACAAATTGCTGAAAGCTTCTGAAGATCATCTCAGAGCACAAACTAAGAAGCTTTTATCCGCATTATTATTACCCGCTGCCTCATCGTGGCATGAATTTTTAATAAGCTTACAAACATCAATGGTGCATGGTGCTCTGCACAAGCGAATGCGGAGCACCTGGTGGAGAAAACCTTGAGCGTACCCGTTGCAGAGATTGGTGGCCTCCCTCATGGTTCCCACCAGTCTGTTCACAGTGTCGGCCTTTCTCTGACCGTAAATGCCCATGGACTGCTGCACGGCCATGGGAACCATCTTCTCAAATAGATCTGAAGAGTAAAGATTAACACAAAGGCATTGCTAAGCATATTGTAGAAGAGTATTAGATAAAACAAAGGAGGGTTCAGAATTAATTCACCACTCTGAAGACATTTTTGGACCATTTTCAGCTCATAAATATTGTTTTTTTTTTCTCCAAAATGTCTGGGGAAGATTGTTCGACATAACAGAAAGGTAATAAAATGAAAATGTGAAAGGGGGCTACCACGCTTAACAGCATTTAAAGAAAGATTTTAATCCACGTTTACAGATTTTTAAAATATTTTATAATCTATAAATGGTCTTAGTCAAGCGATTTATCAGGTTTGACCCTTCAGGCCCGTCTTCTGCTTGTACCCAAAATGAGAAATAAAAAAGTAATTTTCCGATTAAGGAGCTCACCTACTGCAGACCTGAGGACAGACGGTGTTAGTTTTTAGAAGCAAATTAAAAACATTGTTGGACCTTACTGCATATGCACTACTAATTATTAATTGATATTTTCACCAGTCATAGTTAAGAAGTTTTATATTCTAATTTTATTGTACCATACTAGCCATATTTTAGAATTGTATTTTAATTAATTGTGTAGATTTATTTTTATTTATATGTATACAATTTAGTTTTCTGTTTTAGGAATGATTTAATCTTATATTTCCTGTGCTTCCTCATAACCTTAGTTTAACAACTTTCCATCAATAATTGATGATAATGATTCTTGATCGATTATTTTCTTCACTCAGTAGATTTAGAAATAGAACAGAGTCTAAATAATAGTTCACAAGCAGATTTTATAGGTATTCTCTATCCTATTGACTGGAAAAACAGGTTGCTTTTATATCATATATACCTAACTACTATATTTTAACAAGACTTCTATAAGAGCACAGAAAAGTCAAAGAATTAAGTACAAAGATCGTTTTTTTGGTAAAACTGAAAAAATGTAAACATCTATTGTTTTAAGTTTTGTATCTTCAAGTTTAACGCTACTTTTATATGTCATAATAATATTAGGCCACTTTATTAAAATAAACTTCAGTGACATAAACAGCTAATAGTTAGTTGCTGACTGGATTCTGGGAAAGCAGATCCTTCTTGAACTACACCTGCTCTTTATGCTTCATCATCTCTAAGGTCCCAACATGGAGTGGAGGGTGAAGTAATATTCCCTCAATCGACTTTGGACGACCGCCACAAACCAGTAGCAACTATTAACTGTTCAGGGTAATGTGGTGAACATGGTGTAGTGGTATGGGACACAGTAAAGACATCAGAATATGCCTGCAGGTGCAAACAGAGCAGAGCCACAAGTTGATCATCTACCGCCAATCTGAGCTGGGAAATATGCTAAATTATAGGCTGAATCTGATGCATATAACTCGCTGAGGATGGTGCACAACAACTTTGCTTATATATATTATGGACAGCGACACAGAGCTCAGCCTGCTTTAGGAAAAATCCCAAACAATTGTCTTACGCATGTTGCTTCGGTCAGCGCTGTAAGCCACCCTCCTCTTGGTTCTGCAATCCCAGCTCAGTGTGGTGTGAATCAGACACAGCCTGTGATCTCAGTGGACTGACTCGTATGGTGTATAAAAGGGGAGACCCTAGTTGCGCTTTTATTGCACAACCATGATCTGAAAGTGACAGAGTCTCGGAGGTGTAACTAGCGGTGGTTCGGTTTCGATTTCCTATTCTTTGTTATTGATCACTTGCAGATCCAGCCTTGTAGCAATCTACTGAAACACTGATGAAAGTTTCTACATGCGGGGATATAACGGTACCTGTGAACTTCTGGCTGAGTGGAGGTGTGACAGCAGTAGCTTTGACGAGGGCTGCCTTGCCGATATTCTCCAGGTCTTTGACCTCGGGCACCCGGTCGTGGTAGATGAAGTCATTGTCTTTCTTGGCTGCGTTGAGGGCCCGGTTGATCTTGTCAGTCAGTTCCTTCACGCTCACGTACTCGTCATAGCGAGATGCAACAGTCTTCACCAGCTCGGCTGCATGCTGCAGTATTAGACGATTGATTAATATCATGTGAACTTCGTTTCTCATATTTTCATCATTGTTGTGGCCTTTACATCCTAACGGGGAACGCAAGCTTAGGGAAATGAAGTTCACCTGCAGACGAGCAATCTCCTCTCCAAAACGCTTCTTCTGCTTGGCAAGGATGCTCTGGTGCAGCTCGGCGTTGGCCTGCATGATGCAGTGCTTGGCCGCCAGCACCGGCAGCACTTCCTGAAAATAAAAATACTGACCAGGGAGAGGCAACCACAGAGCAACACACGCAGGCACACACACACGAATATGCACGCACACACACACGCGCACACACACACACACACACACACACACACACACACACACACACACACACACACACACACACACACACACACACACACACACACACACACACACACACACGTGCGTGACGGCAAGGCAAACCAAAAGGAGGGAAACGTACACGAGCACGGTCAAGTCACAAATGGCATCACGACAGCCAAATCACAAGTAGGCACGAGCAGCGAGGGGTGTGCACAACATGGCACAGCACGACATAGATGCACACACACACACACACACACACACACGTGCACAGACAGACAACGAGAGCCGCCACCAGCACGAGGGATGCAGGAAGAAAAAAAAGACAACGGGAAAGAGAAACAGAGGAGGCCATGAGTGTTTAACCTTCCAGCAAAAGCTGCTACACCTCAGAGAGACACCCGACAGCTCTGCGTGTTTGTGTTATAAAAGACTTTCAGCCACTGCCTCCTAGCTATCACTTTTAGTAAAAATTGGATCGAATCTTTTCTTTTAAAAGAAAGAATCAAAGCAACACAAAGTGAAACACAATCATCTCTACTTTGCAGAAAATGGTTTTATCCAAGTTAGTTTTCGTTTTCTTTATAATAGCTCGAAGGTCTTTATAAATGTTAGCTAGCTAACTAAACAATTAGCAGCAAGCCGGATAAAATTGTCAGTATTTGGCAAGAACTGGTATAAAATCATCACAGTTTGCCAACCTTCTGTAAAAATGACTGCCATTTCCTTTAATGCGTTCATTTCAATCAGATATAAGTGAATGCAGCACATGATGATGTGCGAGCTTTGTAGCTCTTCCCCTCCCTTGTGTGATTTGACGGTGGCGGGGAGAGAAGAAAGGCCGGGTCATCCGATTAAACAGCAACTTATACCTCGGTCTGGGTGAATACTCGATTCTGATTGGCTGCAGGGTGTCCGTTAAAAAGTAGGACACCTATAAATAAGTTTTGGTCAAAAGGCCTGATTGTGCTAAATTATTGTGCTGGCTCAAATGTTAGCTGGTAACGGCAGCACCCAACGAGAGATAGTTGGGTTTTAGCGGTGAAAAAATGTGTTCATTGATTTAATATTTATTTATTTCGTAAGTGACCAGGGTTTAAGCAGGAAAATGCCCTTCGAGGTGTCCAATATCAGAAATTAATGGACAACACGGAAGCAAACGTCTGTTAATTTCTGATAATGGACACCTTGTCGGGTATTATCCCACATATACCCCTCCTCCACATGTTGCTGCGTGTTTTTGGTCAGCTTCATGAAAGATGGCCGCTATGCCTTTACCTTTAACAAGAAAGGCAAATTCAGCCGTTTAGGCATGTTTCTAGTGGCAGGAAGAAACAGGCATGTCTGAAACTAAAGGAGCGTTTTTAAACTACAGCTGGTAAACAATGAGTGACTGGAGGCACTACCAGCCTGAATGAACAGCCAAATAATATCAGCTTGTGTTAACTGTGTTAGTCTGTAAATCCCAGGACAACAAAAAAGGTATAATATTTTGAGGGATATTCACTAAATAAGCAAACATAATACCCATTATGTTACTTTATTACGTTACTCAAGGCTATATCATACTGTAAGAATTAGGGTTGGGAAATATCGAAATTTCAAAAAGATATTGCGATATTCCAAAAGACTTGAGACTATATTGTTTACATTGAGATGGTCTATGTTGCTTTGTAATTCTAGTTTTATGTATGTTTTCAGCTGTTTGTTAAAAAAAAAAAAAGAAAAAACAGCGTACCCATCACTTGTGCAGAGCACCATGCACCATTGATGTTTTTAAGCTTATTAAAAAAAATCTCTGATTCTTTTGGAATAAAGCTTTGATTCAGAGGTGCCTTTTTATAATTAGGCAAGGCAAATGTATTTGTATAGCACATTTCAGTACAAGGACAACGCAAAGTGCTTTGCATGATTAAAACATAGGAAAGTAAAAACAGAATAAAAGCAAGTAGGAATAAAATGTAGAATTGAAACAAAATAAAACATGGGCAAATGGAAACTGAAAGCAAATATTAAAAACAGTTGGACTACAAACTTAAACTAGTGATGTTTCAGTAAAACAGTTTAAAACAGTCAGGCAATCCTAAACAAATGTGTTTTTAATCTTGATTTAAAGGAACTCAGGCTTTCAGCACTTTTACAGTTTTCTGGAAGTTTGTTCCAGATAAGTGGAGCATAGGAACTAAATGCTGCTTCTGCATGTTTGGTTCTGGGTATGCAGAGTTATGTTATGAATTACTTTATAAAAAGAAAAAGATAGAGATAAATGTTGTATATTGGCATTCAGCCTAAAAATATCAAGACATTAGTTTTGGTCAATGTTGCCCAGCCCAATAAGGATTTAATAATGGCTCATGCCTTGTCCAAATAAAAATAAACTATATAGTTATATAAATCTCAAAAAAAGTATTCTCTATGCATCTTCCAGTAGTCCGTAACTCAGGTACCTCACAAGGATAAATTTCGAAGACAAAACCCAGAGCTCACTAATCTTTTTTTAAAGATTTAGTCTTGCAAACTTGAAGCAGACACATTTTCTGACAAACACTGCATTATATATACAAATCTAAAACTGTTTATTTAAATGACCATCCTCTGTGCCACCAGTTAATAATTTAACAGCAAATCGAATTATAAAAAATAAATAAGAATCAGGCAAATTTGTGACTAAAACTGAAAAACCTTAAAATAACAGCTTTGTCTCTTGCTGGACCTTGCAAATAAAAGCTTGCAACATGAAGCTTTGAATCTGAAAAGAATCTGAGAGGAAGTGTTTTTCAGCTGCTTATGATCTGATGGTGAGAAATAAGCTAGAAAGAAAGGAGCTCTGATGTGGTTCAGTTACAACTAACCAATGACGGTGAAGATGAGATGAAAAAGGACCGATGAGAACAGAGAGGCTAGAACAGTCCCACAACCTGTCTCACATATACAAGGAAAATCTGACACACAAAACCACGCCGTAAAGAGCCCGGCGTCTGTATGTCCTCGTCACGCTGAACGCCGCGGTCACACCGTGTTACTCTGTGCTTGTTTTGGTTACTTACCTTTGGAAGGTTGTCTTTGTACTGGCACTGCTTGAAGGCTTCGCCGTAGAAATCTGCAGCCTGATTGGCCAGCTTTGCAATCACAGCATCTTTCATCCTGTCTGTTGGGTAAATAAAACACTTTTACAGTCAAAGAAGAATTAAAATAGACACTTGTACAAATATACAGGCTTTAAATTAACCCTACTGTACAATAATTAGGATTCTCTGGCTGTTTAAACTGATATTGTCCCTTACAGAGCAAAAACTCGTTTACAAATAAAAGCTAACTCAGCAGATTACAGGCCTATTTTTTTAAATGAGGGCTTACTCCATGATGTAATGCACAAAACAGTTTTAAACAACCGTCTAACTAACTAGTAACTTTGCAGACAGAATCGGGGCAGATACTGTTTGTGGCCTGGATCAAAACAGCACTTGTCGAGACAACAAAATGCAGTGCTGCATAATTAGAGCCTTTAAAAGTTTGCTCTTCTTAGTATAGAATCGTGATGCACATCTAAAAGTGTAACCAATTCTCTGCTAAAGTATAATAATTAAAGAAGCATATAAAATTGTATTAGAAGTTGTGGACATTCAGTTATTGAGTCAACAGTTATTTGAGTTCTTCAATGGTTGTAAAACAGACATGGTGCATGTTTCTAAAATGATTTAGGAGGTCTTGAAAGGTTGCGTGTCTCCAAAACTTTAAACAACACCCTTAGGGACTTTTAAGTTTCTAAAATTTTATCGATCCAGTAACAAGTGCCGTTGTATAAAAGTAGAAGCCACCGTTAACTAGGGCGGTGGTCAGGAAATAGGTGGCCTCAGGCTACTAGGTTGTCTAACATGTCCACTGAAACAGGGTGTGGCCCTAGGACGGAGGTGGTTAGTAGAACGGTCGTGTCCTACTTATCTAGCTAAAAATGTCTCACAGGAACTCTAAACAGGGTAATACTCAATAGATTCAGAGGTCTTTAGAACCCTAGCTAGTCTGAGCTTTAGCCCAAATGGAGAAGGATGAAGGAGGGAGTTTAGTTCTAATCCGACAACAACAAGGTGTTAACGTGTGCTGCCGTTCCACTTATGGGGTATTTAAAAAATAGGAATCAAACATTCAACAGCAGCAAAATCAAAAGCTGACTAGGTGATAAACCGCTGCAGGGTACCTGAGGTGGCTTTGAGGAAGAAGACCTCCTGGGCTTGGGCCAACATGATGGTGCTCAGAGTTCCTACAGTCTCAGGACAGATATCCATGGTAGGCTCTCTGTTCAGTGCAGAGAGCACTGTGTCCTTGATGTGACTAAACGCTCCACTGGCCAACTGGAAGAAGACAGAGATCAGATTTAGGTTTTAAATTACAACTACCTGTCGTGCAAACATCTATTCAGTTGGTCTGAGTATCATCAGAAATGTTAGTAATGCCCAGAACAGTTAACATATAACAACCAAAGCATCAGCTGCCAACGGCATAGTCAATTTTCAGCTTGATCTGACCTGCCTGATGACCAAGCTGGTTGAGAACGCAATAATATGCACTGCAAAAAGGGAACTAAAAGTAAGTAAAATCTTCTTGAAATTAGTGTATTTATACTTGATTTGAGCAGATAAATAAGATTATTTAACAATGAAATGAGTATTTTGACATATTTGGATATGCCGCACTTGAAATAAGATGATGGAGAGGAGCTGTTCCTATTTTAAGTACAAAATCTTATTCCATTGGCATATCATTTAAAGTTGCCTGCTTAAATCAGGGATAAATACACTTATTTCACAAAAATGTTACTTTTCTCCCCCATTGGTGAGTGCACCACACATAAGCACCACTGGATGGCACTGTCAGCAACCCTCTTCGGTTTGCATGTTATTGTGAGGGAAGAAGACTCAAAGTTAGGTTTGAAGGAAGCTATTTTTATGCAACATGTTTGTGAGAATGTGAGAGATTTTGCTGCAGTTACGCTGAATCAAATGGCATAACTCACTCATCGAAAATATATATAAGAACAGCAGTTGGTATCCTCCTCGGTAAAAAAACACAAAACAAACATGTTAATTGGGTGCTGCACAGATTAGTTGATTTTTTTCGTTATTATTATTGCTTTTTGAGCTGATTGAACCTACTGTGGAAACAACATTATAAAGTTAATAAAGCAAAGCTAAAAAGCTCTAGAACATCCAGCCACTTGAATGCAGCACCATCAGAGGTGGGGGTCCTGACATGTTTCAGATGGTTCCCTGGTCCAACACCCTCCTCCCGTATCGAATGAATAGTTCACTAGCGCACTCAGAGAGAACCTGATGATACGCTGAGGGGGTAATTCAGCAAGACAAATCATCTGTATTGCAGCGGGGAGAAAGCTAAAACATGCAAGATATAGACCTGTTAATTTCTCAGGTGATAAACCGCGCCGGGTCATGGGTATGTGTGGACGGGTTTAATACCAGTTCTCAATGGTTGTTAGTCTGATATCCCATCATCCTGGTCAGCCAGGATGCATGTTAATACCACGTCTGAACAGGGGTCCAACAATATTCATCCTCTACTGTAAATGAGCTTTTTAAGTACAAGCACCCCCAAATACAAAACTGTACAAAAGCAGAGGCTGCTGTAGAAATCTAGACTCACCTGGTAGTATTTAGCAGCAGCTTTGAGACACTCGTCGTTGTCAATGTTCTGCTCTGCGGCGATCTGACTGGCCAGAGCTGCGCAGTTGAACAACACGCATGTCTTCTCGTAGCCCAAACTGGCCAAAGCTGCAAAAACGAATAACTCATGAAGCCCCTTTTTTCACCGTCAGAGCAAAGATCATGTCTTTGCATACATTCATTTAATTTAATTTTATTAAGGATCCCCATTAGCTGTTGCCATGGCAAACAGCTAGTCTTCCTGGGGTCCACATTAAAAACATACAGTAAAAAACAGTTACAAATATAAAAATTTCCAAAAATGTAATTTCTTAAAAATTACTATAGGAAGTACAAAACAACAATTAAAATAAAACAGCCAATAAAACAAGAACAAATATAATAAAACAGCCAATAAAACAAAAACACTTCAGGGCATCAAATGGAGTCTCAGATTCTTTTTAAAAGATAATTTACTATCAGTGTAGCGGATGTAGTGAGGTAGATTATTCCAAAGGTGTAATGATCTATATATAAAGGATCTCTTTATATAGAATAATGAATAATGATGGAGAGGAGCTGTTGCTATTTTAAGTACAAAATCTTTAAGTACAAAATCTTATTCATTGTGAATAAGATACATTCATTTCCCAATTTGAAACCAATACTATAGGTACGTTTACACCGGACGCCAACAAGGCAGATTTTTCACCTTGTTCGCTTTACATTTAGCCTCTCTCTCGCCAACAATTTGCTCTGACACTGCAGCGAATTTCCCCCCCGCTCGCTTCACCGCGTCATCAAACAGGAGGAGCGTCTATTCGCTCGCTGGTTCCTCCTCTGTTCAACTCACACATGGATTTTACTGAGCGAGTCACGGCGCTGTGTGTAACGGTGCCAGTGCTCCCGGGTCCACCAGATCCTACAGAGACGCACCCAGTTCAGTGAGTACCACCACCTGTAGCTGCGTCTGGATGACGGTCACTTCTAGCGGTACTTTCATCTGTCCAGGACCCAGCATAAAGAACACGAACTACAGGCGTCTTCAGTCAGAAAACCCATAATTGCTCAATAGAAATATAGCCTAATTGTACTAAATATGAAACATATAAAAACATTTTTGCACTTAGTGAAGGAGGAGGGCTCCTAACACGACGCAAATTGACAGAAAAGTTCAGATGGTTGAACTTGAGCGAAATTGAGGCGTCCACCACGCCTATTAAGCTCCGCTCTATTCGCACCGTTAGCATTTGTAGAAATGGACCGCTGGCATCACGGACCGTTAATTTGTTCCTGAACATGCCTTTACATATGGATGACATGTAAATGACTAGCTCCATTCGCCTCATTTGCATTCGGCGTGAATGCACCGTAACTGTATTTGATGTCATGGGTCTTTTACTTCATTAGTAATCCCGGGTCTCTGTGTGGGTGGTGGACATTTACTACGGCAAACCCTTCTGGATGCAATCTGCTGGGTTTGCTGATATGGAAAACTTTTTAACCGATCTGCCTTCATGATCCGACCGAACGGACTTTGTAACGTGCCTTGAGATGACTTGTGTTGTGAATTGGCGGCATAGAAACAAACTAAAGTGAATTTTTGCGTAGTTTGATCTTGACCGCATAGATTAAGGTTCACTGAACAGATTCATGAAGGCCTCGTTGAACTAGTCTTAAATAATTCACTAGCGAGAACAAAAGGTTCAAATGACACAGATGTTGGGACATCAGCGGTGAGTCCAGTTTAAACAGGAGATTCAATACATTCCTTAAAGCTTTCTAAAGAACAGAAACTATTCACATAATAAAGCATGATACACCTTTGCCTTTTATTAGGTTAACTATGACATATTGTCAAGTCTGTTTCTGAATACACTAAAAGCGGGGCAAATACTTTATTAGAAATCTTAATTTATCACTGGAGGAGTTTTATGCCAGTGTGAAAGAGACAAAAGCTTAAATAAATACAGAAAAATATAACAAAATGTGCCCAGAGGGGACTGAATGTTAATGTTTGGCTGCCATTTTCTCATACGATTATGTTTAATAAAGCATTACTCACAGAGCTTGACGGAGCCACCGAACAGGGATCCTTTATCAAAGGCATCCTTCCATGTGAACGTTAGGCAGAGCTGCGGAGACAGAAGCATGCTTTGTGTTCAAGTCCCTCTGCGTTTAATGGACCGTTTAATCCAGTCATATGTGCTGCTCAAATCAATTACCTGGTTTTCGGAGAAGGGAAACTTAGCTTCAATGGCACACAGTTGATCGTAGTATCTGCGGACAAACAGGAAAAGCAGAATCAAGACGGTGCTTTGGCTTTCCGCAGAGTTTTACAAAGATCACATCCCATTACTATGGGAATTACTATGTTGTCTGTACTACATTAAAATAGAGGAATATGTCATTTTCAGTTCAGTGGCAGCGACTGATGTGACGTAACTGCAGATCTGTGGTTTGAGGAAGTGCTGCACTGTCAGGAATCTGACAATGACTCAGGAGAAAAAATAGCAAGGCAGAAAGGCTGGCGAGTAAACACGCAACGTCAGCCGCTTGTGACCTCATCATACCTGTGACGTGAAGTCAGCCGTGTATTTTTACCATAAGACAGGAAATCCCCTATGACTAGCTCTTGGACCATTCATTTCTTAAAAAGAGTAGACATACACACACAACAAGACTTTCTAAGTAGAACCAGCATAGGGTTTGTTTCCAGCACAAACACACCGGGACTCAGCGGTGTGTTCATAGAGGAAAGCTGAGACGAGGCGCGCCTCATGGCTGAACTAAAGGGAGAAAATGTGCCGTGCAAACACTGGTCACCAGGGTAACACTAAGCTGTGAGTCAGGCCGAGTGAAAGGACCGTCGCTTTGACTACCTGGCACCCGCTGAGGCCCGAGGAGCGACAACAAACAGCCGATTCACCGCAGACGCGTTAGCCTCAACTGAGCTGCTAATATAACTCAGTAAATAGTTACAAAAAAACATAAGTAAGACAAAAGCTACACTTAAATCAAAACACATTAAAGATACTTTTTTTTTTTTTAGAAGTGATTTAGTGACTGTTTCATGTTAACTGGGCTAGAGTTACAGACACAGATAGGCGATGAACGGACGGGTCTGGCCTTCCTCACTAGAGATGCACCAATCGGTTAGTGATTGGAAAGGCCCGACCTCCCCTGGACTGGCTCTGAGCGGGGATTTTCTTTTCTCCACTCAAGACATGCATCAAAATAAAGAACCCCCACCATTCAATAAGCACATCAACCAAAGCATGCACTTTGACACTTTTGCTTAGTCTGATAAAAAAAAAAACAGATAAATGTGAATAAAGGTGCCATGGTGCACAAATGGAAATATTCCTGTCATTCTTTTATTACCATATGATTTTAAATCGTATGAAAACACGTTTTTTCTCTAAAATGTTAACGTTTTCCGTAAAAGAAAGGCCAAAAAAAAGGACAAATCTATCAGGCTAAAGTAAAGAAGGACATGGCATCAGCCAGGAGGACAAGCCTGCTGTGTGCATTTAATCCCCCCCCCCCAAAATCAAAATCATGTTTAACCATCAGGGAGTCGTTTCAGGTCAACGACTCCCTGATCAGTATAAAGATGTATCTTTAATTCAAACCGACTGAAACAGATTTAAAGTATTCCCCAGAAGCCATAAATCAAGGCGTCACAGGTAGTTTGACAGAGATCACATGACCACAGGTTAGCAATTGTTCTGCACTGCTTCACTATTGAGCCCGCCCAGATGGTAGCTATAAATAAACACTCTGGGAAAAGATATTTTTACAGAAAGTTGAGGATTTTTTTTGAGGGTGGGGGGGCACCAACATATATCCCAGCAGCCTGGGCTTTATGTTCTAAAAGCAGAACAGGGGCTAAAAAGGGCAAAGTCTCTTTGTACCTCAGATAAAAATGAACTGTTGGTTAATATTAAGTAGGGGTTTTCAAACATGAAGACACTGGATGCAATCATTACTATGAGGTATCAGCCATTAAATAAAAGCAAATGTCAGCTAATTTCAACCGGGTGCCGGAAATGGAGAGGACAGAGCAACTTTGTTGAAGCTGAGGTGAAACGCGTGTACCGTACAGTTCCTTTATGCAAAGCGGCATTTTGTTAATGATAACCGGATGACAGGAACAGTGAAGGGAGTGGACTTTCTGTTTGGTGCTCCCAGTACATAGTCGTACAATCACATATGTGCCTTAGCTGAAAGCCTAACAAACTCATCTGACTTTTATTGTCATTGCTAATTGAAATTCCAGGCCAAGTTAATAATCTTTGCCTCTCGACCTAAAAGTTTAATATTATTTCTGTAGCATTGTCCTGTTTTGTTGTAACTTTACTGGGATGAATGGACTTTGACCAGTTGTTTTGAATGAAATGTAGATTTTAGTTTTCTTTATACAGAACAGAGGACTTAAACTCCAGTCCTCGAGGGCCAGTGTGTCCTGCAACGTCTAGATGCCTGTACGCTTCAACACGCCCGACTCTAATATTAGCTCATTGAGCTCTGCAGAGCTTGGCTGCACACTACTGAGGCAGTCTGGCCATTTATTTCACTGCGTGGAGAAAGCAGCACATCTAAAAGTTGCCAGTGTGAAAGAGGCCAAAGCTTAAATAACTGGAGTTTGAGACCGCTGGTTTAGAAACCTATTCAGATCCTGATTTATTTCCAATCTTATGTTGGATTTCTAGTGCCTCGTCATCATCATTAACATAACTCTCTCTCCTCAGTCCTTCAAAACAACATTACATCTGTCAACTACATAGTTCTTTACATTTCTATTTGTATGTTTTACCCCCAATGAGTGCATCCATCTAGCTTATTTATTTTTTATTTTTATTGTCTTCTGTTCCATATTATAAGAGGCACTTTGTGTTGCCCCCATTGTGTGTGAAAACTGCCGCATAAATAAAGGCGGACTAGTTGATTTTATTTTATTTTAAATTCTCTTTAATAATTCAATACTTGGCTGGGGATGCTGACCAGGAATGACTAAGCCGAATGATGAAGGCTGGAGTTTGTGTTTTGTTTACACTCGCTGTGAGTTTAGCTTACTGTATGCTGTTTTGTTGTTGTTGTTTTACATTAATGTTTGTGTTTCATGCGGGCAAAAACACATGAAGCACAAAGTTCCCCTAGCAGAGCATCTAAAACCATGACAACCTGGAGGAATAACACGGATAACTAGACTTCGTAAATGTCAACTAGTTTACTTAAACTGAAACGCATCTATTAGCCACTCAACGGGATTTAACAAGTGCCAATAAATCTGCAATTTTAGCTTTTTAGCTCCGTTGTTAGCAGCAACAAGCTAACCTCTCTGGGTGCGGCAACTGATCTAACTTAAAAAGCCAAATGTAACAGCGTCCCTGTTAGCTTTTTACTTGAACTGTAAGTCGCCCTCCCGCTTCTAAGTGAGTTTTTACCTCAGGAGGATTTCCAGGGAGCTGTCGTGCTTGTCGAGCGGCCTTCCCAGCGCGCTCTTGCGGAGCTTGTTCAACTCCTCCACGGCTCGGATGTACTCGGACTGCTCCTCGCCCGCTGGATACGAGGCGGTGACGAACTTCGACAGCGGCTTCACGAGGTCCACCTCGGACGACTTTTTCAACGGGACAGAAATAAACGTCGCCATTTCGGCCCCTGGAGGCTTTGAGCGAGCAAACAAACAGGCACAGAAATCTCGAGTCAAGAACACAAACAACGGCCACCGACCCACTTCCTGGATTGTGACAGAGAACGTCAATTACGTCATGGACAACGGGTGAGTGGCAGTGCGCAGACTCAGTAACGTTTTACTTACGCCGGTTTCCACACGCGCAAGGAATATAATATAATATAATATAATATAATATAATATAATATAATATAATATAATATAATATAATATAATATAATATAATATAATATCCATTCGTCCATCCATTTTCCAACACGCTTTTCCCGAGGGGTGCTGGTGCCTATCTCCAGCTGTGAATGGGCGAGATTGTTTTAAAAATGTTTTCAATAAAATATGGTGTAGTGTATAAATAGTTTTGTATGTTTTTTAAAAAAAGGCTAAAGAACTTAAATTATAATTTATTTAACACAACATATTACCTCTCACATTCAACAATGAATACATTAATCATACAATTGTTTCATTTTATGATCAGTCATAATTTATTATCATCTAAAGACTATTGGTAACAAGAGGTGAAATGCAGGTCCAGACGAGCTGTGCGTGTGGTGACGTCACGAGTAGACGAGTACGCTTCTGTTCACAGAGATACGTTCAGCGTGCTTTCGTTCTCCCCAAGTCCGTACTTGGCCAAGAACGGACGAGAACGTACTCGTCAAACGGCCATGTTTTTGGACTGTGGGAGGAAGCCGGAGTACCCGGAGAGAGCCCACACACATCCACAGGGAGAACATGCAAACTCCATGCAGAAAGACCCAGACCCATAATATAATATATGTATTTTGCATCATTTATTATTTTTTGTAAACAAAAAGAGGACTACAGTGCCTTCCAAACGTATTCACCCCATTGGGTTTTTATCTATTTTGCTGCATTCCGACATCTAACGTGAATGTTTGTAAATCTTGTTTTATGCGCTGGATCTGCAAAAGATAGTTTAAGGTGCTGAAGCGAAATGAGGGAAAAATAAATAGATAATTAATACAGTTTAAAAAATGGAAAAACTGAAAAATGGCATGTGCATATGGAGCCTATGACTTTAGAGCTTCTAAAGTCAAATGATTAGTGGAATGATGATGCAGCTAACAACTTCATTTGATTATTTTAAAGTGGAACTGGATGCACAAGTTTGAATTTATTGTGGATTTTCTGTATTCAACACAGATTAAAAATTATACACATGCACAATAATGGTTATACGCACCCAGTAATGTTTGCATAAGTCTACCATAGCAACTTGTAGAGAAACCACATAAATTCTGTAGCCATTAAAATGCTTGAAAGGCTAAATATTTGGCTGGTCTCCCTATCAGAATTAGTAGCGATAGCCCATTAATTAAATTGGTTGATTTCCGGGCACCAACACAAATAGCAGCAGCACAGATCCTCAGGGTGATAACTCCACCATGCTTGACATTTTACTTAGGTTTGAAAGCCTCACTTTGGTTCTAAAAAATACATCCCCTGTGGCCAAATGCAACACCTTGCAAATGTATTCATCCTCCTTGGCTTTTTACCTGTTTTTTTTTTTTTTTACATTCCAACCTGTAATTCAAATGTGTTGGATTTGCAAAAAGTAGTCTAAAATATACACAAAAATATACCTAAAATATTTCAAATTGACATGCATATGTATTCATCCTCTTTCCTGTAAAGCCCCTAAAAGGTTCTGGTGCAAACAGCTACCATCAAAAATCATATAATTGGTGAAGTGAAGTCCACCTGTGTGCAATCTGTCACATGATCTGTAAAACACAGCTTCTCTGAAAGGCCCCAGAGGCAGCAGCACCACGGAGCAAGAGGCATCACACCATGAAGACCAAGGAGCTCTTCAAACAAGTTAGGGTGGGGAAAAATAAAAAAAACAAGTCTTTGATGTTCTCCAGCTGCGCCATCAAATCCATCATCTTTAAGTGGAAAGCATATGGTACCACAACAAACCTGCCAAGAGAGAACCGCCCACCACAACTCATTAATCAGAGAGGCAGCATAGAGACCCAAGGTAACCCTGAAAGAGTTGCAGAGCTCCACAGCAGAGACTGGAGGATCTTTCTATAGGGCCACAGTAAGCTGTTCACTCTAGAGCTGGGCTTTATTAAAGAATAGCCAGAAAAAAAGCCATTATTTATTGTAAAAAATAGGAAGACAGGTATTGAGTTTACCCAAAGACACGTGAGTAACTCCCCAAATGTATAGACGAAGTTTCTCTGGTCAGACGAGACTAAAATTGAACTTTTTGGCCAGTGAGAAAAATTCTACGTGTGGGGTAAACCCAACACATCCCATCAGCCCAAGAACGGCGTCCCCACCAGTGAAACATGGTGGTGATGACCCGGAGCATACTGCTAAAGCAACACTAGAGTGGTTTAAGGGGAAACATGTAAATGTATTGGAATGGCCTAGTCAAAGTCCAGACCTTAGTCTTTGGAGATCTCTGTTCACAAGGGGAAACCATCCAACATGAAGAAGCTGGGGCAGTTTTGACTTAAGGAATGGGCAGACTTTGGTTGACTTTAGAGGGGGTGAACATTTGCGCACACTGAAGTGTTCTGTTATTTTATCCTATTTGTTGTTTGCTTCACTATAAAAGGGGAGGGGGGAATAAGCATCTTCTAAGTCATAGGCATATCCTGTAACTGAAATGGTGCAAAATGTCCATTTAATCCAGGTTGTGATGCCACAAAACATGAAAAATGGCAAAAAGGGTGAAAACTTCTGCAAGGCACTGCACATGTGTATAAAATAAGTAAGCAGGACAAGTAAATGCAAAATTAAAATGTATAGAGGAAATAAATGTTTTTAAAATTTCCGTATTCAGAAAGTCATTTTTTCATATTTCCCAAGTGATTTTTTATTTTATGTTCTTGCTTCTCTGTTTAAATATTTTGCACTCAGAATACAGTTGCTGAAGGGAGTGAGCATGTTCTATAAATAATATACCGAAATTCAGAGTATTTTTTGAAAGTAAAATGAATTAAATGATACACAGAACACCCATGTCTAGAACTGGTATTACTAACATTGTAATTTTAACTGGTTTTAAGCATAACAGAACAAATTAGAAAGTAAGGCAAGGTCAATTTATTTGTATAGCACATTTCAGTACAAGGACAATGCAAAGTGCTTTACATGATTAAAATATAGGAAAATAAAACAGAATAAAACCAAGTTGGAATAAAATGTAGAAAAATTGAAACAAACAAAATCAAACATGGGAATATGTTAACTAAAAGCAAAAAATTATGATTTTAAAACAGTTGGACTACAAACTTAAACTAATGTTTCAGTAAACAATTTAACTAGAACAGTCGAAGGCAGTCCTAAACAAATGTGTTTCTAATCTTGATTTAAAGGAACTCAGGCTTTCAGCACTTTTACAGTTTTCTGGGAATTTGTTCCAGATAAGTGGAGCATAGGAACTAAATGCTGCTTCTCCATGTCTGGTTCTGCAGAATAGGCTGGAGCCAGAAGACCTTAGTGGTCTGGATGGTTGATACACTGATAACAAGTCTGTGATGTATTTAGGTACTAAGCCAGTGATTCAGTGATTTATAAACTAACAGAAGGATTTTAAAGTCTATTCTCTGAGATACAGGGAGCCAGTGTAAGGACTTTAGAACTGGGGTGATGTGCTCTACTTTCTTAGTCTTAGTGAGGACGCGGGCAGCAGCATTCTGGATCAGCTGCAGCTGTCTGATCCACTTTTTAGGAAGACCTGTGAAAACACTGTTGCAGTAATCAATTCTACTAAAGATAAACGCATGGATTAGTTTTCCAAGATCCTGCTGAGACGTTAATCCTTTAATCCTGGAAATGTTCTTCAGGTGATAGAAGGCCGACCTTGTAATTGTCTTTAGATGCTACACCCAGATTTCAGGCCTGATCTGTGGTTTCTAGCTGAAGCTGTGCGCTAACTCTTGATTGCTCCTCTATTGGTCCAAAAATTATTACTTCAGTATGGTTTTTATTCAATTCAAGAACATTTTGGTATGGTAATATATATTTTGACTTCTTAGAAATTCTGTTACCGCTCAAAGGATTGCAGGTGGCTGTCTTCCAGCAGGACAGTGACCCTAAAAATACAACCAAGGCTTCAACGGAATGGTTCAGATTGAAGGAGACATTGTTAGAATGGTCTAGTCAAAGTCCAGTACTAAATTCAATGATATGTGGTGAGACTTGACAATTTATGTTAACAGATAATCTCCACCTAATGTCACAGAGCATGAGCTATTTTGCAAACAAGAATGGACCGAACTATCAGTCTGTAGATTGGCAGAACAGGTAGACACACCCTCAAAAGACTTAAAGGTTTAGCTGAAGCAAAAAGGGGGGCTGAACTGAAATGCATGCCACACTTTCCAGATTTTTAACTGTAGAAAAGGTTCAAAATCATCAGTTTACTTCTAATTCATAATTACATGATAGTTTTGGTCTACGACATTAAGCACATTAAAGTTCATGGCTGTGACAAACTCACAGGTGGAATTAATGCTGTGAAAATAATTTCATGTAATTCTAATTCCTCCGTGTCAATCCCAGGTGTCACTTTCATACAGTCCAAATATTGGTATCAACACAAGACCAAATCACCTGCTTCAAGGGTTCTTAGGGGCAGCGATTTACGCTTTCAATTTGCTCACTTTTATTCCTCGTTCTTGTCTCCAGCTGTTCATTGTCGATCAAACATAATGAGCACAGTTGTCCTAAGTAAGAACCTATGAACATGACGGAGCCTTTTAACGTTAGACAAAACAAATCTCACAGGACACAGGACAAAGTTATGAAATTATTTATTCCCAGCACATGTGGTCGTGTACATCTCCAGCATATGATACTGTGCACATGAGAAGCATCGGGTTAACAGTGGTCACCTTTTTTCCTGCTCGTGCTCACACCGATAGGCAGACGGGCGGGTCAGTCCTTCAGCAGACTAAAACTTTTCTTTTTATTTCTTTTTACATCCACTCTATTCTTATAAATGTTACGAGTTGATGAACACAGGTTTCTCTGCTGTAGCACTCGTGTCCGTGTAAACGCCTCAAGAGCTACAGTCCTGGCTCTGGTGCATGTCGAGACACAAACAGCTGCTTTCAAAGCCTTAAGAGTTTTATCTGTCGATCTCCTTCTAGTAAGAAAAGGGTGGGTGGGTGTGTTTGGAGGTGGGGGGGGGGGGGGGGGGGGGGGTGTAGGACTACTGACTACACATCAAGCTAGAAGTTTGTGATTCTCTTCAGTGCAGGCTTGGTCTCTAATGTACGGAAAAATAACGGGAGGGGAGGGAGGGAAAAGGGGATACACTCACTGACAAATTTACCTGTCTCCCAAATATCCACATGCTCTTCACTAAAAGTAGCAAGCTAAACAACTTGTTATACTAACAGAAAAGCAGTTTGACATAATGAAACAAAATGATACACATGCACACACATTCTGACACCTTGACATGTAAACCTCTCCAAAAAAAAAATAAAAAAAGAAGAAGCCGAAACGGATCAATTGGAACCAAAGCAGAGCCGTCCCCGTCTCCACCCACAGTCTTGAAGTTTCCTTTTACCTCTTTTTTTATTTTATTTTTTATTTCCCCCCCCCTATATAAGGCCACTCCAAACACATGACCTGTATGTTCTGTGCTAGGCTAAAACACCAAGTTTTGGAAAATGATGTGGCATTTTGGTACGTTACCACCGCCCGGCTGCATACAGGAGCATCGCAATTATTTAGAATATCATGGAAAACGTCCTTTAGGCCAGTAACTAAATTCAAAAAGTGAAACGCTGGTTCATTTGACAAGAGTGACATGTTGTAAGCCTTTGCTTCCGTTATTCTTAAGGCTTCCACCTACTGAAACCACAAAATTGAAATTCTCTAAAAAGGTAAAATACAACGAGACTAATTTCAGCAGGCGTAATGTTACGGACATTTTATGGTCCCCACAGCCATGTCTTAGAGACCCTCGACGGGTCATTGCTAAAGAAGCTGGCTGTTCACAGAGTGCTGCATCTGAGCGTATTGATGGAAAGTTGAGTGGAAGGAAAAATTGTGTATACCAAAGTGAGCAAGCAGCAGGGATAATCAAAACCTTGAGTTTGGAGGAGACTCTTAAGGTGTTGACTGCAGCCGGAGTCGCTGATTTAAGAGTAATCACACACAGATGTTCCTAGGAGATGAAGCACAACTGTCCCATTCCTTGTGTTTAGCCACTATTAAGCCAGGGGAAAACGACAGAAGTTGCCAGGCTGAGGAAAGAGAGGACTGGAGTGTTGCTTACTGGTCCAAAGGTCTCTTTTCTTATCGAAGTAAATTTTGCATTTAATTTGGTTTAAAAAAAAAAAAAAAGAGGTCCCAGAGTCTGGAGGAAGAATGGAGAAGCAGAGAAACTAAGATGCTTTAGGTTCATTGTAAAGTCTCCATAGTCAGTGACGATTTGAGACAAACTCTAATCTCACTTTTTTCTTCCACTTAACTTTCTGTGAATATGTTTGGATGTAGCCCTCTGAAGAGTCTGCTTTTTGCTTTTCGTGGCTTATCCTCCTTGTCGAGGATGTCAACGACTTTTCACTAGAACCTCTTTAACCTGACTGCACAGGCCTCAACATTTCTGAACTAAAAAAAATAAATTAAAAATAAAGTCACGGTCCGATGTAGTATTCCATGTTTCTGACAAACTCAATTACAGGTTTTCATCAACATTTAGCCACAATCATCAAAATGCACAAAACACTAAAATCAGTCTGTGCAACGATCTATACGAGTTTCACCTTTTCAATTATATGACTTAAAATTATTTTTCGATGATTTCCATCTTTTTGAGATGTAGCTGTATGCCTCACCTGCTGCATGTTTACAGTATAAATGGATCTGGAATCAAGGGTTCAGCTACCATGCTAATTTGCTGCTTTAAAGCCCCCCCCCCCCCCCCCAACCAGCTCTAGCGTTTTAAATTAGCACATCTTCAAGACTCGCTGTGGTTCATTTCCTCTCAGAACACAGCTATCAATCAGTTGCCTGTTTGGTCCACGATTACGTTTATTTTTGTTGATAGGCACTAATGCTCCACTGGGTAGCATCGTCAAGGGGTTTTATCTACCAATTTCCAAAGTCCTCTCGTCATAAATCTGCAAAAACCAGTGTTTTAATAAAACAGAGGAGTCAATTAATGCTTTGCATGTACTCTGTGTATATATTTGAATAAAAAGCCAAGCTGAAGAGCCGTTATGGCACCAGATAGAGAGCAAATGCATTAAGAGCAACAGAAAGAGCCGACTCATAAATAAAGCATCAACTGAAAAACAAAAATAAAAAAAAAATAAAAAAATAGCAGGACATGCTGGACGCACGTTAGCTGAGCTGAGTGAGACGCTACGTCGACAGAGATATGGCTGTAAGTTTGAATCACGTAGTGTGACACTATGTGACTATAGCTGATAAATTCATTTTCTTTTAGCAAAAAAAAAAAAAGCCAAAAAACGAGAGCACTTCCACTCATTTACCCTGAATACTCTGAGTTAGCACGCTCAGCCAATTAGATAAAAGTTAATTAAGACATCCCCGTCATACAACGTTAAGTAAGCAGAGTAAGCCGAGTTTCTCATTCAAGCAACTTGGTATGGATTGCATGCTGTTCAGCAGTACAGTTTCATCAAATACTGGCCTAACTCCGGCTATTTAGGAAGGGCAACAAGCAATAAGGTGACTCTTTTTCTTCCTCCCGTCTCTTGCATGCCAGAGCATCCACCCCCTCTCCCTTGAAGCCTCCACCCTCCCATCTCTACACAGAAACCATATAAAAAAAAACTAAAAAAAAAAAAAAGATCTAAAATCAAAATACATAGAACAATGTCAACTACCCCACTGATCTCAAATCCTCCCCGATCTCTGCTGCTAGCCGAACTCCTTCATCTTTAATAATGTTTTCAATATGAAACAGTGGACACACCCATGTCAGATTCTAACATTTACATGGCTTCAGCACAGTCACTCTGCTGTCTGTCGAGCGGTCGTTAGAGAGAGACGAGGAGGATGCCGAGCGACAGAAGGAGGCTTCTGTTTCAACGCAGAGGGTGGAGTATTAGTGACGCCATCTGTGCTCCTCACTACTTCAAGATTAGATGAAGTCCTTCGCCCAACTCGTCTGTTAGCCGAACAGGCAAGAGAAGAAGAAGAAGAAAAAAAAAAAAAGAGAGAGAGAGAGAACAGTGAATCCCCAAACACAGAATGTGGATTTGCCACCAGCGGGTCCTTCATTTGGGAATCGCTCGCTTACCTTTGACGGTGCTGATCAAAAAACAGCTCTCGTCAGACAAGTTGTAAACCATCTAAAAAACAAAAAGACACCATAAATGTTAGAGATTTTATTCAAAACGTCCACCAATATTCTTCAAATGGGATTTCCTGCCGTTCTTGAGGCAACATTAGAGTAACTGCAGAAGAGAATCAGGTTATGGTACAACAGCGGCGTATGAGAACGTGCAAATCAGAGATGTTTTTGGTTCAAAAAGCAGCAACATCATTTATTACTGTCCTCAGTTTATAGATTCAAATCAGCAAAACATGAACCTAGTTTAAAAAAAAAAAAACTGAACAGATGTTAGATAAAAATTCAAAGATACAATTTTTTCCTTTTCATTTGAGAACAGTTGACCAGTTAACTAAATTTAGAGATATAGTACTAATTAAAATTTATTCACAAAATGGCATTAAAACATTTTTTTTAGCTAATTTATTGTACGGGCAAAACTAAATATCTAGGCAATAAGAAAAAAAATGGAGTCTCATTTTGTTGCAAAACCTTTCCTTGGGTGATAAAAAAAAATTCTAATTATTAGTAATTAGTAATTCGTTGTCCGCATGGCGGTCCTTAGCTGCTCACTTTAAGGGTTAGTAATCATTAACAATAGTCACATCTGGGCAGAATCCAAAGTCTTTTATCCATCGTTACCAAGTTTGGTCACCACTGATCATCTCAATCCATGTCTCTTTATTCTCAATTTTCCTAGTTGTGCATTTCCTGATTTTGAAAGCATAAATCTTTCAGTTTTACATTTCCTTTCCTGTTTGCAGCCTTTACTGCAGACTCCTTTGCTTTCTCAGAATTTTAAGCTTTGAAAAAAAAAAAAAAATCTCATCGGGATAAAGAGTGGGACAAACGTTTGGAAACATTTGTTTTAAATAGTGAACATGATTAGGCGTTTGTGGTAATGATGAGTGGAACTGAATTATTTGTGCTCTGCATGGACCGCAGAAACAGATTTGTGGCTTCGAACATTACTGCCACCAATCAGAGGGCCCCAGATCCAGAGCCTTGAGAAAATACTTTTAGAATACTTTTTTAAAATAGTTTAACTGTACGACCACTGACAGAAACGTGTTTTATTCAGGTTTATGTGACTAAGAAAGAGCAGCTTATGGTTGTTCAGTTTTATGAAATCTTTTACAAATAATAATATTAAAGGTATGGTGTGCATTTGTATTCAGCTCTCAGTTAGTTTGCGGTGTCTCCATCTGCTTTCCATGTCTAGAGAGAAGGTTTTCCCTCTTCTTTTTTCTTTAAATATCTAAAACTCTGTCCAAATGTGCCGAGGGGTGGAGACGAGCGCAACATTTAGATCTGTCTGAGCCATTATGACTTTAATGTCTAAACCAGACGTCTGAAACCTGCGGCTCCGGAGCTGTATGTGTTTATAAATCCTTTTGGTCTTCTCTTTTTACCGGCCCACGCAGACCGGGTCCTTAGTCGGATGCAGCTCCTGAATTGGGACAGGCCCAGTGACATCAGAACGACTGATGCTTTCAGTAAAGTCGCCATTAAGACAGAAAAAGCCCCAAGACTTGTTGCTAGTTGCTTTTTGAAAGAAAGCCACAAGAGGGGTAAATATAAACAAAATATAGCAACAAAGACCGTCGGCTCTAGTTTCTTTCCCTCCTGAGAGCAGCGCATCTCGAGGTAGCCGCTAAACAGCGTCACAGCCAGACAGGAAGGAGCAAGCGGTGTTGGTTTTTCAAAATAAAGTACATTTTAAGCTTTCATGAAATCTAAATTCAGTTCAAACCCTGATTATGGTTAGTATCAGTGCACAAATATAGGATAAATACATCTCATATGCTTTATATTGTTTTAACATGTATAAAAAAATCATGGCACACCTGTGGTGGTGTGCCATGATCAACTACATGTGCCGGAAACCCTGTGGTGTATATTGATGTTTTCACTTGATACAATTTAATGTTTGTTGCTGGTCTCACAGCCGGTGTCCGCCCCGATGTGTTTGATGTTTTTTATGTTTTCATGATGTAAAGCAGTTTGAGTCTACTTGTTTCTGAAATGAACGATACAAATAAACTTGACTGTAAGGTCGTCATGGTGCGAGGTAAACCTTTACCCCAGTCTCAAGTCTTCTGCGACCTCTAAACAGGTTTTCTCCAGTAACGCTTACACTTTTAACTCTGAACTTCTGTCCTTGCAGAAGAAAAACCATCCCCACAGCTTGATGCTGCCAGCATCGTGTTTAACTGTGGGATGTTGCATTCAGGGTGATGTGCAAACTTAGATTCCTGCCACACAGCAATATGAACGTAGGCCAAAAAGTATCATTTTGGTCCCATATGACCACATGTTTACTATTCTCCTTACATGGCTTGTGGTCAATTGCAAACATGATTTATTTTCCTCACCACTCTACCAAAAAGGGCATATTATGTTTTTTTTCTTTTACTCAGTTCATAATTCCCAGTTGTACAGAAGTAAATCTTACTTATATAGCACCTTTCACAGGATAAAAAAAAAAAAGTCGCAAAGTGCTTCACGATAAAAACACCAAAAAAATATATATAATAAGATCATAAATGCAACATCATAGCATAAAACAGGTTAAAAACGAGTTAAAAGCCAGTCGGAACAAGTGGGTCTTCAACGGCTTATTAAAAGAACAAAGAGAGTCAAGAAAGTGTAAAGTTAAAGGCAACACATGCCACAGTCTAAATACAAAGTCAGAGCTTGCTCAGCAACCCGATGTTATGTTTCCAATATGGCCGAGCACATTAAAAATGCAGAGAAGGCGGCTGACAGATTATAAGCACTTTTGATGGGTTGCATCAATTTCAACCAGTGGCAAAAAGTGATGTAAAATATCAATGATTGTGTTTTTGATGCAGAGAAACATTATTAATATTATCTTCTATGATAAGCAATGCTTTTTTTTTTTTGCCTGTCAGTTTTTTCGATGGACAGTCATGTTTTCATAGGATTTCATTTCGATGGAGTTTTAGAGTAAAGGGGTGTGAATACAAAGTGCCCACCGCAAATTCTCATTGATTTATTGGAAAATAAATTGTATAAAACCAGGCATGAAATACCCAAAATATAAGCTCAAAGATTGTGATAAAGGAGTGTGAATACTTGGGCAAAAACAGTGGACTAAACCTGACCAGTGGAACGGAAGGCAAACATTTCAATTCTAGCTTTTGCCCAATAACAAAACAAAAATGCGGCGGTTTTGAGCAGGCAGTACTTGCGGTGTGGTTAAACAGAGAGCTTATACCTGGTCGCTTAGCAGGATGTGTATGCCTGTCGGACCCTGCCTGTACACCTGGTGGATCCTTCCCAGGGGAACGCCGCACACGGACGCGATCTTGCGGATGAGCTCTGCAGCTGTGAGCTCCTCTAGGTACAGAGCGTGGTACACTGCAGAGGCACAGACAGCGGATGGCGTTAAAGCCTCGCGCAAATGGGGACACGCCTCAGTGCGCTGCTAAGCTCAGGAGCCAGTGTCCTCACCGTGTAAACTAGCAGAGCTCTGGTGTTCTCCGTTTTCAATTGTGCAGTGTCTCTCCAGCAGAGGGCTCCCCTGAGGAGACTCCTGACAGACGTACACCGTCAGTCTGGGACGCACCGACCTGCGTGAAGAGAAGACGGTTAACACGGAGTCTGCCAGACCGGAGTTTTGGCCCCCAGGGCAACAAAGGCAGGCTCACTGTTCTTCTTACGGCGCCATGATTTAGGTCCACGCGCTTCAGCTCGCTGCATAAACAAGCAGCTGTACACTCACCTGGATTTGAGTGCATTGAAGAGTCTGATCCCATCTGCTGGCCCACAAATCTGGACCAGGTCGTCCCGGGTTAACTTCAATAAATCAGAACCTGTGGAGGAAACGGAGCGAGTTTCTGTAAGTTTCTAGCTCCAATCTTGCTACAACATTTCCAAAGGACCCAATCTTTACAGAGTAGGGAGTCTGATAACAGCAATAAGACCTACAGTTGTAGTTTTGCACTGAAACTCTCAAATCCTGGCACAAAACTGCTAAATCCCAACACCTATTCAGCTTACCTATTCCGTCTATAGACGGGGACGTAAGCACAGGAGCCACTGCTGAGCATCAAGTCAAACCCATGCTGTTCTAATCTGTCATAGCGCTCTTAATCATCATCTGATTTTCATAAAATATGGCTCAAATTAAAGCTGAGAAAATAGCCGATGTTATCATGCATAGAAATACGTAGGCTCCCTGAACATAAATCTATAAGCAGTTATAGTGTTGGCAGGTATAGCTGTGCTATAAGGGTCGCCGTGCTGTCAGTTTATTTTAACAGCTCAAGCTGCATTATTCTTTCAGTTTGTTGGCTGCCGGTTATTAAGCTGAAATTTCTAAACTGATACACAGGCGCCGGTCATTTAATTAGAATATTGTGAAATAGTTGATTTTTTTCCCCAGTAATTTTATTCAAAAAGTGAAACTTGTATATTATATTATATTCATTCATTCATTTATTCATTACACAGACCGATATATTTCAAGTGTGTATTTCTTTTATTTTTTGATGATTATAACTGACAACTAATGAAAACCCCAAATTCAGTATCTCAGAAAATTTCCAAAGGAAATGCAAACTTTACTTTCACCAGAGAACATAACCTTTGGACCACTCAGCAGCAGTCGGGTCCTTTTTGTCTTTGGCCTGGACGCTGCAGCTGAATCCATGTCCTGCGCACGTCTGTCTGGTGTTTCTTGAAGCTCTGACTCCACCTGCAGTTCACTCTCTGTGAATCTCCCCCACATTTTTAATGGGGTTTTGTTTCACAATCCTCTCCAGGATGCTGTCATCCCTATTGGTTGTACACTTTCTTTCCACCACACCTTCTCCTTCCCTCTGCCTCCATTAATGTGCTTGGACACAGAGCTCAGCTATGATCTTTAGTGTCTTGCCCTCCTTGTGCTGCAAGGTGTCAATGCTCGTCTTTTGGACAACAGTCAGGTCAGCGGTCTTCCCCATGATTGTGTCGCCTACAGAACCAGACTGAGAGACCATTTAAAGACCTTTGCAGGTGAGTCAATTAGCTGATTAGTGTGGCACCAGGTGTCATTATTGGACCTTTACACAATATTCTAATTTTCTCAGATACTGAATATGGGGTTTTCATTAGTTGTCAGTTATAATGATAAAAATTAAAAGAAATAAACACTTGAAATATATCAGTCTGTGTGTAATGAATGAATGAATATATACAAGTTTAATTTTTTCAATGGAACTGAAAATAAATAAACTTTTTCATGATATTCTGATTAGAAGACCAGCACCTGTAGGCTAATGAAAGAGGGTTTCATTAGTCAAACACTGAAATAGCCTAAACAGCACAACTAATTTAAACTCCACTACTAAATGACTACATATATATGACTATTGACATCCCTGTGTTATATTGTTGTATTTAAGGTTTATTTAGCCAGGTAAAATGTTTTGTTTTATTATTTTAAACACTGTACTAATCATGGCATGCCTGTGTTCATTGGCTATTTTTCCTAGAATTACATTTTCTCATTAGATTTAAATGACATTCAAGTCAAACTGTCATAGCAACATTTCGTTCTACTTATAAAAGTTTAGACCTTTGCAAAGGAACCAGTTTTGTGTTCTTCTATTTATCAAGGGTCACGCCAGGTGCCTGTCTGGCAAAATACTCTTCCTCTTTGGCTCTAACAGCCAAAGAGAGGTTTAAGAGGTATACGGTCCTCTTGAATCAACCCGCGGTGGATTGAAAATAACCCTGAAGGGCCGCCCGGGCAGCCCTTCACCATTTACTTCCAGATCGCCGAAGCCAAATCTGTACGAACCTGAGAAATGAGAGAAGAGTCTAGTGTAGGAGCTGAAGCGGTTCTTCAACAGCCACTTCTGGGCGTCCTGTATGGAGGCAGTGGGGCTCAGCTGCTGCACAACAAAGAGAAGATTATACATTATACTCATCTTACACAGATGGGTTCCTTATGTCAAACCTATCCTATAATGCTACATTTATTAGAGCTCCACAATAAATACGAGAAATCACTATTATTACTGCATTATCAATTTGTGCAATATTGTAGTTGTAAAGAAGATGCTTGGATTGCAATGTTTTATGGGTAATGAACCTGCAGAGGGAATTAATTAAACCTGGTTCCCAGTAATTTGACTACTTTAGGAAAAGTAGATCAAAATCGATCGCGATATCCAACAGTAACATCGCAATGTTTTCCTGATATTGTGCAATCCTCAACTTTATCACATGACACAAAGCAAATACTTCCCGTCTGCCATAATTTCTCTTTGGGAACAATTTTTGCAGTCTGCACCATAGATATGAATCTGACAACCATTTAAAGCTTGAAAAAAATGTCGGTATTCCTCACATTTACAACATTTCGCACGGGAGAAATTTCTAGTTTAAATATCGTCTGCAAATAACCCGTCAGCTGAGATATATAACTTGTGTGACAAGTAAAATCAAAATAGAGCCCATCAACAGCAGTGTGTGAATAATAAAAAAAAAAAGTAAAACAATATTTAAAAATTATATCATACAAGTCATAAAGTGCACATTCAACAGATCTTGCATAGCTGCCATTTTTCAGCTGTGCGTTTCTTCCTGTGATAAACCAAAAGCATATTTTTCTACAAAACAAACAAACATAATTGATTATTTAAGGGCTACTACAGCCCATCTGTGAGTGATCCAGTCATACGGTTGTGACGGATCCTAAAACGGGCTGAGGGTGACCGTTTACACCGCTTTCAGACGCCGTCTGGGACGCTTTCTAATTGTTGAGTCGTCCTTGAAAACGTCTGGCCTGAAATGGTTTATTGTTTGGACTTCCTTTTAGGGAAATAAATCAGAAACGACCTTTATTTAAAAAAGTCAAAGAGGAAATAATGCAACCTTTGTCAATTAATATAAAAAATAGTTTTGAGACTATTACTTAAAACAATCTATGGGTATACAAATGAAGTGTCTTTGGAAAATGAACACTGCACACCTCACAGAGAAGGTGGCAGCATCATGCTGAACGCATAGTTTGTTTTTGTTGGCTGGTCAGAACCAACCTGACGATATATGGAGCTAAACTCGTCAATCCTGGAACAAAAACAACTTTTACAGGATGGGAAGGACTGGGGTGGAGGTGCACCTCCCTGCAGAACAACCCTAAACACCCAACCAGAACCACAATGAGACAGTTTAGCATCAAAGCAGATCCGGGTCTTCAAATGGCCCACGTAAAGTCCAAAAGTAAAACCAACTATACGAATCTGTTGATGCCCTCCCATCCAAGCCGACTGACCTTGAGGCGCTTTATCAAGGAGGATGGGCAAACATGTTAGCATCAAGACCAGCAAAGAGGGTGGAGGCATGCCCAAAAGACACCCAACTGTGACTGACGTTTTAAAAAGGTGGCTCAGGAGGCCGAAAACAAATACACGCCATACTTTTTAAGATTTTTCAAAACAAACTAAATGAAGCGTTTCTCCTCTCATTTTACGGTAAAGCCAGAATTTGTGCTGCTCCATCGTTTAAAACACTGACAATGCGGAGAGGTTTGTAGCTGCAACATTAAAAACAGGTCAATTAGAGCCGGGGAGGTGAACAGCTTTCCAAGGCACTAATTAACTACATCGAAATTTAATTAAATTACTTGAATCTATTTAGGATTGTACAGAATGTGCAGGTATTTTAGCATACTGCGTAAATGGAGTCTGATTTCTGAACATGCAGTAATAATAATAATAATAATAATAATAATGGCAGGTTTGAACATGGACGCTTAAAGATGTCTGACTAACTCGTCCACTTGAGGCAGACGTGTAATTAGACTCTAACCTCTGAGTTGCCATGGCCACCAGGATCCGCTTGGTGATTGGGGGAGGATGAGTCACTGAGAAAAAGAAATAAAACAAGCCTAAATAAAACAACGATTAACACGGGTAACAGCATGAATGGTGAGTCAACATGAACGTGGAAACAATTTGGCTCCCAGAGGGAAAAAGCCAAGTACCTGTCCAGCACAGAGGAGGTTGTGTAGGTGGACAGTGGGGTGGAGGAGAAGGAGGGGGAAGCTGCCTGGCTGGTGCTGGTGTAGGCGGCGTCTGGCCATGGGGAGCACTGAGCAGAGAGACACACGTCTAAAAATACTGCAGTGATTACGGACAGAGTCACAACACAAAAGGTAGCTTTAGATACCTCAAAAAAAAAAAAAAAAAAAAACAAGCTTCAGGAAAAGGGAGAATATTCTGGGAATTTAGCTTTGCACCATCTCCACTCCTCCTAACTAGAAACATTTAGCATTATACTATCCCTATCACACCAGCTGAATGCCTACGAGTCGAGAATGAAGACAGACCGAGGATGGCGTGACCAGGGAGGAGGGGGAAGAGGAGCAGAGGAGAGCAGGGTGCTTACACTGCCTCTTTTGGCCAAGGAGTCGCCACAATCAGCGGGAAGTGTCCGCTTGCTGGACTTTTTCAGCTCATGGTCGCCCGAATCTTCTATGATGGGCTCAAGCCTCGTCTACATGCAGACACACAGCAGAGGTTAGCCAGCTAGTGACCCAAACAAAACACAGTGACAGACCAAGGACCTTTCACTAACCGTAATCTAAGACCTAGAGGACTTTTGGACCTATATTCTCAGGGTTCTTATTTTTCACATGGAAACTCCTGACTTTGACTAAAAGGACTGAGATTTCTCAGTCCTTTAAGCTCACTTTATAGTAAAAAAACAAAAGTTCACTATGAACTAGAGTCAGCAGGCTTTAAGAAAAACCTGAGACTGGAGGAAAGGACAGGAGACTGAAAGGAAAGAAAAAGAAAGAAAATAAAGAGCGAGGAAGGACATAAGGAATGAAGAGAGGAGGGAGGAAAGAAGTACAATAGGAAGGGAAAAAAGACAAGAACAGAGGGAAATAAGGAAGAGGAGGAAAGAAAGGTCAAGACAAAGAGGAGGACATGAAAGAGAGGGGTAAGAAAACGAAAGATACACAAGGACACTAGGAAGAAAGGAAAGAAAGGCAAGAGGGAGGGAGGTGGGAAGGACAGAAGGAAGGAATCAATGAAGAAAGGCAAGAAGGAAAGCAGGACAGGAAGAAGGAAGAAAGACTGGGCATGAGCAAGAAAGGGAGGAAGAGAGAAAGAAAGAAAACAAGAACACTAGGAAAAAGGAAAGAAGGCTACAAATCAGGAATGAAGGACAGAAGGAGGCAAGGGAGAAAGAAAGGACAATAGAGGGCAGAAGAAAGGAAGGAAAGATGGAAGAACAAAGAGGAATGAAGAACAGAAGAAGTCAACAAGTACAGCAAGAACAAAGTCAAGGACAGGAAGGACAGCAGCACAGAAGTAAAGATGAACACGAGGAAGTAAAAAGTAAAAGAGCAAACAAGCAAGGAGGACAGGAGGCAGGAAGCGACGGAAAGGACACAAGTAAGAAGACTAGAAAGAAGGACACAGAGATGGGAGGAAGGTGGTATACAAGGATCCTAGGAAGGAAAAAAAAGGGGAGGGCAGAAGAGAGGTTAGCAGAATAAAAAGAAGAGAGGAGGAATGAAGGATAAAGGGAAGGAAACAAGGAATTATAGAAAGAAGAAAGGACAAAAGGAATGACAAGAGAAAGGTATTAGGATGAAAGTAGAGGGATGTAGGAAAAAAACTTATAAAGTCTGAAAATAAAAATACTTTATATATGCCACTAATCTCTCAACTCCTATCCAAATCCTGGAAATACTGACGTATAACCCGTACCTGTTCAGATGATGTAGAAACTGGGCGATAAACCGAATGTTTACGACAATGACCAACATAAATTTGCCGATGTTGGTATTTTCGGTATTTAAAAACTTTTTTTTTTAAGTCATTTTTTGTCATTTTTTATGGTCAGGTAGAGTTAAGACTACATGTACAGTCTGTGGTCACGTGACTCCACCCGGCACAGTCTCAAGAACTGGGGAGGTTGAGAAAATGGAGAAAATGTAAAAGGTTTTAGCGGCGGTGGCGGCAGAGCTGCCCGAGGAGGAAAAGGAGCAGCTGTTAAGATCGATCAGCCGCATCTGATCTCTGGTCCAGACGCACGATGGACCCGTACGCTACATCAGTGACGAACTGACACCGCGCACCAGACTGCTCATGACGCCATGTTTCCCATGACGCCATGGGACATCAGGGAAGAGGCCGTTGTCGCCATTACTGCTGACCACGTCGCAAACACAGTTAAAGCTGCAGAGCTCAATAGATGGATGCGAGTGCTGCATATAGGGCGCAGCCTTCGCCCTAAATGGACCAGATCCCAGCGGGTTCAGAGGTGGACAATCTGTGTCGGCAATAGGATCGGTATGCGATTCCACTCCAACACCAGCTACAGAAAACTTCTTGTTTCAATCCTAGTCAGTAAAAAAAATTATGTCATAACTTGAAAACTTAGTGAAAGTTGACGTTTGTGATGATTTTTCCCGACATCGACCGAACCCGCTTGGTCGCGGCGGTCTAGAGCAGATGCCAGGAAGCCGTGAGCCGTTTTTCCAAGGTAAGATCTTTACTATTTCTGCGCTGACGGCGGGCCTAACCCTAAGTCACAACGTTTTTCTCCTTTATGGGTCTCATGGGACGTCTGTGAAACCACAATTTTAAGATAATGGAGATTTTTTTTTGCAGCGACTAACTGATAAATCTGTGATTTATGCATAATAACAGTATAAAAACGCATTGGAGATGTTACAGAAACATCTGCACACGTCTACTCTGCTAAGCAACTGCTAATTTAATGGCAGGCATGAATTGTTGTTTTATCTGAATTAGACAGGACGCAGGTTAAGGGAACGTCTGACCGGGATCGATCTCACCCGCCTGAAACCCAAGCATTGCCGCTGACATTAAGACAACGAGAGAACCCCCCATATCTGCAGTTCATAAGACTTACAGTGACATTAAACTACTGCTGATACAAATGTGGGGCTCAATCCTTTTACTGACATCTTCCATAATGTCCTCGTACGTCTCTGTTTGTCTATGTTTACGGCCTGGGCTGTCGTTTCTATAGCAAAAGGAGTGCATAACCAGAGGCAGTGCGCCACAGCTTTACTTCAGAAACCCGTTTTAGCGTCACTGCAAGCCATCTCCAGGCACAGACCACGCACTACTCTCTTTTAGCAGCAGGAAGTGGTTATAGTTACTGCAGCAGCAGCAACCTAAACAGAATATAGGCGAAGAGGCCGATGACCCGTCGCACAGTAAAAAGGTTGTTTCTCGTTTAACTGGAACATCCTCAGTGAGGTGAAGCTTTGTTTAAAAAGCTAGGATGGATTATTGTCCCCGCAGTAACTTAAAAGCTTATATATTTAGAGGTTTAAAGGACGCGGTTGTTACAAGATAAACGTGACGATGTAACGACACGAGTAAAACTCTGAGAAAAGGACGGTATCGGTAGTTCGGCTGAATTGCTTGAGATTATCGTTTGCGGCGATTCGGTTTGTTTTAATCCAGCGGAAAAGCTAACACCATTCCTAGTTTGTGTTGGAAATGAGCAATGACTTGGTAAACTCCAGGAGACTGAACTCAAAATAGTAAATTTCAGTTGCAAAAAGCCAAAAGAAAGCCTGTTTGTTCCCAGCAAAAGCAGACTGACCTCTGATAGGATAGTGGTATCATAGGAAGGTTGGTACTTCTCCTTCTCCTGAGGGGTACGCTTCTCCATCTTCTCCCTGTCCGTCTTCTGTTTACGGTCGGCACCCTTTGGCTGAACAGGGAGAAGAATCATTAAAAAAAGAAGACAAAGCTAGATTAAAAAAAAAAAAAAAAAAAATGCAACGAAATAAATCAAAACACTGAGTGAGTGAGTTAGTACCTTAAAGACTTTAATCTGACAGGACGCAGAGTGGAGGTGCTCCGTGTATTCCCCACCGTCTCCCTGGGTGAACGTGTCGATCTGGATCCTGAAGGGGACGCCCTTCTCTCCGCCATGCTTCCTGGGAGTGAACTCCGTGCTGATGCAGTGCACCTGTGCACAGAGAGCGGAGACGGCTCCTTCGAAACACGTTTGATGTGGAAATTTGGTGGCGCAGGTGGCAGCAGGCGACAACAGAGCGAGTGTGGTCGGAGCGTGCGAGGATGTTTTACTGAATCTACTTTTTTTTTTTTGGTTACCTGCACGAAAACAGAAGTTCTTTTGTTCAAGTCCCACAGAAACTCTGCAGCGTTGAGCTGGGAGGGGTGAGTCTTGGGCTCGATGATGCCCACCGACATGGGAATATCTGTTTCGGACACAGAGATATTTGAGCTGCGCGTCACACGCGGGACAGCGGAGAGCAAACGTTTTCTCAGCAGCTTTCTTCTTTACCGATGTCAAGGAGGCGGTCGCCGGGACGATTCCACCTCCAGCCCTCCAGCTGCTGGTGCTCCGTGTACTGCAGCCGCCGGTCGTGAAACACTACCCGCACTGTGCTCTACGTACACACACGTGGACGTTAGATATGACGACGCAAGATGTAAACGTCTGTCCTCTGGCTGTTAACTCTCACCTTCACCATCTGGTTGTTGAGCTCTGGCAACTCCCCTGCTTTCCTGTTGTCCAACATACGGATCTCATAAGACTGGCCTGAACGAGAGAGAGCAGAGAAACAGAGGAGAGAAACTCGATAAAAGGTGCTCAATACATGTTTTATTTTATAAATCAGTGAAAAGACCCTGGTTTTGTAATGTTGTTAAACCAAATACACATATTTCATCCATGGGTTTCCCCAGTAGGGGTGAAAACACTTAATACGTGGAACGTATCGGCAATCCACCAATCAGCTGCGTCGCTTTTAATGACGACAACCCCACAAAGCGAGGTTTAAAAATGAGGATTTAAGATTTAAAAGAAAACGCAGCATGGCTTAACGTCTAGACCCAGGAATTATACGGCCAAATTTAAATAAAACATTTAAATTTATGATAAAGTGTCTTAACGGACCATCATCTAGACAATTAGCCATTAAACCCATTGTTTATATCATTTATTTCACTCCAAACAACAACACTGGTTAAAGATGGAGCTCGGTGCATATTCTAGCTGTTTAAGGGGTTAACAAAATGACTTGAAATTCAAATACAGAATTATATTCAGGTTAAAAGTTTATAAAATGATGTGCTCGGGTATATAAGACACACTTCTGTAGTTTCTTAAAGTAAGAAACAATCTAAAAAGGTTCAATGATGCCTTCTTATAACAAAGCATGTTTATATGAGGACTTTTAGGCAATAAATAGAAAATTTAAATATTTGAACGTGGAAAATACCAGAGCGCATCGATGCTCCAGACGTGATAAATCACCTGCAACACAATCGCCTTACAGCTCCTGATGTTCCCTTCATCCCACCGCCGATCATTCAGGGCGTAGGCAGTTTATAATTATTATTAACATTAGAAGTAGTTGTAGTGCAAACTTATTTAACTATAATATTTTTCTGTACTTAAATGATGATTATAAAAACATTTGAAAAATCTAGTCTATAATTAAAACTTATTTAGTGCTGGGCAGGTGGTAAAAAAAAAAGTTAGCGTTTTTGGTAATGCCAGTGTTGCAAAAAATAAATAAATAAAAACTATCAGCATTTTTTATATAAACTGCACTTTAAAACACATGGTATGGCTCTATGTCCACACTGGAGGCACATTCGGTCCAAGGCCAACGTTTCTGCTTGTATGCGAGTTACAGACTCACAACTTCCATAAACGATGGACAAACATCATGGCCGACGTTGCCTACGGAGCTAAGAGGGGCATAATATCGGGGAAAGACACGATAATGTTGGTGACTGTTGAGATAATGTAACACATAAAGTTAGCAGCAATGGACCTTACCAGAGGGGCCGCTTTTCATTGGCTGATGCCCATTCTACGTCATAGAGTGGCTACAACGTGCGAAGAAGTCTCACAAACACAAGCTAATGTAGTGCTAGACTACTACTTTACTAGCATACCGGCATAAAGTTTTCGAATCAACAATCGAAAAATAAGGGTTCTCCATTGCCAGTGGGGTATCTGTACTGGTGATGTCAGATATCCTGATCGTATTTGTGGTCGGAAAATTCACAGATTTCCAAAATCAGGAGCAGAATGCCGGGGTTGGATCAAAGCTTGTGCACGACCACATGAGCAGCTCAACCTTCGTAGGTTTAACAAGAACAAGGGAGTGTGTGCTGGTGTAAGTATTATTGCTTTGCTTTAAAGCAAAGCAATAATACTTATTGCTTTTTATTTATTTATTTATTAGCATTTTGTCGGCGGGGATGGGCCAACAGCGTCCCATCCTTATCCGACACCAGCAGACGGAGCGCGAGTGCATACAGCTAGGCTTGCACGAAAAAGAGCATCGGAAAGTGTCCAACGTGTACTGTATCTGACATACACTAAATATTTTATTTTAGCAGAAAAGGCTTTGGACGAAACTGTTCCTCGTGTTAGCCACTCTAGCACCAAGTACAGCGTATCAGGCTAGCCACACAAACATTTGCCAACAAACCACAGGAATTATCCACTGATTTCAAAAGTAACAGACAAAACGATGAATGCACAACTTACCCAGCCTTGCAAGAACAATAGGCATCAGTTATCTTGTCCACATCTATATTAATGCTGAGGGTGTGAGCGTCTGCCGTTTTCCTCATCGACCGAAAGCATTTTGCTGTGACGTGCACAACTTTGGAGGCATCGCTTGGCTCAAATACCTTTAACTCATCCAAAAATGTTGACATGAACTTGTTAGTTCCTCTGTCCATTGTTGTAGATGATATTTGTTCAAAATCAGGCAGAAATGACGCACTAATCGAGTCGGGAATACTCCGCAAAGAATCAGTCCAAGTGGAAGACGCCGTGTTTACATAGAAACTTCCATAGCCGCGAGGCTTTGTTTGTGAGACTTCAGATTTTTAAAGTCAGTTGTGGGCGGAGCTTGGTAAGGTCCATAATGACTTTCTGCTGTGGCTTCATAGCAAACAGACCCCAGATAATAAGGTGATAAAAAAAATTCAGGTTCCGTCTCAACACAAAGGATTTACTGGAAAAAAGTTGCTTCGTACCGACATCTGCTGTCTTGGCATGGAAACAACTTAGCTGTGGCCTAATGACTTTGCCTCCCTACCGTCTAAAACTTTGGATGTCATCATCAAATGTCACTAAACACATGTCCGGCATAGAGACCCTGAATGCACGGTAGCTAAATGACAAGCTAACATCTGTGGCAGTGAGCCGTTCTTCACGATATGCTTACGTAGCAGTGATACCGAGATTTAATGATATATTAGCCATAAGCTAATTTTACTTTTATTCAGCTTCAGATATACACTCGCCGACTTGTCTAGCAATCCTATTTACTCCTTTGAACACAGCGTGCTGCAAATCTGGGTAACTTCAGCGTCGGATCACACCGGAGTCTGGGTCAACATTTAAATCAAACGTCTGAAACAAGCATTAAGGCTTGTATCGCGAAAACATAACCAAAATGTCTAAAACCAGTGATTACATCCCTGACTTCCTGTTTGATTGGAGTATAAATCTGATGTCACAGAGCCTTGGACAATAAAATGGTTAGGTTTTTAAAAACGCAGATACAATTATGAAGTCAACTTTTATACATGAATGTTCATGCTACATACCCCGCATCTTTTTTTCCTGTTGAAATGTTTTCCTCTGTTCAAATATAGTAGTCAGCGTGCCGAGCTATCGTGTGTAGAAGCTACCAGGATGTTGTGATGCGCTTAAACTGCATGCAGCAGCTATTTAGTGGGGTTAAAAGGTCGTTATGGGGTCAGATGCACAACATTCTCAACGGCAAGCATCTTGGGAATATCAAGCAAGAGCGTGATCACAAAGGAGTTTAGTGGGATTTTATTCTCCAAACGTGACACTCCCAAGTTTCAACATCTTTTGGCAGGCTGGTGATCTTTACGCCCCGGGTCTTTTTCGGCTTGTTAGAGCTCAAAACGGGTGGGAGGAACACGACGACGGGAGAAGAAGGAAGAACAAGGAAAAAGTGGAGCGATTCCAATCAATGCTGTTCCCAAAGTATGTCCCAGTTGTGTGTTTTCTTAATATTGTGCAGCATGACCGTGAGCTTAAGTAGCCTGAGGTGAATAAAATAACATCCAGTAAAGACAAGACAAACATTTAAAGTACATTCCCTGCACTCCGACTGGTCTGTTACCTTGGTTCAGGTATGTAAGCGTCTCGTCGTGCATCTTGACAGCAGGCGAGGTGGCGGCACACAGCACATACTGGAATGGGGGGTTTTTGGTCTTGCTTTCAGGTGGAAGGTTGGAGTCCTCCTGCTTAAAGATGGGCAGGGCCAGCACATCGCTGAAACGACAGAGACACGGACGGGTCGCGACGGTGCAGATTAGAACAGACCCAAAAACAAGAAGCTGGAAGCAGAGCTTAACAACATCCGGCGTAAAGCTCAACTCAAGTCTGCTTCACTGCCAGGTCACCAACGTGGCATTTGGGAATCATTAAAGGCCGCTGGTTCCCACCTCGAGTACATATGTTAACGTTTGACCCCCGCCCGTTTAAATTATTGAACACATCGGTCTATTTTAGAGGTGATGAAGCTGTTGCACTGATCAAAATCGGCCCCTAATTATATATGCATGAGGCTGCAGCGTGATAAACGAGACACCGAGGGATGGCTCCAGCTGCTGACATGTGTCATCTCTCCCTCTTCACAGCTAATCCAGACAGAGGACCTGTCCTCAGCCACAGCGGGAGCGTCAACGGGGCAAAAGTAGCTGAATCGGGTGTGCGTGTGTGGATCTCTGTGCACGGGAGGATAAAAAAACAAAAACCACTGAGATAAATGAAGCTCGTCACTGCAAAACATTTCATTTTAGAAGAATATTTAGGCGAAGCCTGAGCAACGCAGCCCTGAGTTGCTGCCCAGACACAGCAAACCTCTCTATTGTAACCCCGGTGACCCATCCACCCCCCCACCTCCTCCTCCTCGACCCGCCGAAACCTGAACAGCGGGCTCCGCTGAACCGCATTAAGACATTTTGTTCCCACCAGCTGCTGAGTTCCAGCCCGGCCGCCCTATCACAGATAGCCCGCTCTCTGTTTTCACTAATTCACTTACATGCATGCCGCGGATTCAGCACTGGTGAACTCGCTCGCACTCATGGGCCCGACCGGCACACACACACACACCTACGTCACACTCAGATAAACAGGCAGAGGGAGCGCAGGGGGCTGATAACCACACGCTCATCCCTGGAGGTCTTGCCCCGCTCGACGAAATATCACCCCCCCCCTCCCTCCCAGTGACCTATTACGTAACGCCGTGCAGACTTGGTGAAACTCCAGTCAGGGAACAGGTGCTTCGCCGCGGCACCGCTTGCTATGCCGGCTGAGTTTTTTTCCCAGTAAAAACAAAACGTGGACCTGTCTCGAGAAAGGTGAAGAGACCGCGAGGGGAAAACGCGCGGCTGCAGAAATGAACCAGGATGTAAACAAAAGTGACTGAGTTTGTGCGAAGGTGCTGCAGCGGGCTAACGTCTGATGGAGCCTGCACCATGTTTCCAACAATGCATCAGAAAAAACAATGCTACACTCACAACCGCCGTGTAGGCTTGGGCGAGTTGCCGCCGCACCGTTCCCTTGCTCCGACACACTCGAACCGAATGGACGGCTCGTTACCCTGTATGCAGAACCTGGTGACAGGCCGAAGAGATAAAGCCACCATTTAAATCCCAAGTGCTGGGGAAGAGGTGCGCCTAAACGATGCAGGACGGAGCTGGAGACCCCCAATGTCTGGTAAGGCAGAAATTAGAGCCCAGCTAACGGCCTGCTGTTCTTCTCTTAGCCGTGTATTTCAGTCTAAATAACCAACACTAATAAAACTTAATCTGTAGGTTTTTTTTTTTTTTTTAAATCAGCTCGGCAGACGTGACGCGTTTCCCGAACGTTTGGCAGATGGGAAGAAAATTAAAGGTTGGTTGAACACCTGGAGATCGTTGCCAAAACATTACAGAAAAAAAAACAAAAAAACTACACGTCGTTATTAGGGAAACCTTTCACAATGATCGCCAACGTAACGTTACAGCCAAACGGACCCGACGGCGTTCCGCGATTTCTCCACTGGACAATAATTTCCCATCAATACAGTCAGACCTGCTAATAAAGGAGCACAAAACATCCACACTTGAGGGAAAAAAAAGGGAGAAGCTGCCTCCAATTATTTGTGTATATTAATAAAATGCTGAGATAAACGGCCACGGACAATTCACAACTTAATTTGATGTTATTTTCTGCAAACTTTAGACTAATTTGTTAGTTTAGCTTCCCATACTGCCTTTTGATTCATGAAATGTGTCGGGTAACGACCCCTGACCAAAGCAAACCCGCTCTTAAGCGTTTAGAAATAAACTCACCTCTGGAGGTAATAAGTCAATTCACAGAAAATTATTAAATGATAACCTGCCTGAATAAGCAGCTAATATCAGCTCGTTATATTTGTACCACAGGATTTGTTCATACCATAAAATGCCCCTCAAACATACAGCTAGTTTATACATTTCTAGAGAGAAAATTAGGAGTTTCTCATTTCCTTGCTGAATCAAGCTGGTGAAACGATCAACGGCGTCCACCTCTTCTCTTTGTTTGGTTTCAGCAAATACTGGGATATTTCCATTTGAAGGTTCTTGCACCTTTAGACTCTGGTGGCCAGGCCTTACATAAGAACATCAATCATGGCTGCACAAGTCGACCAACCGGTAAAGTTCACAGCAGGTACCTCCCTCAGTGGCACAAACGTGGTTCTCGGCCAGTGAGGGGAGAGAGAGAGAGAAGCGATCTCACCTGTGAAGCTAGGAAACACAGGAGCAGAGGGAAAACCCTTTTGTTCCCACACACACCACCAGGGCTCAGAGACAAAAGCTACTTCCTCCTCTGACTTAAGTTTGTGTATGTTGTAGCAACACGCTCCCTGCGCCGGGGGAAAGGATCAACTCATCGGACGTGTTTAGTTACCCCTCACCCCTACTACCCAACAAGCTGAAGTGGTATTTTTTTTCCATTTACAGTTGGCTGAATTTGTGTAAATCCAATGTTTGACCCCGATCATGGCGCCCCGCTGTGACTGCTGCACTGACTATCTGAAAACAAAGAGAAACCATCACTGAATCAACCCCCCCTCCCCCCTCCAGATACATTTACCTCCCCAACATGGACACAGAGTGAGTGTGTGTTTATTTCATGCTGTTTTAGCCGTGCCCGTCTCTGACCTCATGCTGTAAGCGCCAGCCCCGAGCTCCTGCCCGATGCCAGACAGGCTAGCGTCGAAGTCGTGCACCAGCCCCGACTCGATGGCGGCGTCGTCCATCTTCAGCACCCAGGCCATGGGCCCCAGCTCCTTGTCCTCGGCTTCTACCCGGAGGGCCGCCAGCTTGCTTCAGGTAAAGGCTCGGCTAACGAGCAGAAGAGGTGCTCTGCAGCCCGTGAGAGACGCCCGCCGGAGCAAAGTTCTGCTGCTAAAGCCCGTTAGCTGCTCATCCGCAGGCGGCGAAGGCGATCGGGTAGTTTGGCCCGGAGACGGAATTCACCACCATAATTCTGACCGGCTAGTTAAAGCGGCTTTCCCCCTTAACACCGGTGGCAAACCTGCGCCAGGAGACGCGACGAGCTAGAACCCCCGTCAGCCAGCGAACAGTCGTGACGAGAGATGCGGACTGGATGTCAGCATGCTAACGTTAGCTTAGCGTTAGAGAGCCATTTCTCTACGGAGCCGGAGCCGACTTGAACGGTCTCGTCGTCGCTTTAAGCGAGTGTGTCCCGACGCTCCGGTTAGCGTCCGCTCAGCGAAATGCAACAAGCCGAGAAGCTAAGAGCCCCCCCTCAAAAAAAGCCGCATCCCACGCAGCGTCCGCACAGCTGTTGCTACCTGGCTACCAAGCTAACTAGCATCAACTTCATTTGCTTTGAATCAGCTGCCCAGTGACCTAAAACCAGCTCTCCTCGAGCACGCTAAGCACCGTTCCGGTCCAGTCCTCTCTTCTCATCGCGGTTTGAAAAGGAAAACGACGACAACAACAAAAATCACCGCTCGGGCTTCCCGTCTTTCAGACGCAGTCCTTTAACCATCCAAAATGTACCGTTTGACATAAAAACAGGCATCAACATGGCTCCCTCGACGTACAGACCGACTGTCTTGCTGGGTCACCACCGCCAGCCTCAGGGACGATGCCAGGACGGAAACCACCCAATCACAAGCCGCCTCTCATGCCCACTGCAGAAACATTAACCAATCAGAAGGCCCCCAGCTTCCGTCATTGTTTTTTCCACTACTGATGGGAATCCCGAATATCTTTACGGGATCCGACTCGTTCGGACTTCTTACTGATACGGAACTTAGTTTTCACACTTAAACCATTTTTTATGGTTGCGTCTACGCATATATACAATTTATGTACAGTGCTGCTTATAAGTATAGACTCGCCATATGAATAAATATTAATTGAGGGAGTTTAACAAAGTATTTGAAATGATGGGAATCCCGAATGTCTTTACGGGATCCGAGTTATTTGGCTCAGTTTGTACGCGAGATTCGGATTTATTACCGATACGGAACCTAGGTTTTCACACGTAAACCATTTTTTTATGTTTGCGTTTACGCATATTGCATTACAAGTGTTAAAAATACTTCACATTTAATGTGCAATAACCACCTTCTTCCACACTCCACCCACTCTGCCACTAAAAATAATAGCTCTGTTAGCGTTATCTGTAAGTACAACCTTCCATTTTTATGACTTGATTTTATTGTTGTGGCTTGTCCTTGCACCCATTTCTTTACTTGAAACCCACAGGATAAGTGGTGCTAATCAGTATATTCAATGTCCGAAAGTATGTGCTTTCTATAGACTCAACATATGCATAAATGCAATATTGAGGGATTTTAACAAAGCATTTGAAATGTTATTTTTTCCAGAGTGTAAGGGTGATAAGACATGCAATAATAATTAAAATTTAAAATCAAAATTAGGCATACAAGTTTGAATTTAATTCAAATTTGATGAAAAAAAAACCATGGTAGTGGGAAGCTGGACACGACTGGGTGTTTAAACAGAACAATTATTCCTGAAACAGACATTTGAACTGGATGTGGATTAAATGGCTCCTATGTATCAGCCTTAAAACCCAAATCCATTAGGAAACTGATTTAAATGAGCTTACTCTAGTTTCTGAGGAAGCATCTGGCCAGTTAGTAAAGATGGAAAAAAATAAATCCAAAACTGTGCATCAACTTCCTGATTAAAATCCACAAATGTAGTTTTTGTACCGTGCTGGGGAGACAACTGTTAAATAATAAATATTGAAAAGCAACAGATTATGATTATGTAGAAAGAAGCGCCAGCAGGGGAACTGTATGAAATCCACACCGGCTCACGTAAATGAACCAATTCATCGTGTCTGCTCGTTCTCGGGCAACCCACCACTGTGTTTAGCTCTCAGAGAAACTGTATGTTTACAAAGTGACTTCTGTCCCCCAAATATGAGTCGGGTTGAGCGCCTTACCGCGTGAAGCTGCCGCTGCTGCTGTTGCTGTCTCCACCGCCCTGCCTCTGCACCGGAGCCCGGAAGTTTTCGGTGTAGGACTGCCAGAACAACATTTGTGCTGCCCAACAGCTGTCGCTCCGGCGGGATTCGGTCAGTCCTGCTGTAAATCAACGCGCACAACACCGGGCACCACAAAGATCCAAACGGAACCGAAGCGTTTCATTCATGCCAGTGAGAGGAGACAAAAATACAAATAAAACAAGAGGAACGTTCCAGCCACAGACTTCTTATGTTTTCCTCCCTTTTCGCTTCACTCTGCCCCGCCTGTTAAGCATTTATCAGCCGGAGCCTGGCTGCGTCGCAGCTCCGGGGGGTGTAAAAGTTTTTTTTCGAGCAGGGTACAGGCGCTATTTTGGATCGAGCGGCTCGACCCGCCTCACCCCTTAATTAGTCTTGGGAAATCCAGCGCGTCGTTTCCCTAACATATTCCGACCGAGAGGTTTTCAATTCAATAAACAAGTAGTTAAAGTGACAAACGTGCACGACATTTGAACGATGCGTAAAATCCACAATCGTTACTTTAAAATTAAGTCATGCCAAAAGCATAGGGGATTGTTTAACGGCTGATAAGTCATTGTGTTGCCTAACGTCGTTATAGACGAGCTGTTTGGTCTGCAGTTGCTAATTAACCAATCAATCAGCTGTGCTTAAATCAGCCCATGATGAGATGTTGCGCAGTAATAAATGAATGAATGATACTATAATGAATTCAAGTTTGAAGCATTGAGCTAAATATTTAATAATTTGTATATTTAATAAAACAATTATAAACTGAAAAAAATTGTAATTCAAGGACCATTTAAAAATAACAGTAGGGGGAGAGTGGGGACAGTTGCGACATTGTTGATTAACTAATAAGCAATCCACCTAAACCAGCAATCACCAACCCTTTTGCAAACTGAGAGCTACTTCATTGGTACTTTGTCACACAAAGGGCTACCTGTACTGACCTTTGAACTACAAGAGTCCAAGCTCACCTTAACTTTACGTAATATGAATAAGTTTTTAAATCTATGCAAATACAAGTATGATTAAAAAGGAAGAGCAACTGAATAAAATAACACTTTAGATGCAGCTCACTGGAGGATTGTGCTACTTTTTTGAACAGGCTTGAGGGCCCCACATATGGACCTGGGGGGCTACCTGGTGCCTGCGGCCACCATGTTGGGGACCCCTGACCTAGACTGATGATAATCCTACAACGTATACTCAGTTATCCCCCCTTCTTTCTGGAAGACAGCAGCCACACCCCATCATTCCTTCAGGCAGAACTGAGAATAAAGGCAAAAGAAAAATCCTTTAAATAATTACTTTCTTTTATTGCATCCACAATGTCTGCATTAAGAACTTAACAAATATATGGTTTGAATCAGCAATCTCTTAGCTTCCAGCAGTCATAGGCGACGTGGGCCAAATGTAACGTTTTAAGGTAGCATAGCTAGTTTAAAAATGATGAAACCTAGTAGTTAGGGCGAGGGACAGGTACAACTGTCCCCACATTGTGTTAAATTGACCAAATGGTAAATGGACTAAACTTATATAGCGCTTTTCCAGTCATGTTCACCACTCAGAGCGCTATACACTAGAGCCACATTCACTCCATCACACTGGCTAAAGCCCACGCATTCATACACTGACATGAAGATCGGTGGGGAGCTTGGTTTTAAGTGCCTTGCCCATGGGCTCATCAACACGTGACAGGGGGAAGTTGGAATCAATCTCACAGCCTTCCAATAATAAGAGATATACCCATTGAGCCACGGCCGCCCTGATGTTGATCCTGGTTTCTTTTTCACACTCCCAGCTCATTGTGTGTGTTTCTGTCCATGTCTTTGGTAATAAATCTTTTTTTCAGTATTAAATTTGTTTTAGTCATCAGTAACACCTCTGGCCTCAAGGTCTCCATTTTTGGATCCATTCTCGCCATCTCGGGTTTACCCCCATGACAGGGTGTTGCTGTTTGAATAATTCTTGTGGATTCTCATAATCTTCTAAAATAACAATATCAGTGTATGCACTTTTTCATGTGACGGTATGTAATGATGATGTAAATATGATCGCTTATGCAACACACATTACTCAAATAGTTGAATAACCTAAGGATTTGACATAATGTATTCAATTAAATTTATTTATATAGCGCCAATTCATGAAACATGTCATCTCAAGGCACTTTACAAAGTTAAATTCAATCATATTATACAGATTGGTCAAAAATGTTTCTATATAAGGAAACCAGTTGATTGCATCAAAGTCCCGACAAGCAGAATTCACTCCTGAAGAAGCGTAGAGCTACAGGGAGAGTCGTCTGCATTGTACATGGCTTTGCTGCAATCCCTCATACTGAGCAAGCATGAAGCGACAGTGGGAAGAAAAACCACCCATTAACGGGAAAAAAAAACCTCCAGCAGAACCGGGCTCAGTATGAACGGTCATCTGCCTTGACCGACTGGGGGTTACAGAAGACAGAGCAAAGACACAACAAGAGAGACAAAAAGCACAGAAGCACACATTGATCTAGTAATCTGTTCTACATTAGATGGTAATAGCAGGTGATCTGTCCTCCCTGGATGATTTCACAGTCAACAGAACGTCAGACCAGGTGTACCTACTATGAAGAAAAAAAAAGAGAGAACAAAAAGTTAAAAGCTGAAATGACAACAGTCATTTCAATGTAATGCAATGCAAAACTGGAGAACAGTAGAAATCAGTAGAGTGAGAAAAATAGGCCCTGATGTCCTCCAGTAGCCTATGTATGATGAAAAATAATTTGTAAATCAGTTGGTGTTGCAACAGTCCACACATATGCTTTAGACACACCTTCTAAATGTTGCAATTGTGTGGGTGTGTAAGGGACAGATGTGAGTTTAATTTGTTCAAATATTGTCATTCTAATACAAGTAGCCAGGGAGAAATTGAGGGAAAAGTAAAAACTGTTGCAACCACCTCCAGTCTCCCCTAATATTAAGTTATGGTTACTTAATAAAAATAGTAAAAGCCAACTCATATAAGTGTTTAAGTTAACCATAGGAAAATATGGTAAGTAAAAGATCAACGGAAATCTTTTTCTACCTACAATAATTACGTTTTTCTAATTAAAATGAGTAAAAATTTAACTCAGATATCTGAAAATTTAAGTTAAATGTAGACAATATGAACAGCAGGGGGCAGCATTGTGCCAAGATAGCATATAGCCTTCCAGAAATTAGAAGAAGAAATGAGCGAATTATAGTATAAGTGACCCTTTAACATTATATAAAGAGAGTTTTTGTCACCTCTTATGATCTTAGAGAAATAGATGAATATGTTGAATGGCTATTATAAGGAATTTTGACTTGTCTTTTCTCCTAAAATCTACAGTAAAATTATGAAATATTTATTCTAATTATAGTGTAAGTGACCCTTTAACATAAAATGGAGAGTTTTTTGTCACTTTTTAAGATTTTGGACAAATTACTGAAAATGACACGAATGAATATGTTGGATAGGTATTGTGAGGAACTTTGACTTGGATTTTCTCCAAAATCTGGGTGCAAGAAATGGCTTTCAGTTTCCACACAAAAAGTTGTGTAAAGTTTGAATTTTTCAAGTTGCCAACTTTAAAAAGTTGCAATTGCTCTTTGGCTTTTTGTGCCTTTTGAAAATTTAAAGAATAAATTTGGCAAACCCTATTACCCAAAACATAACGACTCTAAAATGAACTTTCTGTGCCAATGTGACTAGCATGATGATGGTACTGCATCAGCGCTTCAGTTCCTGATGTTATTTAGAAGAAGACACCTCATGAGTCTTGCAAATTTCTGGGTGTCCACTAAAATTGAGACACTCCTCTGGATAGCTGTTAGTAATTAGTGTAAAGCAGTACGCAACAAAATCAAGTTCTATAATAAGTTGTTTATCCAAGCTTCATGTTAAAGACATCTCCAAAATTAACCTAAACTGAATCTGACTTCTATGGATGATATCCATTTGGGAAGTGGCAGAAAATCACAAAAAATATTTTGTAGGAAAAGGTGCTAGTATATAGAAAATGTTTTAATGGTAAGGCAGAAGTGTAAATGTATTTACTCTACTAAAAGAAGATTTTTTTTAATTCCAATTCCAAGCAGAAAACTTTTAGCTATCAAGCTCCTCTGCGGTGGAACCAACTCTCAGATTTGGTCCGTGAGGCAGACACCCTGTCTACTTTTAAGACTAATCTTAAAACTTTCCTTTTTGACAAAGCTTATAGTTAGAGTGGCTCATGTTACCCTGAGCTACCTTTATAGTTTTACTGCTATAGGCTTAGGCTGCTGGAGGACATCAGGGTCTATTTTTCTCACTCTGAGTTCTCCTACTGTTCTCCAATTTGCATCGTTTGTTATTTCAACTTAACTTTTTGTTCTCTGTCTTTTTCCCTGTCAAAGGGGAGTTTTCCTCTCCACTGTTGCTTCATGGATGCTCTGTATGACGGATTGCTGAAAAGCCATCGACAATGCAGACGATTGTCCTCTGTGGCTCTACGCTTTCATGAGTAAATGCTGCTTGTCAAGACTTGATGCAACCTGCTGGGTTTCCTTGGATAGGAAACTTTTTGACCAATCGGTAGGATTTGATTGAATTTGACTTTGTTACGTGCCTTGAGATCACATGTGTTGTGAAGGTGTTTGGATAATGTCCTCTTATTTAATTTATTATTTCTAGTCTTGCTATTTTAATGTGTGCTGTGTGAAAATTACACACTGCTTTAATATACGTTAATTTGTTGGGAAAAAGCTTCAGTTTTCTTAGAAGTCATTGGGGTTGTAGGGCAGGGATTGGCAACCCAAGTGAGGGCTGGTGGCTTATGACTTTTAAATATATCTCTGCCTATACATACCCAGTTTAAATAATTAGGTAGTTTCCAGGGCTCTGAAAAACTGGACTGGACATAGTGGAGGCAAGTTGGCCATACGATTCAGGTGTGTTGGACTAGGGACCCATTTATAAGCTACAGCACACCACTCCTCAAAGGCTGGAGTTGGCCAACCTTGCCTTAGGTCAGACATTTATTTAGAGGGTTAAATGATAGTTGATGGTAAAAATTCACCGGTTTTTATACGGTTTTGGAAGAGTGGCCAGATTGTGAGGTATGTGCTGGATTGTTTGGTTAAAATGCACTTTTTTGGCTCTTAGTTGGACTGAATTGACAAAAGTGCTGATGCTTGTTTCACATGTAGACATTTTTTTGATCACAAGTCTGAGCAGATATTGTAGTAAAACATTTTCGCATAGACATTACTTTCAAAATAAATGTCATGCTATTTGATATTTTGGTCATATTATTAACTATTAATTTTGAACTAATTCAAACATCCACAATTAAAATAGATCTCTAGAATAAAGCAAATTCATTAGCCAAATTCCTAATATTACTGACAAATGTTTTCAGTTATATTTACTCCATTTTTCTAGTTGATTTTTCTATATGGTTGAAACTTATGTCAGTTAAATTTAATGACATGTTGGGGTAATTGGGCCAAATCTATTTATTCAGATATAAATAAACTTAATTACATCTCATTGTTGATGGTAGGTTTTTATTTCAAAGCTTTCAAATCTCACTATTTTTGACTATAAAAATGTTTCACTGATTAAGTTAGACACAGTAATGTTTTTTAGAGTGAACTTAAGTCTTTATTTTGAGCGCTACGTGTACATAAACCTATAATAAATTACTTTAATTAAAAAAAAAATGCTTTTCTTTCTAAATGTTTTCTCTCTAACCAAACTCTGATGCTTTTCTTTACATTGAAACCTAAAATCAGATATAAAACAGTCTCCAACAATGAAATAAGAACATTTTATTTAGTAGGCATTCAAAAAAAAACCTTCAAAGCCTAACTTGTGATAAAGAAAATAAGCATTCTCTTCCTCTCCTCTACTAAAAATCACCAACTGCTTGAGTATGTGAACAGCATTTTATTTTTTGCAGAAAGGTGATGTATATATATATATTTTTTTTGTATTTTATTGATATCAATACAGCAACTGCCAAGATTTGTTGAATGTCAAATGAATGTAAATTTCTATTTTATGCATTTCTGTTCTGTCAGTTGGTCAGTTTTATTGTAATTTGGCTTGCTAGAGCTGGCAAGGGTATTTCTGCATAAAAAAAAGAAGAAAAGTTTTGAATTGGTGTACAGCGCTATGGTCAACTGTGTTTTTAAAGGGCTTTATAAATAAAGTTGCTTTATCGTATGAAGAAGCAAATGTGCATTCACCTGTACTGTAGCCAATAAGCTGACCTTACTTGGTACAACCTTGGAAAAAGTTACAGGTCAGGCCCGTGCCGAGTCTGGTACTCTCTTCAGCTGCTCCTAAATATACAGCCCAGAGAACGGACAGATGCATACCTGAAATTCAGCACCACCAACTTAAATAGCCATATTGCATAAGGCTTAAACGTTATCTTATTTACACGATGTCTGAACGAGGCCACTTTATATTTAAGAACTGCATGTGGCCCACGCTTGTTGTCTGCTCAGCACAGCTTTCAGGTAGAGTTGCTACTTGGCTTGTTTTCAGCACAGAGGAGTAAAAAAAACTTAAAAGGCCGGTTATTGTCCTTTATCAACTAGAATCACTTAAAGCTGGTTGGCTGCTCTGTTCACAACCATAGTGTGGATAGATCAATAGATCTGGGGTTCTTTTCTGATGTTATCTTCAAATCTTTTTCACCTGCTACATAAAATTGATCCGTTTGACTTAAACATATGGTGACGGCCTCACATCCAGCGTAACGTTTGGCACAAGCTGGAGAAAAATGTTTCAACTTTATTTATTTTATTTTTTTATCCAGTTTCAGGTCAAAAAGTTATTTTTATACTCCCCATTTTACTTTTTTTCTTTATTAACAGATCTTTCTGACGAGGTGGAGGCTGTGGACATTGGCTGTAAGGAATAATTTAGAAAAAAAAATGTAATAAAAATCTTTAAGTAAAGACAAAAAAAGTTTGAATACTTCTGTGGTTAAATTTGGTAAAACATTTCAACTAGTTTGACATAACAATCTAAAGGTAAAATGTAAATTCGTTTAGTGTGTTTTTCTGAGGGAGTTTAAAGGATAAGCTCTCTAAAGAAGAAATATCTGCTGGAGGTAATATAAATTAAGGGTTTAGAGTTCAAACCGTTTTCTCTTCAGTCACCTTACAACAAATGAAACGATTAAACCAAGATACAAGCAGGCAAAACAACTCACAATAAAATATGAAGCTTTAAACAGGAATATCTGTACAAGTTTTTTTTTTATTTCGTTGTAAGCACAGGTTTGTAAATGCACAAAGAAAACTAAACTGTTATAAGGAGGGAGGAAAGAAAGACAAACAGGGGGAAAAAAAGAGAAAATTGAAGAAATGACTTTTTTTCCAGATCTGTAAATAATAAATTTCTACAAATTTCTTCTCAGCAGAGAGAGACAGAGAGAAAAAGGTGAGCGTAAGACTACGGCACACGCAACGGAGAAATGGAAACTCTCCTAGCCGACACTGTTATTGAGGATCCATTTTAACATCATATATAGTTACATGTCCACAAAGTGATAATTAGCCATGTCCGGTCATACTTCATGTGTAAAGGAGCCCACGTCTTCGTCTTAAGCGGGCTGATGAACTTTGGGGCTCGGAGAAAAGGGATAAAACCACCATATCTGAAAGGGCCTGGACTTGGTTCACATTCATTTAAAATCCCAGTCAGCTTTATGCAGGAGCGGCCCTCAATAAAAACGTGATTCCTTTAACTTTAATTTCAACCGTAGCCAAACGGATCGCTGCAGTCTGGATTTCACTGGTACAGTGACGTGCGTTTGTTTCCTGCTTGGGGGGTTGGGTCGTACCATTTGTCAGCACCTTTATGGAGAGGAGAAACAAAAAAAAGTGTGGCTTCTTGGAACGAGAGAAAACGATATAGATTAAAAAAAGAAAATGATTCACTGCAGTAAAGCCTCATGGCTATGACACCGTGTAAGCTCGTATTGCCGGCAACCTGGACCCGGTTACCGACAGTCCAGGAGGGAAAACGGTGAACAGTTCGTTCACCGCAACGTTTTGTGAATATTAACCCCAGGAAAAAAGAAAAAAAACGAAGAACCATGCAGATGCAGCACTCCCTTATTGACATTAAGCTGTTGCTGAGGGCGGACGCCGTTGGACGGGACGGACACGTCTCATCTTCATCCTGGAGGGAGCGAGTGGTTAGAGACCTGGGTGGGAACACGAGAGCGGAAGTGGGCTGCCGTTTACATTTAATCCAGGTTTATGGGGTCAGTTCAGTCTGAGACGAGGGTGGGCGCTCAGTGAGGTCGAGGAGAACTACAACGTTCCTCTCCTCTGAACCAAGACTCCCCTCTCTTGCGGTGAAGCTGGAAACATGAGCACTGTGTGTACTTATTGTGTGTGTGCACCAAGTCTTGTTGTGGATGTAAGCAGTCTGCCCCGCTTGGTCTCCGTGTGTGTGTGTGTGTGAGATCTGAGGGGCAAATGTTTGCTGGGGACGGTTGCAGTCCGGCGGTCACGCGCGACTCCTATAGGCCCTCGGCAGAGGGCTCGGTCCCAGTGGAGCCGGACTGCGCCCGCTTGATGTACAGATTCAACAGCTTCAGCTGCAAAAAGGAAGAAAAAAAAGGTCACTGTAAATTATTTCCTCTCTTTATTTGCCATTTCAATTACCAAACTTACCAACGAGATGCAGAGTCTTGCAAGAATATTTATCCCTCTTGAATTTTTTTTTTTTTTTTACATTTTGTAGAGTTAAAGCCACAAGCTATTGTGTATTTTATTGGGATTTTAAATCAAATAAACACAAAATACGGCTTTCTAGGGAAATGCAAGCAATAAAATAACATTTTGTTCTACCCCCCATAACTCCCCCATGATATCCCTAAATAAAATCCAGTGCCCTCATCCTTCAAAAAGTAAATCAGTAAATTCAATCTAACACCAGAAACACAAAGGCTGAAACGGTAGAACCTGCAGACAAGACAACTCTTAGTTGTGGACTTCCATTATTTGCTCTTCATTGAATAGCAGCAAGAAGAAATCCAGTGTTGGGGTTAAAAAAAAATAGACACAACAAGAAGACACAGCAAACACATGAAAGAGGTTTTTCTGGTGAGATGAGCTAAAAAGACAAAAACAACAATGCCCCAGGAGGAACCATGGTGGTGGCAGCATCACGCTACGGGAAGGCTCGGCTGGATGGATGCGGTTAAGAAAGCCTGAACTAAAACTGGACAGAAAGGCGTTTCAATGCTGCAGCTTCACTGAAACGTCAGAAGATGGTTGCCCAAAACCTTTGACGCCATAAGCTGCCAGTATTCAGAAGTGATGAGCTCTATTAAAAGTTGGTTTCAGATACGTTGTAGAACGTTTGCGATCAGCTCACCTTGCTGCTGGAGAGTTGGCTGAGGTGCGGTTTAAGGTCGTCCCCTATCACTGCATGGATGGCCACCAGGCAGAACACGCAGGCCTTCCTCACGCTGCTCTCAGAGTTATCGTAACCCTGTTGGACCGGGTTCAACGCACGACTTTAGATGGTGACTGCCGCAACAAACAGCGGATCGCAGGAAGGAGGAATGGGTTACCTGGATGAGTCCTGGCACTATCTCGGGCAGCATGCTGGCCAGGCCCTCACGGGGAACCCTCTCCACCACCTTCGTCTGCATCTTGATAGCAGCCAGGTTGATGGGGTAATCGGCCGACTGAATGATCGGACACAACACTTTGATGCACTGGTCGGGACTGATGGACAGCGCCAACATGGCAGCCGTCTCCTCAGCAGCTCGGACCACCTTCACGGCAAGGCGCAAAAAAACACAATGCTTCATTTACTTTGCATTTCGAGGCAAATATTAAGTAGTAGAATCTCTTTATTGTCTACTTGGAACCATTTTTTCATGTGCGGATTAAAGTACCTCTTTGTGTGGATCTTTGTGAGCCTCCAAGGCCTTCATGATGGTGAGCTCTGCATAGTTCTTGAACCTCCAAGGCTGCTTACCAAGAATCTCCCTCAGCACCCGCAAAGCCAGCGATCGGATCACGTACTGGGGGGGGGAGGAGTGAAAGGGAGCGGAGGTTGAGGATTCCAGCTCGGCTCTCTTCTCACCGGGTTTATAAGCGAGAGTGTGTGTGTGTGTGTACCTCTCTGTCGCCCATCGTCTCCAGAAGAAGCAGCAGGATGGTCTTGAAGTGTTCGTCCCACACCTGCAGGGTGTTTTCGTGGATCAGCTTGCGCAGCTCGTACAGCGCCGCCTTCCTCTCTTCCACGCGCTCGTTGTGGTTGGACAGCTCCTTGAGAAGCTCGGCCACGCGCTCCGACTGGTCCAGGCCGCTGTCTGTTTGCAGAGAGAGAACAAGTCGCCACGTGTTTCAGCTGCTGCAGGCGACTGCTTGTAGGCGCATGGCGCTCGTCCGCGCGGGGAGGCGTTTGCGTACCGTCGGTGAGCTGGCCCAACTCCTCCAGGCTGATGTTCTTCAGGCTCTGTTTGGAGGGGGAGTCGTAGAAGTGGTCATGGCCGACCCGGGGGCTGGAGGTGAGGAGGGGGGTGTTGAGGAGGGAAGTCTTGTTATCGAGAGCCGTTCGACCGCCGTCCATCAGGTCCGACACGTTTCCCCCCTGTTCGTTTAGAAAAGGACAGGTGGAGGAAGCAAAAACAACATTACAGAGTGAGCCGTCTTAAAAACTAGAATACATTTAGCGTGAAAACACCTTTTCCCCACTTCCTATATGTTTTTGTACAAAGAAAACCCTGTTAGAGAAAGAAATCTGTAGAGTTTATCATAATTAAACTGCTTTCCTAAAACGGCAGCTCAGCGGATTTTTGTGTAAATCTGCTAGTCTGGAAAAACAGATTTATCTGAGCGGTTAGAATAATGTTACTAGAGATTCATCGATCAGAATTTGATCTGCAGACACAGACTGTGACCAAGTCAGGTGAACCTTTGGACCCGGTGGCGCCGTGCAGACGGGACCGCAGCACCAAGAGCAGCACCAGAAGACTGCTGCAGATGATAAAAAGCTGATCTGATCGCCATTTGACTCATTTCACCTGCATAACCTATTCAATAATTTCACACACACACCTGCTGAGGAACCCCGGAGAAATCCTCGTTCAAATTATTTTTAGAAAGTGGGGCTGCACCCTTATTCTCTGAAGTCCAACAAAGTCTCAGCTATTTCCATTTGTCTTTTTTTTTTTTTTTAAAACAAACAAGCACAATATAGAAATAATTGGTACATTTTAGTCCCACACTTCACCTCTGGTTTAAAGTCACCCATAAGATTTGCCTCATTCTCAGTTTACAGCAAAGGACGGGAAAGGTGAAATTAAATGAATCGCTTTAAGCGCTATAGCGTCGCTGCATCTCTCTAACTCCCCATACATCTGATAAAATACTTTAGAAAACATTTTACAGCACAGGATGTAGGCCTGCAGACTCCAACGTTTGTTGACCTCCAGGTTTTCATCTTTTCTAAAACAAAAATAAAAAGCTTTTGCACCAGAGGCGAGTTCATTTTTAGACGCTGCAGCCTAAAGGTGCGGCTCGCTAACGTTTTCAGCCCCTCGACACCAGAAACTGGGAGTCTGTGTCGAGTGCATGTTTGTTTCCAGCGACTTTGTGAACGCCGACACGTGACCCATCAGGCGAGAAGCAGGGCCGGGTGTACGGTGGTCCTGTTTGCGTCTGTATGTTTACGCTCAAAGCATTGAAAGACTACTCTGCGCGGGCCGGTGCGGCGACGAGTCAGGTGCGGCGATGAAACGAGGGCCGGTTGGATTTCAGACGCATGTCATGGAGAAAATGTCAGGAGGTCACACCTCTGTAGCAGAGAACACCGTGTCCTTAAAAGGGGGCCGTGTTACTGGGAAGGGCGGCAGGGCGTCTTGAATTGTAAATGTATCCCGAGCGAGCAGCCAGACAAGAGGAGCGCCTGAAGATGGTAAATTATTGTTGACTGTAGGCAGCGAAGCTGGCAGGACCTTACTGACACCCTAAGACTGTTAGCGGAGGATTATCTTTACAGTCGTTCTCCCCATAAACAGCCGCTGCATGTCTCGGTTCCCACGCTGATAAAGGATCACATGTCTCACACACACACACACACACACACACACACACACACACACACAAAACACGCGTGTGTCAAACCTTGGCAAAAGGCCGTTTCATAACTGCTGCCTGTCAGGCCTTCACAGAGCATCTTTTTTATGTTTGGCTGCATACCTCCGTAATTTATGATCTACCTAGATATTCTGGCCACCAAAATAACCCCGGGTTATTTTAACCCGTCTGGCACGCTGAAGGTGTTGTTTATGCCACACAAACGCGAGCTCAGCTTTCTGACTACCCAGTCAAAACATTTTGCTTTGCTAATCTTTTAGGATTACTTTCATAAAAATGCAAATGTATATATACACATACACATATATACACACATATACACACATACACACATACATACATACACACATACATACATACATACATAAATAAAAAGAAAAAAAAAATCATAAAACCCAAAATTGCTGTGGGTCGTCAAACAAGCAACACCTGCGGCGCGTTTTACATCAAAAACGTCTTCAACACATCGGTCATGCTGAACACACATCAGCTCACCTCGTCTCCTTCTCGCCGCTGGACCGGTTCGTTCATGTCCTCCTGGCTGCGGACGCTGAAGTTCTGGATGGCCTCGGTGACGCCTTTCAGGGAGCTGTAGATGTCCTCAGAGTTCAGGTTTTCCGGGTCGTAGTCGAATGCACTGGAATGGACGCATTTTTTTTTTTTGCATGGTTTTAAACACATATTTGTTATGAAGAACAACAGAGGCATTTGCTGAGAGGTAAGGCTGGGCAATATATACAGATAAAAAAAAATATTACTATATCGAGACGGTCTACATTACGTTAAAATTATACTTTTACGTATTCCAGTAGGTTCTTTTTCGGCTGTTTCTCATATTTATCTACAGCTGATCGGTAAAAAATGTGCCTGTGAGACGTTTGGGATAAAGCTTTAATTCAGAGATGCCTTTTTATAATTACTTGATGAAAATAACAACCAGATAAATAATGCAAAAAATAAATACCGGGACACTGTTTTTGGTCCATATCGCCCTGCCCTACTGAGACATCCCAAATTTTTAGTGCAGCTCCAACTTTATTGTTTTAACTTAATTTTTTCACCCTTGCTTAAGATCAAGCGCAACCAAACCTTCTTTCAAACGTTATCAAACTACTAAGTTGGTGTTTTTTAGTTGATTTAATGTTTTTTTCCCCTCGACTGAGTTCTTTTAAATCAAGATTAAAAACATTTGTTTAGGATCGCCTTCGACTGTTCTTCTTAAACTGTTTTACTGAAACATCATTAATTTGTAGTCCAACTGTTTATTTGCTTTTAGTTTCTGTTTTGCCATTTTTATTTTGATTCATTTCTTGTACATTTTATTCCAACTTGCTTTTATTCTGTGTTTATTTTCCTATGTTTTAATCATGTAAATCACTTTGCATTGTTATTGTACTGAAATATGCTACACAAATAAATTTGCCTTGCCTCAACAGTAAGCTGAAAAAAATAATAATTCTTTACCGACTTTTCTTTAGGTATTTTTCAAAAAGCCACAATGTTGGGCTGTTAAATCCAATCATACAGGGTCAGTCCTGTGATGCTGGTATTTATAGGATCCTCCTGAAGCAAAGACTCCATATATTTGGCCTGGATTTGTCCAAAGTGGTGTGAAGCAGATCGTCATTTCAACACTCATCTGTTAAAAAGAGCCAGGCGGTGTCGGAGGGACGTGCTACCTTGGTGAGGGGGTGTTTTGCGTGGTGTTAGTGGGCGAGGTGACGGGACTGGACCAGCTGGCTGGAGACCGGGGGGTGTGGCGCGTCAAGGGGCTGCCCATTGTTGCCTGAAAATGTAACAAAGACACCAGGATGTGAGCCGTTTCACACGGTAGCGTAATGACTTACAAAAGTAGCCCTCCACGTGTGTGGGAAGCTCTCCCTAATTAACTCCTGTCGCCTGGCGGCCCATTTTAGCTGCGGTACTACCCACCTGGGCCGCACTGCCCGTGTTCTTCAGGTGGTTCTGAAGCAGCTTGGTGGCTCCGTCCTGGAAGGTTTTGGGAAGGGCTGCCAGCAGCATGGTGAACTCCGGCGTGTTGAGCTGGAACAGGGCGATCAGAACCGCCTGTGCTGCCTGTTGGGGCACAAAATCATTCAGGGAAAAACTTTCGTTTAGGGGCAAAAGTGTGTAACAGGGAGCGAAGAAGCTCCTGGCAAACGTATCGATATCAATAGATCCGTTCCTGCGTCACGACCACAAACCTCAGTGCATTTTAAATGGCCTGTACTTATATAGCGCTTTATCAAGTCCAGAGGATCCCAATTATCAGGGATTTGTGTGATAAAGCGACAAAGTAAGGTATAATTGTGAAGGAGAGGGGGAAACAATGGATTTTACTTTTAGTGTGGCGTGTATTTCTATTCCTGTCGGAGACATTGCTATATTCTATGCACCCCTGTGTTTGCAGCTAGGGAGGAAAACTAATCGACTTACCATTAAATGTCGATTAATTGTTTATTATAAAAGTTTGTTCCATCCGATTAACTGCAAAGGTCCGCTTACAGACCTTTCGGCGCCATCCAGGAGAGGTCGCTGCCGCTCATGCTAATGTGGAGCCAGACGGCAGTACAATGATGGCGGTACAGACAGAGTCCGGCGTGGGATTATTTTACACCGTTTAATGACGACAGGGATGGAAAAATGCTCTTCGTGCAGTTCTGATTTTAAACATGAACACTCAACAAGCTCCTTAAGTTACGACCTAAGCATTAGCGGAGGGTATCGCGCAAAAATTATAGCATGAGAGAAAAACACGGTTAATGATGACGATTTTAAAGAGTTTCACATATTTTATTTTATTCATCTCATTTGTTACCAGTCAGTAGGGCTCCTGTTTTGTAATGTTTTATAAATATGTTTCAGTTTAACAATTTGTTGCTTATTCAGTCAGTATTTAATACAGGTTGCTAAAATATAATGATGTGACTCTTTAAATCCAGCATCTTATTTAAAAAAACAGCCCTTCATGTTTTGGAAAGACCCTCTTAATACAAGAGAAACTCAGGTAAGATTAATCAGATTTAGATTAACTCTTGCATCCCTCTTTACAACATTACAACAAATTAAAAGGTTTAAATACTTTTAAATAATGAGTAAAAATGCTGTTGCCGGCATGTAGGACTGACTGGCAATTTAAAACCAGAGGCGAGTCATAGAGGGACTGATGCTCCGACACGCACGTGCAAACCGAGACAAACCTAAAAAGGTCTCTGGAGAGGAAGAAAACAAAAAGCTGGACGTTCAGATTTACTAAGTCGGGTACGAATGACAAACTAATGCCGTCCTTGGAGCTGCCCTACATTAACGCAGCAGCACACGGGTCAGTCGGGGCGGTACCTTTCTGACATCGGAGCTCTTGGGTTCGGTGGTCCAGGTGATGATGCGGGAAACGGCGAGTCGAGTCTCGCTGGAGTTCACGAAGTCCGGCGCTTCCATCTGCAGCGTCAGCGTCTCGATGTACTTCAGAATGGCCACTTTCACCTGCGCCACAAACGCACACGTTTACACAGATCACTAAAACCAGCCTGGACACACACACGCAGGAAATGACAGCGTTGCAAACACGCATGAGGATGAGCACCAATGTTCACAGCGAGGACATAAAACCAGAGAGGATCCTTTACAGCTCTGCAAATCTTTGCTGAATCAGTGGGAGAAGATCACCAAACTTAAACAGCGTCTATGCTCATGCTTTGCAACAAATGGACAAATCTCAGCATTAGACCTGATGGCGAATGACAAAAACAAAGGAAATAATAAATGCCAACATTCACCGCAGACTCCACAACTGATCCCTGCCCTCATTTCACCCTTTCTACATCTGCCTCTCACGGGCCAGCACTTCCTCCAAATCACTTAGCAGCGCCGTGCGCGCCATACAATTGCTCCCCCCGGAGCGCACTGACCTGGGAGGACTGGCTCCAGGCTGCGGCCTGCTCGTCTAGAGAGCAGGCGTGGCGCCGCGCTCTGGGGGGAAACAATTTTACCCCGGCCCCTCCCCTGCCTCGCCCGCAACACGAGCTCCGTACAGGCTTCAGAGAGAGAGAGGAGAAGCACCGCATCAATCAACGGGGAGACAGGGGAGGGAGGGCAGGGGAGAGATGGAGAGGAGCATGGCAAGGAGCAGCAGGATGAGGAGGAGAGGAAAAGTAGGCGTGGCCTCCTTTAGAGTCGACGTTTATTACTTTGCAAACCCCGCTCATGACGACCCCGATAACTTCATCAGCTTTTTGTATTCGTATATTTATTTCAAAGGGAAAATTAATTTGCATAGTATACACACAAATCTGCAGAAATACTAAAAAAATACAGGATTATAGCCAAGGCCATCCTTTAGGTCCTTCTCACCCTATTTATGAAGTATAAATAAGAAGCTTCACTGTGAAATTATGGCAGATATTCTACAGAGGTCAGGCTTTAAGAGTTAGATGGATAACATTTTTCCATCCTGTATTTTCTTTTTATAAACTTAAAAATCACTTGAATTAAAGGCCAGACTTCTTTCAGTCTACCTGTCCTCTCAGGTTAAATGTCACCGCTAACCCCAACACAAGGCCTAAGAGACCAGGGATCTACTCGTACCCGATATTTTGCAGTGAAGGGGTTAAACTGTTCTGTTAGTTCCATAATTTAAATGCCCAAGCCTGGAGTTCAGGGAATGAAGCAGATTAGAAAAGGAAGGAGTGGAAATGGGGTTAAAAGTCACAAAGGAGACAACATGACGGGAGCAGAGAGGTGGGTGGGGGAGGTGAGGAGGGACGGGGACTCGGAGGTGGAGACTTGATGGTGTAAAAAAGGCATCGTCGTCCAATCACAGGCCGGGATTTAGGGTTTTGGGGACGCGCAGCCAGGGTGATGAGCAGGCACTGAGTTCATTAATCCAAGCAGTGACCACGGCCGTTCTTTTTATACGTGCATGCTTCACGTCCACTCGACCGCTCTAACACATCGTTTCTGAACTGCCAGTACCTTCAGGCTGGGCGTCTGCGTCTGGTCCACAGTGAACCTCATGAGAATAGTGAACTGGAGGTCGTTTGGAAAAGACTCCCTGGAAGAGAAATGAAAATGCTTTAATCCACCGTGATGTCATCAAACAAGTTTCAATTCCTGGGCTTATGCGGCGGGATTATTCCAGCACCTTTGTAAAGCAGTTTAAAGTAACCTGAGAGACGTGCTATGATCATGATCCGTTTCTTAGTGTCAGTGCAGAAAGAGCATGAGGTAAAACGACCATCTGGAGTAACAGCAACAACCCAGAGGACTAGTTTGTTGAACTCGAGTTAAACACGTCGGGCATCACATAGTGCGACAGAGGATGCCAGACAGTCTGATCTGTTGCTGCAGCCAAAACATGTTGAGAAAGTTGCAGCTCCCACCATTGACAGAACAGCAAATTACAGCCGCCAGGCTCTGCAAGGAGGGCGAGGATGAGGAAAGGGAGACGGCCTCAGAGGTGGCCATGTAGACCAGGGGTTCCCAAACTTCTCAGCGACAGACACCGACAACCCCCTTTTAATGGTGGTGGGGGCTTTTTTTTTTTGCTTTTTGGAAATAGTCATAAAATTGTGAGAAGTAGTCATTTTATGAGAACTCTTCCCCCTATGTTAAAGGTATATAGCAACATTATATGCTTAGAAAAGACCAAACACAGTTGGATCATGATAAAATAAGTTATATAAACCAAGCGTCCATCCTGATAGTGTTTTGATGGTCCTTTTTGAGGCTAAATAGTACCCAACATCGAGTGCGATGAACAGACGTGGCGCCATCTAGCGACAGTATCGCAAAACTACCATAATTCAGGTTTGCTTAATTAATAAATCAAAATTAAATAATGCCGTATCAAGCCTGACCCTCTGAAATACCTCGCAGTAAAGCGGCAGCTCGTGTGATCGAGGACCAACAATTATTAATTAAATAAGCCGATCTACAGCAACTTTAAGAGCCTCATTTCAGAACATTTACTCACGTCAATCAACTCTGCGGTCACATCTGAGCGATCGGCAGCTTTAACGTCCGCTTCAGTGAACACCAACGTTCGTACTGTATTCACAGCGACATCCCAGTCTTTTCACTCATGGAATCATATTTTTTTTGTGTTTTTTTCCACTGGATCTTGAACCTTTCTTCATTGTTTCGCCTGAAGATGCTAATAGCCGTTAGCCGCTTTCTTGTCTTAACCCCTGCTGCACATGTGCAGTACGTACTTCCGTTAAAATCGTAAATAAACACGAGGCTTTATTAACAAATTGAGCAAAAACAAAAGCACAAACACCAATATATTCATGAAGATTGAGTGAAATTGTCACGTTAATGTCCTAATTTTACTTTAGCCTCATTGGTTCTCTCCTTATTAACATTTACTGTTTATGTTAGAAACAAAGTACATCAGGTTTTTATCAGACAGCAAAACGTGGTTCGATCTTGGCCCCCAGTGTTTGCCTGCATGTGAGAAGACGGCTCTACCTCGTGACATCCAGGGCTCTCTGAACTTTGGCCTGGACGGAGCCCAGCAGGTCCGCTCCCATCTTCTTCAGCAGCTGTGTGAGCAGGACGAACAACCAGTCCTGCAGGTCCTCCTTATGGACCAGGATGAAGTCCACCAGCGTCTCCAGGAACATACTGAACACCTAAACACACATGTGGGATATAGTTACGGTTACCTTCTGTGATTCGGCCATTCAAAAAAACAGCGGAGCTCATGCACAGATACACACAGAAGCATGCATACAGATTAATCTGAGCAGGGATGATGCATTAGTTCCCACTGTGGAGTTAGTGGTTATTCATTATTGCAGCCGACCATCTTCATTCCCAGTCACCGAGTCCACATAATCACCCAAAACGACATCAGTCACCTCATTAAAAACAGACGCAATGAGCTTTTTACTTGATGGGAATTAAAACCAGCATGGTTAAGGGGGTAACCAGTGGTAACCATCTCTAGGTGCTAGAAGTTGATTTCAGCAGGAAAGCAAATGTTCAGGCAGGTTAGTGGATGTTAACCTCGATTACCGATTACCAACCGGATTAATGAAGCATATTTCCATTCAGTTAGATAAACACAGTAACGCTGATTGGCCAAACTTACTCTCTAAAGAGAGTTCCAGGGAGGGGGTGGCATAAGGGAGACAGAAACACACATCTGTTAGCATCCTAACCAAATCTGTACTCCGCGGGTCAAACTAAAAATCCAAACGTTGGCAACAGTTTCAAAATCTTCAAACCACTTTAACTCTGAGGAAATGTTTTGCGCACTTTAGCAAACCAAAAGAAATTAAAACATATGACATGACAGGAAGAAAAAAAAAAAAAAGGGTAGGTGTAGGAGCAGAGAGAGAGATGAAGGGAGGAGAGACATCCATGATGAGATGCGGTACCTTGAACGAGGCTGAGCTTATACCGGATTCTGCCGTGCCGTACACCCTGCCGGAGTCTCGCTGAAATTCATCAAACCGTCAAACGTCAAACGAGTGGCAGGGAAGAAAGCTCACGCACCTTACACTGGGTGCGCGAGGCAGTGGAGCACTCATGCCGCCGAAAGAAAGGTGGCAGTGTTAGAAGGGGGGGGGCGAACCACAGCTGATTAGTCAGAGAAGAGCTGGCAGCCCAAATACTGGTGCGTATGTGTGTGTGTGTGTGTGTGTGTGTGTGTGTGTGTCTGACTTTGTATGCAGTCAGGGTTGTTGGGAGGGGAAAGGAGAGGAAAATCTGTGTTGGTAGGAGGGGGGGGGGGGGAGTGATGGTGAATGCAAAGAGTGCAGCCAACTGGTTGACTGCTAAAACGGTGACAGAGCAATGCCACGGGATGGCGGAGAGTTTCAGATCACACGCAAAAAAGTAAATAAAATAAAACCAGGCACGGGGCATGCCGTTAGAAAACAGAGCATTTCACACTCTGCATGCCGGTGCTTAAGTCTGGAGGAGTATGTCCACCGGTGTAAAACACATTTTGTTCTGTTTATCCCATTCGTTGGTCCAGATTAGCTGAAGTAGGCGTACAGTGTGTTTGGTAAAGTGAGCGTGTGCGCGCTGAAGGAGGCAACACTGCTTGGGATTTGGCAGAATCCGGTACAGTGAGAGATGGTGGGATAAACAAAGTTAACTGAAACCAAGGGGAAAATTAAAATGGATGAATAATGAGCTTTATGCGATGCTGTGTGTGCGCGCGCGTGTGTTTGTGTGTGTTTGGGTAACGCATGCGTTCATACCTTACTGTGAGGGTCTGCAAACATCCTGGTGAAGATTTCACACAATCTCTTCAACTCTACCCGGCTGGCAGGGGAGAAAATACGAGATTCAGATCATCCATGAGTTTGTCTTAAAAAAAAAATATATATATAGTGTGTTCTGTGACTGACCTGAGTGTCCGCTGGTTCTTGAGCAGAGCCTGCAGGCCTAAAAGTCCCTCCTTTCTCTCAGACCAGTTGGCACTGGCACAGCGGTTCAACACCTGCAAATTACAGCAAATGTAAGAGCTGGTTAAGATTCATCCATCGCCACCAGAAAAAAGGTAAAAGATATGAAAATATTTTGCTTTGCATTGTAGTTTTTGTTATGACAGACGTAAATGTGCTTTAATAAAATAATTCACAAAGCTATAGTTGGTAATCCTGTTCAGAAAGACTTTTTGTTATACTGGGTAAAATGGTCCTTCCACCCTGAAAGCAGTAAATACATTATGTATTCAGAAAAAGGACATTAATAAAAAGGAGGTTAAAAATTGTTCTTTGGGGGGAACTGCAGGTCTGTAAAAACTAACCAATCCATGCCCCATGGACCAAAGGGCACGGATTGATCATTGTTCCTGCTCTCACCTGTAGACGTTATATACTCACACCCCTTTGTCCCTCAAGTTATGGGGACAACATCTTATCTATTGATTGTCCCACATGCCAATCATTCTGACGCGCTCATGTAACTCCAATGTCCGTGCTCTTTCTTTCCTAGTTTCTGCTTGCTGGCTATGCATACGCACTTCTAGTGTTTATGTAGCCGGTTAGCTTAGTGGCTAGCCGTTCATTGTAGCACCGCTGCTCTCACTTTGAACATGACAAGAAGCGACCCTCGTTCATGTTTATGAGAAGAGGAGGAAGGCCTCAGTAGAAAGAAATAAGACCCGAGTGGATTTGGGAGATTTTTTTTCTCACACGATCCCCCTGAAGAGCGAGGTAAGACGGTCTTGCGTATGTGCTGTTATTCAAAGAGGGACTTGGGGAAACTTCCAGAAAACTCACGACCCTAGCTTTAACTTTTTCACATTTGCTATGTTACAACCACACATTTAAAAAGGTACAAGGTGCAGGTATCTTATGTGATAAACCAACACAAAATAATGCTCAATTGTAAATTGGAAGGAATATATATGATTTTGGATTTTTTTCATAAACTCAAATCTGAAAAGTGTGTCTGGCATTTGTTTCAGCCTCTGAGTGAGCACTCTCCAGAACGTTTTACTCTAACAGGTGTTAGTGTTTCCACGTACATCTCTACCAGCTTTGAACGTCTAGAGCTCAATTCTTCTTTACAAACATCCGGTTGGATGGAGAGCGTCTGAATTCAAAGTTTTGCCACAGATTCTTGTTTAGATTTAGTTAATCAAAACATCCTTTGAACTTGAACTATTCCAGATTTAGCTCTGGCTGCATGTTCAAATCTTACTGTCCTGCTGGAAGGTGAACCTCTACAATGATCTGCAGTATTTTACAGCCTCTAACAGGGTTCTTCAAGCATTTTCCTCCATTTATGTTCCCAAAAAACTGACCAGCTTGATTGTGCCAGTCATCATTTGTTCAGTGTGATGTGGGGTGTTGGTTTTCCACTGAGAAAGTTCTGCTTTGGTCTTATGTGACCTGCTATTCTGATTAATGCTGTGCTTGCCTGGCTTATTGGTTAAGGTGGACCTCCATGTCTTGGTGAGGTTACAGTTGCCCTGAACTCTTAGCATTTTCATATGACGGACTGAACAAACCTCGATGAAACATCAATAACTTGAGATATTCCTTTATTATCTAACTCTGCTTTGAAGTTCTCCACAGCTTTCTCCCTGGCCTGTTTGGTGTGTTCCTTGGACTTCGGGCGGTTCTTTCTTCAACATTAGTGGACATTAGATTAGAGGTATCAGAGCAAAAACGCCCATCAGAACATACACATTTTATTTGTAAAATAAAAATGTAAAATTACGCATCCTCTTCATTCCACTTCACAATTACGTGCATCTGTTTGTTTTCATTGCGCTCCTAGATATCTCCTACCTTTGACACAGTTGATCATAAGCATTTTAATTTCTCATTTTGGTTCATGTCTTATTTGGCAGAACAAACTTAGTCAAACTTGGTGATTCTGTGTCCTCTGATGCTTCTCCTCAGTGTGGGGAACAGGGGTCAGTGTTAAGCCCTGCTTTTCTCTTCAGACTTCCCCTTGTTCCATTTTCAGGAAATTTAGGGTTTTATGCGGATGACTCTCAGGTTTATCCTTCTCAAAAAAAAAGCCAAGAGCTTCTCATTAGATTCACTGTTCAAATGTTTTAATGATATAAAGTCCTGAACGGCTCCAAACTTTTTACATTTGAACGAGCAAAAACAGCAGTGGCGGTTTGTGGCGTCATCTGAGACCTCCAACATAGCAGTGTGTGTTAGACAGATTGTCTCAAATCTGGGAGTTAAAATGGATACTTAAAAGCCACATTAGGGCTGTTGTAAAATCTATCTTATTTCATTTGAGGCAATTATATCAAGGCAGCTTTTTGAAATAGTGATTGATGCATTTGTTTAAGTCGCTCCATCTTAGGGTTAGTGATTCATCCATTAGGTCTCTGCAGGTTGTTCAAAATTCTGCAAAACGACTTAACTGGAACAAGGTCTGAGCAGTGATGTTACCCCCAGACATCTGGTTGCCTGTACCTTTTAGGATTGACTAGTTTAACCAGCTTACCTGTCCATTTTAGCTTGTAACTTGCCTATTCACTTAAATTGTGTTATTTTCAGCTGTATATGTACAGCACTTTGTTGACCTATGTTATTTTAGAGTGCTTTATAAATAAACGTCGTATGGCATCTTTCTGTTGGTCTGTCGAATCAAATCCAAATAGAACAATAGACCCCTTGCAACCACGTGACTCCGTTACCCAGAACCCCTTGCGTGGCGGCCATATTGGTTGGCATGCCATGTTCTACACAACGCAATATTCAAGACACTGTACGAGTTTTTCCCCTTTTCGGGCCGATTCTTCAGCCGTGCAAGCATGTTTTGAATCGGGCCGAATTTCAGCTTGATCGTACAGGGGGGAGGAGGGGGGACTGGCTTCTCACGACTACCTCCCGATCAGGAATCGGACGATCGGTGAAAATCAAACATGTTTGAAATTCAGTCGGCTGTCGTGACGTTTTCGTGAGCACATCCTGCTGTTCAAGCAGAGCTACGAGGGAGCGCCCTCCCCTCCTCTCCGTCCCCGCCAGCGGAGGGAGGGGAGCGGGCGTCCCTGAAGCGTCCTCCGCCCGGCCTGCTCGCGGGGGGGTTGGGGAGGGCGAGCGCTCCGGTCCGCGCAACGCGCTGGCCGCCTGTTTCGGCACTCCTCCGCTCGCGGGCGGGCCGGGCGACCTGCCGTGCCGCGCGGCCGCCGGTGCGTCTCGTCCCTCCTCTCTCCCCTCTGTTCCCCCGATGCCCGGTGCCTCCTGCGGGTCTCGCCAGAGCTGGGCTCGACCCCCTGCTCTGGGTCCCTGTCACCCACCGTCGCTCGCCTGCCTCTGCCACCACAGCGAGCGTCGCGCCGCACAGATCGTGAGCGGTGAACTTTTTAAACCCCGCGGTTCCGTCGCACAGTTTTTAGGTGTATGTAAGTACCACGACTGAAAAACTCGTACAGTGTATGTATGCCCGGTATTTGCGGACCCTTTGGCTCTTCCTGATAAGGATATTTCTAGCAATCCCGATGATTGGCCATCAGTTTGCTGTGCGGATCTGGTGAACTACCCTGTGTTGTCACCCACCCCAACGTACAGTGGCGATCAGATGAAGGCGTACAAGAGTTTGGGAGCGCACAAACAGTTCACTGCCGGATGGATACGTGAACTGTCTGTTTTTTACCTGAATGATGTAGCCGTTGTCCGTGGAAGGGTGAGTTTAATGTTGTTTATTCTCATAACTTGGCTGCATATAGTCCGATAACATCTGACCCTAAACTGTAAACATTGCTTTGGCAACAGAGATGCAGTCTGTTTGCACCATATTGAACAATTAGTGAATAGTCTTTTGTATACATGCGAGTAATGAGGTAACTGGGCCAGTGCAGTGGTGGGCTGTCACGCTAGCCTGCCCACCAAGATGGAGGCGCGCACCCCCGATCACGTGACTGTGACGTCAGATGCAAGGGGTCTATTCATTTTACGATTGTATCGCAACAAAGTGTAGAAAGGTTCAAAGGGTCTAAATACTTATGTAAGCCACTGCATCTTCTCTTCCCGCCTACCTCAGCCACGTCTTCGGTTTGCCTCATGTAGGTGGGGATGGCGCCTCCGTTCCTGGAGCTGTAGGACCTCTCCGAACAGGCGCTGGATGCGTCGCTGTTGGCGTCGTCATCAGAATACATGCTGTAGTTCTCATACCGCCGCCGTGCCGGCTTCTTCTGCAGGAAAGAAAGGGTGAGTGTAGAGGGAAAAAACCGAAGAAACGGGCTAAAGAAAAGACACACCGACTGGCTCCTGAAGGAGAATGCGAGCAAATCTACACAACAAAAACGCCACACAGGACACTCGGGTATGATCCAGGAGAGGAACCTGACCTTTGATCTCATGTCTCCCAACAGCTGACAGCATTAAACAGAGGTAGAAACCGGGATTAGTGAACACACAGTCATGCACCCAAGGAGATATAAGCTGCACCTTTGATACAGTGTATTCATCTGTGGAGTTTCTGTGTTAAGGTGAGAGTTTCCTGTGCATACCAGCGCGTCCGCGAGAGCCTCTTCGACATCTGAGCCGGTGTTGAGGACCCTCATGGCACTGACTGAGGAAGAAAGACGACTGGACTGACTGATGCCGAGACCTGATCCTGCAGCTCGAGGGACGGTTGCAGAGAGCGAAAGGAGGGAGAGGATGGAAAAGCAGAAACAACTTGTTAATAGCCCTTCAGGATAAAAAGGAAAAACGCTCTTTCCAGTCAGCTGGATCTACAGATGATGGCTATCAACATCAACTCACTAACATCCATATAACGTCACACCATACAATATCCTGAGAGTTTAATCCTGTAAGTTAATGTGATGACGTGTTAGACAACATTGGACTTGCCACCGGGGGAGAAAGGATGACTGAAAAACACAACAGAGCATGTTGGCGATCCTGCAGAGGAGGGTGAAAGCTAAATAAAGAAAACAAATGGATTAAACCGGAAATGTGGTTATCAAATGGCAACTGAACGGGCGGAAGCATGCGATTCCACTGGAGGGGCTCAATATCCTGGAGCAGAAAAGTAAAGAAAAGGTGAAATAAAATGAGGCACAGACGAGCAGATGATGGGAACTGAAAAAAACAAACAAAAGAAAAACAGCCAGAGAGGCTTGGCCAAGAAGGTGGGTGGACGAAGGGCAAAGAAATAGATGTACTCAGCCTTCACCTGCAGCCCCAAAAGCATCAGGTGTGTGGAGTGCTCCGGTGGAGCGGGAGTAGCTTCGAGTTGCTGCAACCAAGATTAAGACAGACACACACATACACACACACGGAGTTTAAACAGCCGCTCGCCCAAACACAAGAACCACACGCAGGAACGTCACGCAGAGTGAGCACGGAAATGAAAGACGGCTAAAAAACAAAAACGCCTGCTGCCGCTCTCCTGCAGCAACAGCTTCTAACCATCATACGGGGTTTTTGCAAACTTATTCATGTTGCCTGAACTTGTTCCATATATTTGCGACGCGTTTCATTTGTGTATAAGATTTTATGTGGAGCAACAACAATAAGTAACAAAACTGTGAAGTGGAAGGACTTCCTTGCTAAATAATGGCCTGAAAAAATGTGTTGTGAATTTGTATTCAGCCAAAATAAAATCTGATGCAACCATTTGCCTTTTTAGAAATCACCTAATGTGCAGAAAGCGTCGTCCTGTGTGTGATTTAATCTCAGTATAAATCCAGTTGTTCTGTGAAGGCCTGTGAGGTTTGTTAGAGAACACTGCTGAGTAAACAGCATCACAAAGACCAGGAATCAACTCTGTTTAATTCATTATCTCAAACTGGAAAGAGTATAGAAGAGCTGCAATGTCCAACTAAACTGACATAGGAAGGAGAGCAATAAATCAGGGAAGCAGCCAAGAGGCCCATGGTAACTCTGGCCTCCTGCCCTCATGAGTGGCAGGAAGAAAGTTATATTAGCTCTGAGAACTCCGTAAGAAGCCCAGTTTGCCACAAGCCATGCAGAGGAGGCAGCAAACATGTAGGAGACGGTACTTTGGTCAGACCAGACTGAATTGAACCCGTCAACCAGCATGCAAAAAACCCTTTGTGTCGGGGTTAAATGAACCCCACACATCGCTCTGACCAAGACACTTCCACTGTGAAACACAGTGGATTGCAAACATGGCATGTCTGCAGCGTCATGCTCTGGCAATGGTTTTCTTAAAGCCCGCGGGAAGCCAGTCAGCGCCGATGGGTAGATAGATGGAGCCAAATACAAAACAACCCTGAAAGAAAACCTGTTAGACGCTGCAGTAGACCTGAAACTGGAATGCGTTTTCACCTACCGGCACGACATCTGTTGTTTCTCCAACGTACTGAATCAGGAGCAGCTGAATTTAAACACATGCCACACATTTCAGATTTGGTGCAGCCCTCCATTCCTTAGTTACGCTTCTTGAGGGCTTCGGATGTAACGTGACAAAGTTCATGGGGGCGGGAACCCTTTTGCAACGCACTCTACGTACAGGTTGAGAAACAAGAACCTAAAGATGGCGCCGCGCCGCGCCTGAGGTCTCGCTCGTCTTAGTTTTCCCTGCACGCGTTCCGGCCACTGCTGCTACTCACCAAGAGGTGTGAAGGAGCGTATGGGGCTGGTGTCCCGGCTGCTCTCCCTGCTGGCCTCTCTGCTGCAGCCCTGACTCATACTGGGCCGAGGGATACGACTGCCTCGAGCTAACGCCACCCGACCGAACATCCCAGGACAGGAGAAGAGAACGGCGGAAGAGAAAGTGGAGGGGAGGAAAAGTGGTCGTAAGAAGACAAAAATACAGAAAGGGGATAACCAAACGACACAGAGGAAATCCAAACGTAGGAAGTGACAGAGAATGGGACACGACAGAGGAAAAAGTAGGAAAAAAACAACGAGAGAAACCACGAGCCAGGCTGACTGGTCCTCAGGAAGCATCTCAGCGTTGTTTCATCGTTTCGATCTGTAGAAGCTGAGCTTGTCCTAATAGTTTAAGATCTTCAAACAGTTTCCTCTGTCCAGCCAATGGACTAACAGTTTAACAAGTTAACCAGTTGTCATAAAGAGATGCAAGAGGAATGTTTCACTTTTTAAACAATTACAAAATTTCACAAGCTTCATATATATATATATATTGAAAAAAACATGCTAATTGTCTGTTATCTGCCAACCAATCAGTTGACTGCTAACGCAACACTACCCTGTGTACACCAGCCTCCCGATGAAACATGGCCGTGGCAGCATCATGCTGAAGCTGAGGATGATGATGAGATGCATCTCTAAGGAGCAAAAAGCCTGCAGAACTCAGCAGTCTGACAGATGGAGAGTTTATCTTATATTTTATCCACTTATTAAAAACACACAGATTGGGGGCGGGGAGGCATTCGGGGTAAATTTAGCGATCAAAGCAAGTGGTTGAGAGGATGAGCACGGCGCACTCATCTCCGCTGCTTTGCTCATCTTCAGCCATCCAAGGGTAGTCGCCACCTATGATGATCCTGTGAGCGCTTGTTATACAGCCACTGACACTGGTGATTAGTATGGACAGGAGGAAGCATGTCCATAAGGCCTGGACATCTGACAACGGGCGCCCATCACCACAACAAACAGCCATGAAGTTGGACAAATTAGAGAGAGGAGGTCTACGAAGCTGAGGCAGCGGTACTGATGGAGGGGCTGGGATGGTGGGAGGCAATGGGTGGGTTTGAAGGCAATAGACGGTGATGGAGAGTGATAGGGGGGGGGGGGGGATGATTTAGGATGAGAATCGGGACAGATCGGCTGAGAGGGGTCTGATCAGAGCTGGAGCCTTACCTCCTTTGCTGGCACTGCCGTAGTTTGAACTAAAGCTAGAAGGAGCTAGAGGACAGAGGACGCAAGGGAAGGAGGAGAAAAGGAGATGGAGCGGGAGAGAAACAAGCTGAGTTGGGATCCATGTATATCCAAAGCGTGTTTATTCACTTTCTCCTTCATAAAACAAACAAACAAAAAAAAAAAAACGCCGGAACACCACAGATATGACTTTTACTGTCTCAGGCTAGCGGTTGCGTCCTCACCGACAGACAGCCGGGTGGGCGAAGAGTCCCTGGAGCAGCCCTGGCTGCGGGGGATGCGGCTGCGTCGGTGTCCGTCCCCAGCAGCTCCGGCGAGGACCCTGTGAGCTCCCGAGCTCATGGTGCTCAGGGCCGTGGTGGTCAGCACGCGACCCGGAGAACCGCTCCGACTGCCAGCTTCAGGGAGGCGCACAGAAGAGGAGAGGACACAAACAAAGAGCAGAAAGTCAGAGCTCTGTGCAGCCAATGAGGGGCAGCTAAAGACGATACGATCAAATTTATAGGACTCCCACCGTCAATATCGTACATAAGAAACACTTAACTACCTTCAGCACTTGGTGCCACCGCAGGTAAAGATGCATAAAAAGGCCTAAAAATGAATTCATCTTCTGCTGTAGCAGAATTTTAAACTGAAATTTTTTAAAAATGGCATTAAGTGAGAAAACCACGTTTAGAAATAAATGATTTACGTTTAAAGCAGTTTTTAAATCAACACATTTACTCTTAAGTTGATCTAGGGAGTTTTAAGTAATGTTTCGGGACGTTGCATCTCCCTGCTGCATAAATATGAGGCGACGAAAGAGGATGTTCTCTCTGAGCTGCCTTTCAAAACGAGAACGAGCAGAAAACATGCCTTTCATGTGACACCGGTGTAACGATGCAGTCAGAGCAATAATTCAGCTGCAAGCACACACAGCAGGGAGGTCAGTGAAGGAGGTCAGAACATCTCCAACGCCAACTTAGAGAAATGTAGCAAAGAGCAGCATCATGGCTCAGAGAGTTCAAAACTAGCATCACATCCCATCTATCAGCCAACTGGTTGTTTTGCACGTATTGCAGAAAAAAATTACAATAAAATCAACATGCAGGTTATTAACAGGAACGGTTCCCTTTGGTGGAACAAAGTTGGAGACTTAGCTTTTATAGGTAACTAAAACTTTAGGTAGGTCAGGTGTTAAGGAGGATGAACAAGTAGGACAAAGCATCTGCTGCCTGCTGTTAAATGCAGTGGACCATGCCATGCAACCGTAAACGGTACATAACTGGGGGATTTCTGTGAGGTAATATTTCCAAAATAAGTGACCAAACCAGGACAGAAATGCTTCACCAGTCCTCTCCATCTCAGTACCTCCACTTAAATCCTACAGCACACCTGTGGGGCGAGCTAAAGTGGTGGAGAGCAGAGAGGACTGGGAGCGGGTGCAAAAAAACGGGACGGTCACAGATCCGTCACGCTGTAACCTTTCGAAAATGTCGTCAAGGAAGACTTTTCAAAACTTTTCAGAGGGAGATGCCACTACTGCCAGGAGAGCCAAGTTTATTTTGACGGCTTTTTACGCATCTTTACCAAGGGGTGCCAATAAGGCACACGATAGCTTGCTAACACAACATAAAAGGACAGCATGTATGTTATTAGATAACATAGCAGTGTTCAATGTGATAGGAAACAGGATCCCTGGGGTTAGCAGAGCTACAACCGGCACCTAGTTCACGTCGGAACAGGACATTACCGCAAAATCCTTTAAATTAATAAATATGCACCGGAAATAAGATACTTTTTAAATCATGATGACCAAATTTGTATTTTAAAAAACACTCTAAAGATCAGCATTACATTTCTGTTTCTTTATATCCCCTTTTTCCTAGGGATCCTGCCTCCAAGTGCTAAGCCCACACAGTGTTTCACTCCACAGTGATTCCTCTACAGCCCTTCGGATACACAGCTGAGGTGTAAAGGTGTGAGAGTTTGGATAAGAAGCTCTGGTGCTCATCATGATGATGGACTAACAGCTCTTCATATCTGAAAATGGGAGTGGAGACCAGCCTCTCTCTGTGTGTGGAAGACAAAAGCTGATCTAAAGCTACACACACATCAGTGATTCACATCAATGCTACAGAGCAACCCAACCCAAACATATTCAAGACAAAACAATGTTTATATAAGCTGAGAAGTCACTCATTTCCTATTTTTTTAATCAGGTTCCCTGTTGCAAATTAAGCCTGTGTAACCAGTTGTGTTTTTATTGCTACTTTTATTTAGAGACACACTAATATAAAGTAAAAATAATAAGATCTGTCATAAAAAAAACAACTAAATCCAAACAAAAGCTTGAAGCTCCCAAAGCAATGAAATTAGCATGAAAACGTAGCATCCCTAATCTGTAGCTACATATACCAGCATGCTTTGGCCTCTGTGCGGGGAGCTTTAAGTGATCTATGTTTGTGGGGGTAAAATGAAAGGGAAGTGAAGGGCAACAAAGGAAACCAAACAGACTAACTTTAGAGAGTAGAGGAGGAAGAAAAAAACAAACAGTAGCGCTGTAGCCTTACCACCAACAGGGTTAGCAGACTGAGATCCTGACACATTAAGCCCGTTGGTAGAGAGAAGGGGGAAGAGGGCAGAGGTAAGGAGGAAGGCGAAGGTTAAACCAGATGAATTATGGGTTAATGCAGAAGCGTCATGGAAAGCAAGGAAGCAGAGTTTGATGGGAGCGCATCCATGCGTTTCCAAAGCAACGATGAAGGTGAAGCTTCAGCATGTTGGGCAAATCAAATTTTTAAAAGAGAAAACAAGAGCACAGACGAACCGGACGGGCTGGGAGGAGCGGCGCATGTTCGGACTACCTGTCACAAAAAACGCTCCCCGCATCTTTAAAGCTCGTTTTATATGAATGAATCCTGAGGTTCAGCCTTTAAAGCCTCTCTCTACCGACCCTCTCTCTCTGTTTGTTATCGAGATTTTATGCGATGGTAATAATAACGAAAGGTGAGAAACACGTCATGCGTGGTTTACAATTCTCTTGTGATGAAAACCGGAAAAAGTAGTTGATATTCATTAAGATGCTGTTTAAAATTTAGCTGGGGAAAAAAACAAAACTGTCAGATGTTAAAAATCATTGAATCTTTTTTAACATGAAAAAAAAAAATTGTGCCTTGCAATTACTTTCAACTTAATTTTTGCTGGTGTGGCAAGAGGTTCGGACACTTCGGTCTATGACTTAAAATCCTGGACAAAATGTGAAAAAGCTCAGGATGCACGAAGAGTCTTCCGAGGCGTTTTCAGTGTTTAAGTACCTCTTACTAAAGCGTTAGCCGGAGCGACGCTAAGGGCTGCAGAAAACAACATGTTCACCACACCGACGTCAGTGATGAGACACGGCATGCAGAGGAAATACGAAGACTGCTGTTTATATGAAACACCTTGATCAGAATGAGAGCAGTAGCGGGTGAGCCACCAATCCCACTGTGGGACACAAAGACAAGCACACTCCGACAAACAGAATACCTGGCGTGCAATCGGACTCGTCCGAACCTGAAGGCACAAAAACATATACATGGAGCTTATTGTCACCATTATGGCAACAAATTGTGAACCCTCACAGTCAGAGCCTGAGAAAAAAAAACAAACACCTTTCACTACTTTTGATGAGTCTGTGATGCCATTGGTCCCGCTGACTGCTTCATTCACATTGGGATTTAAAACATGTTCCGACCCGACGGGATGAAAAAAACAAACAAAAGTACTTACGTTGTGACTGGGAGACCATCTTGGTGCGACTGCGCCCTCGAGAGTCCACCTGGCTTGACACGGTGCTGGCGGTCGATAAGGGTTGCTTGGTACGAACGCGGCCTGAGGGAAGACGACAGACGTTTATTTCCTGCCTAGAACACGCCGTCTGCAGCAGAACAAAAACCCAAAAGCTTTGATGAAAAGCTTAAGATGCCGCGATGATTTATTTAAGCGTTTACATTTAGCCAGCTGCATACAAGCAGGGATGCTTCAGCTGCACATCAGAAAATAACCTGAAACTGAAGCCTCCAGCCATCGCAACATATTTGGAGGAGTTAATCAAGAACGAAGCTTTGGCACCGTACGATAATCTGAGTTATGATTAAAGAACTGATTATTCTCATTGTTAATAGCAGAAAATAATGTAATTGATTATTTATGAATAACTCTTAGACTACATGGTTAGTTTGCAGCGCTGAATGCTAGAAAAGAAGCACGACAAGAACCCAAATAATTGTCATTTTATTTTTATCCATGAAAAACAATAATGTACGTCTTCAGATAAGAGTTTGAGTCTACAACGAGTTTAACTGGGTTCTCCAGCTAGAAAATCCCTACAACACAAAGAGGCACCCAACAGGAACCTTACCACCGTCTGACCTGCTCCCGACAGACGGAGAAAGAGGGAGCAGGTTGTAAAACGTGTGCTTCCACCTTCTACAGGGCGTCTATAACACATCCTGACAAAATACCGAGTGATGTAGTTTGAAGCAAACGCTAAGAGGTTAGATTCCTCTTTTCGGTTTAGTTAGAAAAGCAGAGGATGACCTCAATGTATACGAGGTGGACAGCAGAGGGCGCTGTGGTCATAAGGAGAAAGCAAAGGGCTGAAGCAGAGTGAGATGATCTTACCATCCGTTTTATCAGAGGCATCATCTTTGGAAGCAAAAAGAGACGCAGAGAAAGGGGAAAATAGAAACAATATATATATATATATAGATATAAACAAAAAAGACAAAAGATAAAGAATTGGAAGGAAATAAGGAGATTTTAACAAAGGGTGTGAAAAACGAAGGTGAAATTACAAACGTGGGAGGGAGAGAAGGAAAAAGAAAGAAGAAGCACAAAGTGCATTAGTCACATACCATTTGCTCTAAGAATCATGTATTTGTTCATTAATGCAACAAATTTATCTGACCAACCAACACAAAGTAGCTCATCGTTGTGAAACGGAAGGAAAATTTGACATTTTCCCAAATGTTTTCTTGTGCATTTCTGTGGGATTCAGTGGATTTAATACTTTCAGGAAAGACCTTCAATTACAGCTTTAACTCTTTTTGAAATACGGCATCTCTCTGTTATCTCCACGTCTAGACACTGAAATGTATGCTCCTTCCTCTTTATAAATCAGCTCAAACTCAAGTCGTGTTGGACGCACGACTGGGAAGATCGGTTTTCAAGTCTTACCAAATATTTCCATGTGGATTTAGGTGTAGACCTTGACCGGACCCTTCTGGCACCGTCAAACCGCTCCATTGCAGCTCTGGGTTTATGTCTAGGAAGGCGAACCTCCCGCCGTATTCCCATTAACTCTGCCCAGCTTCCATGTCCCCGCTTAAGAAGGGGACCCCTCACAGCATGATGCTGCTGCCACCGTGTTTCATGGTGGGGATAACGAGTTCAACGATATGCAACATTAGACTTTCTCCCCAGTATTTTGCTTCCAAGTAAAGAGAAGTTCAGTGTCGCCCTCACTCCACTAGAGCACCTTCATCCACGTTTGCTGCTTCGGGTAAACCGGACCTCTTATGGCTCCATTTCCAACATTGACTCTTTCTGCCACTCTTCAATTAAAGCCAGATGTTTGGAGTGATTATGTCTGCAGATTTCTCACCTAAGCTGTGATCTTTACGATCTGATCACATGTCCTTTTCCTTTCACTCCCAACCTGTGTGCTAGTTTGTGTCCGTCTGTCACGTAAAATCACATGAAAACATTACAGATTGTGGCTGAAATGCAACAAAGTGTGAAAATGAAGAGTCTTTGGGGGGAATAAAGTGCAGGAATACAAATGAAAACAGAAAAGTAACACAAGAAGGTAGTAGTCCTCTACAGAACATGCACAGAACATCAACAGATCAACTATAAGTGAACAAACGGGTGGCAAGAGGGGAGAGAAGAGGAGAGGCGGTTCAAGCACTGAATAGTGCGAGTCTGTGGCTTCATCCCTGAGACGAGCTTTTACAGAGAAAAGATTTTCATCAGAAGCACTACCTCCCTTGCGCTGATCTGAGAGGACACGTTTAACGCAGTTTTGTCTTATTTCCTCTTCGACATATGCGGACCAAAGCTTGCCCTGCCTCATCGGTCACCTAAGCGGCCTTACCCAGAGAGTAGTAGGAGCCAGGGGGCAGACGGTTCGCTCCCCTGGTTTGTCCGACGTGCTGGTATTTAGCAACCGCTGCTGCGTTCACATCCACATCGCTGCGGGAACGCTGCAGGGAGACTGACGACGCCCCACCCCTTGAACTGCCGGGGACTGATGGGTCAGCAGGAGCAGGTCGGGTGTGATGGGGGAAGGAAAAATGGATGGGAGGTGACAGGATATACAAAAATATACACAAAAAAAAAAAAAAAAAAAAAAAACATCACCAACACATGCAGACACTGTACGACACAAACACACCGGCACACAGGAAACACTCAGACATACACCGCGGTGTATGTGTACTTATGTGTAACAATCCAAAAAGACACAAGGAGGCGACTGTTCAGGGCTGGACACACGACGATGGGCATGGGAATGATGGTGGCGTGTGTGTGTGTGTGTGTGTCATTGGCTGCTGTGTGGCACGTTTGACTCACCTCGCCCGGGAGCTGCCGACCACTTGGAAGTCAGAGGACGACTGAGAAAGAGAGGGTGAAAGCTGGCTCAGCACACAAATGTAACAGCACTGTGGAGAGTACGCGTCGCCTCTGAGCTGATGGCGTGGAACCAAGCCGCATTACCCATCAGCCCACTTTCTCAATCAAAATAACACACGCTAATAAGACACCGCCGGAGCACCCTCTTATAATGCAGGTGCACCTCTGTTTAAAACGTCTCAACTGAAAATTTTCAATCGTTTATGTTTTGTTCATTTTGATGATTGTGGATTACAGCCAACTGAGGAAGGCTGGAACAAATTAGATTAAAAACAACCGTTAAAAGGAGTTTTTAATACAGAAATGTTGGGTCTACACAAACATCTAAAAACCTATTCTTTCCAGACAGCACTTCGAAACAGTGATCCATGCATCTGTGACCACACGGCTGGATTACTGTAATGCACTTTATATACGAGTCAGTGATTTATATAGTTCCCAGCTTCAGAGGGTACAAAATGCTGCTGCATGTCTTTTAACAGGCACACAAAAATTTGACCACATTTCCCCTATTTTAGCTTCCTTCCACTGGTTTCCAGTACACTTTAGGATTGATTTTAAAAATGTTTTATTTGTTTTTAAAGCTCTTAATGGCCTTGCACCTCCCTATCTGTCTGAGCTGTTACATTCTTACACCACCATCTTTTTTCTTTGGCTTTTGGCACAATCTGAGAGGCGTCACTTTTTTTTATTGTGTCTGTATATTTTATTGTGTATGTATTTTATATTCGATACTTTCTATTTTATAATTGCATTGTATTTTATGATTGTGTACAGCACTTTGGTCCTGTCGGTGTATAGAGTGCTTCATAAATAAAGTTGGTATGGTATGGTACACAACCAAAGGAAAGTCTGGGGACTTGACAGTCGTCCAGCACAGACAGTCAACGACTAAAGATGACACAGCAGAAAGTGGTACTCAAGCACATTGAGGGAAAGTTGAGTTGAAGGACAATATTTGGGGTGTGCAGGTAACACAGATAACTGTAGCCTTCAGGAGATGGTGAAGTACCGCCCATTCACGATTTTGGGGGGAGCTTCACAAGGTCTGACCTGCAGCTGGAGTCGCTGCTTTAATAGCCACTACACACAGGTACCCAGGACACGGGCTACCGTCGTCTCATTCCCTGTGTTAAGCCACTTCTAAACCAGGGGCTACGTCAGAAGCTCCTTACCTGAGCAGAGGACAAAAGGACTGGACGACCTTTGTGGAGGTGCTGACATCACTTTCCAATGTGAGTTGGCACCTGCCCACAGGGCCTAAAGTACCAATGCAGCCACTTTTCAGTCTTCCTGGTTGGAACGCCCTCCAATCTGAACTGAAACAGGTCTCCTTGAAAGCTTTCCGCTCCATCTTAAGAAATAGAAATTCTTCCAACAAAGCCGCTGTTTCTAATCGTAAATCTGAAATTTAATCCTGTCGCTCTAACAATAACTCCTGCACTTTAAATGGTCAAATCGAACGCACCTTGTACATTTTAATGGTTGTTCTGTTATTGTCGGTCTTGTCCACTATGAGCTGTGCTGCTGCTTTTCTTGACCGTCTCACCCTGTGAAAGATCTTGATCTCAATGGGTCTTTTATCTGGCTAAATAAATTAATAATAATGTATCAGTTTAATAATAATAATAATAATAATAATAATAATAATAATAATAGCACTGTTATTGATCATTGTATAATGCCTCTATGGGATATTGTGAAGCATAAGATGAGCCACACCAGTTTTCATTAGAACAACACGTCTGTATTAAAAAGCTTTTGCCTGGTTTAGGCATTTATATTCTTCTGAAACACTGCATTTTGGGTTTTCATTTGCTGTAAGGCAAAAATCATCAAAAGTAACATGACTCCATGAGACATTTGTTTTTTTTTAATTGAATCACTGAAGTAAATTAACTTAGGTTTAAAGTAAAATACTGGTATTGGAAAGAATAGGCTGTACCGGATCATTTAGAAAAACATTTAGGTTTCACCATCACAGGTAGATTATGATTAATTATTGTTTTGGAAATGTAAAGGGAAGCCCATCTAAATGTATCTGCATGTTCAAGGATCCGGGAATCTGCCGAGCAGGGAGCAGATTAACAGGGAGACGCTTCAGAGCGTTGGCCGACAGACCAGAAACTGGGTCAATCCCTTTCCTCCAAAATTACTTTAGAGCAAAGATTTAACTGTAGTGTTTCAACAAGCTAAGAAGTCTAAAGTAAGTAAGAGATGAGCAGCGCTGAACGTTCCTTACTTAAGGCTCTCCTGGGAGGAAGACGAGGAGCGGTCACTCTGGGGAAGAGAGGCCACACTGCCAGAGCTCTTCAGAGAGGGCTGCAGGGTTTTCTGGTAGGACGCCTCCAAGGAGTTGTAAAGAGCGTCGGCTACTGCTGGGAAGTGGTTCCTCAGACCCCAGTAGGCCCTTGAAGAGACAAACGTCAAGTAAGGAGGTAGAAAAACACCGGCCAACAGAAGTGAGCGGTCATAATGTCGTTTCTCAGGAATGCCTCTGCATCCTGCCTTACTTGCGGGCCTCCGCTCTGGCCTCCGAGTCGGCATCTCGAATTCCCTTTTTGATGCTTTCGACCATAACTGCAGTGTGTCTGGGGTTAAAAATAAAATGAAATAAGGAACATTAAGTGAGAAACAACACGTCAGCATTTATAAAGCAGTAATGCGAGTCCTTCACGCGTCTTTCTGCATTTTATTGGCGTCAGATTAAACCAGTGGGGGAATATTTTTATTTTATTTTACTTGACACCAAACAATTTTGTCAAGTGATTTTTTTCCCCCAGAGATGAAAAAAAACAAACAAAAAACAATCAGCATTTCATATTTTCAAACAACTGAATAATTTGGACTAATTTTAAGCTAAACTGGTCATTATAAAATCAGACCTACAATGGTTTCGGTGGACAGAGGTGGACACGCCTCTATCAACTGCACAATTATGCACCACTTTGGGTTTACCCACCCCAAAAAATGCTCCAACCTGTGCTGGCATAAGGACTTAATGAATAATTAATAAATCAGAAACACCTGATAGGCCGCTGACAAGCTGTTTGTTAATGAGCACAAGATGCAGTTTAATTTATCTGCAGCACTGAACAACAAGCGGAGGCTTTCTGTTTCACACGATTAGAGAATAAGGCGTAATATGTCTACCACATACTGAATTTGTAAATCTGAGCATTGTTAAAGCAAACCACACTGAACTACATGTATTCGGTCTCATCATACATTAGAAAAATCCTAATAATAGCTCTATGGGACTGTTTCACATTCAGCTGATTGATGGTTAAACACAGCAGAAGGAAAACCTGCCCACTTATACAGTTATAACGACAAGACTAGTAGATGACACAATGTAGCGTTAACGCTGGTTTATGCTTGACCCCATCCATGCGGCCATATTAGACGGTTTTGGCTACCACGCCAAAATCACGCGGAAACATCTAAAGTTTCTGCTCCGCGCACTTAGGAAAATTCGTAACCACACGGACAGTTCAATGTGGAAAAAACATGGCGGATGAGTAAGAGCTCCTTCTGGGGGAGGTCCGGAAATATTCTTTACGATTCTGCCCATAAACATCACTGTGATCAACAAGTTAACAATTCCTGGAGAGAAATCGCCGTCATTCGTGGAAGAAAGGAAGAGGCTTTTAAATTAAGGCTGGACAATATAGAAGAAAAGCACATCGATAAAATATAAATCATATTGATCGAAATCAAATAAATTCCAAACATATATCTTAAGTGGAGCCCTGGCCATCTTATGCTGTTGCTTAGCGACCAATTTTTAGATAAACACACATATAATGAATTCAAACTCAACCCTTTATTCAACCAACTTTTTACCAAAACTGCCAGTTTTGAAAAAAAGAAATAAGAACGCGTGCTGTCTGAACTCTTTGAAGGGGGCGGAGCTTGGTGACGGAATGTTCCTGGGTCTGTGTTTGTGATTGGTTGGGAGGATGTAATGACTAATATTCACCTACATGGCTAGAATGCAAAAGGAAGGAACATTTTTCTATTGAACTTTTTATTGACCCTTTCAGCGACATACGTCTATCCATCAATATACAAAGTTATTGAATTATCGTCCAGGCCTATTTTAAATTTTAAAAAACCGTTTCTACTTTTACGTATAGTGGGGTGTAGTACACTTGGCGTAGGAGCACAACGCTGCCCTCTAGAGTCTAGGAAAATAGTGCTACTTCAGTGGTAAAGCCACACGGATGCTGCAAGCATAAAGCAGCCTTTAGTATTCCCATTTTGTTTTTTCATAACGCGTATGACCAAAAAGACTGGGGAAGTATTTCTAAGACGTCAACAGTACACCCGGTTGTAACATTTTAATCACATTATTTGCCCAAGTGGCTGTAAAACGGGGCCCAAATGTTTAGTTTGTCGTGCTTATGAAACAGAAACAGAGCGTGGTTCGTTTTCAAGTCCTCACCTTTCTAGAGAGTGGGTCTGCCATTCCTGTAGAAGAAGGTCCAGGAAATCATAACAGCGCCTAGAGATTACACATTTATTTCATCATCAGTTCCTTCTCAGCAGCAGCAGCAGCAACAGCATCATAAACCTGCAGTCGTGGCCGAATTAGGAGGTGTTCGGGGCCCACACAAAGTTTTTCTGTTCGGGAACTCTCGGGATCAGCGCATGCGTTTGTCTCACCTTCTTACAGCCACAGACTTGGATGTGCAGTTGCTGGTTATCAGAGGGATGAGCCGGGGGACGTGAGTGTGCTGCAGAAACCAAAGATCCGAAATCAAAGCCCCGACCCAAATACCAGCTGCGCTTACCCCAAAGCAGGACATGGGAAGTGTTGGAGGTCAACTCACCCGTATTATGATGCGGATGGCGGAGACACCAGAGGTGGCCATGACTTTGGCACAGTTGGGAATAAGGTTGAACAGAACAGGGACGATGGCTTCGGCTCCATGGTCAAACTTATTACCCAGGACTGACGAGAGATGGCTAGATAAGCAATCGAAAAACAACAAAGGTTAGACATAGTTTTAACCTTTAACACTGTGTCTATCCTAACATTGTGTAAGAATAGAGGGTTTTAAACTCCCTTTTTATTGAGTGCATTTTGAAATTTTTATAAATCCATCAAAACCCTTTCTCAAGTAGTCACAGTTAGCCAAATTAAGTTCACTACAGTCCATACATGAGCTAGATGACAACGATACTCTTGGTAGTCTTAACATTTTATCCTAACTCACATAACCTCATGAGAGAAAAGAAATCCCAATTTTTTCCCCCTTCTTCACTTCACCTCATTTTTTTTTCTTTTAACAAAAAGGTGAGAAAGAAAAAAAAAAACACCCAAAGAAAAGAAAAAACTAAATAAAGATAAAAGAACGCTTTAAATATGTAGCACTAAGAGGTTCTCAACCCTAATTTTGTCACATGACGAAATCTGATCTCACTGGTGATATAAATTGCACCCAGTTTTTTTTCCAATATTTCTTAAACTTGCCCGACTCTAATCTAAAGGGAAACGTTAGCCTTTCCATCATATAAATATTATGCATTACTTGAAACCCAATCTTCCATTGTTGGGGCTTCTGTTTTCAGCCAATTCCCAGTTATTGCTTTCTTACCAGCCGCCAACATGATCCGGAAGATATATTTATCCTCTGAGGTTGTCAACCTTTAAATCCCTCTTCCCATGTATAAAGTGTCAAATGTTAGAGGAAGTTTCACTTTCAGGATTTTCTCCATACAGTCCTTCAAGTCTTGCAAATATGTAGCAATACGAATGCAACCCCAAGATATATGAAAGTGGCTGGTATTTCTTTTGCGCTGGAGAAATGAAATACCTTATAATACTCTTCCAGACAAATTCTCTCAAACGAGGGGGAACAAGATGTTTTCCAATGTTGCCTAAATATCTCCTCCCATGTCTCCTCCGTCCAAGAATCGACTGGTTTTAATGCAGCTTTAAGCCATTTTCACACACCGGCAGTGAGAAAACTGTTGTAGCTGACACAGATCTGAACGACGTGCTTTTCTCTTTTCTGTACGTTTGACTCAAATTCCCCTTCCTGGTCAATAGTTACTGCCCCCACGTGTTTTTCGTGAGAAAACATACATTTCCAGAACCAGGCTTTAAATTCCAAATGTTTTCAGTACATTTTAAAAGTTAAAATAAAAGGAATTTTGTATACATTCACGGCAGACGTTTGTACAGTGATCAGGCTTTAAATATGGAGCCTGAAAAGACAGACGGCAAAGGAAAGCCAAGGGGAACGGACAGACTGGCGAAAGATAAAAGCATGGGTGGGCTGACTGATTAGTGTTTAGACACTGGAACTGTGTGGAAATGGAAACATTTGTCCACGCCCACTCCACATTTACACACACGGGATCTGGGAAATAGTTGGATCAAATTTTACAACGTTTCAGACTGGTTAAAAAAAAAACCAAAAAAAAAACCCCTGTGATTATAACTCACGCCACAGTGATGCAGGCCTCTCGGACCACCTGAGAGCGCAGGTCTTTAGCCGACAGCTTGAAGGCTCCGTCTAGCAACCGTAGATGCTGGTAAAAACAGTCGTAGCTGGTTGCGCCCGCCACCAGCAGGGACCGGATCTTCTTCAGCTGGAAAGACAAGCCGAATGCGTTTATGAACAGGCAAAGGAAGAACGTCAGCTGCGACGTCAAAGGATAATTTAAAGACGATAGGGAGGAGGCGGGATCAACTAACAGCGAGGCATCTCTGGTCCCAGTCGTGTTTGTCATCAGAGCAGATCTCACGGATCTTATTGAGGTTGTCTTCAAGGTCCCGTGTGGAGTAGATCTAGGAGAGAAAGCAGAGGGGTGGATATCCATCACATGGGCAAATGTAAGCAATTACAAGGGACGAAAGTTCAGAAATGGCCACGTTTAAGATTTTGGGTACATTACCTGAACAGTGGGGACATCTGTAAAGGCTCTGATGAAATCTTCTTCATCAACTGCCCCCGCACTTTCCTTAGCCGCTGAAGAGAAAACAGAGACAGTCAATCCATCCTAACAGTCAAGTGGAGAATGAACAAGTCCCTCCTGACAAAAATTCTGTAGAGGTCTGCTAAAACCACACAGTCAGAAGTAGCTGACTGGGCTATAATTAGCTTCCCAGCAATAATGAGCATGCCAATCACAATCTGAATGTCACGTAGGCCATTCATTCAACTCCTAAACGGGAAAGGGAAGAGAGAAGGTATCATTTAAAAAGGTACATGTGGTATGTGCACCTTTTTCCATCACACTTCTTCCTCTCACTTAACTTTGCATTAGTATGCTAGGATACAACACTCTGAAAAGGCCTTATAACAAACAGATTTTCAGATTTTATGCCTCAGGAAGCAGGAACTCAAGGCAGTGCCCCCTAGTGGTCAATCTGCATACTTGCTCCCACAAAGGTATTAAAAGGAGAACGTGATCAATTACAAACCAAGCATGTTGATGTTAATTGTGACTCAGTTTGGCAAAATTATAATTAAAGGCGAGAGTGGATTTTAGATGAATAGTGTGTTATGGAAACCACTTGTTTAATGAAGTGATGGAGGTTTCTGGTTTAACTGAGCTGCCCCTAGTGGTTCTGTGAGGCAACTGCGACGACACTGGCTAAATGGCAGACAGGTGTTAAGCGTCTTCGCTGAATAAAAGGCTAAACACATGCAAAAGTTAATATTCTTTTCAACCTAAATAACCCCACACACCTAGGGCTGGGCGATATGGCTTAAAAATAAAATATTCGACTTTACTATACCAAATCCGATTAATCGATTTTTTCCCCCTATTTTTTTGATTCACAAAAAGAACTTGAAGAAAATGTTTTTAAAAACTTGGTTTTATGTGGAGCATTTCGTCTGGGAGTCGACCTGAATTCAAAATGCAACTAAATACAAGCTGTTAAACATGCTTGTAAAACAAGATGGTGGCCCTGCCGTTGTAAACAATGAAAAACAAAATGTTTGCCGCTAGTGGTTTTACACAATGAGCTACGAACAGGCTTCTCTTCACTAGTGTAACCTCAAACCAATTTCAATAAGCAGATGGGTAAATTGCCTCGTATTATGGTTAAAAACGTCTCCTCTTTACAATATTTTGACAATATATTTCCCTAAACACATTCAGCATCACGTGCTATTATCTCCACGGAAGCCCAATGAGTGCATTGGCAAAATAAAATCCTGATTCCCAACTTAAAAAAATTGTAAATTCCAATTAATCGCTTAAATCCATTCATCGCCCAGCCCTACCACAACCTGCAGTTAAAATAAGGACCGTAATGAAACAGCCAAGTTGCTGCGAGACGCACAGAACGGCGAGGAGAGCTGCATGCGTCTCGGGAACGACGCGTTTGCCACGCCTGGTCAAAAGTTTGTTTTTTTGTTTTTTTTTAAGTTTGCAAAATGACTGCGTTTCTGGAGATTTTCATGCTGACCATTTTTAATCACATTCGTTGCACTATTCAGAACGCCCGGAGCACAAATCACCAGAAGATACCATCAAATGTCTGGCGCCTTATGGCAGAATGAAGACCATGACAGTGGTCAGCGCTGTAGAAGGCGTTTGGACAGCCATCACGTCCAGCGACTAGGAAAAGGGCTAACCATCTTTAAGTAGGAATTAGTGCAGGGAGTAAACCCAGTAAACAAATATAAATGAATCGTCTCTATGAGGTTTTGCTCGTCACGTTTGCACGAACTGTGTTTGGCGTGTTTGAGTAAACGGAAGTGAAATACCTAGCTTGCCGCTGGTAGTGTTGGGCCTGCGTGCAGAACAGGACTCTGCAGGTTTCTTGGGAACTTTAGGAACCTTGAAAGCAGCCTGAGCTGAGGAGGAGCGTCCGTCCACGCTGTCGTCATCGTCGAAACTACGATCTGCAAAAGGGAAGACGAAAAGAATCACGACAGCTGCTAAGATCTTTGAAAAGAAAGAACAGGAGAGCAGCTAAAACAGAGCGAAAGGTAGGTTTTCCTCCGGCTTCCAGTCTTCAAGTAAAGTCCCAACTTTCTGTGGCATTACTGACAAACTTTAAAAAGCGTCAGTTTCTCAATTAAATGAATGCAACTACAAGGATGTGGACTGCGATAAAACAAAGTGATGCAAGGTATTATTTAAGCAGCTGAAAACGCTGGGATCAGTCGACTGTATGGGTCATAACAGTAGTTTTCTTCCTATATGCAGTGCTCACCTGTGTTGCTTCGCTTCATACTTTACTTTTCATTTTAACTCTATGTTGTTTCCTTACGACGTGGAGCTGCCTGTCTGATACTGAGGGGAATTCAGAGGTAGATGGATATTAACGAAGCTCTCCGCAGGACTGCAGCTGAAAATAGAGCAACTGATTTGGAGATTTCTCTTTTATCGGTCCTTAAAAAAAAGGACTTTCCGTTTCGAAAGTGAAACGGAGGCCGCAGACTTCGCTCAGGAATGACTACATCAATGCTAATAGATGGGGAGGATAAAAAAAAAAAAAGCTAACCCAGATCCAAGAACAATCACTTGATCATGGCCAAACTAGCATCCATTTGCTCAAGACATCCAACTACTGACTGACAGACCTCCTCTGCAGGTTAAAAAAAAAAAACTTTTTGTGAATGCTAGCAGAAATAAAGCAAGCCAGAAATCTGGGAGTGAAACCTGACATGTCTGTAACAAAGATGGCCAAAATACATGTGGGAAGAAACACACACACACGTCCACTGTGGAGATCAAACTGTGGGCCGAGCAATGCCGTCGTGCATTGGAGAAATGCGCTAAAGCCACCACCCTGCACACTGACACATACTTCGGCTCACCTACGAACAACGAGAGATCTCCTCCATCAAAGGGACCCGAGCATGCATGTGACCAGGAGCTCAACCGTCCAGTGGAATGGAGGGTCTGATCGTGTGTTTCGAAGCCGATGCAAAGACACGTACATACATGGCCTGTCGTGCATTAACGTTTAGACACGCGGCTGAGTCCATCCCTGCACTCACAGTCACAGATGCGCTGGCAGATGAGTCGTCTCATGCTTCTGGGAGGGCGTGGTATCGCGGGGTCTCCGCTCTTCTCCAAGCCGTACCCCGAAAATCACACATGCGCACGTTAAACACCCCTCACGCGCACTTCATGGTGAGGCTAAAGCTGTGCGCGCACTCCGTCCAAAAATCAACGCGGAGACACAAAAAATAAATAAACAGAGAAGTCCCCCTCCACCCATACAAGTGCCGGCATTTTCTTTCATTTCTCTCTCCTCTCCATCCATCCCTCCCTACCTCCCTCCCTCTCCTCTTTTCTCGGCAGCCTCGCGGCCAATCAGACGGGAGGTGACATCATGGTGCTCCAGCCAGTGCGGAGGCAGGCCTCTCGGTTTGTGGTGAGAGCGAGAGAAAGGGAGACACACACACACACACACACACACACACACACACACACACACACACACACACACACACACACACACACAGTCAGACACCCCAGGAATACTAACGGGGATGCACTGTGTCCATGCCAGACCGCCTAACCTGAACTCATTATCCATGACAACGCAGTCTCTCTCCCCCTCCCCCCTCAGCTGTGTATCCATTTATTAACAACACGGTCGTTGTGTGAGCAAAAAAAGGAGGGCAAAAAAAAAACAAAAAAAAAAAAAACACACCCAGCTATATCTGCATTCTCACCAAAAGAACAGAGGGTGGGCTGGCAATTACCAAAAGATAGGTGATGATTAGGATAGTAGGACCACACCCATCTGAGGCCTCAACCTTCCCAATCCGTCGCACCATTCTGATTCATATTTAACCTTTTTATTTGACTGAATCAGCCATAAAATTATCAACCATTAATGCAAACACCAGGTGTATTTCTTCATTGGCTGAGATGCTGGCGCTCGTAAAGAGAAGAAAACAGTCTAGAAAATTAGGGTTGATTAGAACAGGTTTTGGTATTCCCCATTCTCAACAGTAAAGTTGCCATTAAATATCTTCCCAAAGTTGTGCGGCCCTAGTCATAATAAATATGTGAAGTGAACGCGCCATCAGTTTAAAAAGGAGCAGAGATTTTAACACAAAGTTACCTGCAGCGTCTGCAGGTCAGTTTGAGCTCAGCAGATCTGATTCGATTTTTCAGGCAATGCGTCAGATTGCGTGGTTAACGGAAAAAAATGAGCAAATGTTCAGTCCAGCAGCGTGCAACTCCTAATAAAGATTTACTAAACCCAAATGCAGCCTTATATGCTTTAGAAAAGAAAATGCAAAACAGAAGAAAAGCTTCGCCTTCACCCATCAACATTTTTGACTTCTATCTAAAGAAGAACGGAGAAAACAGGTCTCTCCTGTAAACGAGAAACTGCGTCTCAATGAGACTTCCTGTATAAATGTTTATTAAGAGTAAAATATTTCAACGTTTGATTAACTTTTATTAAATTTATGCCAAAAAAAATAAAATAAAAGGAGGGCAGCATTATTTTAGGAAAACACAAAATAGTGACACTAATGTTCTGGTTGATATTAATCAACATTTCATTGTTTTTTCCTCTCTGATGGATCAATAGCGCCGTGAGATTCAGGACCGTGGTCATTTAAATCTACGGTCTTTGCATCAAGATAGGGCTGGGCGAAATGCCTTAAAATTAATAATATATTGAGCAGTTCCCCTCGATAACGATAAATGGACATTATTGGGATTATTGGATATAAACTATTGCATGTCTTATTTTTTTTATCTTTTAGAAAACAGAATAATGGATAAAGTCTGGAAACCAGCATCTTTTGATTTATTTTTACAATACTTATCCAGACATGGAAAATGGTAAAAGCAAATTCCGCAATGCCAAATATATCATCGGTATTCGTTATGTGGATTAGGGGTACTTGAAAAATAATGGTTTTGTCATATTTTGCATTCAAATGGCCCTTTGCAACTGTGGGTTTTTTGCGATCAAGATCATGACTGGTTATATTATGCATTTCTGACAAGAACACATGTTGAGCAGAATCCTTAACTTTAACAGGAGTTGCAGCGTTTTCTACGATGCGGCAGCTTCTCTTTTACACACAGTGGTCCATCAGATGGAATAAACCAGAACGTTTGTCTGGATTATGAAAATCCTGACATTTTTACCTCAAGGTTTGGCACAGCCAGTTTTTTCCGTTATAAATTCGCTTCAAAAGTGAAATTACAGCAAAAAAAAAAATAATAATCAGAGCAAGAATAAATATAAAAAACAAAAACTAAATACAGATTATTTCTTTATTGAAATTTACAGTTTTCTAACAAGACTCTAGGGTCATAATCAGCAATATGCATTAACGGTCTGAGCATTGACTAGCAATTGGTTTTATCGAGTCAGTTACCAAACTAAAAATGTCCTCCTGGACAGAAGCTGATGAAACGGTAACAGTATTACACGTGAAGCAATTCCACACAAACTGACACACCCACACCCACGAAGGCTCCCCATGCACTAGACATGGTTGCCATGGAAACTCCAGGCCGAGACTTCCCTCCTCCCTCCATTTCAGGAGAGCAATCGAGTGGTTTAAAATGTTTTGCCCAAATTTATTTCACATATCAGGTGTGCAAAGCCCAGCTCTGTTAAAATGCATATGTTATATATAAAAAAAAAAACAGGGAGATAGATGATAGAAAAGAAGGCAGCTCTCCGTTATCTGGATCTCAATTACAAGCTGACACAGAGTAACTTGGAATCCATGCTAAAAGCGATAAAGCTGATGAAGGCGCTATTAACAGATCTGCATGAGCAACTATTTGGACGCTCTGACCACAAGGGGGCAGCACTGGTGTTCTCAAAGGTCATTTGTGGGGCTGTAAACCAGGGTGTCCAAAAGGTGATGCAGAATTTTGTATTTTCAATTTTATCAAATTATAGCCAAATTAAAACCTTACAATTTGAAAATGCATTCCAAAGTATTCCACTTTTGATAAGCATTTAAATTCTCTTTAATTTAATAGTGAACAAGACCACATGTATCCAATGACTTGTACTCAAAAGCAGACTTTGGTGCACCAAAATCTGCTTTTAATCCATTTATAAAAACTGGCTAAATATAGCAGGGGCGTTTAAAGAAAGAATGACCTAAATCCTGTTCATTCGGCTAAGAATAGATTTTTTGTTTTATATCGAGAATTTGCAAACCGGATGAGCGTCTTTTAAAAAGGCAAACGTGCAACACCTGTCTAAGGTTTTGGATCTACAATGATTCACATTGTAGGAGTTGAAAAATCTGACTTATTTCTTAGTCCCACAAACTCCTGTTTAAGACCACATTATAGGGAGCAGAGTTTCGTGCACAGATGGCAAAGGAAAACGACAATTGGAGGGAAACAACCATCGAGATTGTGTAGATTTGGTCATTTGTTTAATTCCAAAACAAAGCAGTAGTTATATGCAATGATTAAAAAAAACAAGACCATTTGAAGCGTCCAACCCTTATCAGTTTGGATTTGTTTCGCAATTGGTGAGTCCTGTTTAGCTGCAGAGCTGTGCAATGCTGACTGCTCTCTCTCACGTAGTTTACCTGGAAATGATGCAGGGGGTTTTACTGAACATGAGACATTTTATTTTTTAAATGGTTACACTTCCAATTTATGCAGATAGTTGGGGGGGGGGGGGGGGAGAATACCATTTTTTCATTTTTTTTTTTTTATTGTAACCAGCTTTACAAAACTGGAATTCAGAAATTGGCGACAAAATCTCCAATTGGTGCATCTCGCAGCAAAAGATGCAAAACATGCAGGTTTCTTAACGACAAGTCAGACCACTTCACATCCGGAACAGCTGAGAGAAAAAGATCTCAAACAAAGACGCGTCCAAAACACGCAGTCTCGGTTCCAAGTGGGGCGAAAGGGCTGACCCACAATATTCAGAGTAAAGCCTTGCTATGGCAACCGGTCTAGCCTGGAAACAGGGTCACGGCTCTCTCTGCAGAGCCGCCGACGCACTGAAGCAGAACGGCCATGTCTGCGTGAGAGGGTGAGTGATATTAGCGTGCGTGTCAAAACCCAAGAACGACGCAAGAAACGACAGCCGTAGCTGCTGGCCGGTACGCGGTGCAATAAATATCTTTTAATGCACCTCTCTTTAAGAGGGGGCTAAATGATGTCAAGTAATAGCTATGCCTAGAACCACCAGCTGACTCATGGTTCACATTCCCACACATAAACCCAGCAGGACCAAGCTTAACTTGTGTCCACACGTCAAATAAACCATGGATCCAATAGCTGTGCCTTGAACTGTTCATCATTTGGCTAAAATAATGATAAAAATAGCTAGTTTCCTTTATTTTGACAGTGGTATTTTAAAAAAAGGTCAGAACTCACCTACTAGTAAAAACTGAAATTGTGATAAACGACTGATCTCTCAGCTTTAACTTGTGCCTCTGGCGACAAGTTTCGTCTTTCTGTAAACATTTGTTATGGCCTTTTTTTCCCCATTTATAAAGAAAAGACTGCACACATCCATGCACATGCTAAGGGAGACAACGGAGGACACCCCGGCCTTCCTCCACAGAGGCAGATGTTGTCCATCTGTGCCAAAGCACATGGATGAAATTACAAAAGGTTTAAGCCGACTTAAATCTAAAAACCGTATGCTGACAACATTTTCTCTGCGTGCCAAAATCCACCAACCACATGAGATTAAACGGGCAACCGCACAAGCGCCACCACATCACCTTATACTGGCATGGGACAAAACGGTGAAAGGTTTGTTCCTTTTGCTGTCTGGTTTTTATCCTCCATTTCCTCCTCTACCTCCTTCACTCTGCTGTTGGCTCAGTGTTGCTCTCTGTTCCTGTCATGATGAATCAGGGAGAGGCAGTGATAGGCACAGCGCTGTGATTCGGTCCTCTGGCACAGATCTCGGTCAGCTTCCTCTTTCTCTCCTCAAAGCGAATGCCTAGAGTTGGCCTAGAAGCAATGTGGGGCGAGGACGAGAGGGAACGCTTCCATGTGTCTGGGTTTTAACAGACGGAGTACGTTTTGTCTTGAACCGAGAGGTTGAGAGGTGACAGCAGCTCAGTCTCATAACGAGTCGTTTTCAATATTACCTCACTGTTTTTGGATGGACTTGGAAACAAAAACTGGGAGGGCTTAATCAGAGTGTGGCAGATTTGCAAACACAACCACAGCTTCTCAAGGGTGAACATGCTACTGTAGCAGATGATAGGCCAAGGTTAGAGTCCGCTACCTTTACATGATTCAAGACATCTCCATATAAGAACATTTGATGCTTGCTCATCAGGATCTGGGAAATCTCTCCGTTTTACTGTATAACCGAGATTTGAAGCTGGTTTCTGTGGCGACAGCTCTGCAGGAGGAACTATCTAATGTGGGTCACTGTTTAAAAACATGAGCTGCTACAGAGGGACGAATGGCGTAAACTACAGCCGCTAAAACATCCAACTTTGACAAACTTTAGATTGCTGAGAAGATATAATCTTACCGGGCACGGCCGGTTTAAAGAAACCTGCAAAGCACGTGTAAAGATGGAGCGAATAAGGCAAATCCAAAGACCAGGAGCCTTGCTTGCACTTTAGAAAACAAGAAGTGTTCAAAACCTCTTACAGTCGGTAACTTTGAAGACTCTGTTTTAGGTTTGAGGAAGAGTGAGTAATTACTTAGTTTGGACCTGTCTGAGGTGCTTGAAAGTCCGACGGACTAAAATTACTCCTACCTTAAACGAGTAAATCGTCTTATGGCATCGTAACCAAGCGATACAACATCAGCACCTAATTTTTTGCATTCAATCCTTCCTCAGACTGTTGTAAGATCATTTTTCTTTTAAAATCTTATACATTTTACAATGATTTTAAATATGTTTTAATATGAATTTTAAACACATTTTTCTTCAACAGATTCCTTTATCCTATAGCAATTCATGTAAAAAAAAAAATTATATATATACACATACATATACATATATATACACACACACACACACACACACACACACACACACACACACACACACACACGAGTCATGACAAACGCTTGAATACAATAAAACTATGATAACTCCTGGTCATTCTTTCAAACTGTGATACAAACTTAAAAAGTTTGATGACAAAAACAAAGAATACTTTGTCTTTGAGTTCCCACCCTTTTTGACCTAATTCCATAATTAATTCAATAATTAGAAAATGAACAGATTTATTTGCATGGAACATTGCGGGACACAATAAAAGACGACCATCATGTTGAAACAACTCTAAAGTGAAAAAAATCGAATCCTAACTTGAAAGAATGCCATTTTAAAAGCCTATAAGCGGTTGCTGTCTTTACATCACATTGTTACACAGACAAATATCTAAGGTGATTTACAACAAACTGTGAAAGGTTGCGGGCCGTAATGATGAAACGTACTGTGGAACCGAATCATGTAACCGTTACATGAATGAACTGGTTAAAGTGGAGACAGTGAACACTTTCACTGAATATTGTGGCTTACTTCCCCACTAGCTAGTTAATGTTGCCTGCTTTAGGTTTTCTACTGCAAGTAAACTACTTGTGATCATAAATCTGGAGCATCTTAACCAGCCTAATGATCAGTGCCTAGCTTTGCTAGACCCTCTGCGGACCTATCTCTACTGTGAAGGACTTCTTATCACCAGAGCAGGGGGGGAAAAAACAAAGTCAAAGAAAAAAAAGACAGTATCCCTTTAATTTAGCTCAAACACAGTGTTTCATCCTTCCTGCAGGCTTTTAGTGAAAATAGAGAGACACTGAGTAAACCGGCAAGTGACCAGTGTGGGCCGATTTTAGGGCTGACCGCCCCAAATCAGTGATCGGCGGGTCGGAAAACAAAAAGGCCATTTTTATCTAATTCAAAATTATTCATACCCCTGGCACATTTAGGATACGAGTTATTCAGGACTTTCTGGTAGTTTGTTTCTGGTAGGAAATGGCACACCTGTTTCACAAAGACAATAAGACTAAGCAGGAAGGGGATTATTTAACATCATTATTTACATATGATTAAAAGATGGCATGACAAACTTGTTTTTACACATTTCTGTGGTGAAGAGCTCCAAGTCTTTGAGGTTTGAAGGCCTCTTTGCCATCACCCTAATTTTTAGCTCCCTCCACAGATTCTCCATCAGATTTAAGTCGGGACCTTGGTTGGGAACTACAAAACATTGGTAATAGTTTAAATCAGAAGTATGTTGGTAAAATTTAGACTACTCTAAACCTAAATCTGTTAGAAGCTAGAAGAAGTATAAACTAATTTGGACTCGACTGTATACGAGATGGTTTAAAAACTATTCTGCAGCTAAACCTTAATTGTGAAATAAAAACAATGTTTTTGAACTGCTGAGCTGTGTAACGGTGACTGCTCTCTCACACACAGTGTGACGGCCCCTCTGGTCTTTAGTTATCAATGACGATACAATAGGGCTGGGCAATAATTCAATAACAATATCTATCGATCGATAGACGTGTGGTGCGATAGGAAAAAATAGGGTCGATAAAAACTTCGATAGATAGTTTTACTTCCTTGCTACAGTCGGCATGCTGTCACAAAGCGCCGCCCTCTCAAACCACAACACAGAGCATGTGAATATGTCGCAGCAAGGAGCGGCGGAGGAAACGGTCCCAAAACGGGGTTTTACTAGTTCGCCAGCCTGATAGAAATAAACCTCAGTGGTTTGTAAAATTTGCAAGGAACCGGTAAAAGCAGAGTCTGGTAACGCAACCCACCAGTATTCATCACGTAAGCCGCTCACACCCGCAGCAGCGCGAGCTGCGCGGCCCCGCGAGCTCGTCGTCGTCGTAATTTTCTGGAACTTCTTCCAAAACAAAGCAGGTATAGCAGCTAAACTGGGCTCCCTTCTTTGTGATAAAATGACAAAGCGTTCAAGCGGCATAAGGACATAACGCATGCAGTAACGTGCTTCATAGTGATGGATATGTCTGCTGTTCTCTGCAGCTGAAAAACCTGCCACTCTTGATCCGCGATATAAAGTTAAGTTATTTTTCTTTAAATAAATTCTGTTATGGTTAAAAAAGTTGGTTAAATAAAGATTTAATTGGAATTCTGTGTTTGTGTTCTTTATTTAAATCAAATCATTTAGCAATATCATAAAATGTCCAGGCAGAGCTGCACATAAAATATGGTTTTAAATATTTTCAATAATTATCGATATCGATCAATATGCATTTTTTTTTATCGATAAGCTTTTTTTCTATATCGCCCAGCCCTACGATACAAAGGTTCACTCTCACACAGTTAAAGAAAGTGAATCAATGATTTATGAACCTTATACAAAACAGCAAATCCTAAAAACACAAAGTTGGACACCACTGCTTATTCTGAACAGATATTACCGTATGTTTCGGACTATAAGGAGCACTTAAAATCCTGAAATTTTCTCAAAAATTTATGGTGCTCCTTATAGTCCGGTGCGCCTTATATATGATTACCGTTTTGCTTACTGGACGATTTTATGTGGTACAATGTGCTCAAAAATCTGTTAATATGTGTAAGTACGACTTTGGTTAGCAACGAAGCCGCTCCGCTCAATGGATATTCGGCGCATTACGGTACCCTGTTTCACTACCTGATCGGACCACTGAGCTGTCCACAGGACTGCCTGACTGTAATAATGAAACTAGAAGTGCATTCATGTAAAGACCCCAACATACTCTGGCGTAGTTCACTCTGTGGAGGTCCGCGCGTGCTTGAGGCACACTGCAAACTTCTCAGCGGCAAGAAGTCTTTACATCCGACTGTTTTATACGTGACACCGAGCTTGAAACACTGAGCTGCTACAAGCAGACGGTCGCAAGGACGCGCGGCATCACAGTCCCTCTCTGTTCTCACTGACAGGTGGGAGTCTGCGGGAAAAGAAACGGCTCTAGGTGCTCAGCTAGCTAATCACACATTTTACCATCCGTTCCGCCGCTTCGTCACACTGGCAGAAAGTGTGGGAAAGGTAGGAATTTGCCACAAGAAACGTAGTCAACAGTACGCTCGACTGTGAAGGGTAAAACATCTGTGGAGTCCGCGCAGCTCACAGTATGCGCACAGTACGCCAGAGTATGTGAGAGCATTTGAGCAGCCCGCGCCCGGAGTACGCGCTAGCAACAATAAACCTAGTAAGTTAATTTAATATAAAAGTTATGTTTATTTTGGCCTTATGTTAGAAACAGAGCCGTGTAGTCCAGCTACTCTGGAAAAATGCGGTGTATAAACCTTTTTAAATCAGGTGATGTAACAGGCTACATACTGCATTTTCAAGTGTGCAAAACAAAAAGTTAATAAGCTACATTATGTATAGTACAGGAGTAAAATATGCTCGCAACGTACACATTGCAGATGTCGCATGTCGCAGTTGGACTTGTTAACGTATCAGATTTGAAATGTTTCCAAATTGCAGACTTGTGTTTGCCCATCGCTAGCTGCTCTGCATGCTCTGCGTAGCCGGCATTGCAAACATAGAAGTGACCAGATCGCCGTAACTGTATTGCCGTGTATGGTTAATAAAAAAAAAAAAAAAAGAAAAGAAAAAAAGAAAAGAAATAACTAGATTGGAATGCTGGATCGGCATCAATCATCCAATATCGGATCCAGCTAATTAGTCAATATCGGAGCCGATACCCAGGTATCAGAACGGTGCATCTCTATTTTTAACTTTTGGGCTGTCATCCATTTTATTTTTGAGAAAATCTGGGATAAAATTATCATTTATAGCTCTTAAAAGAGAAATCCAAATCGTCTAAAAGCAGCATCGTTAAGTAAGAGCTTTGCAAACTTAGGAATCACAGACAGACCACAACATCTCTAACAGGTTGGTGCTGGGCAGTAATCCAAGTGACTCAAGTATGTTTCTGCAAACTAAACTCCCAACTCACGGTATTGAGACAGATCTGAAACAAATAGATTTATTTCTTCCAATTATCACATCAGTCTGATAACATAATAATCATGCTGTATTAAAGTTACAATCTGGATCAACTGAATCACCCAATAATTAAAGTCTTGAATCTGTTCCTTCAAGCAAGAGAAGCACTGTCACCACTCCACTGATTTTATTGCGAGCCCAAAGTAGAACATTTCTTCAAATTTAAATCCACACCTCTGCTAGCGAGAAAAAAAAAACAACAACATCTCAGCAGCAACGTTAGACCTCAGTTCAGGTCTGGCTCTCTTAGAAAACACACACACACACACACAAACACATTAAACCATTAATCCTGTTATGTCTTCTTACAAGAGCTCATAGCAACAAACAGACAACCACGAGAGCATCTGCTGATTTAGACACGCACAGGAATCCCTACATCCAACGCAGGCGCTCACAACCTGCTCACCATAAAACACACGTACTACTTGACAACAGTAAAAGCATCTTCATAAACAATGACTCGACTTGGGTGCTCTCTCCGATCCAATTGGAAAAAAAAAAAAAAAAAAAGAAATGAGAAATGGTACTGACCGTGACTTGGGCTTAGAGCCATGTTGCCAGAATTCAAGGCTTCATCAAAACGAGAAAATATCGTCTGTAACCTGGAGGGAGAAAAAAAAAAAAAAAGGAGACGAAAACAAGGTCAAGACAAAACGTTGACGCATGTTGAGCTGACATCTGAGGAGCATCAGTAAAATATGAAAGCGATAAATCAGTCAAGTCGTGATTGAGCCGGTTACAAACACAGGAGCTGCGGTTCAGCCACATGTGGACCCCCCCCCCCCCCCTGCTCATCAATCTGCCAATATGTGGGTGTGTCTCACTGAGGACACAACGGTAGCATGAAGAGTCCGAGAAACGCGCTGCTCAGAGACAAACATGCAATCTGAAGTTCAACGTCCTCAGCAAGGTGCTCTCTGCAGAAAAACGAGGGAAACCTCGCCCCAGTTTCACAAAGGTGAAGATAAAACATACTACGAATTTAAAAAAAAGGCTTGATTGTTATAAAGCAGTGGCTAATAGGGAAAAAAAACAACAACAACAGAGAAAATTTAGCATGTTCCACCACATTAGACGTGAATAGGAATATAAAACAACAACACCCAACCCTCTACCTGCCTTTCGGTGTTTTGGCGTCTAGCCGCCGAGCCACGGCCACCGGATTACAAAGCAGCTCCCGATGATAATAATTAGCCGTGCATTTGGCTCCTGAGCCGTGCTGCGTTTTCAAGCGGCTCCCTTCCTGTCATGAGCATCGTGCCCGTGCGTTTTGTAAAACAAATAAATCACATAAATCAAACAAAATCCTTTGCATTTAGTCTTCAGCAGCTATTCGTCTTCTGATCTCCCAGCGGACTAATTCATAGGTTGCTGTGTTGCTGCGCAACGTTGCATTACCCCCCATGCTAGTGACACGCTCTGGTCCTTAGCTCCCCTCGGCTCTTTGTATCCAACATGGTGCAGTGGCTCCGACAGGGAGGGAGCCAAGAAGGCGAAAAGAAGGGAGGGAGGGAGTAAGAGAAAGGGAGGAAGAGCGAGCCAAACGGCAAGAGACCAGAGCATGCCACAGACATGCGACAAAGCACCCCCCCCCCCCTCCTACAGCTGCGTGGGTAAACTGGAGCATCAGAATACACACCAAGAAATATCTTGAGCTTTAAAAAACCGTCTGCATGACAGAGATAGCCATGTGGGGTCGTCAGTGTGACAGGCAGAGCCTCAGTTACCCTTTTACATAACCTCCCTCCCAAACCCAGACACACACGTTATCATCTGAGGGGGCGGGGCTACAGGGCCGGCAGCAGAAAGAGAACAACATCGCTCCTCCTCCCCCCCCCCCATGAAACAACTTTACTCCTCACCCTACTTTTCTTCCTCTTTACACGTCCTCCTTAGAGGAACCCAGTTTTATTATCCGACGGTTTCAGTTGCCGGTGGAAACGGGTCAGATGACTCGTTTTCCTTACCGAGGGGAAAATGTGTACATTGAGGCAGAACACTGAACTCCACCTGCATTCAGCCCAATTATAGGCTCATGGTAATCCCATGCTGTTGAGAGTCAAGTTGCAGGTGTACAAAGTTTAGCTCCAGTTCTCCAAGAACGTCAGGGACTTCAATAAAAGATAACTAGGATCTATTCCTCCGCTGATCCCTCATCATCTCTCTATTTAACAAAGTTGGGGGGTTGCTGACATCTGATTGGGTTTCGAACTGTTTTATAATGACTACAAGACAGACGCCACTTTCATCCGGATACCGCAAACTATGACAAAATAAAAATAACACAAAGACAAACAGACTAAATATAAAGGAGAAACAGTGCCAAAGGCCACTGAGAGATGTGCTTTTAAAAGTCCTAAAAACAGGAAATCAAGATATTTGTCTAATATTAAAAGGGTAACTCGTCCAAAATTGACTTTTTTTTTGGCCAATAAAATGTATACATGGATGTCTTTTGCGTGTAAAACCGTCACTGTGGCGCCGCCTTACGTTGAACAGTGTTCTGCATGTGAATTTTTCACCAGTTTTGGTATTGGCTCAAAAGCTTTTGTGACGTCACCCAGAATAACTCAGCAGCTCAGCTGCAGTGGAGTATAAAAGCGGCTCCGTCTCGTACAGCCGTCCGTAGAGAGTTCTGCGATCTTTCTATCAATTTTCAGGTTAGCAATTTATTAGCTTAGCATTCAGTTACTTCATTTAGCATTCATTTGCCCCCCCCCCCCCGCATGTACCCTGGTCCGCCAGGCATCGCCTCTACAGGTGCATTTTTCCAACTATTGATGTGGGCGGAGTAAGGGGGTGAGTTACACCTTAAAGGCAACTTATTCCAAAGTTTGGGAGCCACAACTGAAGCCCGATCTTCTCCAAGTTTACATCCAGTTTTTAAGACAACTATAAGCAGCTGGTTGGGTGATGCAAGGGCCTGCGCAGGAACATAAGACATGGAAATCCCAACGTTAAGACAAGTATCTACATTCTTCAGAATAGACACGCTTAGAGAGCCCTTTAGTAATGCTAGCCATGCTAAGTGCTAGCGCCACCTCTGCCATCTTCATTTTAAAATATTAGTAAACATACCAGCCAAAGGCTAATTAATAACGACCAACTGCTCATGACAGGAAGGCAAGAAATAAATATTTGTAATTACATATTCTTCTGATAGAGAAATCGATTTTAACGTTACAAAAATGCGGGGATTGGAAATTGGTTCATAAAATCTTGATCGGTGCATTTCTAACCAAATCACTATATAATTTATGACGCAAGAAGGAATTTCAATTTCATTTTATTTGTTGAGTTTTTTTTTTATTTATTTATTTAACATTCCCTACTACTTTACTCCAGTTATGCTTAAGTTATGTTACATTTGGACACAGACCTGCCAAACGTCTTTAGGGATTATTTGAAGATCTTCACTCAATAATACAAAAACTTAAAAACTAAAGATTATAAGAAGTAGGAAGACTGAATGTTTTATAGAGTAGTACAGCTTTCTCCCTGTTGAATCAATCAATTTCTCTATAACTTGTTGCTAGCTCTACAGAGCCGACATAGAACCACACCACAACTTTCCCCCTGGGACCTGAAGAAGAAATGCAAATATGCTCAATTCAGCTGAAGCTGTGGTTCCTATACCTTAGTAGAAGATTGCTCGTGGTTTTATCTTTCGTATGGAGTTAATGGAGACTATTGCAGTTCCCCTAACAAAAAAAGATCATTTAAAAAGCTAAATCATTACAGATGTCTGACTCCAACGTATAACCGAAGATAACAAAATAACCCGCCATCAGCACAGATAAACCCTCCACACCCAGAGTGTGTTTACACAGGAGACAGACCGCCTTAATATGCACAACACATGACACATGGTCGCAGCCAGCATTCACAGACACGCGACTCATGCTGAGGAGTCAGCATACAAGGCAGACTGCAGCTCAGATCTCACACATGGGAGCAGGTAGGGAAATGGGTAGAAGTCCGGCGTCACTCTGGGCTCTAAATAAGCTTCCAACACTGCACAGTTTCAAATCCACTCACAGAAAAAAAAAAAAAAAAAAGGGGGACCAAACCCCATTAAAACTTTTTCAGATGACTTGAACGCTGCAGTTATTGCTCCCAATTCTGTTTCTCCGCGCAGCGCCTTTGTACCCCGGCTGCCCCCCTCCCTCCAGCTTCCCTCAGTCAAACGCCATTGTGCTCCGAATGAAAGTGCTTCTGTGTGTGGTGGAGGACCGAGCGGTACACGGGGTGGCCTGGGACAGACCGAGTGCCAAGACCCCGGGAGCCACAGGCCCGTCACCGAAACACACACACAAAGCAGCAGACTTACTATCAGTGTGTTCAGAACAAGAGATGAGTACAAAAAAAAAAAAAAAAAAAAACTCACCGTGCAGCTGGAAGTCCTCTCTTTCCCAGGTCTACTCTGACTTTCTCTCCAACGTGACGATAAATATCCACTAGTGCTGTCATAGAAGCTTCGCGAACCTAAACATAGCAGACATCACCAGGTTAATATCACACACACGTTCCATTCATTGTCAACTCTTTCTATGGCCTAACCCCAACCCTAACCATTACCAGTACATACCAAACCTAACGGACACCTTTAGGCACCTTATCTCTACTGCACACAGTTGCCAACATTACACTTAGTTTATGACCTGATGAATATTACATTATTTGCATATTCAGACAAAGCGTTTTAAACACCGGCGCTCATGGTCCATTAAGGCTCCTCTCCTCTGGGAGACGTCTGATTCGCTTATTCGACTGGACAGTGTTGCCATTGGGTAGCTGGATTTTTTTCTTGAAGGAATTCACTGTAACCGAGACTGAGGCGGCTCGCCCGAGGCCGTTGATTGGCCGGGGTGAAATGTGGGCAGCTAATGATTGGGTAGAATGCAGAAGCACAACACAGCTTTCTACGCTGCACCCCCCCCCCCCCCCCCTTTCACATTTACTCTGAAAGCCACATTCTGAGCTGCTGTGGGTGTTTAACAACTAGATGTTAGTGCAATGAAGCTCAGTGGGAGGTGGGGGGGGGGGGGGGGGGGGCACAGCTAAGCTCATCTTCTCAGTAATAACAGTGGTAATCGCAGCGCTGCCTCAAGATGTCTGCTAACACAATCTGAGCTGAGAATTCAAGCACCGGCGCTGCTGCACAACAAGGCCACAAAAACAACCACTGCTTCTCAATAAATTTGTTTACGGCGATTTCAAGAACATTTAAAGAGAAATGGCTAGAAACAGTGAAAAGTAAACTGCTAAACCTTAAAGCAAACGTTTGAGCTAAGCCTGTGGCAGATAATATTTGAACTAAAAGAGATGGAGGCGCCTTTTCTAAATAGAGAAAGCAACATGTCGCAGACTTGAATGAAGAACCGGTTGTGCCTCAAGGCCCACAGAAACACCACATTGCCATGAGAGCTGAGCTTCCCGATTTTCTCTCCAGCTCCTTTGCCAACGATCTAGAGCAGACCCGGGTATCTTACAGGCCCCGCGCCACGTCCAGACGTTGGGTTGGCTTCTGACTGCTGATAAACTCAGAATTAAGATGCATTAAGTGTGAACTCCACACACAAATCACAAATCCAAGGACGGTGCTATTATTTTGAAACGACAACTGCTAAATCACCTGTTTTTCCTACATTAGCCTTCATGTATGCTCTAATGGCGGCTCGTGCTAAAAAGAGATGGACGGACACAGAATGTAGAGTTTTTAACAACACATGGACTTCTAAGTAACGGCACCAAAACCTGCCGTTATTGCAATATTAGCGTGCACATTAATAACATTATAAAGGACTGTAAAGGAATGCGATAGTCCAGGATTTATCATGTACAACAGCCATGAATTTTGCATGCCAATAAAATGTTCACCCTGCTGGTCCAAGTCTCACACAAAGCCCGTCGGAATCAATAATATCACAGCCGCGTTACTTCATATCGCCCTGTCCGACTCTTAAGTGTTTTTTTAATGAAGCCAAAGTCAGACTGTTGTTCTGAGGAATGAATGACTAGTTACTGGAAGTTAATTTAAGAAAAAAAAAGTGTTTAGAGGGATCAAATGTATTTCAACGACGCTGATCAGCCTTCAACAAGAATCACATTTACTCCTATGGTCCTTTGGGATGACGAATTGCTTACCGCTGGTCTAAAGCATTGGAGTCCCCCTTCACAGGTAACCCCGTCTATAGCATATGGCACTACAGGTAAAAATAGTCAACTATGTGTGTGGGATTGACTGGTCTAACATTACAACTCTGGAAACTCTCTGGTTTTATTTACCGGGTCACACCAATGATTCTCGCCACTCAAATCGGTTTATAGCTGCCAACATTGGACACAACTGTGCAAACCGCGTCTGACGTGGCAGCGCTGCCAGAACAAGGCGAGCGCAGCAAATTCTCCGGTCGAGTCAGAAAGAAGAATCCTGATGCATCAGATAATAAACATTTTCATCTCATGTCATTTTTCTGCATTTTATTCTGTTTATCAGGCAGTTTTATTCACTATGCTATGCGGCCTAGTATTTCCTTTAAGAGAGCCAATGCGAACTTGCAATAAAATTTATTTTCTTTTAATATTGCAAGTTTACAAAAAAAATTATTTAGCTAGTAAACAGTGACAAAAACAGACACCGTATAAGGCAATTCCTTCACTAAACTCTGGCACCACGCATTAGCTTAACCATATATTTCGATTTTAACTTGAATAAAGTGTTGAATTATTAAGTTAAATTGGTTTGGCCTACAAACACATGTAACTCCAGTACATCTACATTTATTTAGGTAATTTATGAGGAGACTACACTGTCCCTTCTAAATGAAAAAATAATCTTACTTCATCCGACTATGATGCGAAAACTAAACATTTTGAATAGAAACCAAGGTTATAACAGCAAAATGATTTCTTTTAAAGTCCAATTGAGTTAAATAATAAATAAAACACATCAAGCGATTAACATATAATCTAAGTGATTTGTGCATCTCCATTCTCGCAGACAACTACGCCGACTCTTGTCTCAACACCATTTTGTCAGCAGAGATAAAGGAAACCCAACTCGCAGTCGTGCGACAGCGCGGTGTTGCTCGTCTTACCTGCGGGTTCTGGTCTCCAGTCAGAAGGCAGAGATGAGGAACTAGTTTACTGAGGCTGAGCGGCTGGGCTCCGTACCTGAGAGACGCAGACAAAAGAAGGCAAAGTAAACACAGACCGCAGTAAACGGCGACAAGAACATCTGACTTGGCTTTGAAATAAATACCTCCTACCACGCTTAGTCCTTTAAAGTAAATAAGAAGAATAAAAAAGAAAAAAAAAAAACTGCAAAAAAGTTGACCCAGGGACAAAGTAGTCTATGTCTAGGACATAATGCTCTGTAAATGCGATCATTTCTGGAACTAGATGATTTGCCTGTTATTTCAGTGGCCGTCTAACATCTTCAGCATCGCCATCAGGCAGCAAGCTTATGACTTCAGCACAACACATTATCTTGCTTTCCATTAGGGGAAAAAATGCTAAAACTAGCACAAAAATTCAACACATCCCTTTGTTGTCTGTGCAAACGAAGCAGAAACTACCGCCGCCTGTAAACATGTTTCTGTGACGAAACCTTGGGAGCTTGCACCACCCCCCTGGCTTACCGAGGCTAAAATGTCCCTGGGCCCTCCGGGATCTAACCGGACCACAAATCTTCTGAGAATTAAAGGGAGGAAGTGAGATCAAACTAATTCATGAAAACAAGCATTTGCGCCTGAAGCTGTGACACCGTGGAACTGCGATATCCGAGCGCTTTGCTTCACGTGAACTCCCTCTGCAGAGTCGGAAACGGTTAAGAGGATTAATCCTGGAGACAGAGAACTTGTGTGTTTCTTGAACAAAGTGGGTCAGGAAACGTTGCACTGCAAAAAGGGAACTAAAAATAAGTAAAATGTTCTTGAGTAGAGTATTTTTCCTTGATTTGAGCAGGTAAGCAAGACTATTCGTCAATAGAATGAGTATTTTACCCCATAAATAAGCTAATTAGATTTACTACGCTTGAAATAAGATGATGGGAATGAATTGTTCTTATTTTAAGTACAAATATCTTATTTCATTGGCAAATAGCCTTGTTTACATAATCAAATCAAAGAAAAATACACTAATTTAAAGAACATTTTACTTACTTTTAGCTCCCTTTTTGCATTAAGTTTAACACATTTCTCCAACTCTGCACAACATGCATTCGTTACATTAATAGGGACATGCATTTGATGGAGAACACGAAAAATTAACTTTACAGCTCTGTCGTTTCAATATCGCCCTGACCGCGTTAAAAAAAAGAGGAAGTTAACTCACGTGCTTAGTGTGGCGCTGAGACAGAGGCAGATTCCTTCTCGACTGCGGAAGTTTTTGTGTTTAAAACCGGGAGTCAGCCTTTCCCACACGTTCTTGAAGAGGAGGGATGTTGAGGAGGACAAACGTGTGAAGATGAGAAGGAGAAGGACGTCAGGAGGAACAAGAGGAAAAACATCCTGCTAATAAACTTGGCTAAACAGACCATGGAGCTGAGGGTGGGCAAAAAGCTACAGAAAGTTGTTCATGTAAACAACATTAAAGATGAAGATGTAGCAGCTGAAATCTCCCTAACATCCAGAGGAGGGAGCCAAAAGAAAGAGACTCGAGTGGTGAGAGTATAAAACATGGATGAGATGCTGCTTTGGTGCATTTCTGCGCTCCAGCCTCGACATGAACTTTTGACAAACAAAACAAAACGCAACAAAAAGCAAAAGACAAAAATGATCAAAATAACTCCAATGTTTCAATGACGTTTCCGTCAAGACAATTTCAATTCTTTAATAAGGCTGTAGCTTTGCAGCATCTCTCATCAAGCGTCTCTCACCATGGGCGACGTGGTCTGCTCCATCAGGCGGAGGATGAGAGCTTGGCTGCTCTCCCTGACCTGATCCTTCCCGTCACCCAGCCGGTCCACCAGAGCTGGCAAGACTACAAATGGAGGCAAAAAAAAACACAAGAAGGGACATTAACAAGAGTCAAGATGGTGATAAATCTGCTCTGTGTGTGTTTGTGTTAAATATCAGACAGCGAATGATGCTCAATCTCTTGTTTGATTCTCAAAGGTAATAAAGACTGCCCCCAAGTGGATTGATTTTAAAAGACAATAATAAACAAAGATCACAGAATAGTCTGTAGGTTTTAACAGAGTAAGAAACTCAATAACGTATTAACAATAGCCCCATAAACATAAGGCTTTGATGGGCCATGGAGAAAGAAAGGAAAGGAAATGAGTAATGGAGCACGACTAAAATAACACCGAGGTCAGCAAATGCTTACATGTCAGCAAGCTCTACGTAATGCGGCGAGGTAATGAAGAATAAAGAGTATTGAAATGGTCCAAATGCTCGGCTATCAAAGAGTAAAGAGACACGCTGACAAATTAAGGTTGTACATTAGGATGTGTGGCATTAGCTGAATGAGATACAATCTATCACATTAATAACAGTCTTTATTATTCATATTAGTCATTGCAACATACATTCCAATGAAATTTGTCCCCTGCCTTTAACCCATCCCCTTCAGCGAGTGGTGGGCTGCTACTTTGTGGCCCCCCGGAGCGCACGTTGGGGCTGAGGGTCTGGCTCGGGGACCCAGAAGGGGAGTCTGGAATTCGAATCAGGGAACTTGCGACCCGCTCTAAGCACGAGGCCACCGCTCCCGCGTGGCGCGGAAAGCAGGAATAGCAGTTTCTGGGGCCGTTTTATTCCAGGTTTATGAATTTTGGGTAAAGAAAAAAGGAACAGATGGTAGGGGCCAACATGCCACAATTAGAACAACACTCTGCAGTGTTCAGCGAGTCACCTACTTCCAGTATTCCTGAGGGGTTTAGAAATGAACAGATGATTTAAGCAGTTGTTTTTAAAAAAGGAAACTATATTTTCTACAGACAGGTCTGCTGTTAATTCAGGCTGCGACTGAAACAAGGAATGTGAATCCAGCCAACAGGACGGATGAGATATGCTACCTTAAGAAATGCTGACAGCCTTTTGGAAATCTCAAGAGTTACGGTAAGAGTAAACATTCTCCAGGAAACACAGACAGAACCTGAAATACACAGCTAATTACGCGAACCGCACCATTCGCTAATACAGGCCATTCGCTAAAGGCAGCTCAAAGAGTGACCTCACACGTGCTCCTTGTATAATCAATAGAACATGAAAGGACAGGCCAGAAAAACAAAAGGCTGTTTAGAAACCACCCTAAAAAGAAAGCGAAAACTGTTTAAAAACGAGAGACTGGAAATTGGCCATAAAACTGAAATCAGTGCACCTCTATACAATCTAATCTGATACTAGTTCAAAAACAAAACCTATAACCTTTTTTTTTTTTTTTTTTTTATGTTCCATATTTAACACAGGATATTCTAAATATAATCAGATACCAGACATAGAACCTAAACATGGTCCACTGTTGTTTTGCCACTTTACAGCGGCTCACACACACATTCCCTCAGCGGAGGGAGTGACGGAGTGACGTAACCCGCCCTTTAACTTCAGGGTGGAAGTTATGCTGCCACAACAGCTGGTCGCCCCAGCAACAAGGACAATACCCTCAAACATGACAGAGAGAGGGAGAGGGGGCGCATTGTCGGACGCGTCGCTCAGTGAAGCAAAGTGAAAACGTACACAGACCTAACATCAACCCCGCTGGTAGATGACAGGACCGCCGGCCAATCACGGCCCGTCTCTGTCCCGTCTGTCTACGCACACACCTCTGTTTCACCTCCGTTTCCACTTAAGACGGGCGGGCGAGCGACTTGGCCGGATGGCATGCAGCACTTTGTCGGCGCGCACGCATGTACACACGTACGCTGTAAATTCAGCAGCGGCGTGCAGTATGTCGGCCCAGGGAATCAATACAATCACTCAGGCTGAATGAGCTCATCATCCTCCGCCTTGTGCGTGCGTGTGTGTGTGTGTGTGTGGGAGGAAGCAGGGCGATGAAGAGGGAGCGTTGCAGGGGAAAGATGAAGTCAGACCGAGGAGGGGGGTATTCCAGAGCCAGCTTTGAAAAAAAAAAATTGTTTTTTTTTTTTTTTCTTTTTTAAGAATCAACTCTGAAACGGACAGTTTCATAACAATAACTCAGCAGTGACCTTGACAATGACTGGATAGAAAATATGTCTGATGGTCGACTGCGCAGTGTGCTGATGAGTCCGGTAATCCTGGAGTGGCACTGCAGGGTTCAGCATGTTTGCTGGTGACAAGATTGAGTCAGACTTCGCGCTGACAGCAGGTCTCACACACACACACACACACACACACACACACACACACACACAGAAAACAGGCGGGTCGGCACTGACAGAACACACGCACGCACGCGCATTCCCAATGTGTGTGAAATCTGATGCAGGACTCTGCCTCTAAGGTCATTAACACAAGGCGCGGTTATGGGGTGTAATAGGGTGACCTACAGCAGGGCCTAAGTATAGAGAAGTATAAAGAAAAGGAGGGGGGGGGGGGTGCCCGGCTTGACGGCGGTGCTGCTGGAGCGTTTAGGGGAAGCTCAAAGTGGAAGCGAGAGGCCAAATGAAAAAGACGGTTGCTGAAAGGACAGCAGCTGTTTACAAACTGCAACACCTCAGAACCAGCAGACCCAAGACGCTGCCACGGTTTTGTTCTTGTCCGTTGATACGGGCTGAAAAGAAGAAGGCGGATTCATGCTCGACGGGCGCTTTCTGTCGGCGGACGGAGACGTCCGGCCGCACGGGACGAGAAAAGAAAGAGGTCATTATAATCACTTTCACAAGAAAACTGAATGAGAAGTTTGTTTTGGCTTCAAAATGGGTTCAGACTGGTTTGTTGGTACGTGTGCAGCGAAGCCACCACGGAACCTGTTTCCACTTGTTCTGGACTCCAACAATGGAGCACAGCCTGCCCAGCCGTCTATCTGGATCCAAGCTAAGCCTTGGATTCCAGGAAAAAAAAAAAAAAGGATGTCCTAAACTTTTAAAAATAGCTTTATGCCGACATCAAACCCAAAAAACTCTTACCTGTGCCAAGGTATCCTTTGAAGCGCTCTCCCATTCGATCCAAAAATGCCCCGCAGATGTCTATCCCTAACAAAGCCACCTGCAAAGCACAGCAAGAAAGAAAAACAATAGTTATACCTGCTTCAACTATTTTCCCTCCATTTGTCCCACATCAAACCAACGTTCAAGCAAACACACTGTAAATGTAGGTTTACACTTTAAAGCCAGAACACTGCATGGAAGAGGAAGGACGGCGACGTGGACCCGTGTTTGCAGCCAGACGAAGGAGGGACTGTTCTACTGTTCAAACTCAAATACACATATAATATGTTGTAAATAACTGCTAAATATCAAAAGTTCAATCTCATCTAGAAAAATGGGACATTTTCGGTACATCGTTCTTTTTCCTTAGTGTTTTTTTGTTCAGTTAAAATGGGCAAAACAGCTGGACATCTTGGAGCTTAGGTGTTAAAACAGCAGATTCAGGACGTGCCTTAGAGGTTTGCTGGCTGAGACGATTAACACAAAATAAATAAATAGGGGTGGACAATAATTCAATATCAATATATATCGCAATATAACTATTCAATAACAGTGATATGACATTTCCAATGTTTCAATATACGTTACAGTCTATGATTGCAGCATTTATCACTGACTTAAGTTCCGGGTTTTATGGGTTTTAGTTTTTAAAGCAAATATTTCTAAAATGTTATATTGGATGAGTTTTCATAAACATGGCAAAACAATTGTCATACGTTTGTACGGGCATCTGTTGTTCCATTCTTGGCAGTCTTTGAGGCTTTTATTTAGTTTATATCTATATCGTAATTATATCGTATCGACCGAAATTAAGAAATATATCGTGATGAAAATTTTGGGCATATCGTCCAACCCTACTTTCCAAACCAACTGACCAAAAACCTTCATGGATCTGGCTGGATGAACAATCCTAGAGCAACTCTGCATGTGATTTACAGTGTACTGCGAGGTGCTTCTTAATCTGGTCGGCGGAAATGATCGCCGGTGACAAACACGGTCCACATTTATTCCACGTTTTTTTGTGTTCTCGCTCACAGAATTTGTGACGCAGATGAACTAAAAACACACATCCATAGCTGCAAATCTTCCGCATTATACTGTTATTCATATAAAGTCGTGTTTTAGAAGTACTGGCAAAGGCCTAGTCTCCATTTGGCAGCATTTTGACCCACAGGTTCATCAGATGGCAGAGCCCCAAAATAAACCTGACTGACCTGAAGTTGAAACCTTACAACACAGCAATAGTTTTGTTTTTTAACCTTTTTTTGGGGTTGTACAGTACAATATTGCGCAGAACTCCAGGCACCACGTCATCTCCCAGTTTCAAGCGCTTGTACAGCCTCGTTCCTCTAGCTGATCCAAAGCGGACACGTCTCCCCCTCAGAACCCATAATCCATGCTCCATCTTGGGATGTGTTCAAATATGCGGATCCTTAATCTCCCACTCAAAGACCTTGCTTGCCAAAGATCCCAGGGTGGAAAGCAGCTGTTTGGAGCAACAGGTTTGCCTCCTTAAACGTGGTTCCAGGTTCTGGCATAAACTCCATTATATGCCGCCATAAAAGAATTCAACTTGTTAGCCAGTGATCACTCTGCATAGTAAAAAGAAATATGTCTGATCCAGAAAAACCTCACTGCTGTAGCGCAATTATGCACAACAGACCTTTACTGATGTTTAAATCTCCTACACACTTGGCAGGATCTTTTATAGGGCTGGACGATGATTCAATAATATATATCGATCGATAGATGTGTGGTGCGATAGCAAAAAAAAGACAAAAAGTTCAATACCAGCGCATTATAAGCCTGCCGGCCGGCTATGCTCACCTGACCCCCCCCGCCAGGCTAAGCGTCGTCTATTTTAAATGCGTCGATGTTTGAGAGCGACATCAAATGGTGAGTAAAGGTCCCGACGGGGAGAAAACCTCCCGGTTGAAATAGCTAACACGCTAGCTGTTATTAGCTCGTCGTACACTAAGGCTACGTTCACACTGCAGGCCTTAATGCTCAATTCCGATTTTTTTTTGTGAAATCTGATTTTTTGCGTGGTCGTTCACATTTCCAAATATATGCAACTTGTATGTGATCTCCTGTGTGAACTGAATTCATTCAACCCAAGTGGCCCGCATGCGCAGTAGAGGACGCGATGACGTCACGCGTAGCAAGCGTGCTCAGTGTTTGCGGAAGTAAACATGGATCGTAATGCTGGCGTGCATTTTGCGATCTTTAATTTCTTTTCTAACTGGAGCTTTCTCTCCATTGACTGCTCTCCTCATTGTTGTCCGCCATGGGTGTCGTTTTTCTTCCCGCTTCTGCATAGCAGGACGCAGAATAGTGGCGTTTGTCGAGTATCGGTGACGTACAGGTCGGATAAATGCGACCTGGCCGTACAGACACAGGTCGCATTTGAAAAGATCAGATACGTATCGGATTCAGGACCAGATATCCAAGTGGCCTGGGTCGCATTTAATAAAATCCGATCTGTGTTGTTCAGACTGTCATGAAAAGATCAGATCCAGGTCGCATATGGGCCAAAAAAAAAAAAAAAAAAAAAATCGGAATCGGGTAACTTCAGGCTGCAGTGTGAACGTAGTCTAAGTGAGCCGCATGACGCACCGCCCTGCTCCACGGTAGCGCGTACTAGAGAGTGACACGGGAGTGGATTTTCACTCCTGTCCCGTCCCACTCCCACTGATAAAAATTGTGTCCCGTCCCAATCCCGGGCCAGAGTAGAAAAAAAAGTCCTGTCCCGTCCCGTTCCTGGTAAAATTACTCCCACTCCCATCCCGCTCCCATTCCAAATGACTCCCGCTCCTGCGCCACTCCCATTCTTGTTGTTTTCATTAAGTTTTCTGGCAATACATTAAACCTGAATGTCTATGAAGGGTCAGTTAAGTTTCTGCTTTAGCTGTAGTAAAGGCCAGTTAAAGTAAAAGGAATAATAATAAATAAATAATAAAAGTAACAAACAAGAAAACAGACCATGCCTATCTTAGTTGAATAAACAAAATGTACAATGTTGCCTTTTACTAATTCATTAAGTAATTTTTTTCACATGAACAATGAAGTTACTTATATGTATCAAATTGCTGAAACTAAAGAATAATACACCGAGAAAGAGATCTATACTCAATTAAGAAAAAAGTGCATGATGGCATTACTTTCAGAATTTAGATAATGTACCTCAATGGTTCATAAACTCAGTTTAGTAAAAGAAAAAGTTGAATATCATTCAAGCATATTAGTATTTTTCCATTTGCAATAAAATATCCATGAACTAATTAGGGTTTACTATCAGAACAAATACATTGATCGAACATTAAACACATTCTTAGACAGACCTCTCAACTTTTATCAAAAATTGAAAGTGAGATTATGTTAATTTTCGGGGGTGACATTTTATGAAATGTCATAAAAGACATTTCATCGCAGCGCTGTGTGTCTCGAGCCCGTAACATCATCAGGGACCCCTCACACCCCCACCACAGACTATTCTCCCTGCTGCCCTCTGGAAAGAGGTTTCGCAGCATCCGCTGCAGGTCCACTAGGTTCTGCAAAAGCTTTTTCCCTGCTGCCATCAGACTGTTGAACTGCTGAACTGCTAAAGTATAAAAACGGACTGTGTACCACATTCGATTCGCTGATTTGCACATTTGCACACTTGCACATTGTATTATATCCTGCAAAATTGCTGCTGCACCTTACCGGGAAACGTACTGCAAAACTGTGTACAATGCAACTGTCTACTTTTAAATCATTGCTGCACCTTACTGCGTATTTGTTTACATTTGTTTTACACTGTTTACATTTCAACTGCCTACTGCTCACTGCTGCACTTTATCCGGAAGTCAATTGAAACTTATCCTGTAAGTGACTGCGATTTATCACTGCACTTTATCCTGTACTGTAATTCACCGCAAGGTATCCTGTAGAGTTACTGCAATCTTTCTGAGCTGTGTGAAAGCGAAATTTCGTTCTGTATCCACTCTGTGTATACAAAATGACAATAAAGAAAGTCTAAGCTGGAGGCGGAGCTAACTGGACCCAGGAACAGCCGGTCCAGTCAGCTCCGTCTCATTTTTATCCAACCAGACATGGAAGTAGACATGTTTTACTTTTGTTAAAAAGTGAAATAGAAGTGTTAACACATTGTTCAGTTAGTGGGTTAAAACAGAAAAAAACACAACTGTTCAAATAATACTAAATAAAATAATAAAGTAATTTTAAGTTATTGGCCGTATTATTACACGGTTGCAAATTGGAACATGAGTCCACGAAACACGTTTTACAAGCAGGGTACTGAGTGTTAACACCGTGACATTCAACTCTCCTCAAGTTTGTTAATATTTGCAAATTTACAGTCGCTCTGTGAGTTTAATAGATAAGTCCTTACTTCTGACTTTGCGTTGCAAATCCAACTTTTCCAGGTTGAGTTCGCCACTAGAAGTTGATCCCCCCCATTCTGTTTTTGAGCGCTGGCGGAAAAAATAGACCGGTAGCACTGTTGGCTTCTGGGTCGTGTAGTTCTTTTGACTTGCATTATAGTTTAGGTTTCTTGGAAAAAAACTACAAAATGGCGGCGGCGAACCTATATTTTTGATTTTCTATTTTATCGATAGAAAACTAGGCATCGATCCTAGTTTATTGTACCTGCTATTGGTTTACTCCCGCTCCCGTCTGCTCCCGTTGATATTTAATCCTGTACCGTCCCACTCACGTGATATTTACTAATGTTGACTCCCATCCCGCGTGATTCCCGTGGGAATCACGTGACCCGCGGGATTCCCGAAAAAATGTCAGTCTCTAGCGCGTACTTCCCATGAGACCATTTTCTGGGGGAAACCCTGAATACTACAGCCATTACATCCTCCCAACCAATCACAAACGCTGACCACGGAACGCTCTGTCACCAAGCTCCGCCCCCTTTAAGGAGTTCAGAGAGCACGCGTTCTTTTTCCTTCGTTAAAAAAAAAAAAACTTTGGTATTGTTGGTAAAAAGTTGATTGAATTTAGTGTTTGTGTGTTCTTTATATAAAACCAGGTCATTAAGCAACATAAAATGGCCAGCGCTGCACTTAAAATATCCATTTTGAGTTTTCTGAAAATTATCGCCATCGAGCAATACAATTTCTATTTTATCGTTATGCTTTTTTTCTATATAAACCCAGCCCTAATATTTAATGTTCTGTGAAAGTGGTCAGCAATAAATGCTACAGACCATTCAAATGATGAATACGGTAACACTGTCTTTAGTGCAGCAGCCAACATTGTTTCAAGTTTTCAGTAAAAATGACACGGCTTGTGGAGGAATACCATATTAAAGTAAACCCTGTTAACTCCTTGCTATGCATATATGAGCTTGTGACAAATCTAACATTCAGTAGCTGTGTTAAGAAGCAGAGTTATTCCACTTTTCGTTTGATTAAGACAAGTTTATTTGTCTGGAACATTTGAGCAAAAAGACAATTCAACATGCTTTACACAATGTAGGAAGGGCCTCAAGATAGAACCTTGGGAACCCTAACGTGATTATTTTTTTTAATCAAATTCGATGGAAAGTTACCTACTGACACAAAGTACCTGTCCTTTCGAGTAAGACTCATACCAGTCCAGTACTGTAGGAGAAAGACTGACCCAGGTCTCCAGTTGCTCCACAGGCTACGGTCAACAATGCCGAATGCTGCGCCGAGGTCCAATAATACCAGCATGGTAGTTCAACAGTTTTCATTCATATGGCTGTCATTAAACACCTTGACAAGGGTGGTCTCTTAACTAGTGACCACAGAAACCTGATCTGAAGATGTCAAAGCAGCTAGTCATTGTTAAGAAGGTTTTAACGCACCTTTTCCAATAACCTTACAGATGAATGAAGATTCGCCTGTAGTTTTGCAATAGCAACTTCATCCAAATTGGGGTCCACCCCCAACAGTGGATTAAAAACCACAAAAAAAAACTTTCAGAATACAACCACTCTGACATACGCACTTTTGAAATTTCTCTTACAAAAACCACAGAAGAAGAACTTCAGTATTTGCTGAACAACAACAACAACAAAAAATGTAAACAGGGTTTCCCGCAGTGCTATCTTGGCGAGGCGGCTGCCTCGCCAAACTCACGCTACCGCCTCGCCAACATTCCAAAAAAAAAAAAAAAAAAAAAAAGTGACGTTAACACGCGGTTTGTTGTTGTTGCTTTCGCGCGTGCGTGAATGGCAGGGAAAAAAAACATGGATACCCCCCGCTCCGCGAGTCGGTCCGCGGACAACGTGTTGTCCACCCCCCCCCCCCCCTTCATTCTTCAGATGTAAATTAAATCTGTTAAATCTCTTGATAAACCCGTAATCTAGTCATTCGCCACCCCCATTCTGGCTTTAAACACTCACTTTTCACCGGTGGAGCATATTTCTTCTTACCAGAGACAACCTTCACCTTAATGGGAGCAACGAGATCAGTGGGGAGGAACAAACTTGGTCAAAGGTTTCAGGCGAACTGTCCTTTAAAAAGCGTTTTCCTATAATGTCTCTTTGGTATATTGACTCAATGGAGACAACAATCTCAAAGATAACAGAAAAGTGACCAGATAGAGCAACAGCAGCTACAAAGAGCCTAGAAATGTTTAGACCCTTACTGATCATCAAGGCCAAAATATGTCCCCATTTATGCATTGCTGGCTGTTTAACATGCTGAGTCAAACCAACACTTTAAAGTGTACCAAATGGACGTTGCAGACTTCTAAAAAGCAGTGGTAGTCGACACGCATAACAGCTACGCCATTGAGGAGACTGAAAAAGTTCACACTGGGTTTAGGGGGCCTGTAAACGTCCGCAAACACGGTTTAATATCATATCCCTCTGCTGCGCTTTGCTCCTGGAATGCTTTTGTTGGCAGCGCTTCGGTAAAACTGCAACAGCCAAAGAGAAAATCCATTTAAAGATTAGTTGTCAGACCCGGTCCAGCAATGGGATCGGAGCTGGAAAGCTGTTTTTCCCCTATTTTGGTCAAAGGAAGACTGAGGCCAGGTGACTGCATTAAAAGAAGGGGGAAGGGAAGAGGAAAAGACAAGGACATAATAACATAACAGAAAACCAAAGGACAAAAAAAAAAAAAAAAAAACACCTGGGGGAGCAGATGCAACTCTTGGGTCACACTGAAAACCGTTTTATACAGACGTTATCCAGGGGGAAAATGAGCATGAATGGAAAAGAAGAAAAAAACAACAACAACCACACGACTCATGATGGAAATATCCCCTGGGCTTCTTCTGCCCCTCCTCCACCCAACACCCCAACAAGCACCCACAACCATCTGGTATCATCTTCACGTGGAGAATCAGGGGAAATGACAGAAGGGAAGAAATGGTAGGGGCTGTGCTTCTTATCAATCTTAACACTGGCATAATGAGGGAATAGGAGGTGCGGTGGATGTGCTTTGCTAAAGTAGTCATAGCTGTTGAACTTTTACACCATTTCTCCAGTTAAAACAACCGTGAAAAAGTTACTTTTGGGGATTTTATAGGATAGACCAAGTGCATAAGTTGAATTGGTAAACAGTTAATTCAGCAAATGACTGAAAAAAATAAATTGTTTTTTAACTTCTTTTAACAGCTAAACATGAGAAAAGGGGTGATTTTACTCCCTTTCATAATGTTACCACTAAATAAAATCCAGAGCAGCGTCATAACATCCGAACAAAGGAAAACTGCTTCATACCGTAAGTGTCATTTTGATATTCAAGGAAGATGTGCCATAAATGTAAAGGGAACTACCAAAACTAGCCTTTCCATTTAAAAAAACTGCTCATATGTATATTTGTCAAGAGTTACTCAGAACCACAGCAAGGTGGCTAGAGAGCCTGGTGTGGCTCTGGAGCTACAGGATGTAAGTAGACCCCTGAATCAAGCAGAATGCTAGTAGTGCATAATTCAAAACAGCAGCCAAGAGGCCCATGGTAACTCTGGAGGAGCTGTACAGGTTTATATGCTCAGGTGGGGGAATCTGCAGATGGATAAGTATTAACAGAGCACTCCACGATCCTTGCATTGCCTTTACGGAATAGTGGCACTTAGCACACAACTTTTCAAAGACAACCATAAGAAGTGCCGTCTCTAAACAAATAAGACCTAAATCAAGAGAAATACTGAAACAAATCATCTCTTCAGTAAAACGTGGTGGTAGCAGCAAGATGGTTTGGGGTTGCCTTTGTTCAGCGGCGACAGGAAATGCGCTCAGAGCCGATAAGGAGGGAATTTAAATACACGGCAATCCTAAAAGAAAATGTATAAAATCCCGGTAAAACACATGGAGTTTGTATCTGTAACCTAACAGATAGCGAAAACCTTTACAGGTGCAGGTGATGGGAGAAAAGAAGGGGGCAGAATATTTATTAGACGAAAACTAAACGCTTGATCCAGCGATGCAACAGGCTCGCAGCTACCTTTCAGACAGCGGGACCGAGGGATGTCAGACATTAAAACGCTGTAAGTACTCAGCTCCATGTGAATGGACCTTTGTAAAGGCCCCGGTCGGTACGTGTGGTGGCGTAAGCAGCTAACTCACAAACCATCTGGAGAGTGTATTCAGGATTTCTAGAGGGGTTTAAACTGATTTTTGGATGAAAAACAAAGCGTTTAATCAAAAATTCCCATTTAAAAAATCAGTGGCAGGCAGTCTTTAAATGGGAAATCAACTGTTGTAGAAGCTGAAGAAATACTCCAGTGTGAACGGAAAACTACTCTCACTAAATTGGATTGATACAGAATCCTCCCCATTGGACAAAACTGCAAATGATCAAGGCTTCTTCACTAAAGCAGTAGTCTCAAAGCGAGAGAAAACGTTGCATGACTAATTTAGATCTCAGTCAGTCCGGATGCAATAAGCACCAGTGGCTCTACCTCTAGTCATCAATCCACAGCAGAAAAACAGACGTATAAAAAAAACAAAAAAAACGATTGGAGCCATTGTGTGAGCCCACCAACCAGAGACTAAGGGGCAATAATGACTGGGCCACAACAGTTCCTGCAGCTGCTTCCCACAAAGCTGCATTGAATTCTCTTCGCTGGAAGGTGTGTGTTTTTTTTTTCTATTAAAGCACCTGCAGGAAGACTTAGGCCAGCCAATAGGAAAAACACTAATCTTCATTTTAAAATATCATCTCGTTATAATTTCAGTTTCTTTTTTACTCATAGGTGGGGAAAACATTGTCGACATTTTTTTTTTCCAATTCACGTTTTTTTACCCATTAAAATATTCAGCTGTTTGCTTCCGTCTCTTTCCGGTTAAACAGTAAATGTTGTCAAAGAGTGGCGACGCTACGCTTTTAGGGGGTTGGACGGAGAAGGCATGACCAGCTGAAGTAGAAATCCTCAAATCCCAGCGTCCGGGCTTTACTGTCTGGTAACTGAATCTGCTCAGGATCGCTGCCGGAAGTGTTCGGTCATCTTAACTTGAACTCCACATCTGCATCATCATGCTTTATTAATGCTTCCTGTTTGCATTCTCCACATAAGGCCACAACGACGCAGAGGCCAGTGTTGATGAAGTGAATCTGCTACCATTAGAAGAGGCAGAGAAAAGCACACAAAGAAAACCAATCCAAGAAACAGCATCCAGCCTTCATGGACGCACCATAACAGGCACTTGAGTGTAAACGCCTCTATTTTGAACACATTGAAACTTCTTATTTATTTTCTTGCTATAGTCCTATTCGCACGGGATTAGTTTTACATTAGGACTAAATGTGATTTGTTATAATTAGGGAGATTGTCTGGGTTTTTAATCCCGTGCGAATGTGCCGTGTCAGTAATTTGTAAAGTAACAAAATTCCCCTGCAAATCACCTACTATATTTTGCTGAACTTTCAGGTCCTGTGATGATACTAATCCGACGCAATTAGGCATCTCTGTGATTTGGACAGAAATGGGCGGGATCCGATACGTGAATAGGCAGTTTTTGTTTCCTGGGCGCATTTCTATTTGCGTTTGGTGAAGAATGGAGGCTAGAAACACCCTGGGTCCCAAAGCAGCAAAACCCTAACGGAAAACAAGCCCAGTAAGCAACCCGCCACACAGTAACACAGAGCCCGTTTCTATGCTGTTGAATTTCTACCCGTCGCGTTTGTAAAGTTGTCGGGGCGAGCAGGGGGCGGATATGCATCACGTATGGGGACAGATACTAACCGGCTCGTCGTTGTCTATAAGATGCAACAACAGCGCGAGATCTTGTTGCACAATGCGATAGACAGGAGAAGGGATTCTGTTAGGGAATAAAACAAGCCCAAATAAGCGACTGCACATAAAAAAATAAAATAAAAAATGAGCCCAAAAACCACGACTCAAGGAATATACCGACGACTTTAGAAAAAAAAAAAAAAAAAAAAAGGAGCACAGGGACGCTTATAAGCGCAGTGCTGGCCGCAGTGCTTCTATCACACAGCCGCTCACATGCGCGGTAAGCAGCAGAGATGTCGGTAAATTTCTGCAAATCTCAGGCTTAGGTGATCCCGTGATAAAAAGCTGACGTAGGGGCAGTTTATTTATTACATGAGGTCCCTAGGTAAAACTAATCCCATGCGGATAGGGCTTATGTAAGACTTCGGGTCTCAGCTCTCCACCGAACACCATCTCCGTTCATCCCCTCATATCAACTTTTACCCCCCTTGCTGACTCCATCTGGCACCTCCTCCAGCTTTTTGTCCTACAGCGACAGCAGAGTTCAAAGCCTGTTGTGTGAAGGTCTTTTGGGGTAGGGTGGAGCGGGGGCACAGCTCACCCGCACATCACTGCTGCTGATGTAACCCCACCATTAGACGCGACCTTGGACACCGGATGCTGCTCAAAACGGTGAAACGTCCCCATATCGGGAAATAACATTTTAAAGAGGAGTATTATGTATCATTTACATGTTGCACTAACAATTTGTCTTCAATGTTTTTAGAAGATCATTACAGACAAACTTGCTTTTTATTCAATTCATTGATGTGCTGGTGCCGTTCTGCTTTAACTGTTTTTCAACACTTTGACCGTTACCTACTGCCGTTAAACATGCTCGCGAATAAATTTAACTACCCTTTTCATTGAGCGACGGGAAGCTTGAACAACATACCAAAACTAAAATGTTACATGTATAAAATTGATATTACCCAGGCACAGAGGTGCATAAGGATGCCACCGTTTACCCAACGTCTCCAATTTCCTACCATTAATGCCCAGAGCTCACAGGCGTGGCAACTTCCTGCAAGCGGAGCACTGCTGTCAGATGAAATGTGCTTTTAAGGCGGTGTTAGTGAAGATTCTCAGTCATCCAGGTCACGATCAATCCAAACAACAAAAGCAACTGGACTTCTATTCTGAAGCTGAAGACGTTTCGCTTCCCATCCAGGAAGCTTTCTCAATTCAAAATGTCTGGAGTAGTGTGGATTTACAAGCTTTGTAGACCTGCAGGCGAGGCCTAGTTAGTGGGGCTGGGCATCGACTCAAACTTCATGCATCGATTGGACTCAGATTCTCAAGATTTGGAATTAATCCTTTTCGATTCGATTCAATCCGATCTCAAATTGGATTGCTGGTATTAAAAACATTTTTTTTAGCCGTTACCTGAATTTCATGACTAATTATGCTATGATCATATTAACATGTAACTGCACATTAATAAAGTAATGGTAGCTAATGGCGGCTGTAAGGACCGAAGCCGCCCCCCGAATGCTGAGAGAATTGCTTTCACAGACATGCTGTGGGGCAGAATACTCAAACAGATCCAGGATAGAAAACAGGACGCCAAAGCTGCTATTTCTATTCAATGTAATTCAAAAATATTTTATTAAACCAAAAGGAAGACTAAATTTGGACACAAACCTGCTGCGTTATTTACAATACGAGTCCGCGTTCCCGTTCCACTGAAGCGGGGAAGGGATGGTAAAATGTTCCATTAGCTAGTTGAGCATGTAGACCAGATTCTTTTCCAGCATTTAAAGGCACACTATGCAACATTTTTCAGTTAATTAATGTGTTCCATACCGTTTTGGATGATTAAATGAGTCATTTCAGGTCGAACAAAGGTTTTCTCGGCCGCCCTGGTGGTCTGTGGGGGTAATACCGTACTTGCAATTGCAGGAGGCCTCGGCCCACACCCACAGGCTCAGAAGTCTGGTGCATCGCGAGAGTCGGTCTTGCTTTACGGCGAGAACATGTTTGTTACTAGCGCAGTGGCGATATCTGTGCAGTTATCATGGCGGAACCGGCGATAAAACAGCGAAAGCCCATGTCGGAGCAGGCAAGAAAGAGGAAAAGGGCTCTGGACAGAGAGAGGAGTCCTACACGGGTGAACATCGGGAAAGCTTTTTCCCGAATGGCGAGAGCTAAAAGAAAGAGAAGGCTGCAAGGCTGACGCGGACCTCGCGTTTCTGCTGATGCGATTGTAAGTAACATTGGAATGGTTAATCTCTCTCTGTGTGCATGTTCATACTTTCACTGTGTTAAGCCAGGCATACACTGTACGAGTTTTTCAGTCGTGGTACTTATATACATCTCAAACTGTGCGACGGAACCGCGGGGTTTAAAAGTTCACCGCTCATCTGTGTGCTGATCTGTGTTCTCACACTGTACGTCGTGCGGTGGGTGACAGGGACCCAGACCAGGGGGTCGAGCCCGGCTCGGGAGGCACCGGGGGGAACGGAGAGGAGAGAGGAAAGACGAGACACCCCGGCGGCCGCGCGGCATACGGAAACAGACGGCCAGCGCGTCGCGCTGACCGGAACGCTCGAACTCCCCAACCCGCCCGCGAGCCGACGTCCGGGCCCAGCGGGACCCGGGCCAGGCGGAGGTCGTTTCGGGACGCCCGCTCCCCTCACTCCACTGGCGGGGACGGAGAGGAGGGCGCTCCCTCGTAGCTCTGCTTGAACAGCAGGATGGTGATTCGTTGCGTTCGCCTGTCTGCTAAGCTCAAAACAACCACGCCTGGCTTGCCGGAGAAACCAGGAGAACAGCTGAGCATCTTTACGACAGTGCACTTTTACTTTCGCCCTCTGGGGGGAGCCTCGCTGGAAAATCAACCCCGGTTGCATAGTATACCTTTAATCAATCTTTGGTTATTTGAATCGATTTTTAGGGATTAATGAGAATCGATTAATAATTGGAAAATCCATTTTCTTAACACAGCCCTGCTCGTTAAAGCTTGGCTTCACATGTAGATTAACCTGGAACTGATCGGCCCTCACGATGTGGAGTTGTTGGGCTCATCGTTTGCCTGGTTTAGGAGGCATGTTGTGGTCACATGCATGGGGGTATGAATTTGGGCTGAAATTTAACAGAAATCAAACCTATTGCTGTGTTGCAAGTTTTTTAAAAGTTGAAACAAGAGCCTCCGTTTAAAGTTTTTTCCCGCTTTACGTAAATGGCTTCCTTCAACCCTCTCTCAAACTGTCTTCTCTGTCCTAAATGTGAACATTTTGGCCCTCAAAAGAGTGTCCTTTATCCTCGAGGTGCAGGCGGACGACTGAGTCCTCTCCTGAGGAGGTAGCTCTCCTGTGTTGAGCCATGTGTCTGTGGAGAGGTTGTTTGGTTTCTCCAATATAAAAGCTCAGAACATTCCTCACTACATACACCATTACGCTCACCACTCCTAAAATGACCAAACAGAGGAGGAGGGCCCAGGTTTCAACTTTCAAAAACTTACGACACAGCAACAGGTTTGATTCCAGCCAAGTTTCACCCCAATTCACACCTCCGCACATGTGACCTCAACATTTCTCCTGGGAGCCAGGCAAACGACGAGCCTGATGACTCTCCATTGAGAGGGCGATCAGTTCCAGGTGGATCTACGCTCTAACCAGGTCTCACCTGCAGGTCTACAAAGCTTGTATCTTTACACCACTCCAGACATTTTGAACTGAGAAAGCTTCCTGGATGGGAAGCGAAACGTCTTCAACTTCAGAATAGAAGTCCATTTGTTTGTTTTTTTTAACCTTTATTTGGATTGGCTTTTAAGGAGGCTTTGTGATGCTGAACGGTCCATCCCCGTGTTTACATCCTGCTGAGTAATGCACATCAGGGCAGATGCGACTTGTGAGTTCGGTCTAGCTACAACAGCAGCGTTAGACTGTTTTGACTAGTTTGCACACAAATATGCAAAAAAAATATATAATAAAAATCGCAATTTCAAAAAAAAAAAAAAAATTATTCTGGCATGAACGTACTGTAGAGGGTGTACCTCATGCAAATAGAAAAGGATGAAATTGTTGAAAAAGGATATATATATATATATATATATATATATATATATATATATATATATATATATATAAAGAACAAAGATGAAAGGTCATAAACAATGAGTCTGCTAACCCCTCCCCCCATCCCATCCATAATGCCCCTGTAGACTACAGTCCTGACAAAAGACTCCCAGACACACACACACACACACACACACACACACACACACACACACACACACAGAGAGAAACCAAAGCAATCGTAGAAAGCTAAAACAAAAAACCACAGGAATGCGCAGAAAAGCGCCCCGTCAGTGGGAAATTTAAAAATGTCCGCCTCTATTATAACCAGATTTAAAAACTGCTGAGCTACTAGACAAAAGCTCTGTTTATTTTTATTGATACTTTTATTGTTATTTTTTGCATGTTAAAGTGCCCAGGATCCTTTAAATGTTTATAGAAAGGAAAACCGGCCGAATACGATGTTAACTTTCACGCCGCTGGGCACCAATTTAAATTCTTCTCTCCTTCAGTTTCAGCGAAACCAGCCTCCGCGTATAACCATTGGCCTGTCCCTGCTTTTTGTTTTTTGTTTTTACGCACACAAGGCAGCAGCCTAGTGAGACGCTCGCCCGGCACCACGATGACTGGGCATTATCCCTTACCTTGAAGTTGCTGGCGTTGATCCATCCCGTCAACTCGTCTATGGTCTTATCCAGCCGAGGCTTGTCCTGCTCCACGTCCGGGGAGCGCTGCGGGTCGTTCAGGTAGTCAATGAGGTCCTGGCCGACCTGCAGTCTGCGCGTAACGTCCTTCTGCACTACCTGCTGGTAGAAATAATCCATGTTGTCATGGTCCTCCATCGGGCACCCAGGGAAGCCGGACCAAAGCTCGGAAGACAGCGGTCGCCGAGACCGGGCGTAGAGGAACCGGGGGGCGAACTGTGGTCCTGTCGGTATAGCGTGCACTCCGGATGGGTCTAAAGTCAAGTTTGATCATCAATGTGTGGTCGATTAAAAATGCTGATTACTTTGGCACACACGCCGCATCATCATCATCATCATCATCATCCCTCTGAATAGACCAAAAAAACCCACTTGATACGACGCGTTAAAGTTGATGTTAGTTGCTCGTTTAGTGACTTTGAATTAAAAAAGAAAGACCCCGAAACTCAGCGAAACCTCGATAAACGCACAACTGCATCGGACCACGCCAGACTTTCGCTGTAAATCAGCATAACGACACGCAAGTCCTCGTTCACTGTCTTGTTATGCTAACAAAAAAAAGCACCTAGCTAGTTAGCGCCCATACAAATGGCTCCACAGAGGCTAGCCCAGCCTGCTAACGGCCTACAGCCGGCGACTCCGCTCCGCTCTTCTACTTCATGGCCGCAGGCGCCAAAGTCTGCTGGCCGGCGATTCGGTGCGACAAAATCTCCACAACTAAAAGAACATCTCCACTCCTGCGTGAATCGATCCCGTTTTAGTCCACGCGTAGGGTAATCGCTCCTAGAAATTAACCCGCTCTGAGGCTGGGAGTTAATTGTGCGTTGCCGGGGACTGCAGTTTACCAGGGGGTGGGGCCTCCAATCCTTAATCACCGCACAGGTGGCCAACACAATGCCTGAGGTAAAGTAATAAAATTAAAACGTTGACACCGACTGACTACTAGTCTCGCTTTATTTATTTATTTTAATGAAAAGGACATTCTTTCGATGGATAAAGGTATATGTTGGAGGATAATTATCTTTTTTTATTTTCTTTCTCCCGAAAATAAATCATCCTGTTAATGTGGGCGTGTCTTCTCTAGCCAGCATGGCTCATTGGTGACATCTAGATGCTGAACTGCCGCAGTTTTCTTCAGAACAGCGTTTTATAGATGCAGAGAAAAGTTTTACCGAGAACTTATTGGTTTGGGGGGAAAAAAATTCAAAAGCTATATTTCCAGTTTCCATCTTTTAAGCCACTTTGAATGTAAACGCAAAACTTTACCATGAACATGTGACAGACAGCTCCACAGTGTTGAGGTTTTCACTGGAACTTGGAAAAACAAAGACTGTACTATTTTAAAGTCCTGCCATGTGAACCAGCCTTATGAAGATGCTAAAAACAAATTCAACAACTTTCCAGAGAGCGAAGGAACGCCGACTTCATTAAAGAGACAAGAACCATTTACCATTAGTCATCTTTATTTATTTGTCTATTTTTTTTCATTCATTTATTTTTCTTAAACATAAAACCGTTAAAACTGTCAGAGGACATTAGTATAACAACCAGTCATGCCAGCAATGTATCAATCTAAATCTTGATCATCCTTTCCTAGGTCCTACCCTACCCACTGCCCTGCTTCTCCTCAAAGCCTTTAAGCACAGAGAGCATTTACCAGTTTCTAGTGTGGCATTATATCACAAAATCGTTTGTAGATGGAGAAAAATGTAAGTAGCTGGATTTCATATCCATCATAGTGAGACAAAGGTGAGATCCTGTTGATCTTAAGGCAAACTAAGCAAATTAAACCAGCAATTTTAGGACTTTCCAGCAATCACGTATAACTTTGCTAGGTTTTGCATCATCTGTAGTGACAACAGGAAATCTGTGGCTAATCGAATAAATTAATCTGATACATTTCCTCAGAAGTATAGAATTCTAACCATAATAAGGATTTGCTTTGCATCTTAAACAGATTGATTTGAAAGATCTAGGCCAATTTATAACATCTTCCAACAAAGGTAAAGTGACAGTTACATAGAACTATACTAGAGACTTTCAAATAAATACATTTATGTGATTGTCAAAAACTTAAGGTGTCTTTGCTCATAATTCTATACCCAATCCTCTTTAGAAATTTCCTTTTAACTTTTGAAGCAGTTCCACTGAGCAAAGCCCTGATTGATATCCAGATACGCAAAGCAATAAATCTGAATACTTGACATCACAGTCCCTTCAACTGTAAGACACAGTTGCACACACGTAATGAGCTATTAAGACTCACTCTGATCAGTAACGGGGACTGGAAACCTTCGGATGTAAACAGGCTAGCCTCTGGTGCTAACCTAATCTGAAATGTAAACAAATGCCTCAGGGGTCCAGTAGGAGATAGTTCACAGGGCTTACTGACAGGATTTGACCCGAGCCTCCAAGCCACACAGGTACACAGTTAACAACAGAGGCCACACATCCCAGAAGCAGTGTCAACAAAATGCTTTTTTGACCCTCAGGGTCTCATCATAGGTCCTTCTTTGTTAAACAGCAACATTTGTTTTACATTAAAAAGACAAGCGTGTGTCTCTTTCTGAATAGACAGGCATGGACAATTACAATAAGCACTGGAAAAAAAAAAAGAAGTTGCAGTTGGTTGGCCTTTCCACAGTTTTTGAGTGAGTTGGTGTCAATCTCGTATTTGTTCATGTTGCAAAACATTCTCTGTACAAAACGAATCAATACCTCAACGAGCGTTTCTGAGATGCACAAATACGTCATGTCCTGTTTTGTTGCACTTCCTGTTCATTCCAAGTGCTCCGCACTTTAGAATTGAGCTTTCGGCGCCGATACTTCACACAAGACCGGCATTTCGGCCACATCCTGGCTCTCGTCTCTCACAGAGCCGCGTGTCTGTTGGCTGAAGAAGAAAGAATCACAGAATGGTCATATAAAGGTGGCGCGTGATTGGTTGAGATGATACTCCGGCGTGTGCGACTTGTCCAAGATGCTGAGAACATCTTTTTTCTTTTTCTTTTTTTCCCGTTTGAAAATGATGCGTTGGGTTTCCAATGTTCCACTGCAGTCTGTTATACCGAAAGGCGGGATATTCACGGTTCATTATGGAGTGGAGAACCTGTTTTTGTCTTTATTGGATGCAGGAGAGAACAAGACAGAGATAAAGAAAGTCCATCCATTTATATCTCTTTCCTTTAAGCCTCTCCAAACCGCTGCGCTGCTGCAGGGCTGACTGGTGAGCAGGAGGAGAGAGGAGGGGCGGTTTTAACCGATCAGGGATCAGTGAAGACAAGTCCATGTATTGATCTATGATCAGGAGCAATGAGTGGGTCCAGCCCCTCCTCTCTCCTTCACCACCTACCCCAATCCCCTGTCCCTCCCTCGTGGAATCCCTCAGGAGCCCATATCAAAGCAGCAGGACCTGTAGACAGAGGTGCCCCCCTCTGGCCCTCCATTGTCAGAGGATGATACAGCAGCGGCACAGACGCTGGCCACCTCCATGCACAGAGGGAGGAGGTGTCACAGGGGCGAAGTATGCGTGCACTTTGATATCCGGAAGCTGAGCCTGTGTAATAAAGAGATACAGTTAGTGATTTGGTCAGAAGTAGACATGCACTCATCATCAGCATGAATTAATATGGGGCTTTGAGGGATTTATCTAAATTATAGTTTTTGGGAAGGGGTGGGGGGTGTCTGAAGATACAACATACAACAATGATTTTGAAAAACAAGAATACGGCCCAAAAGTGTTTTTATTTTGTAAGGGTTTCCTAATTAACACATGATTCAATTTAGACTCAAATAAATTCACCCATTCAACTGCTATTTACTTAAACATGGCCTGACAAGTTGCACAGAACCTTGTGTAGCTGCTAACAAGATCCTGGTATAATTCAGGCTGCATATTGTGCCACTCTTCTTGGCATTGTTGGTAGAGTTCATTTAAACTGATTGATTTTCTGGCACAAAACCAGCTTTTAGGCACACTAAATACACTTTCAACAGGGTTAAAGTCAGGGACATTTCACACGCTTAATGTTAGTCTGCTTTATTCATTCCAAAAGCAGTTTTCACGTGTTCAGGATGCTTATCCTGATGAAACTCCCCTGGGCAAGGCTCTTAACACCAAGTCGCCTTCTGATCTGTGTATCGGTTGTATGAATGTGTACATGTTTGTGAGTGCGATTAGGTGAGTGCTTTGAGTGGTCAATATGACTAAAGAGCGCTAAACAAATTCAATCCATTTATCACTGATTCCTCCAAACATACTTCTTGTCAGTGTGATTGGATCAATCACTCTTGGTCTGACCAACTGGCTCGTCAATGACAGCAACTGCAAATTTTAGTTGTGCTTGAAGGTGTTGGTTATTTTTTTTCCCCGGGCCGGCACCCTCATAGTTTACATTGTTATAATCTAGCTTCACTGTGGATAGCAACACCGATTTTCCACAAGCTTCCAATTTATGATAGGATTGAGCTTTGGGGGTTCCTGGGTTGTTTCTGAACATCCTAAACAATTTATTTTGCTTTGAGAGTGGCAGTTTGGGTAAGATATTTGAAACCTGCAGACAAATTAATGTTTCAACTAAATAACGATCCCAAACACACATTAAAGCTGGTTTCAGATGGCTTACAAAAAGCTTCAGCAGTAGCCTATCCTGACCCCTGATTTTAAGCCTGGTAAGAAAGAAAAAAGAAATTAACTTGCTAAGAGACGTTTTTCCCAATAATAGTGGGGTATATGCATGTATTTTATCCTGCATGTAGACGTTGTAACCTTGTGTGAAAGAGAGCACCCACAATAAATTTCTAATTGTGCATGAACTTTTACTTTAAAAATTATGAAAGTTGCTTGTTGTATAAACATCCCACTTGGGAAAAAAAGAAAAGAAAAAAAGAATAGTTCAAATCTGTGATTTAAAGCCAAAATTGAACGGCAGTGGTATCCATGATAACTGCATGTAGGACAGAATTGTACTTGGAGACATAGGTGCAGCTAGAGGTTTATATGCACTCATTGTGTCATTGTGGACATGACTGTCATGTTTTCACAGTGCTTTCTGCAACATATACAACTGTCTGCTAGGCCAGAATGACTGACTTCTGTCACTGTTAAAAACATTTGAGTTTAATCTGGGTGAGAACCATATTATACAATTACCGATTCCACATTTATGAGTGAAATTAAACACTCATAAGATGTGTACAAACCACGCCGATAGTCAGAAGAATTAAAAAGTAGCAAGAAGGGAAATTTCAACATTTTAGAAAGAAAGAACTAAAAAATAGGGATGTGAAGAACTAATGGTGTCTTTTTAGATGGAATACGGTATGACGTCACACACCATCTCTCTGTGTTGTTGTCCAGTCTCTTGTTCACAGAGCCGGGCCGGCCGCACGTTCATGTATGTCTATGTAAATAGTTGTTTTGGTCTAGAGACAATGCTCAACAGCCCACCCAGTGGTGAAATTTTCTTATTGCTCCTTTAAAGTGGTACTCCCTGACAAAATAAATACCTTCAAGCTCAGGTAAAGGTTTGACTTCTGTAAATAAAAATAAAAGCAGAACATTTTACATTATCTGGTAACTAAACTAAGAGCAATGTTTAGAGCTGTAAAGGTGACACATATTTAACCCTAAACACACACAATCAGATTTTAATGATGGAAGAAGGACAGACAACCTCAGAATCCTCAAACAAGAACATCAATCCATCAGCATGTTAGCAAAAACGTTAATAATTACCCCACTAAGTCCGCATCCATAATTATGGTCTCTCAGATTTTTATAAACTACTTTACTAACATAAAGCAAGAATAAAAACAATGTAGACTAACTAAACACTAAAGAGTGGTTAAAGAAGCAAAAAGTTTATGAAGCTATTTGTAAAAAAAAAAAAAATGCATTGTGTTACTTTTCAAAACAAATGTCAGCATAAAATACACTTTTCTGCGCAAAATAAAAAAGGTGCGTCACAATCCTTCTCCTCTGGAAAGCGATCTTCAAAGCAAAACTACATTATTCTAATTAAAATCTCCAAAGTGTAAATAAAGGGCATGCTTTTCTCGGAAAAGAAAGCAGAAGAAACCATATGAAAACCTCCCGCTGTGTCTCTGCTCACCCTGATGCGTTTGATGCCAGCCCTGGTGACTTGCTGGCAGTCGTACAGCTCGATACGTTCCAGGCGATGGCAGCTCTTGAGGTGCTCCAGGGTCACGTCGGTGATGAGGGGGCAGTTGTCCAGCTCCACCACTCTGAGGCGCTCCTGACCACAGGTGCTGTTGCTGAGAGCTCTGATGCCGTCATCCGTGATCAGCTCGCAGTGGGACAGGGACTGCCCGGGGGCATGACAGAAAGGATGGAGACGCATTGATATGCAGCCAGGCTTGGAGGGCTCTGGCACAAACTCAGACTCTACACATCTAAATGTTTACCAATGCTTGCAGCCATGGGCAGTGAATTGACAGCTGAACCAAGGTGTTGTCGGTCACCTGAGGGGAGGACAACATTGATTAGTAAGTGTCCCCACATGCCTATACACCGCTTAGAGGCTGAGATCTCAATATGGAGCGACGTGTTGCATGGTAATGTGTTGCAGGGAATCTCTCTCTATTCTCCTCTCCGCCTTCTGGCAAAAGAGATTCAAAGGATTCATAACAAGATTACTATGGAAAATGCTCTTTTTCCTCCACACAATCGGATTTGTCCTCTTCCTTCAGTCTGACCTCTTCTCAGACAAACTGATAAACGTCATAAAGGTTTTACAGATCAATCATAAATAAAGGTCCGCAAATGCCACATATTCACTTACCAGGATACATTCTTCGAGGTCCATTTTTTCAAGCTCATGACAGTTCTGTGAAGTAAAACAGATGGGTTTTCTCAGAAATAAATTCAATTCCCTTCAGAAATACCAAGTGAAATGGATGGTTGGCTCAAGGCCCTGTTCACATCGATGTAAGACCCCATCACAACATTAATAACCAGGCAGAAGTTGGAGGATATCTCCTGGGTCTTGAAGAGGACTTCTGGGTGCTTAAATAAGCCCGTAAAGGCAGGGGAGGAGGAGACTTCTCCGGTCATTTGTGGTGGAGCTGATCTGGGTACTGGGTGTGATGTGGAGGAGTTTGTTAGCAGAAGTGGCAGCTTTTCTAGCGGCGTGGGACCTGAATGCAATTGTGTCGATCATCAGAGGATCTGGAGGAGAAGAGGCCTTTTTGCCAGTGATCCTCCAACGTATTTAATCTACAACTCTCGCTAGCGGTGTGCTATGTGCATTGTATCCTGCCACTCCTTTAGCTGCAACCAATAGGACCTTACCCAGCATCAGAAATAACCCGATTCATGATCGCTACACTAATAAATATAGTGGCATGGTTAGCCTCCTTGCACATAGAATAGAGCTAGTAGCCGTGGAGAAGCATGCACACCTCCAAAGGGTGTATGGATCGGTTGACTGAAGGATGCAAATTTACATATAATGCTGTCAAAAATGTCCTGCCACTGTGTTAGCAATGAGAATAGAATAGTACGAGGAAAAAGCATGAGCAACAGCTCATTAGGTTTATACTGTAGTCATACAATAGATCCATTACAACTCATAAAAACAGTTTCAGAGCCTTGGTGTGATAATATACGTGATTGGCAAAATATTGGATGTTATGTGCACAATTTCTTCAAACTGTATTCACCGAGAACAAAGGCATACAGTGCTTTGCTAGATAAATACGGCACAGGATGGTATGCTCAGTAGGGCGCAGCGCTTAGCACAGAATGCCCCTCACCTCACGGTGATAAACTGTAAAAAAATGTGGTGTGATCCACATTTAGTCCAACAGTCGTAGAGGTCCGGGAGACCATGAGGAGGTCCTAATCTGATGTGAAGTGGGATCTGTAAAGGGTTATTGGTAATAAAAAGGTGACAGAAAACAGAACAAAACTCACTCTTGCAAGCACTGTGAACCCGGCATCAGTAACATGGGAACATCGTGCCGCCTCAAGGATCCTTGGAAAAAAGAAATACAAGTTCTGAAGAGTAACTGGAGAAGGGGCTCCAAATCTTAAAGAAATCTGTGACCAGGAGGAGATGCTGATAACTGTAGGCTAAGGACTCAAACTGCTATTATATTTAACGATTTATGCATTTAGATTAACCATTCACATCTAAAGTCGCTGTAATTCTTACTTGAGTTGAGGACAGTTAAGTCCCAGTGCAGTCAGAGAGGCATCAGTGACATTACTGCAGCCGGATATGCAGAGGATCTGCAGCTTGTGGCATCCCCGGCACAAACTGACCAGGCCTTCATCTGTAATTTGCTGGTGGTGTCAGACATACAAAAAAACAAATTAGAAGAACATTCAGTCACACAAACCTCTCATCCATTATTAACGTTTGGGGCATTCATTAAAAAAAGCCTTCGGTAAAATGGTTTGTCTTACTGTGCAGGACTGCATGTTGATGGTGGTCAGTTCCGGGCAGTGCTTCTGTAGGTGCTTCAGTGCGCCATCGTCCAGCTGGGTTAAAACAAACATACATTCTATTGAGATCTATAATACTTTATATGTATGTCATGAAATGGTCTTAGTTTAGTGATGCATTTGACTGAAGATTCCTGTGAGCTCTGTAAAAGCCGAGTCAAGGAGGTTTGTTGGAAACGTTTGACAAGCTGGAAGCAAATGAGACTCGAGAAAGAGAAGAAACAAGCACATATCTGCAAGAACTCATTGGTTTTATTTAAACCATTACATAAAGAAAAAAAAGCCAAGGATAAAAGAGCGATAAGTAATCCTGACACCTTGTGGCTAAAATTGGTACAACAGCTTGTCAATCACAACAAATCTGTCGTTTTTAAAGGGTTTGTTGTTACACTGAATTTTTACTTCCACAGGACAGGTCTATGATGTTGTATTCTGTTCTATTTCTGGTCCGCTTCTCTTACTGGCTTCCATGTCAGCAGGCTGCTGCTCTTTTGCCAAAATAAAAACACCAAATGCTGCGCTCTGTGCTGGGAACTCTCATAGACCAGTTCACGCGTGACGTCCGCGCTACATCCGAGTTACGCTGGTAAGCAAAAACAGGACTGTTCTCGTCAACCACCCTGACAAAACGGGTGAATTAGAGCGCGCTTTTAGTTAGTTTATTTTCGAAATATAAACAATGCCTACGACTTGTTGTGCTCCCGGTTGCACACAGAGGCATTCCAAGTCGTCGGATGTACGTTTCTTTCGTTTACCGAAGGACGAAGAAAGAAATGGATCGTTTCTATGAAAAGGATGCAGGCCGACAATCCCGATCGACTCTGGGAGCCTTCGTACCACGACAGAATTTGCAGTCTACACTTCATCTCTGGTAAATACAACTTAATTTTGCAGTAGTCATTGTTCTACTTTAATCATTATATAAATAAAAAATTAGGATATATATTTAAGTAATTAGTGGATGAATGATTTCATTCAATGTGGGTGAATGAATGTGAATGTGTGTGTGTACGTGTACGTGTGGGGGGGGGGGGGGGGGGAGGGAGTGTGGGAGGGAGGTTTTTGGGTTGGTACATTATCTGTGTAAATGTATCCTGTGCTGTGATTTATGCAGATTTAATAAAAAAAAGAATAAAAAAAAAAGAAAGTATTTAGATGTGAGATTTATACTGTCTTGTCCAATATTTTAGGTGAGCCTTCAACAGACGTAAACCATCCCGACTTTCTGCCTGGCTCAGGAACCAGGAAGTAAACGCGGGCTACACTCTGAAACAAAGTAGTTCTGGACCGTACCTCTAGGTCTGAAAGGAGAAAAACGTGACAAAGACATTGTTGATGGAGAGGACCGATTGTTTAAAGCTCCTTTAGGTAATTAGGAAAGAACGTGTGGGAAAAGGGGGAAAAAAATCTGTTCAACAGAATCTGCTACAATTTTTGTGAGGGGTTGAAGTTTACTTTATTGAAAATTAGGATTTGGATGCGTTGTTTGCTATCATTTTACCAAATTTTCAGTAAGATTACAAGACAGCAAGTATCTCACTGGGCCACAATTAACAATAATCCTGAAGCGTCAGAAGACTTAAAATCATTTCTATAGAATTTAGCTGGTTTCTGTTAAATTAATTTAAAATATGTATTTTTTTTCTTCCCACAACCAGATCTGAAATTTAATGAAGGTAATTCACACAAACACTGTACTACAAAAAACACACACAGTATGTGTCATTAAGCGTCTTACCTGCGTGCAGCCTCTGAGGAAAAGTGCTCGTAAACCAGTGCAACCTCTAGCCAGGGCCTCAATACCGTCACGTGTGATCTGGTCACACCAGGACAGATTTAACATCTCCAGCATTCTGCAGCCATCGCTAAAACAACGATTAACATGAAAACAAAAAAAAGGTAAGGGAATCAAATAAAAGGAAAAAAAAAATAGTTTGCGTAACCGTGTGACAAATAAAGTTTACATAACATTTAAGTGTATGAGACTTTTGGGAGGAAGGTGTTAACGTAGGGCTAGGATACACAAATACCTGAGTGCCTTGAGGGAGTGGTTGGTGATGGACACGCAGGAGGTGAGATCTAACTGTTTGAGCTTGGAGCAAAACTTGCTGAGGCTGAGGCAGGTGCTGTCTGTGATCTTGGTGCAGCCGTTCAGGTTGAGCACTTCGATATTTCTGCAGTTCTGAGCAAATGTCCTGGAGAACAGACGGAGCGTCAGAAAGGGAATTTCTCAAGAACTGCTTTATTGGACAAATTAAAGGTCAGAGTGTGGGAGCAGGTGGAAGCCAATAAAATCTACGCAAAGGGCTGACTTGTTTCACACGTCGCTCTTATTCAAACCCTTCAACTGTGTGAAGAACATATTGTACTTCTTTGCAGTGCATTTCAAGGGTTTTCACTCCCCTTTAAACTTTCCCACATATTGTAACAGACATCAATGTATTTTATTGGGATTTTATTTGATATACCAACACAAAGTGGCGCATTATTGCCATGCATTGTCTTTAGCCTCATTAACTGTGATATCTCTGAATTAATCTCCTGAAATCATTTGTCTTCACATGTCAACGAGCAAAAGACAATTCCTATGGGAAATGTAGTCAAGAAAATAAACATGCTGAAGAAGGCGCTCAGGTCAGATGAGACAAACACTTAATTGACCCACATTCGAAAAGCTGAATGTGGGATCAAACTAGCACTGCACATCATCCCCATGGTGAAAACAGGGTGGTGGCAGCATCATGCTGTGGGTGAGCTTTTCTTCAGTAGGGAGAGGAAAGCTGGTTAGCACGGAAGAGGAGACGATGATAGAGGCAGCAGAAATACTTGAAACTTGGAGAGAATTCATCCTCTAGAGCTCCCAAAGTGGGTGTCGGGCCCCCTGGGAGGATCAGGAGAAACCTCTTGGGGGTCCCAACATGATTTGAGGCTGATGAGCTAAAGAGATTAATATCAGTTTTACAAATAAAGAAATACTCAAAGTATAACTGTACAAGACGCTCAACATTCCTTACGGTATTTTAACGAAGGGCAAAGGCTGCACTTTGTTAAAAGTTATTAGAGAAATACTACCTCCTTCTGGCAATTTTACAAATTTATTCTCCTAATATTGACTTTATTCTCATTATTTACCAAAAAAATAAATAAATCCCACTGGCCAAAACGGGGTCACCGGTCTGTGGCACTGTCGCACGCTGAAAAGTTTGGGAATCCCTGTTTTAGAGGGACAACAACCCTAAAGCAACAGCCAGAGCTACAATGACATTCTTTATTTAATGCATATTTATGTCCCATTCAAAGTCCAGGGCTAGATCCAATTGAGAATCTCTAGCTAAACCTAAATGTTCAAAGATATTGTTCTAACTTGAGCCATTTGGCAAGGAAGGAGGGGCAAAAATTTCAGCTCCAGATGTGAAAGGCTGGTAGAAACACACCCGAATAACTTTGCTGTAAGCAGCTGTAAGGAAAGTGTTTTTTTATGGAGTATTTACTGAGCACACATTTTATTTAATTTTGCAAAAAACCTAGAAAACTATACACTTTTTTTTCTTCTATCATAACTATGAACTACTTTATGTTGGTCAGTCACATAAAGCCTCAATAATATACTATTACATGAAATATCAGTGAACAACATGACAAAATACATAACCAGATTGGACAAAGATCAAGAGGCACTAATACTTTTACAAGGCATTGGTAACCTGCTCTTTATAGAAGCAGAAGAGTCCATCATATAAAGCTGTATAAAAAGAGGGTGTTGTTTTTTCGTTTGAGTGAAGTACAAAGTAAACTAAGAGCAAACGTAAATAAATGAGTTCCCAGCAGAAACCCCAGAGACTAAAGAAGTATAAGCTGCTTAAACTTTAAAAATCACACAGAGACAAAAGCAGCAAGTAAACAAACCAAACAAGAGAATGCTTTTATTAAACTATCAAAGCTGAAGTACTCTCATCTCATCAGTGTGTGCCAGAGAGACAATGAGAATCTCACTTCATAGAAGCATCTCCAACGCTCAGACAGCCCCTGAGGCTAAGCTGCCTTAGGAAGCCTCCACACCGCTTCGAAATGTTTTCCACCACTCGGCCCTGAGGGACACAGTGGCAAATAGAGAGAGAGAGGATCAACTGAGACGTCACAGTCAACACCATAGCCTCTTGACCCATCACTAAGCCTTCGGCTGGGTAATGCTACTCAACGAACGCTCACACTTACACATGCGGCAAATACAGGAATGCAGTCACGGATGGTGTCCACATAATAAACACAGAACTCACTTCTATGTCTGTCTGGAAGTTGAACAAGTCGATCTTCTGCCAGTTGCTGCCATCCAGCGCCAGGACATTCCACGCCTGAGAAAAGGGACACCCAGAAACAGACAAGGAAGTGGGTCAGACAGAGGTGGAGAAGGCGAGACAAACCGGTGAAAGCAGAGGGCCAGCCTCGTGGTAAACACTTGGAATTCAGCACCAAGAAAATATTTGCCATTTTCTAATTTTGTTTCGCCTTCTTTATAATTTTTAGAAATACTTTAATTACTTTAATGATCACATTTTCTGCCTTTGGATACACACATATCTCAAACAAATGGCTATAAATAAAAGTTCAACTTAAAAATTATAGTATGATTAGTAATAGTTATGTTACATGAAATGAACTGCTTTATATAAACATTATAATAGACAACCATGTAAGAGACAGACTATAAATTGAAAGTATTTAATTTTTTGACAACTAGCATGTTCAAAAATATTTAAACAGTGTCTTAATAGCTAACCAAAGCTTTAATTTGTGACCTACATGAATCTTTTTTCTGATTTAGGCTCCTCAGCAAATCTTTCTGTCTGAACTCTAGTACGGTCACACCAGATATGCTGATGATGTTAACCATTGTACGATAACTTGGCCCAATGCCCCCTGGAACATCTGATGTGAGGCAAGGTTTGGTTTTTCTGCAGAGCCTGATGTTTCTATTATGTATCCAGTCCAGTTTTCTTACAATTGTCCAATGGTTTCCACCAATGGCATCCTGAACTGTTACCTTCTGGTACAAATGCTTGCAGCAGGAGCTAGATGATATTACATGAACCTTACCACCACTAATAATGGCACCATTATATTGCCTAACTGAAATATGGTAATTTCACCCCTTTGCCTTCTCACATATAGGCAGTTTTGGTCATTTTTCTGCCACCAAACCAAACCATTTGCCACAGATTGAAATGTTGGGGGAGTTTCATACCACCTTTCACAACCAAAGATTTCATATGATTTTCTCTAATCAACTCAGTCTACTGTAGGAAAATATGATGATGAAACTCCACTAAAATATAATCTACCTGCTGGAAGTTGCTCACGAGCATTTTGGTTTCAACAGGGGTCATAATCTATCTTGGGCTGAACCAAAATCAGCTGAATTAATAAAAAAGGTAGGTTGGGATAACAAGGTAAAGTAAAAGTATGAAATGGCGGTACGAACTAGTGAAGAGTTAAACTGACCTCAAGACTGACCAAAAGCTCAACTGTTCATTCCAACAGCTTGTTTGGATACAGAGGAAAACTTAGTGGCGATCAGAATATAGAGTAGTTTTCTCTCCAGATTCTTATTTGACCTCTGAGCTAGGTTACTTTTTCACCAGGAATGCCAGAAAAAGAAATATAACTCTGTACAGACTTGGACCTTCCACCAAGACAATAACCCAACCCTCGAAGCCAAACGGTTAGTGAATATCAATCCTCACAAGTGGTCCCACAAGAAGCTGAGAAGACCTGAGTATCACTGAAAATGTGTGGAGAGAATTAATCCAAGAATGGCTTTATGGAGGCCTTCTAATATTAAAGGGCTGGATAACAATTCAGAAAAGTAGTGACTAAAAAAAATCCCATCTTAGACGTGCTATTATACTTTGTTTTATGTAGATATACAACAAAAATACACTATTACCACAATACAAGCCAAGAAATGCTTCAAATCTGTTGAACCCTTAATGCTTTTCCCATATTTGTAGAAATCACAGAAGATTTTTTTCAGAATTTACAGTAAACTGAAAAACTGACCAGATCTATGCAATCAAAAACCCTCTTTGTACGGGACAAGCATTTTCTGGACGACCCCTTGTAATAAATAAATTACACCCCTATGTCCACTTTTTATGTGTCGCATTTGCACGGGATAACCGAAGCCTGAGATTTACGGACATCTCCCGGATGTGATGTCAACACTCTGCGCATTGTGAACCAGTGTGTTAGTTGGTGTTGTAACTACTTTCAAGGTTTTCTAAACACTCCAATGCAGCCTCCATTCTTCACCAAAGGGAAATAAGAATGCACCCAGGAAACAAAAACCACCTAATTGTGTATTGGATCCTGCCCATTTCTGTCCAAATCACAGAGATGCCTATTCGCATTGGATAAGTAACATCACAGGACTTTGGAGCTTAGCAAATTATAGTAGGTAATTTGCAGGGAAATTTTTACTTTAAATAATTAGTGATATGATCGATTTGCACGAGATTAACAATACAGACCATCTCTGCATTTATTACAGATTGCATGTGGTTCCTAGGTAAAACTAATCCCGTTAGTGTTTTTTTATAGATAATTTAACCATAAACAGCGTGTAGCTTGTAGTACACCATGGCAATGTATTGATTAAGACCAGCGGAGGGCACCTTATTATAAATAGTTAAATTAAATTAAAATCAGATCCAAGCTGTTATAATTCCAGCAAACAAGTTTTTTAATGAATAAGTGCAAGTGTGTACATTGACATAACGGTCTGAAAGATTGTGCTTACCTTTGACACCTGTGCACATCTACAGAGTGTCACCACATCTAGATAGGAGAATATCCTGAAAAGAGAAACAAAAGAGGAGTTGGCATTGTCTTAGGTAAACATTAATTATGATAAAAAAATATATAATTTTTAACTGAAGCTATGGTTAAATGCATGTTCTCCTTAGTGGAAGACAAGAAACCACTGGATAGTACCTTCTAAAACAGGTTTAACAACACCAACAAATTTACATTAGCAATAAGGACAGCTGGGTACTGAATTATGGATGAACAGAATTAAAAAAATGCAAAAAAAAAAAGAAGGTCTTGTTCAACTTTGTGCCATTGTGGGTCAATGACATCACACAAGGTATAAGAAGAAAGGAAAAAAAAAAAAGACAGTTGTCATTACCAGACAATATGGTAGTCAATTGTTTTATGATGTCTGTGATGTCACCAGAGGCACTGGTATCTTAAAAAAATGTTTAGACCATACAAGCACCCAGTGTTTGAACTGAGGGCTGGTAGCCACAGAGAGACGGCTACTGGGTCAACTCAATCCATTAATCTGCCAATGAGTAATCTCTGGCACTCAGACAAGCTGGGCCAAAGACAGGCAGGGGACACACATCCTAACATACATTGTATCTACACATACACGAGGATTCAAATGAATCCAAACACAAACATGTAGCCAGATAGGTTTATAGTCCCCTGATTGCCAGTAATTAAAAGAGCTTGTTCCCTTATTTAAGGAAGAATGTAAAGAAAGTATAGTTTCAACAGAACTGTCACGGTGCCAATATTTAAACTACAGCTGGAGTCAGAACGCCCATTGAAACCCCCTGAACGCAAGCTGTCCATTGTTAGTGCAGACAAAGGCTGTGTGATTTGATGTGTGTTGGGCCGGGGCATGTTCAGACATGTCTATGTAATCTATACCAGACACGCAATATAGCATTGCTCCTTGTTCACATGCTCACTTTCACACTAACAGGAACATGCAAACAATCACAGGGGTGGCTGACCCATCAAGCTCTTTTAATAACTGGTTAATGGCCGTGACACTGATCATTGATAGACTTCCTGTATTAATCAAATGCCATCAGACTTTCCATTAAGTGTATGAGAGAAGCTTTTTACCACCCACATAATTCAGTTATTAAACACTAAAAGGAAAACAATCAATCAGATGCACAGAATATTGTCCGTTCTCCTAAACTGTCTAAACTGCGTTAATAAATAGTCAAATTTCGTATCATCTCAGTATTGCCCCGCTAATCTGTGAAGGCCTCAGAGGCTTGTTAGATAACATAAGAGAACAAACAGCCTCACGAAGACCAAGGAACACAGCAGACAGGTCGGGGAGAAAGTTACAAAGGAGTTTGACAAAGGATGAGGTTATAAAACAATATTTAGCTTTGGACACCTGACAAAGCACAGCTGAACCCAGCATCGGAAAATAAAGGATGAATCCGCGAAGATGCCACGAGGCTTCGACAAAATGTGAAAAAGTTCAAGGGGTAGGAAAACTTTTGCAGCACTCTGACAGTGAATGACGGTAGTAGAAACAGATAACAGAAGTAGAAACACAGTACAGCTGGATTTACAGGAACAGCACCCTGACATCTTTAATAATGGGTTTTTCTAGCTCGTTGCACAGTAGAAAGCACTAATCCAGAGATTCAATGGGGGAAAATAAACTAATATTCTTTGATTGCTCTGTTAAATCGTGCCCTTTTTGCTCTATATTTCAGACAGGCTCTTATTTGATACAAAAAAAACCAAAAGAAAACGAACACCTGACCCTTGAAGCATGGCTAGATAACAGCGAGTACAGCTTTCGGCGCAGTTTGAGGCTGGTTGCTACAGTAACGGCTCACACAATAATTCGGGTGCTGCTGGTGGGGAGCCTGCTGACTCAGCGCTTCTGCGTAAGGAGACCCTGAATGGCTCCAAACTCTCTCCGAGGCTCCTCTGTCAGACATGGTTCTTGGATATCACAGCTGTTTTTCACAGTTTATATGCCCGGCGCGCAGGCCTACATAAACAGCCGTTTGTCATGCACCAGCAGAGAGGCCGAGGAACAAGAAAACAAAGCACAGAACTCAGCCACATGCACAGTGCACTGGAGCCCCAACGCTTTAGAAATTAGCCCTTTCCAGACTGATGGATGACAATAACTTGGTTTCTCATCAGTTGTTTGGATTTCTATAGATCAAGGTGTGAGGTGTTCCTTTTTCAGATCTACTTCATACTGCCAGACATGGATACCTTCACAAACACAAGAGAATCCATCTTGTCCCACCTCAACCGTTCAAGGCCGACCCAAAACGGTTTGGTCGGCCAATCGTGTTGCAGTATTATAGTTTAAGGCTGGATACGCAGCAGCTCGGAAAGTTCTGCTGAAGGTCCCTCCTTTCACCGTAAGGACTGGATGAGAGCAGACCCAGTATTGATGATGTGCAGAACGGAGAGTGCTACACGTTAATCTGGCTCGCAAGGTTATGACTGTACAGGTTTGGCAGCAAAAACCCTGGATGGAGCTAGGTAAGATGAAAAAACTGTTCTGAATTATAATAATACATTATTTAATAAAGGAGGGCAATAATATTTCACATATTTTAAAGTTGTTTGTTTCCCTTCATAGATTGAGTAATTGATTGACTACTACTCGTATTTACTCGGGTTACCTTTGTAGTCCAATCTGTAAGGGAAGCAAATACTTTCTACAGTCTGTAGATCCATTAATGGAAAACCTCGGCCTTGCACTTTTTAAAACCATCAGCAGGCTTTTGGGCATAATTCTATCTGGATATTTCACCGCTCTTATTATCAGATATATTAAAGCAGAATTAAAATTGGATTGTTTCCTGGCTTTTAGACCCAATTAATACATTTGCAAAAGAGTTCAGGTCAGGGCTGTTCAACAGCCTTAATATTAGCATGCTTTTGTCCATTCCAAAACAGTTTTTATTTATGTTTGGGATCAGCGTCTTGTTGGGATGTCCTTGTTTTAACCATCTGATTCAAGCCGTCACCCTCAAAGCAAGGGCAATTGGTTAGAATGATAAAAAACAACACAGGCACAACCAAGGCCTGAAACACCAGAGTCCACAGTGAGTTGAACGTCAACATGTAGGTAAAAAGACAGCAACTAAGAAAACAAATACCTTCAAGCTCAACTCAGATAAAAAGTCAGTACTTTTTAGAGCCATCTTTTGCAGCAATTACAGCTGCAAGTAGCTCTGGATCGGTCTTAATGAGCTCACCACATCCTGCTTCTAGGATTTTCGCCAGTTTCTCAAAGCTAAATTGCTTCAGCTCCTTCATGTTGTATGTTTTTTTTCCACTTGTGAAAAGCGATCTTCAAGTCTAACCACAGGTTCTCAATTAGATTTAGGTCTGGACTTTGACAAGGCCATTCCAACACATTAAATGCCTCCCCTTAAACCACTCTAGTGGTTATTTAGCGGTACGTTTCGGGTCACTGTCCTGTTGGAAGGTGAACTGCCGTCCCAGTCTCACATCAGTCAGACTGACAGGTTTTGCTCAAGAATATCCCCGTATTTAGCACCATCCATCTTTCCCCCTGCTGTTGAGCAACATCCCCACAGCATGATGCTGCCTCCACCATGTTCCACTGTGGGGATGGTGTTCTTTTGCTGATTGGTTGTGTTGGGTTTCAGCCAGACAGTGTATTCCTTGGTGGCCGGAAAGTTCGACTGTAGTCTTATCTGACCAGAGCACCTTGCGCCGTGCATTTTGGGAGTCGCCCATGTGCCTTTTGGCAAACTCATAACCTGTGTTAGAGATTATGAGATTACAGAGACTGGACTGCAGGATCGATTACCATGGAGATTACAGATAAATGGACTCTGGAGGCACAGAATCTGACATACTTAGATTGCACAGAATGACTGATTAGGGGAAGATGTGTCAGCTAGGACACATCTGCGTTATAGTATGTGATGAACGGAACACTGATATCATATTGTGCACGCTCCTGAATGGGTGGACACAATGGGTCCTACATAGTGTCTGTGGGAGGAATGTATGGGGCTCCCTGGCGTCCGGAAATCTGCCCATCGCGTTGTTGTCTATGAGAGCTCAGTACTGAAGCTGTAAACATTCCTCTGCCTTTTAGATTAAATATGGTAAAATATAGTATTTTTATTACTACCGAAGTCTACAATAGAAACACCACATTATTCAGAAAAAGAACCTGGGGTGGCCGCAACCAGGTGAATTCTTTAACACCTGTCCTCTTATTTTTAACACTAAGCAATGTTTTTTTTCCTCGCCACTCTTCCATAAAGCCCAGCTCTATAGCACAGGGGTTCCCAAACTTTTTCAGCCGCGCACCCCCTTCAGTGTCCCAACTGGCTTGGCGCACCCCCTCCCCCCCCCCCCCCCCCACCCCACCCCACCACAAAAAAAGAAAAAATTCTGTTGCAGTTACATCAATTCAACCATCTTAACAAAAGTTGTGGGAATAAAATTAGAACATAATTTGAGTTAAACTGCAATAAAGTTGCAACATCCACAACAGAGTCCTGAGGCTTTTGCAGGTGCATCAGTGGCTCAGCCTGGAGCGAGAGAAAGAAAGAGACGCCCAGATCGGCCACACCTCCACAACCTGAAATGTCTCTGAAGCAAAGGATTAAACTGATGATCTACCCGTGTGTTGTTCTCACTTTTTTTGTGCACCAGCTTCTTAATCTGAGTCACAATTTACAAACACGAAGAACTTTGATTTGTGTCCGATGACGCGCGCGCTCGAGAGAGAGAGACAGAGAGAGAACTGCAGACCAGAGTAACAATAACAGAGCGCTCCATAAATATGTTATTAATCAGAGAAAAAAAACTTTTACAGCGGCTACATTCAGCAGGTAAACACGCCCAGGGCAACACACCTCAGCTCCCCTCAGCCCCACCGCTGGTTTGTCCCTGTCTGAATATGCGCTAAAACCGCATCTGTAAAATGAACTGCGCCTGTCTGACTCTCAATGAAACGTATTGCAGCTCTGTGCGTGAAGAGTCAATAAATCGCGGAGTCTGCAGCGGGGGGTGGGCGAGTCATGCGCGTCAGTGCTGGTAGAGGTTCAGAGTCACCCCAACAGGAGCAGCGCTGGTTGGAGGCACTGGGCGATCGAAAGAGAGACTGGTCGCTCAATTTAAGCTTGTAAAAACTTTTGGCCCGAATTCAATTGTCCCTCTACTGACGTACACGACGTGAAGCGAGGAAAGAGTTGGAGAGACATTTGTCAATGGTTTGCAATTCACTCACCTGTTGCCTCCGATTCCCTGGTTTCAGCCAACTGAGCATATTTGCGAGAATGAATGAAATAGAGGGCACAAGCTGCTTCTTCTACGCATTGAGGCACAATGCGTAGAAGAAGATAAATTCATATTACGATGAAGTGTAGAACAACACTTTTTAAAATAAACAGATTTTCATGTCAATAAATTTTATTTATTTATTAAATTTGCTGTTTTCATTTTTGTTTCCACAAAGGAAATGATTATTTACACGTCTTTGTGGTGTGGGGGAAAAAACACTGTCAAACCGCCATTACAGATTTCAGCTCGCGCACCCCCTAGTGGCAGCTCCACACTTTGGGAATCCCTGCTATAGCACATATGGCTAGGGGTGTCCCGAAACCAGTTTTTTCCACACTGAGTACAAGTACGAGTACTTCAGTTTAAATACTTGCCGATTCTAAGTACCGATACCGAGTACTTAATAAATTGGTACTTACAGATCACAAATAACTCAACAATATCATTGACCACTGAAAACGACTGACCATCAAGGGCGATGAATTTGGTTAGACCTTCAGTTATCTTCTCTCCTTTTTCTTTTGGAGGGTCATCAAACAACCTCTTGGTGTATAGCACCACTACCTGGTATAGAGTGGTATCTAGCCTTTGAGTTGCAGCGTAGCTCAGCCCAGTAGGAAAATTGGTATCGGTTCAGAGTATCGGGTCGCTTTTACAAGTACGAGTATGAGTACTTGACGCTGGTATCGGGACACCACTACATAAATAAATAAATAGAACATCATTGATCTCACAATGGAGAAATTCACTTCTGCATTTTAACCCATCCCCTTGGGGAGCAGTGGGCTGCCACTGTGCAGCGCCCGGGCAGCAATCTGGGGTTAAGGGTCTTGCTCAGGGACCCAAGAGTGCCGGCTGTGGGGATCGAACCGGGTACTTGCAACCTTCTCAGAGCGCTAACCACTAGGCCACCACTCCCCATATGACTCTTATATCCCGGTCCCGCATGACTCCAAACCTTCTCTGACCGTTCCCGCTTGATCCAGAGAAATCCCCGACCTGTCGCCCGAGGGACCCCAACGGGTCCCGGTTTTAATATGGTGCCTGAATACGAGTTTTCTTTGAATTTTTCTTCAGCGCTCCAAGGCTGAGCGACATGTGATTGACAGGCACTGAAAGGCCGCAGGGAAAAATTAGCTCAAAAAACAGATCAGGTTATGGTGTATGTTGGGCTGTTTATAAAATGTTCTTTAACAATGGTGATAGTTAAATATCAGTGTTAATAATACTTAATTATTTTTAGTTTTTAGTAATGCGAATAACTAACACATGATATACTTCATCATGTGACAAGCTTAAGATGCTTTTTAACCTCCTCTTGTAAAAAATAATTTCTTTAATTCGTTTCATTGTATTTATCAGATTATTTGTTTGTTATATTTATTACAGAATTAACAAGTGTATAGAAATAAAGAAGACGAGCTTATTGCTGTTCTTCTACCTCTTATAAACAAAAGTCAGCTATATAAAAAGTCCAGGCTGTTAAATATTAAAATAAATTATAAGGGTGAACAAGAAACAATATAGAGGCTATAACAAATTTGTCATGTTACCAAAACCAAAGAACTATAGTCACAAACTTGGCTACAACAAGACCGGTCTTACAAAATGAACTAGGCTATCAAAGCTTTTAGCCTAAGCATTTATTTATCAAACACCTGAGTGTTTGAAGTACTTCACGAGTTTTTTTTTGAACTGATCAGCAACTCAGCCAGCTCTGGCGTCTTCTCTAACACTTTATCAGCAAAAGCACTGGAGAGCATGACATTTAGAATGTGCGCACTGCAGTTCAGCCTCGTGTATCCACGCAGAGCTGCCACAATGTTGGCACTACGATCAGTAACAAATACCACCCGAGTACGTAGAAAGCAGCAATGAATCAACTCTTGCTAGATCTCACGGGATCGGGCGGGATTCTCATTTTCTCTCATTTCTCTTCACCAACTTGGACTATTTTTTTTTTTTGCAGATCCAACACATAAAGTAAGATTTAAAAAATGTTTGAATTACAGGTTGGAATGTAATAAAATAGGTAAAAAGTCAAGTGGGATGAATAGTTTTGCAAGGCACTTTTTTGGCCACAGGGGATGAATTTTTAGACGAGCCACAGTAAAGCTTTCAAACCCAAGTAAAACGCCAAGCATGGTGGAGTTATCACTCAGAGGATCTGTGTTTCTGCTAGTTGCATTGAGTGGCTACCATACTATCTCCAAATCCTACAACTTTACCTCATAAAGCTGGATGATTGAAACTTTATCACAATTGGGTGTTCCGACAGGACAATGATTTCAAACACAAATCCAAACTGGTTTAGTAATAGATAAAGCTGATCAACATAAAGGGTGTGGAAAGGCCACATCACTTTTTCAAACCCATGGACTATGCTTACAAGCCCTGTTGGTGCCAAGAAATCAACCAATTTCATTAATGAGCTATCGCCACCAATTCGGATACGGAGACCAGTTGAATATTTTGCTTTTTAGGCTTTTAGGCTTTTTGATACCCACAGAATTTGAGTGGGTTCTCGACAAGTTGCTGTTGTAGAGTTATCCAAATATTACCGGGGGGTGTATAACCATTATTGGCCTGTGAGTATAATTTTTTACTCTGTGCTGAATATAGAAAATCCACAATAAAATTAAACTGGTGCACCCAGTTCCAATTTAAAATTATTTAATGAAGTCAATAGTTGCATCATCATTCCACCATGTAATAAAAGTTTAAATGTTAGTTTATAAGCTAGGGCTGGACGATAATTCAATATCGATGGATAGACGTATATCGATGATAGAAAAACAGGTCAATAAAAAGTTCAATAGAATTAAAGTTTTCCTTCCTTTTGTATTTTAGCCATGTACGTTAATATTACAGTCATTACATCCTCCCAACCAATCACAAATGTAGACCCCAGGACCGCACAGTCACCAAGCTCCGCCCCCTTCAAAGAGTTCAGAGAGCACGCTTTGTTCTTTTTTTAAAACTTGCAGTTCTGGTAAAAATTTGGTTGAATAAAGGGTTGAGTTTGAATTCAGTGTTTGTGTGTTCTGTATCTAAAAATTGGTTGCTAAGCAACAGCATAAAATGGCTAGGGCTGCACTTAAAATATATGTTTTGAATTTGTTGATAATTACCTATATCGATCAATATGATTTCTGTTTTATCAATATGCTTTTTTTCCTATATCGTCCAGCCCTGTTAGAACCTCTAAATCTGTCTGTAACCTTCTCACTGGCACTGTGCTTACATTCAGCAGTTTAGCAAGTTTTTGACAAATATTTAAATGTGTATTTGTAAACTTCTTACATTAAACTCCAGTATGAAAATGCAGCACAGGTAGTCATCTGAAGACCTTTACAGCATTTTTTTACAAGAATAGTTGCACAGCAAATGTCCACACAACCATCTTATCCAGACTTTTCCATTCTGGTCATAATTTCTTAACAGTTTAACATTATAAGTATGGGTGGGACGCGATTAAAATTTTTAATCGCGATTAATCGCATGGCTGTGAAATTAATTAATCAAATTAATCGCATTTTAATCGCATACTTGGAAACAGCAGGAAGTAACTTTTTCCACATGGATTTTGAATGACAACACATAAGCTTAATAAACAAAATATTGTTTGTTTATTTTTTTAAAGAAATATCAACAGGCCAGTGCAAATTTTAAAGTTCAACATATTTAGGAACGCTAAACTCAGCTTAATAGAGTAGAGCTTAATACTGCTTTTTAAACGCAAAAATGCAATACTCTCAAGTACATTCAGAACAAAAAGCCTCTGAGGCTTTAACACAATTCGTGGATTTATCAACAGTTCAACTGTTTACAAAAAATAAGTCAGAAATTCAATGAAATTCAGTCCAACTCTTTATAACATTGGCCATTCAGACAGTTCAGTTCAACATAAAGTGACAGTGATTGACCTCCAATTTTTCCCATTTGAAACACAACTGGCCAACTGGCCTCAGGATACACATTTAACTGATTACTTCCTCTCTTTCAGCCAGTTGCTGAGACATACTAGCCTGTTCACATTTTCGGAGCTCAGGGCTGCCCTCTTCTTTTGAACTATATTACCTGCCAGGGAGAATAATCTTTCGCAGGGTACCGAAGTGGCAGGGCTGCCTAGATACTTGCGGGCCAGGACAGAGAGCTGTGGATGGGCTCTCTCATGAGTGGACCACCACTGCAGTGGGCAGTCTCTCTCACTGATGGTAGGCTCTGCCTTGTAGCGGGCCAAGGCTCCTTTGGGCCCATCTTCATCCTCTGAGTCAGAGTCGGAATTATACAGCAGGAGGCTCCTCTTCCTTGCTGGCTCCTCTGTGCGTTCCGGAGTGGCTCTGCCTGGTTGTTGTTGCACCAGTGCCTCAATGCTGGTCCACACCTCTCCTCGCTCTCCTCTTGGTAGACACTTTAGGTCCTAAAGATCAGTAAAAGAATCAGGTTTGTGGTCACATTAATCAGAGATTTACAGAGTACAAGCTGGATGAAATTCATTAGTATACATGGTTTCCATCATCCAGAATCTCCTCTACTGGTTGTGCCTATGGTCAAGTCTAAACTGTCCAAATTAGAACTGCCCCAACAGCATCTTGTTTTAAAAAGAAATTAAAAATAGCATTATTCTCATCTGCCTTTGGTAATAGTTGGTTAATTATCTTCAATCCATAAAACAACATGGATTATTTTTTTCTGTTTTCATTTTTTTTACTCTTTAGCACATTGAATGACAATTATGTATGATAATGTGCTATACAAGTCATGTTGATGTTGTTATTCCATAAGAGAGGGGAGGGGAGGGGGCCGAGGAAATAAAAGAGTCATAAGCAATAAAAGAGAAAAATAAAGAAGACCATTACACACCTTAAAGCGAGGGTCGAGTGCTGTAGCCACTTGTAGAAATCTGTAATTTAGGGCATCCTCACGCTGAGACAGGTCCTTTTCAAAAGCAGCCTTGAACTTCACCACATAGGCTGGGTCATCATCTGAGGCCTTCATGGTGCGGGTCAGGTGGCGGAGAGCAGGCAACACAACTGAGCATGACACATAATTCTCACCCCCAAGGAGCTCTGTCACGTCTCTGCAGAGGATAGTTAATCACTCAATCAATATCATTTATATAGCACATTTTACACTACTGTGATTCAATGTGCTAAAGAGCAGAGAAAGACAAGAAAGAATGGTATTGCAATTGTCAACTCTACAGGTAAATAAAGCATGGATTAATTTCTGCAAACTCTGTTTACATACAGCATTTTTAATTTATGCAACGTTCCTAGGTGCCAAAACGTTGATTACAGTGACACATTATTTTGCCATTTAATATTGGATTAAAAACTTTATACAATAGTCATAGTGATATTAATAATATTCAGTACAATACATTTTGGAAAGGCAATTTAAATTATACAGGACTCTCATAGTCAAGTCATAACGTTTTTAATCCCATTAATGAACGTTGATGAGTATTTACCTGCATGGGGAAAGTAGGGTTTCGAGCCTCTGCAGTCTGTCCCATTCTGCTGCATTCAACATGGTGAGCTTGTGCTTCTGTTTGGCGAGCGTAGCCTTAACAGCATCTTGGTTTTTCAGCAGACGAGAGACCATCAACAGGGTGGAATTCCACCTAGTGGGAACGTCCTGTATCAGTGGCTCGTTGTCTTGGCCCAGTTGTGTTTGTTCGTTGTGCAGTTCCTCTGTGTTTGAGGGGCTGTGTTTAAAATGCCCAACTATCTTACGACATCTCGCCAGTGTGGCTGTGAACCCGCTGTCACTAAGACAAACTGTGATCGTCCTCTGTAACATGTGAGCAACACACGGGATGTGCTGAAATGTGAGCTGTCTCATTGCAGCGATCATGGTACGGGCACTATCTGTTCCGATTGTGGTGACTTTCTGTGTGATTTCCCAGGCCTCCGTCACAGACTCAAAATCTTCTGCCACGTTTTCAGCAAAGTGCCTCGTGGTTATCTTCTTGATGGTTAAGGCAAACGAGTGAAGGCGCCACTTGTTGTCAATAAAGTGTGCGGTCACGCCGAGGTAATTTGCGTTGCTGACTGAGGTCCAGTGATCTCCAGTAATAGCGACGCATTCGGCTTTCTTCAACAAATTCTCCTTCTCCCCCTTTTCACTGTCGTAGAGCTGCTGGATCCTCTTTGTCACCGTTTTTCTACATGGCAGCTCATACGTGGGGTCAGACAGGGCAATCTGAAGAATCTTTTCCAGCCCCTTATCTTCTACCACAGCAATGGGTCTGCAGTCGAGAGCCGCCCAGTAAGCCAGCGCGTTGGTCATTTTCTCGGCCTTGGTCTTGCTTACCCTGCCCTTGAAGCCAGTCAGCTGGTGTAGTGTGGGTTGTTTCGTCTTCCTCCCAGTTGGGCTAGCTTCCACGCTAGTATCTGCCAAGCTAGCTGCTACATGCTTTGCGTTCAGGTGATATTTGAGGCTTGATACGCTGCGGTGATAGGCGAATTCCTTGTTGCATAATTTACATATGACCGCGCTCTTATCGACTCTTCCCTCCTGTATTTTAAAACAAAATTTCCCCTGCAAAGGACCAACTAAAATGATTTCATCTGCTTCGTCTAATTCTTCCATGGTTGTCTCTCCTTCTAGTTAAAAGCAACTTTCTTCTCTGTTCTTCTTCTTCAGTTTCCGTCCGACGGTATTCTGGCCATAGTTCTAATGCTGCCCCCACAGGTGAAATAATTACTTGGGTGAAATCCCAAACGACTTCCAGGAGACTGTGGTGTGCGATTAAAATGCGTTAATTTTTTTAACGCGTTAATATTTGTGTGATTAATTAATCGAAATTAACGCGTTAATGTCCCAGCCTTAATTATAAGCAAACAGTGAAACTGACAATTTGCCGGCTACATTTGCTTTACATTAGTGTGCATTTAACACAAGATGGAAATAGCAGTTTTGCGGCCGATTTCCAATCACACGTCTCTGTGAAGCTCTGACCTTACAAAACCGTTCGTCTTTGAGAACTACTATTTACAGTGTTCAAAAGATTTGGTTCTAGGCTTCCTGCCATTAATCAATTATGAATATTAGGAGCCAAGGTAGACTGCAAAGTGGAACAACTGGTAGCACTGCTGCCCATTGCAGTAAGAAGGTCCTGGGTTACAATCCTAGTGAGGGGTTTTTCTTCATGGAGTTTGACGATTCTCTCTGTGCATGAGTGGATTCTTTCTGGGTACTCCAGCTTCCTCCAACAGTCCGAAAACATAACTGTTGGGTCAATTGCTGTCTTTAAATTACCCTTAGGTGTGAGTCTGGTTACATGGTTGTTTGTCCTGTGTGCTGTGTGTCTCTGTGTTATCCAGGGTGTTGCCCAATGACCACTGGAGATGGGCACCAGCCCCCCGGGACCCTAGAAGGACAAGTGGGTATAAACAATGGATGGAGCGGAGGCAACTTTACCTTTGCTCCCGAGAGAGCAGTTCTTATAAAACTGAGTTCTAAAAAGAGCATTACTACAGTACACAGAAGTCCCCACATGAACTCCTAAGGCTGCAGTGGGCCAGGATTCTGTACATTTCATATATTGTTTTGCTGGGACGCACCTAAACAATATAAAGTTATCAGCAGGCTCCTCCAAAAGGAGAAAAACATGCCAGACCCTCGTTCACCTCTGCCTTAGAGAACACAGACCCTAACGAAATTTCCAAGTGGGGAAAGAAAAAAAACGTTTGCTGTGATACATTCAGTCTTCCTGTTCTTTGTGTGAATTGGCGTTTCAGGCAGCTCCATTCTGTAAGCAAAAAGATTCAGTAGGACACCACAAAAACTTAAACTGTAGATAGCGACGGAGCAAAATGACCAGGGTCGACTTAAGTCTAGCTACTCCAGCTAACATGCCTCCTCACAAAATACTTTTCTTTCAAACTATTTCTTGCAGGCTTTGTGCTTTCTCTGGCTTTCTTTGTGTTGTCTCTGCTGGGATCACTGTGGATCATGTGTTTTCAGTTTCCGTCATCCTGCTGATTTCACAAGCTGATTGGTTGTCGCATTTCCAGCAAGGCGGAAATTTACTTCGTTTTTAATGTCTTGGGGAGATTTTCATGACTTTCTATCATTAGTTTAATATTCATCCCTATGAGTCCTGTGATTAAAAGTATAAGACGACAGCAGCAGCAGTACACAAAGAGATAGATAGATAGATAGATAGATAGATAGATAGATAGATAGATAGATAGAGAGATAGAGAGATAGAGAGATAGATAGATAGATAGATAGATAGATAGATAGATAGATAGATAGATAGATAGATAGATAGATAGATAGATAGAGAAATTGGTCCAGCCAAACCACAATCAATGGTTTATAGACAAGATTCACTGCTGTCACAATGAGTCCTCCTCACAGCTGATGTTGTGTAACTGTCTCAATATGACACATGTGACAGTGGGTCATGGGTTGCAGCTGGAGAGCGCTCGCTGCTCTTTCCAACCAGTGAAAGTGTGATGGTGCTAATGGGTGGACTTGTAGCCTCTTTGGAGTGCAGATGGAGCAGCAGAGGAGCACAGCACTGCGGAATTCCCCACAAGCTAAGACAAACTATTTATAGCATACACACACACACACACACACACACACACACACACACACACACACACACACACACACACGGATGCACACACACACATGGATATACAGCCTACATAGGCCTCAGGAGTGTTTCACGCATGCACACGCAATCTAGCATCGCTCAAGCACCAAAATAACAGCAGCCTTTCAGGGGAGGTCCCTGCAGGTGCGCCTCTTTCCGCGATGTAACCCTGTGAGGATGAGCATGCGTGGCGCCGTGCATTATGCCAGATTTGTGGCATGTGTGCAGCTGGTGTGCAACATAATATTGGTCTGTGGGTCACACGTTCAACAATTTCCAGGCCAAGGGGCTGACACAGATCATATGAAGCACACAAACGAGCACCTCAAGGCAAATTCGGCAGAAGCACAATCCTGACCTACGCCTTCGATCAAGTGCATTTGTGATGTTGAGCGTGAGAGATTGCGTTAATGCTGCGTTTTCAGCCCTACCTGAGAAGAAGCTCTTTGGGGAGCTTCTTGTTAATCGGGGCTTCGTCGCTGTTGGAGAACACCTGCAGAGACACAAGACAAACAACAATAACAGTAAGTGGATTGTAGGTTTAATAAGCTGATAAACATGCAAGCGAATCCAAGCTCCATGAGGGCATAAAAAAACGGCAAAAGCCAAGACTGTTTATTGTTTTATTCATGTCGAACATGAGCAGAAACAGAGACCTGCAACTTGTTTACACTGGCCATCCAAAACGGAGCCATTACAGCTTTAACTTATGGTAGTAAAAACACACCAGAGACACATTTGGCCTCTCATGTCCACTCCCTGCAAGATTACAATTTTGTCAGCCTGGTCAGCTTGTTGGCATGCTTATCTTAATTAGCCTACTCGCTGGATGTCTGGCCATCTGCTGAGTGGCACACACACACACTCACACACGGGCCGACACACTCGTAGGGTATTCAAGCCCGATCATTCTGGGTGAAGAACAGCCTCAGAACGTTCCCGATCGAGTTGGGCTATGAATTTAGATGAGGGCAAAGCACCCAGAATCCCAGCTCCTCTGCAGGCACTCGCGCATCCTGTCGGCGACACACTTGTATCCTAAAGGAGTCAGCAAGTGTATCTAATGTGGAGGACTCCCTGCTGTGTCGCATGCAAACAGGAAAACAAAGGGAAGCGGCGTCATCGCGGCGCATGGAACAGCGAGGGTGGATGCGGGGAGCATACATAACCTCTTTAAAACAGAGAGCAGTGAAGGAAAGAGAGGGGAGAGAGGAATGAAAGAGGAAGAAGAGATAGGAAAAAAAAAAAAAAACCAACTGCAGTGGAGGACCAGAGAAAGACAAACAAGGATGCAAATAGTTTGTCAAAAGGACAAAAGTGAAAGAAGAACCTGGAGACAAATGAGGAAACGAAGGCTAGAGTTTGTGAGGTCAGAGAGACAAAAGAAAGGGAGTTGTCCTGTTTGGTTTCAGCAAATTATTAACCAAACTGGTTTGAATGTTAACGGCTCTTCTATGGTAACGACAAAAGGGGCAACGATGCTCGAAATATCTGAGCGCACTTGAGGTGTTTCAGCGTAGCTCACACCTCTGCCACTGCATAAAGCCCTGTAACATCTTCGATGCGGCCAAAGCGTCTTATTACACCAAATATACACGTGGCAAACACTGCAGTGTGCCGGTATAAAGGTGTCAGACCATTTCAAGCTCCTGCGCTTCAACCATTTCAAGGTTCTGCTCGTCATTATGCCAGGGCAAGCAATTCAGCCCCGGTCCCTCTGTGACCTATAAATAAAATCCGGTGCAACTAACTGCCTTCAGAAGTCACATTATTAGTAACCAGGGTCCAGTTGTGTGTAATTTAATCTCAGTATAAATGTAGCTGTTCTCGGGAAGATATCCGCTACAGAACATTAGTGAACAAACAGCATGATTAAGCAAAACAGCTGACAGCTTCAGTCCCTTACAGTATATAATAACAAAGGATGCAGTTATTTTTTTCCTGTGAAACAGAGGCTAAATCAGTTCATGTCAATATAGCCCATACAAGAGACATAAACGTGAGCAGGATGCCAAATTAGTGGTTTTAGGCACGACCGAACATCGGTAGTACACTCGCCGATTACCGCATGATGGAAAAGTGCTTCCAATACAATCCCTGGTATGGGTGAAGCATGCATCAACAGGCAACTCCATTGCATTAGGAGCAGTGGCAATGTAAGGCAAATTTGAGACACAAGTCTACAGGGGGTCAACATCCCGTGGAGTAATGTTCTGCAAATTGTCTGAAAAGGATAGGAGAGTAACACAACTGCTTAGCCTTTCCACCTAAAGCCTGAGCTAGTTGAGAATTACTTAGAAAAGCAGCCAAAAGGCCAGTGGTAACTCTGGAGGAGCTGCAGAGATCCACAGCTCAAATGGCAGAATCTGGTCTTTATCAAAGAGTTGGAAGTAGAAAGACATTATCAAATGAAATCCTTCACAAATCCCGCTTTTGAATTTTTTTTACCTACATTTATATGTGCCGACAGTGGCGCAAGGATTTAGGGAGTTTGTCCTGCGACTGCCATGTTGCTGGTTCGATCCCCCGCGTCGACCGTCTCAGTCTCTGTGTCCTTGGGCGAATTGCCTGCTGGCGGAGATCCGAGGGCCGAGGCGCTGTTGTGTGGCAGCCTCGCCTGTCAGTCTGCCCCAGGGCAGCTGTGGCTACTAGCATAGCTCACCACCGTCAGGGTGTGAATGACTAAGCGCTTTGGGGTCATTGGACTAGTTTAAGCGCTACGCAAGCCGTTTACCATTTTACATTTAAAGTACTTTGTGTGGTAGAAAACAAACGGCGTGCACATCATCCCAGAACTCACAATCTCCGTCATGAACTGTTGGGACGGGAACATCATGCTATAGGGGTGCTTCTCTTCCGTGGGTGACAGGGAAACTGGACAAAGTTTAAGGAAAAAAAGATGGATGGTAAAAAAAAAAAATGGTAAAATGGCTTGTACTTGTATAGCGCTTTTAACTAGTCTGACTACCTCCAGTGCCACTATCGCCCCATGGGATATAGGGCCAAACTGTTAGACGCTGCTAAATAAAAGAGACTTGTGGCAGAGGTTGCAGCATTTAAACACCCTAAACCAACCAAAACAACGTAAAGTTTTACCATGAACGAGAATCTTTGTAGAAAGACTTGAAAACTGAAGCTCACAAACTGTATTCATCCAGTCTGACAGGTAAAGGAATAGATGCACAAAGCCAGTAGAGACAGGGGGTATCATTTTGCAGGGCACTGTATATCGCTTTTTGTCGTACGGTGTTTTCAACAGTCTAACCATCCCCCAGTGGAGATGATTAATAGAGCAGCACACTGAAAACACTTTTTCTACAAGTCTATATAATCAGATCCAGAGGACTTCAGCAGACAGGTCTCTGCAGAACTCCCTCTATCACGCTTTCATGACACAGTGGCAATACAAAAGTCCTATCATCATTAAAGGTTCATGACAGCCTGGTGAGAATGAGAAAATTAACTCCCGAACAAGTCTCAGTGCAGTTAGGAGCAAGCTCTCGTTCGCAGATTAAATAAAGATTAAACTATATGCTCCTGATTCCTCTAGCATCCGCAGAGGAAACCAGGTGCTGAGAATCCCCTTGTTATTACCACCCTTACAGTCTGAAAAGGTGATGGCAGTATCATGCTGAGGAGGTCGTTTTCTGTGACACGTCAGAACAGAATAACGAAAATATGGAGAACTGGAGAAAAAGCTCAAGATCTCAGGCTGGCGTTGAGATTAATACCCCAACAAAACACAGCAATCACAAAGCAGAGATGCAGCTTCGTAAGGAGAGTCCTGAAGTGATCCAGAATATTCTGGAACGTCGCTGGAGTATTGGTGTAAACTGATGCATTCAGCTGCTTGCAGCTGACCAAGATAAAATTTCCATAAACAAATCCAGAAATGTTACAGGAACCTAAGAGGAACTGAAGTTGCTGCTGCAGCTTAAAGCTTGTTGGTTATAAGATGAAATTTGGAAACTGTGAATCTTTAATGTCCTTAAATTAAATAGGGGAGTACTGAATCTGTCAAAAAAAAGGACCACGCAGAGAAAAATGTCTCCAAGAACATCCTTAAAAGTAGGCTCCACGTAAAACCACCTCTGTCACACATGACTCATCTTGGACCAGACTTATAAACTGAAAATTTAATTCAGTTTATTTGTATAGATCTGATTCACAACAAATGTCATCTAAAGGCAATTATCGAAACATAGAAATCCAATTTATGCCCAGAAACACACTGGAGTGTCAGTCCAATCATGTAGAAAAATGCTAATTCAATTGCATGCATTCCCATTGGATCCTAGGTAGAAAACCTTGCAGTCAAGCTCGGTTTATTAAACCAGTTGGTGAAAACTTTTCCACCCCAGCCAAATGTTTTGAGTCACTGACTTGAAAAGTAGCGAGAACACAAACTTT